>VDFB02193867.1:17795198-17834515 GCA_007258455.2 Sequoia sempervirens | reverse complement strand
AGATAGAGAGGGTGAATCAAGTAGTCAAAGAGCTCCTCCAAATGTATTGCATGGACCAACAATATAGGTGGGAAGAATATTTTCCTTTGGTAGAGTTTGCTTATAACAACTCTTATCATACATCCTTAGGCATGACACCATTTGAAGCCTTGTATGGGAAGAAATGTCGTACCCCCATCAGTTGGGATAAACTGGAGGACATGTTCATAGTAGGACTTGAAATGCTTAAGGAAATAGAAGAAAAAATGAGGGTCATTAAGAGTAGACTAAAAGAAGCAGCAAACCGATAAAAGAGTTATTCTGACAAGAACTGAACTCTTAGAAAGTTCACAATGGGGGATAAGGTTTTCTTTAGAGTTGAACCTCATAAAAGCTCTATTACTTTTGGAAAGTCTTCCAAGTTGGCCCAAAGATATGTGGGACTGTTTGAACTCTTGGAGGTGATTAACCCAGTTGCTTATAGACTAGCTCTACCACCTGCTCTAGCTCAACTTCACAATGTATTTCATGTTTCTTTGCTTAAGCCATATCATCCTAATACAACTCATGTACTTTATTGGCAATCTTTGTAGGTATAGGATCCAGGAGTGGTGCTAGTGAAGCCCATTAGAATCTTGGATAGATGCAACATTAGGTTAAGGAGCGGAGATATTGATCAATATAAGGTCCAATGGGACTAGTATTCAAAGGATAGTGCTACTTGGGAGGATGTATAAAAATAAGAATGCTCCTTTCCACACTTTCTTTCTTGAAAAGAAACTCAATGATTTTGTTTGAAATTTTGAATTGAGATACTATGATATTTCATGCTTTATTTGGATGTTGAAATAGAAATATATTCTGAATGATGTTGAAATAGACATATATTTTGATGAGATGTTGAAATAGACATATATTCTGAATGATGTTGAAATAAAAATATATTTTGATGAGATGTTGAAATAGACATATTTTGAATGATGTTGAAATAGATATATATTTTGATGAGATGTTGAAACAAACATAAAGGTTTGAAATTTGATATGATCTTTTATTTGACTTATTGGACATCGAGACGATGTCTCTTCCAAGAGGGGAAGGATGTCATAACCCAATTTTATTGCATATTTATTTAAATGTGGAAAATTGAATTATTAATGAAATTCAACTAAATATTTAATGGAGATTCCTGAATATTCAAATGTTGAATATAAGGAGTTGACTAATGTTGACTTTGTGAATTTCTGAGAACTATTTTTATATGTCATCAAGAATTTGAACGTTACTGATCAAATTACAAGTGCAAGTGTGTGTAGTTGCAGGATGACAGGTTGAAGGATGAGAACACGGTTGAAGTAGGATTCTTTAGCTGGATTGAATGGTAATCCAATTGGAATCTGGGTGCACACACCACAATGGCATGATGATTGGCATTTGATTGATCTGCATATATAAGAAAGCGATTTTTTTTATTTGATATGTTTTCAGTGCTTTCAAATGAATGAATAGTATATTTAATTGTCAATTCAAGCCTTTTGATTTGAAGGAACTTAAATAAGCATCGTAAAGAAAATTCTCTTCTTTAAGTGTAGAAATATATATATGTAAGAAGCTTGAAGTGAAAAAAAAAATTAATGTTCCTTAATTAAAATGATAGTGTATAGAACCTTTGAGTCATTCCAAACAAACAACTTGTATATGAATGTTTTTATTGAAAACATATACATACATATATTTATATGTGTGTGTGTATGTAAATTGAGCACCTATATTATATATATATATATATACACACACACGTACACATAGAAATACATTACATAGATATATAAATACATATATATAGATATATATACATTATTCAAATGTATGAATGAAATCATTTAAATGCATATATATAAATATACATATATATATACATATACATATATGCATATGTATATATATATATATATATATATATATATACATATTCATGTTCGAATTTGAATGGAAATTAAGTTGGTAACCGATGCTTTAAGAATCAGATTGTGGTAAAATCAATGAAGATTACAAGGCAAAACCACAATGGTCATGGCCTACCTAGTAATAAAGATATTATTCAAAATTGGAGGGCCGCTATGGCAAGAAACTACCATAATAATAGTACCCATCCGCATGCAAAAGTGGGGGTTTTACCATTCTTTTGAATGAAGGTGGTGGAAAAAAGCATGAGATCGATAAGGAAGGAAATTGAAAAACACCCAAAAGGTAGAAAATAAATCAAAGTTGTAGGAAAAATCTAATGAAATCTTCAATTTGACAGGCTCATCCATTGAGGTAATTCAATTCATGAATTATTGCTGATATTTTTATCTTATCTCTTCATTGTTTACATTTATCATTGCATATGATGGTAGAACTGATAGTTTAGAGGCATGCTCTGTATTCACCTATGTGTTTCGGCTTGAGCTGAATGAATAGTTTTGGCGATCACCCTTAGGGGATTCACATAGCCTACGACCTGCTCATGTTAGTCTTATTTGAATGGAGCCATTCAACTAGCTATGCTAGTCCAAGGCATGGAGATCCTTGAAGCGACTGTTAAATGATGATCGCTTAATAGAGAAAGCCATATAATGGCTATTAGATCTCTTAATCCAATTTAATGTGTATCATTGGTGTTGAATGTGTAAGGGCCACCTATCGAGCCAATGTAAGGAGGAAATAAACCTTTGTTCTATCTTTAGTACGTGTCGATAGAGTTGTCCTTTAAAGCTTATGCTTTCCATTATCGACCTAGCCGATAATGAAGGGAAAACTATTCTTTATTGCAGGTCAGTGGTATCTTATGTGTATAACAAAAGCCTCAATTTGAAGAATTGATGGATGTTAATGAAGGGTTTCCTTGTAAACTTGTAAAGAATTATCCTCATGATTGATAGTGTATTTTATTGTTTTAGAAACAAATATGAGTGCATGAAGTGTAGAGCAACATGTAATAAGATATAAACCAAAATACTCGAATTGGTAACTTCAAATGAAACTTGAGGTTAAGATAGGAAATACCCGACCATAGAAATGGGTTGAAATATAGAAAAAACCCTAGTCTCTTTGATGCATCTTGTGTAGGAAAAAGTACCATAGATCTTGAAACCTCTTGTTTTCTTAGCTATTGCTTAAGAAACTCACTTTCACAAGCATGCCGTCATTAGTTACTTTATAATATTAAAGATGCTCATAGTGATTTCTAGTGAAGAAAGAGCTCAAGATCTAGATTAAATACATTTTTTCCTTGTGTAAGAAATAGGGCTAATTATTATTTTTTATTTTTAGGATAGTAAATAGAGTAAATGACATTGTACTTTACCCTTAAATGTAATTGTTTATTCTAAAACAAAAATATGTTGTTGTAAATGGTGGCTATACTTGTAAAAGACTCTGTTTTGTTAAAAATTATCCTTGCATAATGAACGTTCATATGTAAAAAAATTATTTAATGACTGTTTAGTATGTAAACAACTTACTTTATGACTTTTTATTATGTAAACAACTTACTTTATGACTGTTTAGTAGGAAACAATACTTGTTATTTTAAAACAATGAATGTTCATATGTAAATAGATTATTTAATGACTGTTTAGTATGTAAACAACTTACTTTATGTCTATTTAGTAGGAAACAATACTCGTTATTTTAAAACAATGAATGTTCATATGTAAACAAATTATTTAATGACTATCTAGTATGTAAACAACTTACTTTATGACTGTTGAGTATGCAAAAAACCTACTTTATGACTGTTTAGTAGGAAACTGTACTTGTTAAATGTTAAAATAATGAATGATCATATGAAAACAACTCATTTATTGACTGTTTAGTATGTAAAAAACTTACTTTATGATTGTTTAGTAGGAAACAATACTTGTTATGTTACAACAATGAATGTTTGTATGGAAACAATAATGTGAAAATTTAACAGTAAGTGATAAACTATTATCATAGACTTGCTTGAAATGTTTATTTTGACTATGAAATGTCAATTAGAATGCTATGAAATATTGCAATCTGAATAATGATTATTTCACAATGTATGCACACACTTTAACATTATTAGGCACATATATGTGTATGCACATAGACTTCATCTATGTACATACACATACTTGTGACATACCTTCTTTTGTTTTTAGTACATTTTAAATAAAAATGCTTAAGTTATTAAGTAGAAACTAGTCATAAGTATGATATGACTGAATATTGAAAATACTCTATGAAACATAGAATCTGCTTTCTATTTTTTTTCTTCCTTGAAGACAAAGCGGTTGTATATTTTGATTTCTTGAATAGAACAATGATACCTTAGTTGACTAGAGCACCTATGGGTAGTTGCTGCTAGAAGGTAGATGGTTGTTGTACTAGAAAGTTACCTTCTGGGACAGGTTCCAAAATGGGTTTAGAGAGTATAGGTTTGCTTTACCAGAACCTATCATTTGTTGTTGTTGCAACACACTTATTATGCTTGGACAAGTAATATGGTCCATTATGTATGTATGTATGAACTCTTTGATTTTACTCTCTACCATTCCTAACATAGATCTTGCACTTTCTTTTCTAAATTGTAGATAGAAATTGCATGTTGATGTATGGGAACACACAAAATTCCACCTTGCAGGTTGTTCTCTTGCCAAATTTTCTATGTAGGGTCAGGAATTCTTCAAGTCAAAAGAATACTAGGGAAGTGTAAGCTCTGTGGTTGGGTGGTAAAGTGCTTCAACCATGTTCTCATCCACTAGTGGAGGTGAGCATTGAAGAAGAACCTTAGTTGTTCTCATACTATCATAGTCTATGATGTATCTTGATGTTATTCATTCATATACTTGATGAGAAATGTACTATGTAATGACATTGTGGCCTTAGGTGCCAAGTAAATCTTGATATTGTAATTTGACTTTTGAAGTGAATATAAGAATCTTGACTCATTTTAAATGGACATGTGTAGCTATGACTGACTTTAGCCACTAGCAATTTCTTTTTAATTTGGAGTATATTCATGTGTCATTTACAATAATAATAATTTAGTAATAGTTATGACTAGGTTATTACATGCATGATGTGCAATATCTCATCTCGAGTTTCCTTAATCCTATATTATTCTTGATATTTTTCTAAGAACTTGTTCTTCATATCATCCCAACTATGAATGGTTTCTCATCGTAATCCCATAAACCACCTCAATGGTGCATCCTTTAGAGTAGCTAGACACAATTTTAGCTTTTGTGCCTAGATATGATAATCATAGTTGTGACATAAAATGTCAAATTAAAAAAGGAACATATCGGGGTCTTCCATCGAAAGACCGTGAAATATGGGAAAAGATGATTGTAGAATGTTCTTCATCAGAGCATCCTCTTCTGAATGTGCAATGGGAAATTCAAAATTAATTGGGTTGTTGTTGGGAAATGCCCTTTCATTGTTGTTGAATCTTGCATTATTGTTGTTATTGTTGTTGTTGTTGTTATCCATAAATGCCCAAGGAGTGTAGACAATTGTGAAAGGTTTAGGATCACTTGAAGACTTCCCACTTCAAATTCGTGAGATTCACAAAATAGTTTAGAAACCCTTTGATATAATTCTTCAGAAGACTCTTGATAGGTACTAGAAGGGATCTCAACAATGGTAGACTCAATAACACACTTTTTGATATCTAGTTCAACTAACTCTTTCTTAGATGATATGTGCACAACTAATGGTTTTTTTTCTTGTTATGAACTACTTCCCTTATCCTTTTTAACAAATCTCCCTCTATTATCTCTACTACAATTCATGCACCTATATGATTTATAATAGAGAAAACTAAGGGTAATTACCTAAGCGAGGTCGATGATTGTGTAGATTTTTTCCTTAGCGCACTAGTCCTAACTTAGTTCACTAGGCTAACAAGCCTTTAACACCATTCCCCGACAATGGCGCCAAAATGTTTAGACTAAATTATGGATAGATGTTGAAGATAAACTATCCTTATAATTCTATCCAATTGGTAAATTTATTTAGATAAATCCTTAGGAATTTCGTAGTAGTTTCCTTAGTTTGTTCCTTAAGTGTCAATCCAGGGATTGTAAACTTGTGAAAGTTGCAAGGCGTGTATTCTACCTAAGGGCTAAGAAGTACTATGTGGATGAATGCATTTAGAAATTCAAACATACTTCAACCTAAAAAAATTTACTTAAGTCCCATTTTTAATCAATACTCTCCTATTTCAAATGAACACACTCCACTGCTGAATCTCTACTCTTTAAATTTTAAGGTCAATGTTTTAGGTCACCATAATAATTTTTAAACTTTAATGTTAAGAATAGAAAAGATGTAAATAAAGAACTTGCATTTAAACAACTCCGCACGATAGGACCTGTGGTGTCCTAGCTTACAAGATCAACAAAGTTGTGCAAATTATTTGTAGTTCTAAGAATAGTGTGTGTTTTGTAAATTCATATATGTTGTAAGTAGTATATCTTTAATTTTCGTAGAATGGCCATAGTCGGCCAATTGCTAATAAAACAATAGTTAGTGAGAATAATACATGTCATCTACTTTCGGGTAATCAAGTCCTGATTAATGTTAATATTAATGTTGTTATGAAACGTCGTGTCGGTTGGTTATCTAACCACCGCCGAACATTATATGTAGTCTGTTGGGAGAGTCGGGAGAGAGTTATGTGCCGATGGTTATATTGTTAAGCACTGCTGATACTCTTTGACTGTACATGATATTTCTGATAATGAATAAAGTTTCTAGTGTTCAAACATGATATCTTTCCTAGTTTAATTGCTCATTTCTATATCCTGGCTATTACGACTATTTTTCCAGTAATGTAGTAATTTGAATTACATTCCATAGGAAAACATATGTGTTGTTCCTGTAATTTGTGCTCTTTCCACACATTAATGATATTTTTAAAAGAGAGCTTACTCTACGCTTAATAAATAAGATCACGCTTATACCATTACTAAACTTAACAATTCATCAACATGCCTATTGAGTTACTAAACTTAATTGAATCAATAACATGCATATGGAATTACTAAACAAATATAAATCATACCTCACAAAAATAATAGGAAAATATATCCATACATGGGTTAAGGAGCGGACCCTGTCTCCTAACCAGTCGAATGGAGAATACGCTCACACAATATGCAGATTCAACACTGATCTAATGATAATAGTCTTATGCTTATATTAAATTCAACTTGAAGATTGTCTTTCATACTTGAGAAAGAGCATATATATATATATATATATCTAACTAATGAACAAAATATCAAAAATATATGTGTCCATGATTTGTAAGTATATGACCAGAAATACTTGATCGGTTTTGAAAATAGTGAGGTGGCCTCCGACCTACTATTTTCTAAAATCCCAAAATCAATTACAAAACCTGATTACCAAACCAATGACTAAACATATGCTAAAAGACAATAACTAATGGAAACCAAAAGATCACGAAATCCTCCAAGTAATCTTCATCACTTGTCCCTTCGACCTCACAACCCCTATTTCACATAACCACCAAAATTATTACTCATAATCGGTTAATTGCTAGAGAATTTTGCATCCTTCAATCCATATTAATTAATTTTAATTATGTACAACTATTATGTCAATTTAGCAGGAGAGAGGCCAAAAGGTAAGCTATGAAGAATACAAAACTAGGAAAATCCATGCCAAAATTAATGATAGACTTTTAACCCATCACATTCTATGACAATTGCACCATTTTATGACAAATGCATCATTCTATGATAAATGCACCAAACTTTTAAATAAATGTGTCATTCTGTGACAAATTTACCATTATATGACAAGTGCACCAAATCACTTGACAAATGTGCCAAACTTAGGAACACATGCACCAATCCAACCTATAACTACTCAAAACTTGAACAACTCATAAAAATGTTAAATTTAGGGACTTGAGTGTCCCACCGGGTGTGCCAAAATGTATGACCTAGAAAATGATAATGAAATCGAAAGATAAACAAAAAATAACAACAATTCACAATTAAATTCAATAAAAGATCACACTAGTGAAGCATGCATTAAATCACAAAAATCATATACTATAAACCTATGTAACCCCTTTGTTGAGCTTCATTGTTCTCCTCTTTGCACCTTGAAGAAAAGTGTAATAGTTCTTTCTCTTAAATTTTTGGTAGCACAATAGCATAAAGCATTGATAATATGAGTATAGTTTCTTTGCAATCATAAGAGAGAGATAATAAGATGAATGGAGGTTTGTTTATAGATTGAGTGATATAGATCAATGGTGAAGATCTAATGAGAGATTGAGCATATCAATGGCTCAAAATTGATGAGAGGAATTGATGGAATATAGTTAATTGACTGCACAATTTTAGTGAATTGAGTGTATGGTCTAGTTAATATAATTGATTTAAGAGTGAAGTGTAACTAACAATTAGTGAACAAAATTGATTGAGGAGTGAACTTGGAGTGAGTGGGAGTTGATTCAAGAGTGAATAGAAAGTCTTAGTCAATAGGTGAGATGGAAATGCATGGGTAATTAATAATTAAATGAATTAATTATTAATTACATGTACAAAAGGAGAAATAAATAAAATAATCAATTTTATTTATTTTAGAAAAGGATAGTGTTGAGAGGAATAATTGGATAAATTAAATAATTAAAAATAATTATTGAATTTGAGAAGTGAAAAATAGGAAAATAAATTAATTAAATAATAATGGATTATTTAACTTAATCTAGGAAAGAGGAATAATTTTTTAGATCAGAGGAATCTGCAGCACTCCACCCTATATAAACCGCAGAGCTCTTGTAAACTTTTTAATGTGAGCTGGCATAGGCACACTACACTCCTGCACTACTCCGTGTGTGGGGAGACTAGACCTCGACCAACCTCCCGCAATTGGAAAGATTTAGCTAACTAAGCTAGGGCCCCAACCCCAAAAGATGAATAATTATTAAATCAATTAAATGATGTTAACCGCTTAAGCAATATTGAGAAAAAGTAATGAAATAATTTAATTAAATATAAAGATGAATTAATGATACCTAATGATGATTTTTTTTTTTTGAAGAAATATGTTAGCCATATTTAGGTGTCTATAGTGAGTTCATTGGTTGAGGAAGCAGGTCACAAAATGTGCAATAGAAGAAAATATGGAAGACATGAATATTAATAATAGATTCTAAGCATGGGGTTAGATAGTAGAAATTGGAAAGGTGAGGGAACATATAGTGGTCATGGAGGTTAGGTTTAGATTAAAATTTAGAATGGAATAGAGGAACATGTTCATATAGTGATGGAATGGAAAACATAAGTTCAAGATATTTGTATAAAAGAAGATTGGTGGAAGTGGATAGTGAATGTTGTGGTTCATAATTTAGAACTAGGAGTAGAGATGAAAGGAGAAGTGCATAGCTACTTTTGGAATCTCATTCACATGTTGAGGGTACACTAAGGATTGTTTTCCAATTTAAAGAGTGGTTTGAATATCAAAACTTATTTTTAAGTATTGGGGTGTGCAATGTTGGAGCATCCCATACCCACAAATCTTACATAAAATACAAATATTTATTTTCTATTTATTTTGTATTTTTAATTCTTAGATTTATTTTAGTCATTCTAGATCTAAAAATTTCTATCTATAGTTGGGTTTTCTAGCCATAGCCATTGATGCATATTACACTTTCACCAACAAACATAATTTTCTATACAATAATGTACATGCTTTTGAACATCATGATATTTATCTAGAGAAAAAAATATAGAATTTGGAGCATGATTATGTGTCTATTAGATTTTGTATTTCATGATTTATTGTATGAGGTGGCTTGCTAGATCAATTGAAGAAGGTGTATGAGAATTGTATTTGATAATAATATTAAAGAATTTATTAATCCTAGGGTAGTTTATATTTAGAGCTACAATGATTTTATAAATCTAGTTCTTGGTGTATAAGAAAATAAAACCATTTACTCATTTCATAACATTACGTAAAATTTCAATGGGGATTTAGTAATGAAAACATTTAATATCAAATCATGTAAAAAAGTAGATGAATTCAAATGGAATAAGTAATTCAAAGGTTAAACAAAGTATTACTTTAAAGAATAATTTATTTCATAATATTTTAACAAGACTCATATTTTTTGATGCATGTTTTGTGTTATAATCAAAGATTAATACCTAGATTAGATTGTAATCACTAGCAACAAAAAAACTATTTTTGTAATAATATGGAGTAATAATATATTAATTTTAATTCATTTCTATATTGTATTGCAATGTTTGATTATACTATAAATTTTTGATGAGTGCTTGTGTTAAGGATGCATAGTTAGATAGTATTTTATTGGATCTTTCAATTGAGATTATGTCACAAATATAAGATGTGTGCAATTCTTCTTCAAGAGTTGTAAGAAACATGTGATGAAGTATATAATTTGGTCCTTTGGAATTATAGATTTGGACATGTAAATGACCATTGATTTGAAGATTTATAAAAGTAAACTTGTAGAGGATTTAAATCTATATTTACTAATAAGATTGGGAATGTGTGAAGACTTTAATTTGGAAAAGTAACATAGATTTTATTTTTCAAATGGGGAAATAAAGAGATAAGGATAAAATGAAGTTGATACATTTAGATATTTGTGGACCAATGTAAATAATGTTACATAAAGGTGCAATATTTTTTATTACATTTATTTGATAATTTCTCTAGAATGACCTTTATTTTTTCTAATTAAATATATTATAAATGTTTAAGATATTCAAAGCCTTTATTGACAAACAATTAATAAATTATTTGAAATGGTTAAGGTGTGGTGATGGGCGTGAATATACACCTATTGAATTAAAAATATTTTATGCAAAGGAGGAAATCAAGTTAGAATACAATACTTATTCACAATAAAAAACTTGTGTTGTAGAAAGAAAGAACACAACTCTTGTTGAAAGTGCAAGCTGTATGCTTAAGAGTAGTGGTTTATCTAGTTATTTCTAGAATGAAACATGTTAAAAAAGGTTATCTACTTTTGAATTGCAGAAAATCACTAAAGGATATAAGAATACTTGGTTTCTTGACATATACATGCATACCAAATGCAAGATGAAGGAAAATAGACATGATAATAATAATAAATGCATAATGATTGGTTATAACTTGGATTCAAAGGAATACAAACCTTATGATCTCATGACACACAAAATTATAATAATAAGAGATGCTAATTTTTATGAAAGATTAGTTTTTCATAAACGAATATAGATCTAAAATATGAAGGATATAGATATAATATTTATATGATATGAATCTCATGAAGAACTAAAGTATGAGGGCTATATACTTTATAAATGTTGAGAAGATCATTAAAAATATAATTAATGCAACATATAGATCATTTACAAGAATAACCACAACTTAAATGGTCAACAAGAGAAATAAATGCTATCCATGTAAAATTTGATAAACTAATAAATTTATAAGAAACACTTTGGAGTTATCATATATAGCATATTGGAAGCTTGCAACAAACCACTAATAAAAAACTAAACTTGGGAACTAATAATTCTTCCATATGGAATAAAAAAATGGATGCAAGTAGATATCTAAAAATAATTACAAGTCAAATGGATCAATTGATATATGAAAATCTTGTTTGGTTGTAAAAGTATACAACCAAATAGTAGGTTTGGTTTATCATGATACTTAATCATTTATCAAAATGACATCCACAAGAGTTCTATTTTTAATTTTACGTGTCTTATATTTTTATGTTTATCAACTAGATATAAAAACAACATTTTTAAACAGGTTCTTAAAGGAGGAATTTTATATGGAACAACCTAAAGGTTACATATAAAAAAAGAAAAGAAAAACTAGTTTTCAAACTACCAAAGGTATTTAATATGGTTTAAAATAGTCTTTAAGATAATGGTATGAATGAATTAATATGTTACTATGAGATTTAAAGGATATGCTAAGATAAATTTGATTCAAACATTTATATTAACAATATATTGGCATTCAAAATTTTGGAGACAAGCATAAGAAATAAACTCATCTTGATAAAGAGAGGTATATTAAGACATTCTCAAGAAGTTAAAGATGGTAAATTGAATACAAGGGCATTCCAATAAAGTTAGTAACCAAATTTTATGGGAAATATCTCCCAAGGCACAAGAAGAAGAATAATATATGACTAATTTTCCATATTAGAATGCAATTGGAAGTTTGATGTAGGAAACGGTTTAGAGATATCACACTTCACTATTTGTAAATACAATGAACCAATTTTCAAACAATCATGGACCTCAACATTAGGTAATAGTCAAAATAATTTTTAAATATCTTCAAGGAACTAGACTAAACATGGGATTACATTTAGTGAGAATTCAAAATAATCATTGAAGCTAGCTAAATATCATGATGCATATTGGGTAGGGAATATTGATAATTGAAGGTCAACTTCAATGTATTTCTTCATTTTAAGTAGAAGTGTAGTTTCACGGGCAATCAAGAAACAACCAACAATTTATCTTGCAAGTGCATAGTCAAAATATGTAGCAACCTATTCAATCCATGGAGGAATTAATATTATTGATGAAATTATTAAAAAATATAAAGATTAATCAAACTCAACTAACAATATAGAAATGTGACAATCAAAGTTGCATAGTGATAATTGAGAACTCGGTTTCATGGATGAACTAAACACATTTAATTGGAATATCATTTTCTTCATAAACAAGTTGAAAATAACATTATGCAAATGAGATACTATGAAATATAAATGATAGCAATACATCCATTAACAAAACCATTATCAAATCATAAATTTTAATTTCATAAGAAAAAATTCAATATAATAATTTGATTGAAAAATATTTGATTGAGACTATTACATGTAAAAAGAATAATATTACATATAAGAAAACAATCAATGCCAATCGAGTGATATTAATAAATAGTAAAGATACCAATCTAATGACATACATGTAATTATTTTATTAAACTTTACTGTTAGTGTTTTAATTTACATCTTTTAGTGCAACACAAAATGAAACATATGTGAAGTAGAATTTCTCTTCAAATCAAAAATAAAATTTTTCATGTAAAAAATAACTATCATGAACAATAAGTACATTTAATTTATAATTGTTAAAATATTTTTCTAAGAATTGTACATTTAGGCTGAATACACTTAAATGTGTGTTTTTTTGGGTTTGCTTAGTATAAAAGGTTGGGACACTATTACAAACACAAGGTCTAATATTTTATATTTTTAACTTAAAGAACCTTTTATATATGTTTATGTCATTTAGTCAAAAGTAAATACTAAGCATGTAAGTACACCTAGAGTTGAATATGATAACACATAAAATCAAAACGTATGGTTTAACTAAATGTAGGATTTAGTGCAAATCCATGAGCTACACCTTTGAGCTCACTTGTAATACAAGGCTTGTAAAAATTTCAAAGTAATTTAACCCTTACCACATGTAACACAACATCTCAATAATCATTTATGAGCAAGATAGACATAGTAAATGTCATTGAATAAATAACAAATTTTGGATAGTAATAAAATTGAATATTTGATAAATAACAATTCCAACAATATGAAAGCATTATTATTTATTAAAATTAAGTGTAAATTGACACCTATTTATACCATTTACAAATAATTTCATAGAAATAAATGAATTAAACTAATTGCTATTCTACTCCAACTACAACTGCTTACATGATGTACAAGCTTTATTGCAAATGATCTTGTCCACTAATTCTAATATTACAACATGCAGCTACATCAAATTAATTATGAAAATAATCAGAATTAAATTTTTTAATGCTCACATATTTTACATGATGAAATAGATGATTTAAAATAGTCAAATCTAATCTATAAATAGAAGACACTAGAAATAGCAAAAAATTATTAATAATAAGTTTTGGTTAAAAATAACAAACTCACACTATGCTCTTATCTTTATAACTAATGATGTGCTAATTTTATGCAAGATAAATGTAGTCTTTTTTGGAGGGCAGCTCAAGATGATGTAGTTGAAGTGATGATCTTCTTTGTTATAACAAATAAAAAAATTCCTTTAATGAAATCCTTGACAATTCATCAATCTTGATGAATTGAGTCTCAAAACCTTTTCTTCATTGACAAGACTCTAAAAAACCTCTCCATGGTTTGAACCTAAAAAATTCTTTTATGTTTGAAGTGCATTTGAATCTTCTTTGTGCTTTGAATGTTCTGAAATCTTGTAGTACTTTATAAACACACTTGTTTGAAAATATTTCAAGCACCTCTTTTTGTATTCTTTTTAATTTAGAGAGATAGTTGATAAAAGGAAAGAAGAATTTAAAGAGAATAATTTTTTTTTTTTTTATTTGTAAGAAGATACACGTATCAATTAAGGAATTATAAAAAGTTACACAAATATTTCCAAACAACAATAGTTATCACTAAAGTCTAGAAGGTAAAAATTTAAGGAGATTTTCCATAAATCCATCACTTTAGGTATTAAAAGAAACGATGGAATCAATAAAATAAATAATCTTGAGAAAAAATATATAGAAAGATTAGACCAAATTATTGCATAGGAGTTGAAGAAACTGTGACAATCGAGTAAAAAATGAGGATACCCCATTGTGACATTGAAAGAGAAAAATATTGTTATTTGTGATCCTCTTACTAAATTTCTTTAAAAGAACATTATAATACTACCAATGAATTAAATTTTACTATGACATTTATAAAAAAAAATTGTTTATGAATAATCTTTTAAATTTATCATTAACTCTTTCAATATCAATTATTACATTTTTATTTAGAATATTATTATCCAAATTGCATCTTAATATTTTTTTGCGCTCACCACACTCTTCTTGTCTTACACATGCCTTAAAGCGACGCAACTTCACCCAAGCTTTAAAGATAAAAATCCCTAAATATGATTTCCTCATTCTTCTCACACGTGCGCCTGTAAAGCACAATTTTTGTTCTTCTTTAAAAAAAATAGGCACGCACCTCAATTTCCACGCAAATCTGGAAACCAAATTTTATCTCATATCCTCATTTTGTATGCCTCTATTTTCACACACACCTTTCCATGTACATGTGATTTTTGTGAATAATAATGTTTTAAAATCTTCTTCTTGATTCTCCCTAATGAATTTTATCTTATGGAATGTCCAAGGTCTTATTCACCTCATCAGGAAATATAGAGTGTGAGATGTTTGTCAGAAGCAACCGGCTTTAGATGTTTTCTATTCAGAAGAAGTTACGATACCTTGTATTTTTTGGCTTTCTATTGTTTGTCATGTTATTTGGCCAATCAATTTTATGATTTGGAACAATCACGATGCTGGTCATGAGGGGTTGTCACCTTTATCTCTCCAAGGTAGCTTCAACATGTTGTCGAGCATGGTTTTAACCCTACCTAATTATGTGATTTCAATTCTCTTGGATGTCGACCATTGTTCTTTTGGTATTGTAAATATTTATTCTCCCAATAATGCTATTGAGAGATCTCTTTTGTGGCAATGAATTGTTGATTTGTTTCTTGCCATCACTTGAGTTATGCGTGGGAATTTTAATATGGTGGGGATGGCATATGATAAAGATGAGACTTTATCTTTACATTAGCTAGAGAAAGAGAGGCATGACATTTTTTTTTGCTTCATGAAAGAGAGGTATGGTATTACATGCATAATAAATTGGATATTTTTTTATCCCAATGTGGGTCGTCATCATAGCCATTCCCATTGGTATATGTATTTGGCCTAATAGATTCTTCAAATGTTTAGATGGTGTTATGATTTCTGTAGAGTCCTTTTCTCCTTTGCTAGCTATTTTTCATTGCTAGTGGGGTCTTTGCTAGATATGACTTTATCAGGTTCAAAATTCAATGACAACTTGTTAGTATACCTTAAAGTTATAAAAATCCTTTTTTTTTAAATACTTCTTTGCCAAGTCATCCTAATTCCTTAGCTCAACTTGTTAATGACCACTTTCTAAATGCTTCTTTCCTCACTTTCCTAAAAGAGGAGAAAAATATCAAACATGTTCTTAAATTCTTGGATGTTTTTTATAGAACCTTTGGATCTTCCATTTAGTGGCATAAGACATAATGTTACAAACAATCCTTCCTCCTTGTGCCTTCTTGCTCACTTTCTATGGTTGGATTTATGGATTAGTCACAGAGAAGTTTTAAGATTTCTAGGTATTCCCTTTAACTTCTAGCTGTCCTGGGCATCCTTTGGGCAAGTTGTTCTCACTAAAATTAAAAATAAGTTGGCTTATTGGGTCACTAAACTTCTCTCCTTGGAAAGGAAATTTTAGGTCTATTATAAGATTCTTGTAGCCAATCATATGTATTATTCTTCATTTTGGGTTCCTTCGAAAGTCTCCTACATGAAGTTGGACAAGCTCCTTCATTATTTTATTTGGGATTCTTCAAGAATGATAGAGGATTTCATAGAGTGGCCAAGAAATTTTGCTACCTCCCTTAAGAATGTGGAGGCTTGGGGCTTTTATCCACCTAATGTTAGGGTTTGGCTCTTTGCACTAAGTGGATCATTTGTGCTCTTCAAACTGACGAAGCCTAGAAAATCCTAATGCAACATTGTATCTCTTATAGTCATCCTATTGGATGATCCACTTGGAAGGTAATTGAGCTTCAAACCCTTCTTACCATGAAATTTTTTGTGCACATCGAAGGGAATTTTATGATGAAAAGTATTTGGAGAGCTTGAGAAGCCATGAAACCTTGACTTCTCTAGAATGGTTTTGGATTATGTAATGGTTTTTCCATTACTTAGCAAAATATCCAGTGGTCCCCTATTTTATAAGGCCACAACCACCCTTTGATGAAATTGCCTTGGGTTCATGCCTTGAAATCTCATAAAAAAAGAGTTAGAACTATGCAAGATTTTTTCTTCGAGCTTCCATGAGCATCCTATCATGGAATGAGGTTAAAGCCAAGTTTCACCTTTCTAATAAGGATTGTGAAACTTTGATATAGTTATGGGGGAAAATTTTGTTGATGTAATTCACAAAATCAGTATTAATTCTCACAAACCTTAGAAATGGTGTCCAAACACTACTTTCTAGAATTACAAACCATGACAAGCTTATCTTCGACTCACGTCTCACTTGCCCATGGTTCCCACTTTGAATCAACGGTGTCATTTATCACTAGTTTTTATTTGGCAATGCAAATTCCGCACCATTTGGATGACAATTTTGAAAATTTAATTGACCCACTAAGTTGCTTGGTGTATTCTCTTCCAATACCTTCCTATTGGCTTTAGACAATTCTATTCTATAGTTCTTTTGATGTCCATTTCCCATTTTTTGGGTAGTTGGAGTCTCTCAAACACCTTTTCTAGTTTTATCCTAGAGCTTAGAATGTTTGAACTTGGATTCATGATTTTTCAAGCTCTTCAAACCATAACCTTTTTCTTGACACATGGGTTTGTTAGGGGATTAGCCTCACATCCCTCACAAGTTCAACCAAATATGACATGCTTCTAGGGTGAAGATTTTATTCAACATATAGGAAGATAAAAATTTGGCATTTTTTTCTAATTATTGTATTGATTGTCATGTTTCACTTTATACTAAAGCAATGATATGTTCTAATGTCTTACTATATATTCAAGTTCAACCGAAAAACTTGCACTTGAGATGGCCTATTTATTGGTGCTCCTTGATCACTGGAGTAATGCCCCTTATGTGATTGTTAGATTTCCTCCATCTTCCTCTTCCTCCAAGGGTTGCTTGTCTTCTTGTAGGCATTGTTGTAGACATAGCCTTTCTACTTGAAGTAATCGAAAGACTTGCTCTAGGCTTCTCCTCTAGCTATGAGAAGGGGTCATGGTTAGTTGAATAGGTCATAGCTTGCTCTTTGAGTCTCTACTTCTCTGGCACTTGTGGGAGGAACCTCTAGGTGGTCTATTGGTGGTACTTTTAGTTAGTTTGATTTTAACAAGTTCCCTCAATTAGCTCTCACAATTTCACTTGCTTGTGCTATAGAAGAAGATAAAGATAATGATAATGATGGGTGGGACCCTCTTGTAGATGGGTGGGACCCTCTTGTAGACACTTCACACTCTGTCAATGTATAGGGAAAACTAGACGACTAGAATCCTCCTCCTCCCTCTTTCCTATTGTTCTTGTCTAACAACCTTGTTTATGTTTTAACGTTCCAAACTTCAACATCAAATGAAATTTAGAGGTGTGACATTTTTATCCACTTTTTGTGAATATTTGTAATATTATTTTATAAATAATAATATAGACACCTATTCATTAAAAAAATTTGCATTGCTTTGGATGTATATGTTAAGAAATTAAGGTTTACACTTAATAAATCAATTATTAAGTTAGTTCGTTCGGTGGGAAGTTATTCATCTACCCTGTGTTGGTAGTTTTTAGGGGAAACTATTTGTGACTTTGTAATGAATTTAATGTAAAATAATGCTCAAGAAATCTAATATTTTGTATTATTGCTTTTATTGTTGAACGTACAATCTGCTCACCATGCTGACAGTATAGCCGGTTTATGGCCGCGATTTTTTAGCAAACAGGACTTAATTTTGGAATTATCCATCGTTTAAAGGAGTCAGGACCTTAGCATTCAATGCTCTCACTACTTACCTGTCTATAGGTAGTTGCTACGTCATTTTTAAAATCAATGGAGCATTCAAGTCACCGGTACTATCTTTGATGCGCTCATACATTTAATGGCGATGTTGAGTGCTGTGTTGTTGTTTCTGTTAAACGATCGTTTTCATGCTTGCAGAAATCCAGCAGATAAATCTGCCTCACGCCAGACCCCATTGGCGACAAGGTTTGGCGTAATTTGTAAGGAAATGGTAGCTTCCTTTCAACCAAAAGTGCACCGATGATTGCCTTAATCAAGATTGAAATCATTTTAAAAATAGAATCACAACATTCTAATTAACATAAAGAGTGCACCAACACCACCCTTTGGAATGGTAGCTTCCGTCTGCAACCCGTACCAATTACTTACTCCTTTCTTGCTGTGGCCGTTATCATCACTATGAAGGTATGGTATGAGAAGAACTAATCCACCTTGGAATATTGTTAAGAACATTTAATGTAATACATTTTGGGAGGTTATTCCCCATGCTTGGAAATGTAGCAAGTTTTCCATGACCCTGTCTATAATGTATATATAATATGATCACTTGGTAGAGTAGTAAGCCCATTACCAAGGAGGAGGAAGAAGATTTTTGGCTTCGCGTCCATTGTAAAGCATTGAATCTGTAATGTTCTCCTTTCAATAATACAATTTAAGTCTCGCTATTTAATTTGAGTTTTGCTTTGGCATGTATCATGTGTTGTTTTGTTTGTTGCTAGGTCAGATATCCTTTCGTTGGTGTTTTGACATTGGTATTACATCATTTAGTACCACAGCGAGTATATTTTTTACAAGTGTGAGTTTGAGTAGTCTTCATAGTGTATTCAACATGTCTAGGTTTGTAACTTGAAGTTGTAGTAGTAGATTTTGTCGTTTGACAAGAAGTCAGCATGCTTCTTTAAGAAGAGCTAGTAGGGATAAATTAGGAGATGTCAATGTGATACAAAGACGATATGAAGTCACAAGAATGATAAGAATAATCTAAGTTAGATTGGACATAGCCGCAAAAGATAGGTGTATAGGTTTGGTTCAAAGAAGAGATGCCCAAGTTAATATTACTAAGATCAAATACAAGTTAGAGGCCTACTCACGGAGGCAAGGAAGAAAGACATTTGAAGGCTTAAAGAATTGGCAAGGGAACAAGAATTGAGGTATTGAACTTCTCTAGAGCCTTAAATTTAGAGGATTTAATTGATTGGCTCACAAAGATAGACAATTATTTTGAGAAAGGTGCAAATCAAGTTGAACGATCATGCCACACAACAATGAAAATAATTATAGTTGGAAAAAACTAGACATGACAAGGATAACATCACTTGCAAGGACTATATGGTCATCAAATTAAGAGGAAAGTTTCTACTTAACAATTACAAGTAAAAGCTATTGAAGAGGCTCTAGAACTTGAGACAAAGGAAACTAAGTGTGAAAGACTATACCAAGGAATTTTACAAACTCATAATTAGGTTAGGGCGCCATGAATTTGTGTAGTAACCTAAATAATTAACTATTTAATAATTGCTTAATTATGACATTTTTGATGACAAAGAGTATGTTCATGATTGAAGGATTTACGAGGAGTTCTTAACAATTGTCATCTTGACCTTGGGAAGGAAGCTTTGGGGAAAGCTACTATCTTGGGCGTTCATCAAATCAAAAGCCTTAGAGCCTACTTTTTGTGCCATATCCACCTTCAATAAGACTACTAGTGTTTTTTATGCTAGACATAAAAGAGGGGAAAACAAACCAAAGGAAGTGTTATAGTTATCGAGAGAAGACGTCACCCAAAACAATATGGAGGTCTTTAACTTCTTCTTGGGAAACCACACTAAAATTCTTTCTTTGTGATAGGTTGCATTTTCCTTTGAACTTTTAGAAGGTTTGAGGTTTTTGATTCACCTCAAATAATAATATGAACAATTTGTTCCTTGACACCTTGATGTCAAACTAATGTAATTTGTTTTTCATTTTAATACAAAGGGAGCCACCCTGTTAGTAGTGCTTACTTATTAAAAAACAATGACATTTTAGATATATTTCTTGTACTTAAAATTTCAGATTTATGTATTTTGATTATGTTAACATAATATATAGAATTAAATGAACTTATGGAAAGGATTTTTTTCTAAGGTCTAGTAAATGAGAAATTTGATTGATATGCATCCTAAGCAATATGAAATGGTTTAAATGTTGTTCATTTAGAATAAATTATTATCATCTTTTATTTATTTATTTATAATTTTTTTAATTATTTGATATGATTGACTAATCATATTTCATGTTTTGAGCTTGGTTGCAACATACCTGCATGTCCCTAACTAGAGGGAGAATATCATTGGGGAGGAGTTCATCATACTAGAGTTGCACATGGGACAAAATCGAGGCAAGTAATTTCTAGTTAGTCATCCTAATCATCATTGTTTTTTGTAGTTTATTTTTTTTCTATTAATTTTACCCATTAAGTGGCATGAGTTATGTGTTGTTATGCCCCTTGTATTAGATTTGTGCTTGGTTTATCAAATATCTCTTTTGGGACTAACTTTAAATTTATGTATAATCAATATTGACTTCAATTTCATCATTTTATTATACCTTGCTAGGTACATCTAAGACATTACAATAATTGGTCTCATGATTTATCCTTGAAAATTATACCATATTGGCTTAATAATGATAAGTATGTGTTGAAGATGCTATTAATTACCTCTATATGGTGATATATATGTATGCATGTATATACATGTATGTTATCTTATCTTAATCTATTCATGGCTATGATCAAGGGAATGTATGTAGTCTTACCTTAATTTATATGTGATTAAGGACATACCTTTGTAAACAATCTTTTTACATGATAAAAGTATTAATTATAGGATAATGCAAGGTAATGACTAAAGGATTTTTTGAAAAGCTAAAACCCTAAATTTCTAGGTTGAGGCGCTAGTTTGTTGAAAGGTAAAACTTGGAGGTGTGCTCATGATCCCACCATACCAAGGCTAATAGATATGGTGATGATCACATAACTCCCTTTCAAAAACCATTCAATTTCCTTAAACCACTGCCAAGATTATTTGGGAGCATAGATTGGAGAATATGAACTTATTGACCTCCCTTACACCACATGTATTGGAGTTTCTATGGAAAGTTGGTTGTCACTAAAGAAAAAAGGGAAAGCAATGTGAAAGGGAATTTTAAAATGGTAGATATTTGGTGACAATAGATTTTAAGGAAGGGGCTACATAGTTCATCCTAAAATATTAACTATAATTTTATTGATGGGTCCTTGATTTTCCTCCATTTTAACATGATAAGAGTCTTAATCTCATTGAAATTTGAATGTTGTTATTTATAATTTTTTGTTTATTTCTAGATTTGATTTGATTGATATTTTAATAAAATATATTCTTTACAATATGTATGTTTTTTATTAGATTAGTAGGGTAAGGGCCATGATCCCATGATTACAACCAAAACTCAAAAAAGGAAAAATAGGGTGGGAAAACAACACCACCATCGAACATCAAAAAACATGTCCAAGGTGGCACACATGCCATAGAATATAACCATAACCATAGAACTATCATAATTAATCAAAAACATAAGATTACTACTAGAGTTCCTAATTCTATGAAGACCATTAATCAAGTTGACCATATACCAACATGTCTAAAACCATAATAGAGCTATTTGAAAATAGCAGTACAGGATATGAAAATAGAAAGACAAAAAAAGAAGAACAGTCATTTAACAAAAACAAAAGAGAAAGCCATTACTTGGCTTTTCCAAACAAGTCCCAGCAATCATCAATTAGGGAGATCCAATTAGGTCCCTCTATTTCTCAAGTTCCTTCTATTCATCCATCTTTCCCAACTTTTTCAGCTTCCTGGTGATCTTGGTTTGACCGGACATCACTCCAACTATCACTTTATGCATTAGGCCATTCATCACCTTCATTAATGTGACCAAAGCTTTTTCCATATCATCCATCTATACCTGCATATAAGTTAGTTTGATTTTCATATAATTAATGCTAGAATCAACACCAATAGTATCATTGTCAGTATTCCAGGTTTTAGGAAAAGTCAGGGTTTCATTCTTTTGGTCTTCCTCATTTTCAATCTCCTCCTCCTCATTTTCTTCATTCTTGTCATGTCCCTAAAATAGAGCACCAAAATATAAAATAACCAAGCATTGAAATGCAAATAAATAAAGTAAATGACCAAAATACACATTAAAAAAATATATATGCACACGAATTAATAATTTAATATTATTTTAGTTATCAATTTAAAATATTATATTCACAATTATCATAATATAGTATTAAAAATATTAAATGAATATAAATATTAATATTAAATGAATATAAATATAAAAATGGAATGTAAATTTGAATATTGCTATGATTGATATTATAAAGCTAATACAGTTATAATTTAAATAAACATCAAAATATATAAATATCAAAAATATATTTTGCAATTTAAATATCTCTATAAATATCATGTAATTATCAAAATAACATTATTACAAATAACAAAATAAATATTAAACCCAATGTTAAAGGCAACAATTGTGAATGAAGCACTGCATCCCAAGATGGGTCAAAAGCTCAGTGTTTGGTCAAAGGCCACGTCTTTGAAGAGGGGTAACGACAGGTAGGAAAAATGGGAAAAAATGAGAATTACTAATACACGTCTAAACTGCAAAGTTGGGCGCACTCTTAGAGAAGATCCTAATCATCAAACGAGGCTATACAATAACCAGAGTGTAAGTTACATAAGGGAAGGAATATCGAGTAGATAGAATATGTGAATATATATTTTCTCAGCTAATTAATCAGCAATACTAAAGGCAGTGAACCCTTCACAAAGAAAAGAGTATATGTAGAAACATGTAATTAATTATTGTTGTAAAATGAATGATTATAGTTTATGTTGGAAACTAATCAAAGAGGAAATAACTGCTAATAAATGAATGAACTAAGAATTTAGCAATGGTTGATTTTTGACTAATATATTAGATATATATGACAAATTTACTTATATCAAATATAATATGTTATCTAATTTAATGAATATACTTTGGTAATTGATAAGTGTATATATATATATTGAGGCTCATAGATACATACACATATATATGGATATATATTCATTTATATATATATATAGTAGTTACAATAATGGTATTTATTAGAAATAATGATATATATTTAAATGGAGTAAGTATATGTACATCCATATAGAGTTCATGATATATATACATATTTATAAATGGAGGTCAAGTGAGATGATGACCCATATATATATATATATTCACGATTGAGCAATAATGATATTTGTAGTAATTATCAAGCCTCATAAGTAATAATGATCCTACTCATTCACTATAATGATAAATGGTATAAATAGAACTCCGTCTATGGGACCTTGAAAGGTGTTTAGTATCTAATTTATTGATCTCTAGCATTTCTAATGTCTCCTTGAGAAACACTTTGAAATCAAGATTCAGGTTTAAGAGATTCCACTAGAAAGGGAACATTACCAAAGATAACAACATATCATGTGTATCTAATTGAACCATCAACAATAAGGAATAGATAATAGTTCGATGAGAATAAAGTTGTACATATTGTATTATTCAAGTTTATTAATGGGAGGTATGATATATCTTACTAATATACACGAATATATTTATTATCCCTATAATATGCTTGATCTCCTAAATGTGAAGGACTAGATCGCATGAAGAGAAAAGGCAGATCGGGTTACAAGAGATTTCATCTTGAGAAAATCTAGTTAGTGCATTGAATAGAGGTAAGTATCCTCATCGACTGATTAATCATTGAGGATTATGAAGTCAATACTGCTTATTATGATAGTGGGTTACGGTAAAATAACTAACTCTATATCTTATTTAATATTCAATTAATGCTTCTAACACTCGAATATGTGTTAAACTTTGAATGTGACAAGCACAATATGATAAGTTTATGTAG
The DNA here is from genome assembly GCA_007258455.2 of Sequoia sempervirens. Taxonomy (NCBI): domain Eukaryota; kingdom Viridiplantae; phylum Streptophyta; class Pinopsida; order Cupressales; family Cupressaceae; genus Sequoia; species Sequoia sempervirens. Next base: position 17,809,828 of record VDFB02193867.1, on the reverse strand, counting down.
CACAAATAGTTCCACATTTTAGATTAATAGTTAATATCACAATAATTTTGGTTATAGCAATTATTGTACCTTGTTAAGCTATTATGACTTTTACTAAGAGAATAGACTTCAAGCCAAAGTCCCTTTCGCTAGCACTCAATAGGGATAGGGAGTGTGTGGAGGGAAAGGTAAATTGGTCCATTGATGGACGGTCCCAAGATAGGTAGGAAACCTTGAGGAAGTCCAATTAGAGACTGTGCACGCACCCATGGAACAGTAAATTTACCATCTAATGAGGTTAGGAAAGAGGAAACAAGGAAAATATCTATTCTGATAAAGAGTAATAATTCATATCTGATCATGTTAGTTTATGCCCTAGATGATAATGCATTTTATTTGTCTTATTCTAGAATGTGCAAATTGAAATAATCTAATCGTGGACAGGAAATTACATGTGTAAATTAAGTGTTGGTAAATACAAATCCCTTATCCTAACTTATACATTTTATGTTTTTAATATGGGGGACATTATAATTCTCCTCTTCCATTTCCTCTTCATCCACTTCATAAGCAATATCTTCAAATTTTGTCCCATCACTTTCTTCATCAACTTGTGCTTCAAATTCTTCCACCTCAAAATCTTCCTCTTCATTCACAGTGACTTTCTTTTTTCCCTTCCTGTCTTGGGATGTAGCCTTTACCAGACATGCGAACCTATGACCTCCACTACCTTGCTCCTACTTCGTTTCCTTCAAATCCTCAGTTTGCATGTCCTCATTATCTTCACTGATGGTAATGACTTCGCTTTTTTTTTTCAACTCTTTTTTCATCTCCTCCTTGAGTAACTTGAGTTCTTTCATTCCTAAAGGTGGTAGTTGATTGCTCTTCTAGAAACTCCCAAGCTTGATGACCTACAAACGTGTCACACTTGTAGCATTTACCTGTGAAGCCATTGAATTATTTTATTTATCCAAATATACCCCTAAAGTTAGGCCTTCTTCCTATAAAACCTCCTCTTGAACTTGATGCTTTTTATTGGGAGGTGCTTGACTAACCTTGACTTCTTTGTGAATTTCCTCTACCAACATATGGACCTGTACCTCAAAAATTCCTTCCTCTACCTTTATTCTACTTTTTTTTCTTCCTATTTAGCTTCTCCTCAACCTTTAAGGCTAGTTGGTAACACTCTTCAAGTTTCCTAGGGATCGTAAGGATCAACTGATCTTGCAAGTTGTAATTCAATCCATTAAGGTATCTTGCAACCTTGTTAGTGTCATCCTCCATGTGTCCTGATCTGATACTCAACTTGTAAAACTCTTCAATGTACTCTTTCATTCCCATATCCTTTTGTTTCAAGTTCTACAACTTCCTATACAACCGAGTCATGTAGTTACTAGGCATGAATTTTCCCTTCAACTTGGAAATCATCATATTCCAACAAGTAATATTTGATTCCCTTTCTTTCTCCTTTCTTCCCAAACATAATCCCACCATAGGGATGCATGACCTTTCAACTTGGTCTTGGCCAAATTTATTTATTGCTCTTTAGGTACCTCCTCAAACTAAAAGTACTTGTCCAACTCCCCTATCCAATATTAGAAGTTCCATCTTCACCTTGGTTCCTTCACCCTTAACTTCCTTCAACAATCTTTCCATCCTCACATCATCAACATCCCTCTCTTCTTGAGGTTCTACTTGAGGTACTTCATCCACCACTTCATCTTGGTCACTCATATCCCCTATAACCACTCCTCTTCTTTGGTTAGCTTCCACTACAGTGAGTTTTGCATCCAAACTGACACTCATTTCCCTCATTTCTCTAGCAAGGGCTTGTCCCAATTGTGTTGCTATTCTCTTTGCCACCCTTGCAATAGCATTGAGTCTTGAAGGCATCTTTCTCATTTTGGATTGTTAAACCTTGTATTTGTTTTCTTGCCTTAATCTAGATTTGATACCAATAATGATGCAAAGGATAAACAAAATACAATAAAAAATGTTTTTAGATTCTATTGACTCTTCTGAAGGTGTCTCAAACCCTACCTTGCAAGTTTTCCTACAAGCCTTTCTCTCTAGGCTCCAATCTTCAAAAAAGAAATAATTGGGATGCTTTTTGTATCAATACTCACTCTTATGCCTTCTTATACTTCTTAAACTTTTAACACACTCCGCAGGGTCTCATCAAACCCTCACTTTGCTATGGTGAACTCAAAAGATATGATTTTCATTAAACCCTCAAAGACCTAGGGTTTGACAATATTTTCTTGACAATGAACACACATAGACTGGCATAAATTACACATGTTTTTTAATTTTTGAGCTTTCCTTTGGTAGAAACTTGACCAATATCTTGAAGAAGGTTTTCACAAAGTTTCATGAACTTTCACCAATTCAAATAAAAGTTATGGATTTTTTTTGTCTTGTTGGAAACCCTAGTTCTATGATAGGGAAGTTAGTAGGGTTTTTGCTTGTTTCTCAAACAAAACATCCTAGAATTACACAAAACCAAAATAATTTGAATCTCCAAACAAATATCTAACTTTCCATCCACTCACAAACTTGTCACTGTTTCATACAAGGTCGTACAAGACTGATTCTTAACTGTTTTTGCATAAAACCATCACAAATTGTGAAGAAAAGAAGGTATATTCATAAAAATTGCTTCCACACCTTCTTGGAGCATTCCTTCGCATTCCTTCAATGTGACTGATCATCCAAAACAATTACAAATTGATTATATGTGTCTTTTCCTTCAAAACCTAAAGTCTATTGTATCAAACTTGAAAATATGCCCTTTTTCACAACCTAGAATTGAAAACAAAACATGTAAAGAGACCCTACATGGTATTTCAAGACCTTATTAGACTCAAAAAACTCAAAACTATGGCTGAGAAACAAATCCCAACCCTTCAACAAGCCAAAATCACGTAGGAAATTCAAATTTGTATTTTGGCAGGAAACAAAATTTGAATTTTTAGGCCTATTTAGACAACCTAGACCATTGTACATGATCCAAATGGCCCCCCTAAGACCTTCACCAACTCAATTAGGACTCTTAACATCAAAATGAATCATAAAAACATTTCCAAAGTGATGCTTTTGTATCATATACTAACTTGCCTCTTGTTTTATAAGAAATCACACATTCATTTGGATTGCGTTTGTATCATAAGGGCATATGTATTTCTTCACACTATTTAATATGATAATTATATTTCATAATTTTTAATATTTATATGAGAAAATATGTATGTTTTCCATAGACATATGATTGTGCATATTTTTGATATTCATATTGGTTATTTAATCATTTTTATTTACTTGAAGAAGTTTAAATTTTGTATTCTAATGATGTAATAGTATCCTAGTAGATTTGTATTAGATGTTCCTTGAAGAATTAAATATAATATTCATGGTTCAAAGGATGATTCTTGTGAAGTAATGATGATTCTCAAAATATCTTGTGAAAGGATTATAATGTCATTCAAAATTAGATGTGTACAAATAATAAATTTAAGGCTTGATGATCCTTAACAATGACTCTCATGGTTAATAGATGAGTAATTGAGCACTCTTAGTTTTGAATGTGCTAACCTTATGTAAATATTTTTTTTAGATAAATCTATATGGTCAATAATTGTTTTATTATCTCTCAAAAGTATATAAAAATTAATCTTATATGGTCATATTTTATTTATCATGTCCTCTTATAATTATTTATATTGATTTTATAGCCATACAAAATTAGAATATGACATCTAGTATCAAAGTACTAAGCTGAAATCCAATCTAGGACTCCCTATATTAATGATGTGTTAGAATTGAATAGTTATTTAAACATAACTTTGTGTGGTGGTGGCACAAAATCAAAAGAGGAAATAAAATCCAAACGGGAACTTGACAGAACTAGTTTTATTGAGAATTAGGGAACCCTAACCATGTACACCTCTTCCTAGGTAGTAAAAAAAGGATGATATTAATGACTAACATTGAAAACTTGATATTTGTATTGAACCATTTTAAGCTATGAGGTAAAAAATTGTTCTACAATAGGAAGTAGTTGAAACCTCCAAGACTAGAGGAAATAAATCATTATTAGTTTGTGACTTTCCATTTGGACTATATTGAAAAGATATATGAATTATTAGTAGAAAGTCACAATTTGGGCCAATGGAAAGTGACAAACCGTTGATTTTTTTCCTTGGTTATGGGTAGGGCTATATGTGAGAAATAATTGTACATCACTTGGTTTAGATATACTCTTGCGAGGATATGGAAAAATAAAACAAATTTGTAAATTTTTGAGAACCATGACATAAATTCCATAAGTGTAGAATCCATACAATATGAGCTTCTGTAACTAGAATAATAAATATTAAAAAAAAATTATCTCCTTTCTTGTAATTTTACAAAATTAAATTATTTCTATGTTCAGGTGAATATGATTGTTAATAGGTCTAGAGACTAATAGTCTACCCTAACCTACACTAGATTGAAACAAGATAAATCAACATAATAGAGAGAATAATGTTCTTTGTCTTTCAACAATGTCACAATGCTCAATAGCAGCATTGAGTTGTTACTATGTTGGATAAAGAAGAAAGTGGACATATCCTTGCCATTTTAAATCCATTTTAGCCCATTATGAGGGAACCTCAAAATGAATGGAACTAGTAGAGAAAATTTTCATGAATAATAAAGTGATAAAATAAAATTGTTGATAAACCACTGATAGTGGACTTTAACCTATGATAGTTAAATAAAACAAAATCATTACTTTGAATATCTTGTTTTTCCTTGTGCCTTGTTTAAGTTTGAATTTTCTTTTAATTACGCTAGCACGTGGTGAAATGAACTCATTTAAGATTTACATTCTAAGCATACCCTATACCATTTTATGACTATGGAAATGAGGAGAAGGAATGAATCTCATGATATGTGCCCAACCATTACTAGGATACAAATCATAATAAAGGTGACCTTTGAAGGGTTTTGGATGAGATCTTGGACATGCTTGATGAGTATAATGAAAGAATAAAAATGATTGAGAAAAAAAATCAAATGGTCTAAAGGATCAGTGGGATGAGGATATCCATGAATAGAAAGAGGAAGACAATGATATAGTCATGAAGAGGAACATCAATATGAAGTTGATATATTATTAGAGATGTTTAAGGAATTTAAGTGGGTTTTTCTTCCAAATAATAGTGAAGATGATGTGGGAGATGGCGTAGATAAATGGTTAATTTAGATGGATAACTATTTTGAATTTCATGATTATTTAGAAACTTAGAAGGCAAAGTGAGAATAATATCAATTCATATGTGAATTTTTCACTTGGTGGGTGAAACCAAGAGGTGAATAAGATCTTACTTTAAAGAACACTAGTTGGGTGAATGGTTGGCTCAGTTATTTTATGGCCAAAATATGATATAATTCTAGAACCTTAGATAGAGAGGAATGGTGATGAGTCAATACTCAAGGATAAATTCACATGTTTACTAAAGAACATAGTATAGTACTACAAGGATAAAATATTTAGGATCTTAAAGTTAATATTGGGATTAAATATGAAAACTAGATAAGGTATGCCTACATGGAATAAATACTATGTTTGAAGTAATTAAGAATTCCTTAAATCAAGAGAAAAAATTATAATCTCTCTCCCACTTATGAACAATACGAAAGGGCTCAAGTTTAAAAGACCTAAATTTTTAGCATAGAAGAGGTGTGGATAGATAAGTGAAAATAAGAGCATTAAGGAAACCAAGGCTAGTTGTAATGGTAGGAATGTTGGTCATAACATCAATATGAATGGAAAACCAATAAATATAACCATAGAAATAACCCAAATAATTAAAAAATCCAAGATCTAAGTAACATATTTCTAGAAACATAGGGACAAGAGAAATAGCTCAAATGAATTTTACTTGAAAATTATGGAAAAATCACCATGATATCTCATATTCCATAATGAATGAGCATAAAGGGAACTCATAAAAATAGCCATCAAACTAAAATGTTCGTTATCAGTTTCTATCCCTTGTGTACCATATGCATGTAGCAATAAATGACCACTATGTTTAGCATCAATTAGTACCCATTGAGTTGCAAGGTATACGTTTTGGCCAACATCTTAATATTTTAATATAAATATGATCAATTGAGTGTTTTACTTTGGTAAGATCCATGCATCTAATAACATCATAATATAGAAGAGAGATAACAAAAAACACAAGAGATGGTAATGGGCCAAGATGCCCTAATATAAAATAAATATAGAAATATAATAAAATATTGAGATAGGGTGGCATCATGGAACACTCCTTATGGAAGAATCTATTCCTAAATTTACATAACTTTCTTTTCAAATACCCTTACAATGATATTAACCTTATTTATATATACCTATTTCCAATAAAATAGTGGAGGGAACTAAACCACTAAACTCAATGTTGGGATACTCATTAACTGATATAATTAATTACACAAATTTTATGAGTCAATATGATTAAGTTAAGGGATGAGTGCCATATGTCAATGTCCCTATCCACTTATATACACTATATAACATCATATTCTTAGGGACATAACACACCATCTATCCTTGACATGCTTTATCCTTGAAACATGAGAGAAAGTGATGCAGGAGCATCTAGGGGTGTATGACAATCTTGCATCAAAAAAATAATAATTTCATGCCTATTTTGTTTGATTTTTGGCTTGTTGTGGGCAATTTTCAACACCTTGTTTGGGCATTCTTGGAGCTTGGAAAATTCTATTTATTAAATTGGTTGGGCATCTAAATATTTTAATGTTATCTTTGGGTGAAAAATGGGGCCAAATTAATGTAACTTATATTTTATTTATTGGCCCAAAACTGTAAATTGATGAATTGTAAGTTGCACGTTAAATGTGCTGAAAATGCCAAAATATGTAAAAAAAATTAAAACCCAATGCCCATGTTGGGAAAATTGAATTTGTGATATTAAACAATGGAAAAGTAGAGAATTATAATGCCCATGTGTAGCTAGAAAATTAATTGGGCACCAAACGTGTAGGAGAGGTTACATGCAACAAGGATTTATACTCATGGATGTATTTTTTTTCTAGAATATGGATAGTGGATTGCAGAAGGTTTTGAAGGCCATATTGGAGTAATTTCAATAATTAATTGGCAGCTTTAGAAAGGAGGAATCCAATGCCCAAGAGCGAAGAAATGGTTTTTTTGATGAGGGTTGCGACAATGAAGTAGCAAGCAAAATTTATGGAGGAAGATACCAACAACAGGCTAAGTGTTGCAAGGGATTTAGAGGTGAAATTGTAGGCATTGAGACTAATCTAATTATTTTTATTTTTTTGTATTTCACAATTAATCTTGCAATGAAATTTTTAGTTTAAATGAAGATTTTATTTTCTCAATGTGTTGTTGATGAAGAAGAATTAGAAATATTTTCCACTGAACTTTTATTTGCATATGCTTATGATTGTGGAATGCGAATGCATTTTATGTTATGGCTTCTTGGATGGGTTGTCTAGAAAGACCCCCCATCCTTGTATTGCATCAGAAAGCCAAATAGTCAAATTTTCATGTCATTATAATTATGATGTTATGCCCTATTAGCCAACATGTCCTATCATCCAACCATACATAATTGATCTTAACAATGTTTTTATCTTGATGATACCTAGATCCAATCTTTGATCGGCATTTCATTATGCAAATTTGATTTCATTCTTTTCCATAGTAATTCTTCCTTTTTTTGCTTGAATAACCATCTATTCTATGGTACCACTAATTGTTGTAATTAATACTTTGATTCTATGTAGATCTATATCAATAAGTATGTTATTCCCATGCCACACCATGTATCTATGATGGTTCCATCCATGATTCTTACTTCTCCTAAATATGTGGATGTTTCCATTTTACAACCTTTTTCTACCTTTGGAGCCTCCTTTAATTCTTAACCATTTTTTGCCAATAGTTTTTTGGCTCATTAAGGGAAAAATGTTTCTTTTCTTTTTATTTACATATTTCTCTTCTTGTTTATCCTTTGAATCTATGGTGCATTCTTAAGTAGATTCTTGAATTATATCCACCTTGAATTTCCTTTTGGTCTACACCATGTGTAATGTACTCCATTGTAACTTTTTTCTTTCTATATCAAAGCTTCATGAACTTATTTTACACATTAATGTTCATTGTCCCTAAAGATTCTAGCCAAGGATATCAAATAAAAATATCTAACCCATCCATATCTAAATCATAAAAATTTGAATGCAATATATATTTATCTATAAAGAGTTTCAAATATTTAAAATTTTTAATATCCTTACTCAAGTATATTGTAATGTATTTGATTTTCTTTGTGTGTACTTGTAGTTTCTTGGCTAATTCCAAGTTGACAAAGTTATACCTATTTATAGGGTTTATATATATATTTTTCTTTTTTAATACACCCATGAAATTGAAGGATTGATTTTTTGTTAGAGCTCAAATACATGTAATTTTATCCTTCATATTCTCCTCCTCCTCCCCCTTTACCACCTCCTTATTTTATCACTTATTTTGATACCCATACATCTAAAAAACTTTGTTTATGGCTCATCCAAAAAAGATTTTTCATTAATAATTACACACCATTGGTAAGTTTCACCTTTCAAGTGTAAATAAAAGAACACTTTCCATATTTTACTTTGACCATAAACTCTTTTAGATTGGTTCCATCATTCTAGAACAAAAATTCACTTCCATCCATTAAAACTAGCATTTATAAGAAAATTATTCTTTCAATGGATCACCTTTCTACCACATATCAATGATCATTTCATAATTATGTCAGCCCCAAATCTAAAATGTTAGTAAAAAATCAAGCCCCAATTATTTTCATAATATTTCAAAAAAGGTAAACAAATCAAAAATATCATGTGAATAACATCTTATAGAGTGAATTTAAAAAAAAAACACTAAAATTGTAATAACTCACTCAATATTTGATCATAAACATATAAAAACCTTGGATTGTATCTTCCTTATATGAATCTCTAACTTCAATGAAAAATTATAGAAAAAAAATACACCTATATGAGAGATATAAGTGAATCTTTAAAAATTAAGTTTTTATCCTCACGATTGCCCATATCATAGATATGATACCACATGATAAAATTCACACATATAATGATAGAAATATGATAATACAAAAGAGAGATCATAGGTAACATGATATTCTTATGGGAAAGTTGCCATAAGATCTAAAATGTGTAAAAATAGAATAAACCCTTGTGGTACGGTAACACCATATAATAGTCCTTATAGAAGTCATTCCACACTATATCTCCAAGAAATCCCTAATACATAACATACTCTTCAAATATATATAATTCACCTTATTTTATAGATTTTCTAGTAACATAATGGGAGGGTAAACCACTAAAATCAATATAGGAATACTCATTAGCTAATATAATTAATTACACAAGTTGTACACATGACCCAACATAACTAGCTTAAGGGATGTGTGTCACATGTTAGAATCTCCATACAACTATACACATTTGAATATCATATACCTAGGTAAACAACCTTTTTGTCCTTAAAATTTAAATAAAATGAATAGATCTACTCAATTTATGAATCACACATGGGATATAGTTTGTGGTAACAACCAAGTCCATAAGCTCTAGAAGTATCTTTTTGAGAGATAGTTATTTCTACTCAAATTCACCATTTATTTGAATTCATATGAAGCTCAACTTGAGTCCTATGATATCTTATTATGTACTAATGAGTTATATCACCACAAGGTTCTAGTCAATTGTTTTGTTATAATAGTGGACTCTTCAGATGAAGATGGTGACATAGTGCTACTCCAAGATAGTCCTAGGCCTATAAGTCTTAGGTAATTCAACATTATTAATGACCTAAATATCTATTTAGGATAGATACAATACATAGGGATGTTAAGTAAGGAATGTAGGTCGCAAATACATGGGTTATGCCTATAAGTCGATCTCTAGGATTATAAGGCTAGCTCCTTGTCTATTATAACTCAAGCTTAAATTTTGAGGTTGGAAGGTGATGGGGTCGGGGTTGGATTGAGTCAATCACTGGCTCAATGCTCTGGGTCTCCAATTGAATAACCCTTGGTGTTTCTCTCCACCACTCAACCTATAGGTCCTAAAGGTTATTAGGCACCCCTGGTCTTCTCTGCCAACCCTGCTATCAAATTGCAAATCATTCACCAAGCCTAACTTGATGCTCTTCCTCTCTTTCACCACCTAGCCCTTAATCACCTTAAAGACTAACCATGCTCAAATGTTTCCTAACTCTGTTATAGGGGTGAGTGTTGCCTTCCAAGGCTTCCAAAATCATCTTCTACAGGTGCTTGAACAAACACCAGACTCCAACTCTTCATCATTTTCATAAAATCTCTGTTTTAGGTTTTGGGCAGGGCTACAAGCCGAGCCCCTTTTAGCCCTCTCAACACAAGAAACAGTTTAGAACTCTTTTCTTTCAACAGCTTGTGCCAAACTTTCTTCTGACACTCTGGCTCTTTTCCCAAGCTCTGACAGACTTTTGGTATTTGGGACCTTTCCTGCCCGTACAGAGGTACAATCCAGTCTTGGTGGAAACTAGGGTTTCTTTAGACCTTTCCTTGGTCTGTTTTGCCTTTTCCTACCTCCATTTGATCTGACAAGGACTGCACTCTTCCTGCCAACCTTCTTGGGACCTCCTGCAACTAGTATACACTCTGCTGTGTTAAAAATTTGCCACCCCTGCCACGTTAGGGCTTTGCCATTTACTGTCTTCCCAAGCCAGTATTAGCAACTCGCCTAGGGTAAGACTTTAGCCATGGTTCAAGAACTCACAAAGACTCCTCTATTTACAATATATACAGGGATGGAGTCTAGCTTTGTTTTCATTGCTTCCACACTTCTTGGTACGGTCAGAAAAGGAGCTAGAACTCCATTTTTCTGGATTTTACCAGTCAAAACAGCACAACAGAAAAGCACAGTATTTACACAATAGAAGAAAACGATGGAGAAACTAACTAAAATGCCACAAGAAATGTTTAAAAAGGTTCCACTACATGCTTTTTAACTCAACAAAGTTTTCCTCGATACATTTCTTGCAGCTATCACACGCAAGAAACAGAAAAATCAGAAATTTCACAACAAAAATATCTGTTCTTTTATTACTCTTCTGAAAACTGCCAACATACAAAGCTTCTAACCTCTTCAAAGGTCGAGAATGAGCTTTTACAACGCCTAGAAAACAGTAAGGTTTTCTCTTTGAGCTTAAGAACAGCCAAAAGCTAACTGTTGGAAAACACAGTGTGTTTTGCCACTTAGTCTATTGCTTAGGAAACAACCCAACAAAAAGACTCCAAACTTATTCCACTTTTACCTAAGAACCAAAAGGTCCTCAAACACAATCTAAATGGTGTTAAAGACCCTACATAACAAAAAGAAATTGGTTTTTAAAACAAGACTTCAAAATATGCTTGCACCTTGGCACCTTAGATGCTCACACTTTTGAGAAGGGGAAGAGATGCAAGAAAAATGACAAAAATAGAGACTCATGTTGAATAGAGTTTCCTTTATAACTAAAACCAAAGCTTTGTGACTTATGGTGTAACAATTAACAAAAATGGTGGATATATAACATAACATGTAATATATAAATTCATCCACATAAAAAATATTCATAATTTAAAGGATATTAACATTTTATATTTGATTCTTTTGATTGTATTGAATAATCATATAAGATGGAATATTCTTTATATAGATATCACATAGTGATCTCTATATAAATATACAAAGGCTCCCCTATTTATTTACAAAGTAAGTGACAAAGTGTACTATACAAATATCACAAACTTATTGACATGAAATAGAATATAAACCATAAAAGGCGTGTGGGCCTCCTCTTATATAAAAATATGTAACCCACAAAAGAGAATCCCCCCAAAAGTTTGAAATTTGAAATTTGGAACTAATGGGAGGAATGACTCAATTTGTAGGCTACATGGAAATAAAGGAAATGATTAAGGATGGACTTGGGCTTGAATGCCTCCATTGGTATTTGGAGAATCTTAAAATTTTCTATTTAATGTCCTAAATAAACCATCACTATGTAGGTGAATTATTAATTTGTAGGAGGTAAAGGGGAAGTGGTAGTTGGGCATCCATGTTGCACGATATCTATTATCACTTTATGCCATCCCATGTTTTACCACTAATGATGACCAATCTGAGATATTTAGTGTGGGTCATCATTTCATGTGTACCTCTAGGTTGTGGGTTTTATTTTTGTGCCTTAGTCAATTACCAAAATTCCAAGTTTGAAATCAACTAATTCATGAGGTGTCTACACTTTAAAGGTCATCAAGAACTCCATCAAAGGTTCCCAACCTGTTGGGAACCTTAGCAACATGACCTAAAGTTTTTGTAGCAAAGGAAACATGCACAATAGTGGGAAACAAAGGTAAAAGAGTGATCAAGTGTTCCATAGGAACCAAAAGCCAATGGTTCGTGGTTCCCTTATAACCCACAATGAAATAATGAAGTAGAAAATGATAAGGATGGAGACATGGGCTACTAAGTAAATGTTGCAAAGGGAGAGCATGATGGAATAAAAGATGGTTCTAGTTCCTAATGGAGCCATAAGCTCTAATGGAATAAGTTGATGTGGGCAAGCTAAGATAAAGTTGAACACAGAGTGGAGAAAAGTCAAAATTAACTATTGTCAAGGTGGGAGAAATGATGAAGGTACCATTTTATGCACTTATCTTCCTCTACATAACCATGAATGTTGAAGTGACCGTCTCAATTACCCAATCTTGAGCCATGGGGATCCTTGACATATCTTAAATGAATTCTTGTGGATTTCAAGGGGAAGAAGTGTAATGCCTATGTCTTTTTTGGTTGCAAGAAAACTCATCGCCAACAATTCACTAACAACTATTCAACCCCAACAATTCACTACTAGCAATTCACTGCTAGCAATTCATTGCTATGACATATTCATTGCGTATACAATTCACCACCAACAATTCATCGTTGTGGTATATTCACCGCATATACCTTTTTTATGCGTTCAACAAAATCTCTGTAGTCTTTCTTTTTGGGTGCTCTTGGCTGCTTAAATATTGGAAAATGTATGCGTGGAGAATATACCATGACAATAAATTGCTAGAGGTGAATTGTATATGGGATGAATATGTCATGGTGATGAATTGCTGGCGGTGAATTGTTGGTGGTGAATTGTTGGTGATGAATTTTCCTAGAGTCGTCTTGTTTTCATCTATAAGTACTCCTTTCATTAGATGCCCATGCTTGGGCCACATTTTAGCAAATTACACAAGGGGCATTTTTTGTAGTTTCTTCTTACTTAATGTAGGTACTAGCAAGTGCATTTGGAGGGATTTCTATGTGTGCAAATCAGATTTGTGTTGCAAACATGTCAGGATTGTGTTGTATGACGGCTATGGTTGCCTCTTTGTTACGCCCTTCCCTCTTCTCTCTTTTGCCTATTAGGAATAATAGGCACATTGACATTCTTTATAAAGGGATTCTTCCTTATTTTTCTTCTCAAGAGCTTTACAACTCTCATTTGGTAAAACAATCTCCATGCCTTTGAATGAATAAACATTTTTATTTCCAACTCTTCTAACTTCTTGCACTTTGTGTGAAGGTTATTTAGCTTTGTGTTTGAATGATTATTTATTATCTTCCATATATGTATGTTGTGTTAAATATGTTTTTAGGAGTGGACTATGGATAATTCTTTTCCCTTTTAGCACTCATCAAGCCCTAACCTCCATACACACCTCTAGGAGTTGATATAATAGAGATTTGTGTGAATTCTCATGACAATTTATTCACTAATATGTGTTGTAGTGAGTAGGAAGAAACACCATCAATCTAGGTGCATCACCATCCTTCTCCTTTTTATGTATTCCTTTTGACCCTTTTTTTTCTAAAGAATTAGTATAATAGGATTAGTTGTAGGATTATTCGATGTCGGGTTGGGCCAACATTGTTGCATCTAGGTTAGATAGGAACCAACTTTATCTAGAGGTTTGATCTCATCTACAAGGTTTCACACCTTGAGACTATTCCCATATTTCACTAGACTGTTGAATAGTAGGTTCAAAAAGGGTTCCAAGTGAATAGTTTCTGGCACACTTGGTGGGATGGGTTTAATGAGCCTTACTTCACTCTACTAAGAAGATTGGTGTGGTAGTCAATAGTTGTGGTTACTAAATAGACCACACAAGCACCTAGCAATCAAATATCGGTGATCCTATTGGGGTATTCTTTAAGTTTTTTTGGTTGAGCAAACCCATTTTCTCTTTTACAAGAATTGTTAAATAATATATTATTTTCTCCAATACTTTAAATATAGAGACATATCATGGAAATATGTTATTTTCTCCTTCATTTCATAGACATGCAAATTTTACTTGTCCCCATAGGCAATATCAAGCTAGGAATGATCTAATTTCATCCCAACCTTGCATCACCCAAAATATTCAGTGAGATTTTTTATTGTTTTGGCTTTTTTATTTCTTTTTTAGTCTGAGTTAAAGTTAATTTTGGACATGTGATCAATTGTGGCGAGCAAAATGACATTATTATCA
>VDFB02193867.1:17759997-17795098 GCA_007258455.2 Sequoia sempervirens | reverse complement strand
AGAAATGCCCACCACATGCTAAATCATGATAAGATTTCAGCAACTTTTGCTATTGTTCTTTATCAACACATCTAAGAAATGTCCCGTCCATTGCATGCTTATACAAGCCGCTGTCCCACAAGACAAAATTAGCTGACTTCAGCTTGACGGTTCTCTTTTCCTTCGGAGTCAAGTGATTGGGACATTCTCCGTATGTCAAGAAGTGAGCGATGTTGGAATACCATTCGTCAGTGGTGCTAACAAATAGTACCATTGGAAGTGTACTGGGATCAACCTCCTCTTCGTCTGAGATTTCTTCATCCCCTAAAATTTCTTCATCTGGATTATTTTCTGCACTAAGCTGACAAAGACCACGCCCACGTATCAACTTAGTAGGTTTTATCTCCAGATCGTATTCCTGAATCTTGGCAATCCAGTTGCCTCTTTTTGTTCCAAATTCCTGTTGTGTGAGGATAGACTTGACAGTCGAGTCTGGAACAAGAACTTTGACATGATTGCCTAGAATGTAGAACTGGAAATGCTTGACGGCTTTTACAACTGCAAAAGCGTTCTTTTCCATCTGAGAATATTTTAACTCGTAATTCTTTAGAGGGAAACTCATGAATGCAATGGGGGATTCAAAACCCTCATCATTTTCCTGCACCAAAATTGCTGATAGCGTATGCTTGGAAGCATAACTGTACATCACAAAATATTTGGTGTAGTTAGGGAAAACCAATACAGGCGCATGAGCAATGGCCTCCTTGATGTCATCGAACGCCGCTTTTCCTTCTGCTATCCAGTGAAATGTGGCATTACCCTTCATCATATTCACAATGTGACGAGTCTTTTCAGCAAAATCTGGGAGAAACCTCCTTAAGAAATTTACCTTGCCGAAGAAAGAATGAATGACTTTCTTGCTCGATGGCAAAGCGAGGGACTTGATTCCATTGACTCTTTCTGATTCAATCTTGATTCCTTCAGCAGATACTACGTGACCAAGAAGTTTACCTTCTGTCACCCCAAAAGTTGACTTTTTGGGATTGAGGGAAATGTCGTGCTGACGGCATCTCTCTAGAGTTTGCCTCAAGTGGTAGAAATTTTCATGACATTGCTTAGAGAACATCGTAAGATCGTCAAGGTACACTACAATGAACTTACCCATCACGTCCCAGAAAGCGAGATCCATGGCACGTTGGAATGTAGGGCCAGCATTGATCAAACCAAATGACATCCTACGATACACAAAGGTTCCCCAAGGCATTGTGAAAGCGGTTTTGTGTTGGTCTCTTGAATTCACTTCAATTTGATTATAACCCGAAAAATCCATCTAGCATGGAGAGCATCTTGGATCCAGTTACATTTTGTAAAACTTGATCCATCACTGCAAGTGGGTAATTGTCTTTGAGAGACAATTGATTAAGATTTCTGAAATCTACACAAATGCGGATTTCACAATTATTCTTACAAACGGGGATGATATTGGCTATCCATGTCGAATGATGGATAGGGAATATTATCCGTGCATTCAACATCTTTTGAACTTCTGCCAAAATAGTTCCAGAGATCTTGGGATTGTACTTCCTCTGCTTTTGTTTGTAAGGTAAAGCTCCAACCTTGAGAGGAATGTCATGTTGCACTTCCTTAGGCCGAAATGACTTTAGATCGTCATATGAATATGCCAAGACATCAATGTATTCCTGCAGTAGCTGAGCAAACTGTCTTCTTTCTTCAGCCGTGCAACATTTGCCTATGTTGACTATCTTAGGATTGGCTTCAGTTCCTAAATTTATCTATTCAACCTCATTAGATGAGTCAGAATCTGAGAGTTTCTTCTTTACGTGGCGATCATGCTTATCAAAAAGCTTTTCCAAGGATACCAATCATTTAGGGATCTTATTTCCTTTGAGTTGTAGATATTCCTCGCTTGTAATAGGATCCATATCGGACACGGATTCTCGAAGCAGAGAATCGCTGCCCTCAAAGTACAACTCATCAAAATTCTCTGCTTTCTCAAGAAAGGCGATAATTTGATGGTCGTCATTGAAAATCTGCCAGTTCTCTGAATTGTCAGGTACACTTGGGTGGAAAACCAACTCTATGGTGTAAGTAGAACCTTGAAAATCTTTGTGTGGTACTAAGAGCTTCGTAGAGATTGTGAGGGAATCAGCTCTAGTATTGTATTCTCTGGGAACAACGGAGATATCAAAAGCTTCGAATTCCTCAATGGAATCCCATACTAGATTACGATAATGCCTAAGTCTCTCATTCTTTGTTTGATAGAGATTTCTTACTTGACATACTATCAGCTCGGCATCACCTTGTGCATGAAGATTTTTTATACCTTTCTTCAATGCAACTTGCATTCCCAGCAACAGGGCTTCATACTCAGTAGTGTTATTGGTGTCATCAAACTGCAACTTGAAGGAAAAAGGGAAAAACTTTCCTCATGGCGAAATGAAAACCATTCCTGCTCCAGAACCGGTCGAAGAGCAGCTACCATCAAACTCGAGCAACCAGACACCGTTGGAATCACCAACTGGAACAGTGTCGAAGTCCAAAACTTCATCATCTGACGAAGATTCATGATCGAAGATGGAAAAATCTCTTAATGATGTTTCATCTGAAGTTGAAGAAGTATCATCTTTCTCTAACTCATTTTGAGTTGAGGATTCTCCTACCTCATTTTTCTGTAGGTAGTAAGTTCCCACGCCTGACGATTCGAACAAAATCTGAGCTCTGAGATCATCTGACTCAACAACGGAAAATTTTGATTCTTTTTCAGGAATCAGCTTTTGCATCACACCTTTTACTGGTATTCTTGCTTTGGACATATCCATACTTAGTTCTCCTCCAACATCTTTGCAGAAATTGCGTCCGAGGAGGATACCGTAGGAAGCTGGTACATCGACCACGAGGACCGTCATCTTTATTTTCTTTTCTAGGTATGCGGCGAATGCATATTGTGCATCTTTGATCTGACCTATCAATGGCACTTTTTTATTCTCCATGGAAAAGCAACAGCTGAAGGTTTTGTTCATTTCAAGGCCTAACGCAGTAGCTACCTTGGAGGGCATCACATTGTCAGACGCGCCAGAGTCTATGACACAGTTACTCAGCTTGAAACCATTTACAAGTAGGGAGATGAAAAATGGATCAATGCGTACAAAAGCAGTTGGAGGATTGGATACAAGGTTACTTTGTGATACTTTTGGTTTAGGAGTAACTGGGATGTCAGGAGGAGTATCCCGACTTGGGGAGATCTTTTTATCATTTACAAATTTGACAAGCCTATCAAATTGGTCGGGGTTGGCTTTGAGGTATTCAGCCTCGGACATTTGAACCTTGGTTTTCTTGGCATGGTCAATGATGTCGAAAGCTTGGAAAGAACTTTGTAGGTTGGAAGTTGTAACTTCGCTAATTGGTTTCACAAAAGGCACATTGGTCTTTGGAACGGGAGGATTAGCTTTAGGAATAACGGGAGTTGACGAAGAAGAACGAGGTGCACTTACTTGTGGATTTGCTGCTTTCTTAGGTTGCCAAGGGAGGGGAGATCCTCTTTTGGCAATCGTTATGGGTGGCTTTTCCTTTTCTGGAACAACAGCAGTTTGAGCTTTGTCAAGTTGATTTTGTTGATGTCGTGTAAAAATAGCGTAAGTGTCAGTCACCAAGTCGTCTTCTTCTTCTTCTTCTTCCATCATTTGCAAATAGTTGATCTTGGAGTCGCCAACCGATTCAGTTTCTTCTTCTTGGAAGAGATCGGCATTTTCTTCTTTAGGATATTCGGGCTGAGCATAATCTTGTTCAGTCTCATAGTACCCGACGGCATTGTTAGCAAGAGGGGCTTCAAGAGCAAGTCGTCCTGGAGGTGCTGGGAGATGATTCTAATTTTTGTTGCCAGCATAATTAGGGAAAGTCCTCCTAGGGACGTCTTTGTAGTTGTTACCATTGTTGTTGTTTGACACTTGCTTCATAAGAGACAAAACTTCATTTGCCAACCTTTGGATCATGGGATCTGTAAAATTTGAGCTGGCAGTGGGGGTACTAACATTGGATGTTGAAGATCCTGAGGCTTGCATCCTCTTATTCCCATTAGTCCCTCTCTTGATTTCTCCAACAAGGATCATGTTGTCCTCCAGACTGGTAGCCAATTGCTGGGCTGCTTCAACGTTAACCAGATTTTCCCTACGTAAGTAAAAACTTACCTTAGGTAATTGGGTGTTGATGAAGAAGCATTTCAAGTTATGATTCATTGGTTTAGCATCATTTGGGATCCGTGTCACCAACTTATTGAATTTCACCACAAACTCGCGTATAGGCTCATGAGCCTCCTTACGCATAGTGGTGAGTTGTGCCAATAGAGCATGTGAATCTTCAGCAGGCTTAAATATTTCTTCAAATTTAGTGCGAAGGGTGGCCCAATTGGTGACAGAGGCATTGGGAAGAGTAAAGAACCATTTGACTGCAACCCCTTGAAGGGATTCAATGAACAATCTTATAGAAACATCTTCGTGCTCAATACCAAGAATGCCGCATACTATGTTGAATGCAGATATATGCTCATCGAGGTGTTGTTTGCCATCACCTTGAAATTTTGGAAGATGCTTCCTGGATACACGAGGAAGTTTGTGTAAAGGTGGAGTCAAACGGAGGGGACCAAAAGCATTTCCCCATGGTCCTACAGGTGGTGCGGCCATGACTAGTTGCACAACAGGCACTTGAACAGGACGCCTGCGATAAACTGACCAAACACTTGGGATCGGAGATCTTTGGCTACGTGGAGGGAAGCTTATAGCCCGTTGCAGTGGTGACCTTGCTCATGGAAGAGTAAATGGAAAGTCATGTTGCAACAACTCTTCAAAGAGTGGATTTGTTATTCCTTGAGCCCTCAATTGTCTTGTATATACTCGGTCCACCAGAATGTAGATCTGAATACAAAGGGTGTTACAGAGTTAACAATATAAAAAAGAATAGCAAGAAAAAGGAAACTTATCTACTTCAATCTGAAGCGTGAGGCTCAGATTGCATATGTAGGTTCCCTAGTAGAGTCGCCAAAAAATTGCTGGGTGAAAATTATGTAATCAACTTTTGCAATAGATTACACAACTTGGACTTCAACCACAGCTATGTGAGATGTGAAACTCTCCTCTCAGAAAGGGGAGGCACCCTTCTTACTGCTAACGGAAGCGATAGTAAACCAAACAAGTAATTACAAAATGTACACAAAACTCACGAAGTGGGGGGGTGTGTCACATTCATTCTTCTCTCTTTTTTCAGAGAAGATGTTTACAATGCTTCACCGTTGGAAGTTCAGAATTCTTGACAACTTAAAACTAACAACTAGCAGTAATACCAATATCTCTATCTCGTCACAGCGAAGCGTAGAGATACTAGAAGTGATTAATAACAAACAAATAAAGTAAAAAGGGAAAGCTCACGAAGGCACAAAGTCGTTTCGTAGCTTTATCAGTGTTGGATCTACGTAGATGGACCGTTTGCTATGTTAGAAGCACAAAGTCTTCTTAGACACAACAATTCTTCGAACAGCATGAACGATTATAAGCACAAAGTCTTGTAGATCATCCAACAAAAGTGTCAAATAGCACGAACGATTACAAGCACAAAGTCTTGTAGATCCTTCGACAAGAGTATCCAGGAGTATGAATAATTACAAGCACAAAGTCTTGTAGATCACTCAACCAGAACATGCAAGAGCATGAATGATTACAAGCACAAAGTCTTGTAGATCATTCAACCAATGATAAACAGAAATAACAATGCAATCTAAATAATAGATGTAACACAAAGTTTACATAAACTACTTAGAGTCTTTCAGATTCTTCGAACAAATCACTACCAAATAAGATTAACTCACAAAAGTATCGAATGCAAGGCAAAGTTTGGCTTGCAATCCTTTTCTTTATTAATCGAATCTCATTCACAAAGCATGAATGCAAAGTTTCACAAATTTTCTTACAAAAGGGCAGCACTTCGTTGCAAAAGGCTAAAAGATAATTTACAATGAAAATCCCTCACCTTATATAGAAAGAGGGATGAGCAAAAGAAGGAAAGAGATTGAGAAAATCAGGAAAAGTTAGGTGAGCGGTTTTAGGATATCTCACCTAACTTTGACCAAACTCAAAGTGTAATTTGTTTTGTAAATATTACATCTTTGGACTTGGTGTAATTACAATTTACAAAATGACATTCGAAAATGTCGAGAAATATTTACAAGATGCATAATGGGATGCACCAGAAATGTCTAACACTGGAGAATAGGGGGCTGTTTCACGTTTCTTTGCATTGGGCGTGGAAGTCTTCAAATTTCCTCCTAGTCTCCTGCACAAACTTCTCATCTGAACCAACAGTGTAATCCACAATGGTGTGAATTCTCATGATCGATCTCATGGCAGATGAGTGAACCTTCTTGCACCTGTCAAGATGCGTCTTCAGGTTGTCCAATGTGAGCCTTGTGTCACAAATGATGTTCAGTGAAGCTTTTGAGAAGTCTGAACTATCAATCAAATTCATGATGGCTTGCTTGAAGATCAGGGATATTTCTATGGCTGGCAGGAAGATACGATTTTCCTCAAGAAGTTGTCCAGGCAACTCTCTAATACTTTTGTCAAGAATGGTGCGATGCCCGTCAACATCTTCCTGTATTTGGTGAAGATCTTCTATGAGAGATTGAACCACTTGAATTCTATGTTTCAGTGATTCTCTTACCTCTACGAACTTTTCTTTGTCAGGAATTACCCCAACCTCCACCAATTTGCTGAGCTTTACCTGTTTCATTTCCGACCATGACAACAGGCATTTTTCCATGTCTCTGTGCTCCTGGGAAAGTACGCTCTTTTCTTTATCAAGCTCTGTGGTGAGCTTGGCCAACATGGTAGTTTTCTCATCCGCAGCCAAAATTATCTAAGATTCGTGTTCGATGATCTTTTCAACAAAATCATATAACACCCTGCCTTTGGAGGTGAATTTCTCAACTTTCTTGACAGTTGGGTCTTTAATACTTACCACTGTCAGCTTTTGTGCATTACTTGGAGAACCGGCAAGTCTCTTTACAACAGTGGCATAATGCTCTGCCCTCTGTTTGTACATGTTACGAGCTTGCTCTACTTTATCCAGCCTTCTTGCGAAGATATCCAAAGTGACTTGCGCATCGGCTTTTGCACTTTCGTTGGTAACCTTGCCAAGCTGGAACCTTGTTACCGTGTAGTCCTCCATATTGACATCACCTTCTTGATTCAAAGGTATACCAATTTCAGCATACTTGTGGCCGGACTTATCAACATTCAGCCTTGAGTATACCTTTGCCTTTTTCTTCCCTTTGGCTTTTGGAAGAACTATCTCTTCGAGGTTGAGCTCCTCTAGAGAAATCATTTGCTTTTTGCGCTTCGATACTTGAGATATTAGCCAAGGAGGAAGAAAAGAAGTTTGAACTTCTGGATTTACTATCAATTCAGTCGCCATTGCCACTTCTAAAGTTATTGTCACATCTAAACTCACCATTGGTATCGTGACAATTGGAGAAGTATTTGTCATCGTTGCTCCTGTAGTTGACACATTGAGCTGATCACGCATTGACTCATTCATGAAACGATTGAATTCATTTTCAGAAGTGATATCATACGTTGGCGAAGACAAGCTAGGAATGGATGATGGAGGGCTTGACAATATATCAATCGTATGGATGCTTGTCACTGAAGGAGTATCAAGCTGGGTTGATGTTGCAGGGATAGGGGATATCTCAACTGCAGGAATGCTTGTGGTAGGAATAGGTGATGAGGGAACATGAGGTGGAGTAGTTCTTGAATTTGGAGAGGTATGAGGAACATTTGAAGTCACGGGCGATGATGTTCTGTGAATTTCCTCAACTACATTCTCAGGAGGAGAAGTAGTTCTTTCTTGATCATGCCCGGGTTCGTGTTGATCACCCGCTTGTCTCTCCGATTCTGGTTCACCTTCAAAGTCACCTTCTGATCCTTCTTCAGAATCTTCATCAGACTCTTGCCCGCTTTCAGAAACCTCTTGGGCGTCAGAGTCTACTTCTGTTGAATCTTCATCTTCAGTGGATTGGTCGCTTGAAGTTTCTTCTTCATCGGAATCTATCTCCTCCGGAATAGGATTTTTACCCTTAGAGCGAGATGGATAAGATTCCGTGATTTCTGTCTCTTGGACAGCTTGGGTATCTTTCTTACCAACAGTGAACTTGATCCTAGGACCTCTTCGCGAAGAAGTTGGAATGGCCGCTAATTTGTTTTTGTCACGGAGTTCTTGCTGTTGGCGAGCTTCTACTTCGGAATCCTCTCCTTCTGAGTTTGTTCTAAAACTTTTCATTGCATGGCCATGTTTATGTAACCATTCTTCTGTGTTGGCTAGGATTGGTCTCAGCCTTTCTCTCATGCTGGTAACCTCTTTCCTAGACCATTGTATTGTAGGCAACGACCTTTTAACAATGCCTTGCTCATCATAGACAGCGTTCATGATATCACTTGGATCCTCAAAATCCTCTGGTAGATCAGCAATACCAAGATCTCTGATTTGTTGAACTGTCAATCTACAATAGTCCATTTTGCGAATGGCTTCTTCATCTCTACAATCTGCCCAAATGTCTTCAAAATGGTACATGTGTTGGTGACCTTTTTGCAACTTTTTTCTGACATCTCAGTAGTCGAAATCAAACCTATACCTGTAGGTTTTGATGGTCATGATCTGCATTTCAGCATAGACAAACTTAGCTTTTTGTGTAGTTTGGATAGTATATCAGCCGATGGTCAGTGGGAACTTGAACCCACGCTTGTAGTTGCTTCTTCGTTCTTTCTGTACTGACATCAGTTGTCTGCATGTTTCCATGAGAATCCACTTATCCGAAGGATAACGTGGTAGCATGTAGGGACAACCAGTGTAGCAGCCTACTCTCAAGTAAGTAAATGTTGGGAATTGGAGAAAAATACATCCAACTTTACTTACCACCTTATAAGCCTCATCAGATACTCTTCTTCCTCCCAAAGCTGGATCAAAGTTGAAGAGTAAAGGCACAAAGATAGCATTAGTGACTCATCTGAAATGATGAAAGCTCTCCTTCAGCTCCAATTGATAGAAATATCTGTAAACAGGCACCATCATTTGATTCCCTTTTGTAGATAGACCTGGGAATTGTCTCATCACAGCTACTGCATACACTAGGTAAGAAGTCATGTAGAACTTCAATGTAGAAGGAGCATTGATCAACTGCTCATGTATCTCATCACTGATTTGTTTGCCTCAGTCAATATGCACCTTCTGCCTTCTTATGATCCTGATGTATTCATACATCCAATCGGGAAAGGTGGATGATTCCGGCAAGCCTTTCACCCTACTTAGAAATGTGATCATATCCTTGACATCATCATTGAAGTCACTTCTCAAGAGTCCTTTCAGCCATCGGGAAACAGATGATCTAGGCTTCTTAAGCCATTGAGTATTTATCAATTGTTTAGCTTTATTGGGATCAGCATCAAAGATCTCCTATGCTTTTGATATAGAGATGTCAATGTATTTCTCCATATGAGGGACCTTGAAGACAATATCAAAGAAGTCAGGGTCGAGTCTCAAAATATCATGCCCAGAAGAGTCGATCATGCTTCTGCTTTCTCTGATGTAATGAGATGCAACTTGAAGAGAAAACTCGGTATTATGCGCAGCTGTAGGGAACATCGCCGCCAAGTGGAGGTTGTTGTGTACGATCGCTCTCATTGAATCAGGAAGAGGCTTCGTCTCTGTTAGCTTTGTGAAGTCAACCAAGTCTCGATGACCAACTTCTGTATCTTTTATCTCTTCGACTTTGGAAAGCACCATAGTTGGCGGATAGACGCCTTGATATTTGTACTTCATCTTTCCTTTTGCTTTCAAAGAAGAAGGAGGCTTGGTAGCAGTCATCAAAAGGAACTGGAATTCTGATCACTCTTGATTTGACGATCTCTGAAAGTAGACTGCAATCTGTTTAGCCAGAACAAACATTAATTGTTAGGAAACATGGGAAAGCGTGAAATAAGCACGAGGATGGGAAAGCATGGAGTGGATGACGAGGCATGCAAAATGATGCACGAATGCAGAAAACTGAGGCTTAGGAGTGCACTGGTCAAAAATGAAGTTCATTTGGGAAGAAATGGAAGAAACTAGGAAAAAGTGTAAGGGCGCTAAAATTCAGAGCCCTTACATCTTTGAAAAATTGCCTTTGATACAAGGGCGCTAAATTTTAGCGCCCTTACACTTTGCAGTGTTAGGCATTTTTTGACATTTTCAAAATGTCACAGCACTAAAATTCAGCGCTTTAGCATTTTCTTGACAATTTTGAAAATGTAAATGTAGGAATGAATGGCGAGGGCGCTCATGCTTGGCAAAGGCAATTTGTTTGAAACATGAAAGCTTTTGAACTTGTTTCCATCCCATTTCATACGTACTCAAAGGTTAAAGGAACTCTCTTTCACAATGATAGATCTTTCCAATGTTCACACCAAAACGCATAAAGAGGGAGACAAAGAGATTTCAACACAAACACATTGGATAGATACAAGTTCTCAAGGAACATCGCCCATAGAGGAGAATGGGGAAAGAAACATGCAGGGTTAGGAAAGAAAAGAATGTGTAGGGAAAGAAAATGAAAATGGAGGAGAGAAAAACGCATTCAAAATAATGAGTGAGGGTTCGATTGCGTGAGGAGAAGAAAAACGCAAATGGAGAAGAGAGGACGCGAAGAGAAACAGAAGAAACAAAAACAAAAACGCGAATGAAGGGAAGAAAAGAAAATAAAAATGTGTATGTTAATATTGAACACATACAAATGAAAGAAGAAAAATGGAAAAGTAAAATGACTTACCAGAACCAAAACGTGAAGCTTGCTGAAGACAGAAAGGCGAAAATCTTCAAAAACGCGATTTACAGTTGAGAAGCAAACTCGCACAGCAAGAGGAACAAAAGAACATGAAAATATAAACAACTAAAATGGCGAACTCATTCACTTAAGTGAAAATGAAAATTAAAAACCTAACTCAAGTCGAGCAATAAATTTAGGCACGAAAAGTGGTACGATTGACGAAAAATGCGAAAACATGAAGAAACGTGCCAGGGCCATGAAAAAGTTTAAGTGTTGAAGAAAAATGTAATGGCGCTAAAATTTAGCGCTATTCCATTTTTTGGAAATTTCACTGCATGCAAGGGCGCTAAATTTTAGCGCCCTTGCATTTTCCAGACTTAGCCAATTTTGGCTTCAGGGCAGGAGCACACTTTTTCAGTGCCACTGCATTTTTCGTAATTTGCTAAGTATGAACAGTGAAACTTCGCGAAAGATCTCGTTTCGAAGGTCTTCGCAAGGCAAACAAGGGGGAATGCTCGAATTGACTATTCAAGACTTGGGAACGCATTTCGAGGTGGCATGAAAATCACTCCATTATGCATACTTGAACTTCACGAATCCTAGGAAACAGACAAGTTTCGTAGGGGGGTTATCCGTGGAAAGAGCATTGCTAGATTCTATGATAACAACTGGCTCTTGCTGGGGATCTTCCTTTAGTTGTTCTTTTGAAAAGAACGAAGGGAGAAGAAATCCATAATTCAAGTGCCTTTATCCATCCATTGGGCTTGGAGTCAGCCGATGACGATGATAGAAACAAAACGCAAAGACTCAAAAGGACTTAAAAATAAAAAGTATTTACATAGCAACGCCGACCTCTTTACTACATAAAGTGCTTGAGATGTTGCCCACTGTGAGGAAGGGAAAATGGCGTTCCATCTCCGTATGCTAACAAGAAACTATTTTCACCATGCAACTGATGTATTTGGAAAGGTCCTATCCACAGTGAGTCGAATTTCCCGTACATACCTTTTGGCTCCCTTCATTTGTCCCACAGGAGAACGAGGTCACCAACTTGAAATTCTCGAGACTTAGCCTTTTTGTCAAACAGATTTTTCACTTGGTCTTGGTGTTCCGCGATGCGGTTAGCCACTTGAACCCGATTCTCTTCCAATTCGGAGAGATACATGATGCGCTTGTCGACAGAATTGTCAAACGTCTCATCCTCAATGGCCTTAGCCAACTTGAGGGCTAGTAGTTCCAAGGTTATAAGAATCTCGGCATTCAATCCGTACAAGATTTGAAAAGGATACATGCCGATTGCTCGCTTCGAAGTTATTATGTCTACCCACAAAGCATCAAACAAAGCCTTGTGCCACAAACGTTGATTCTCGTCCACCAGCTTGCGGATTATATTTACCAAATTCTTGTTACTAGATTCTGCTTGACCATTACCTTGCGGATAGTAGTCGGAAGAATGTGATAAAGTTATACCATGTTCGAAACAAAACTCTGTGATTTCACTTGATGAGAAAGCAGAAGCGTTGTCCGCAACAATCTTGTTCGGCACACCGAACCTGGAAATAATATTTTCTTTTAAGAAATTGCACACTACTTCTGAAGTAGCGCACTTGGTAGGTATTGCTTCCACCCATTTGGTGAAATAATCCGTAGCAGTTAAAACGTAGACATGTCCAGCACTTGACGATGGATTAACTGCACCTATGAAATCAATGCCCCATTGCTGGAAAGATTCATCAATCACAACAGGTTTTAATGGAAAGGATGCCAATTTTGGACGGCCGACAAATTGTTGGCACAATTCACATTTGCGTACCCAAGAGTACGTGTCCTGAAAGAGTGTAGGCTAGTAATACTTTGCTCTCAGGATTTTGTGAGCGGTTACTAGCGCTGAGAAATGTCCACCACATGCCAAATCATGATAAGATTTCAGAAATTTTTGTTGTTGTTCTTTATCAACACACCTGAGAAATGTCACATCCATCACACGCTTATACAAGCCGATATCCCACAAGACGAAACTAGCTGACTTTAGCTTGACGATCCTTTTTTCTTCCGGAGTCCAGTGATTGGGACATTCTCCGTATGTCAGGAAGTGAGTGATGTTGGAATACCATTCATCGGTAGTGCTAACAAATAGTACCATTGGAAGTGTACTAGGATCAACCTCCTCTTCATCTGAGATTTCTTCATCCCCTCAAATTTCTTCATCTAGATTATTTTCTGCAATAAGCTGACAAAGACCATGCCCATGTATCAACTTAGTAGGTTTTATCTCCAGATTTTATTCCTGAATCTTTGCAATCCAGTTGACTCTTTTTGTTCCAAATTCCTGTTGTGTGAGGATAGACTTGACAGTCGAGTCTGGAACAAGAACTTTGTCATGACTGCCTAGAATGTAGAACTGAAAATGCTTGACGGCTTTTACAATTGCAAAAGCGTGCTTTTCCATCTGAGAATATTTTAACTCGTAATTCTTTAGAGGGAAACTCATGAATGCAATGGGGGATTCAAAACCCTCATCATTTTCCTGCACCAAAATTGCTAATAGCGTATGCTCAGAAGCATAACTGTACATCACAAAATCTTTGGTGTAGTTAGGGCAAACCAATACAGGCGCATGAGCAATGGCCTCCTTGATGTCATCGAATGTCGCTTTGCCTTCTGTCGTCCAGTGAAACGTGGCATTACCCTTCATCATATTCACAATGTGACGAGTCTTTTCAGCAAAATCTGGGAGAAACCTCCTTAAGAAATTTACCTTGCCGAAGAAAGAATGAACGGCTTTCTTGCTTGAAGGCAAAGCGATGGACTTGATTCCATTGACTCTTTCTGAGTCAATCTTGATTCCTTCAGCAGATACTACGTGACCAAGAAGTTTACCTTCTGTCACCCCAAAAGTTGACTTTTTGGGATTGAGGGAAATGTCGTGCTGACGGCATCTCTCTAGAGTTTTCCTCAAGTGGTAGAAATGTTCATGACGTTGCTTAGAGAACACCGTAAGATCATCAAGGTACACTACAATGAACTTACCCATCACGTCGTGGAAAGCGAGATCCATGGCACGTTGGAATGTAGCGCCAGTGTTGATCAAACCAAATGGCATCCTACGATACGCAAAGGTTCCCCAAGGCATTGTGAAAGCGGTTTTGTGTTGGTCACTTGAATTCACATCAATTTGATTATAACCCTAAAAATCTGTCTAGCATGGAGAGCATCTCAGATCCAGTTACATTTTGTAAAACTTGATCCATCATTGCAAGTGGGTAATTGTCTTTGAGAGACAATTGATTAAGATTTCTAAAATCTACACAAATGCGGATTTCACCATTCTTCTTACGAACGGGGACGATATTATCTATCCATGTCAAATGATGGATAGGGAATATTATCCGTGCGTTTTGCATCTTTTGAACTTCTGCCAAAATAGTTCCAGAGATCTTTGGATTGTACTGCCTCTGCTTTTGTTTGTAAGGTAAAGCTCCAACCTTGAGAGGAATGTCATGTTACACTTCCTTAGGCCAAAATGACTTTAGATCGTCATATGAATATGCTAAGACATCAATGTATTCCTGCAGTAGCTGAGCAAACTGTCTTCTTTCTTCGGCCGTGCAACATTTTCCTATGTTGACTATCTTAGGACTGGCTTCAGTTCCTAAATTTATCTGTTCAACCTCATTAGATGAGTCAGAATCTGAGAGTTGCTTCTTTACATGGCGATCATGCTTATCAAAAAGCTTTTCGAAGGATACCAATCCTTTAGGGATCTTATTTCCTTTGAGTTGTAGATATTCCTCGCCTGTAATAGGATCCATATAGGACATGGGTTCTTGAAGCAGAGAATCGCTGCCCTCAAAGTACAACTCATCAAAATTCTCTGCTTTCTCAAGAAAGGCGATAATTTGATGGTCATCATTGAAAATCTGCCAGTTCTCTGAATTGTCAGGTACACTTGGGTGGAAAACTAACTCTATGGTGTAAGTAGAACCTTGAAAATCTTTGTGTGGTACTAAGAGTGTGGCAGAGATTGCAAGGGAATTAGCTCTAGTATTGTATTCTCTGGGAACAACGGAGATATCAAAAGCTTCGAATTCCTCAATGGAATCCCATACTAGATTACGATAATGCCTAAGTCTCTCATTCTTTGTTTGATAGAGATTTCTTACTTGACATACTATCAGCTCGGCATCACCTTGTGCATTAAGATTTGTTATACCTTTCTTCAATGCAACTTGCATTCCCAACAACAGGGCTTCATACTCGGCAGTGTTATTGGTGTTATCAAACTGCAACTTGAAGGAAAAAGGGAAAAACTTTCCTGATGGTGAAATGAAAACCATTCCTGCTCCAGAACCGGTCGAAGAGTAGCTACCATCAAACTCGAGCAACCAGACACCGTTGGAATCACCAACTGGAACATTGTCGAAGTCCAAAACTTCATCATCTGACGAAGATTCATGATCGGAGATGGACAAATCTCTTGATGATGTTTCATCTGAAGTTGAAGAAGTATCATATTTCTCTAACTCATTTTGAGTCGAGGATTCTCCTACCTCATTTGTCTGTAGGTAGTAAGTTCCCACGCCTGACAATTCGAACAAAATCTGAGCTCTGCGATCATCTGACTCAACAACGGAAAATTTTGATTCTTTTTCAGGAATTATCTTTTGCATCACACCTTTTACTGGTATTCTTGCTTCAGACATATCCATACTTAGTTCTCCTCCAACATCTTTGTAGAAATTGCGTCCGAGGAGGATACCGTAGGAAGCTGGTACATCGGCCACGAGGACCGTCATCTTTATTTTCTTTTCTCGGTATGCGGCGAATGCATATTGTGCATCTTTAATCTGACCTATCAATGCCACTTGTTTATTCTCCATGGAAAAGCAATGGCTGAAGGTTTTGGTCATTTTAAGGCCTAACACAGTAGCTACCTTGGAGGGCATCACATTGTCAGACGCGCCAGAGTCTATGACACAGTTACTTAGCTTGAAACCATTTACAAGTAGGGAGATGAAAAATGGATTAATGCGTCCAGAAGTAGTTGGAGGATTGGATACAAGGTTACTCTGTGATACTTTGGGTTTAAGAGTAACTAGGATGTCAGGAGGAGTATCCCGACTTGGGGAGATCTTTTTATCATTTACGAATTTGACAAGCCTGTCAAATTGGTCGGGGTAGGCTTTGAGGTATTCAGCCTCAGACATTTGAACCTTGGTTTTCTTGGCATGGTCAATGATGTCGAAAGCCTGCAAAGAACTTTGTAGGTTGGAAGTTGTAACTTCGCTAATTGGTTTCACAAAAGGCACACTGGTCTTTGGAACGGGTGGATTAGCTTTAGGAATAAGGGGAGTTGACGAAGAAGAACAAGGTGCACTTACTTGTGGATTTTCTGCTTTCTTAGGTTGCCAAGGGAGGGGAGATCCTCTTTTGGCAATCGTTATGGGCAGCTTTTCCTTTTTTGGAACAACAGTAGTTTGAGCTTTGTCAAGTTGATTTTGTTGATGTCGTGTAAAAACAGCGTAAGTGTCAGTCACCAAGTCATCTTCTTCTTCTTCTTCTTCCATCAATTGCAAATAGCTAATCTTGGAGTCGCCAGCCGATTCAGTTTCTTCTTCTTGGAAGAGATCAACATTTTCTTCTTTAGGATATTCGGGCTGAGCATAATCATCTTGTTCAGTCTCATAGTACCCGGCGACATTGTTAGCAGGCGGGGCTTCAAGCGCAAGTCGTCCTGGAGGTGCTGGGAGATGATTCTAATTTTTTTTGCTAGCATAATCAGGGAAAGTCCTCCTAGGGATGTCTTTGTAGTTTTTACCATTGTTGTTGTTTGACACTTGCTTCTTAAGAGACAAAACTTCATTTGCCAACCTTTGGATCATGGGATCTGTAAAATTTGAGCTGGTAGTGGGGGTACTAACATTGGATGCTAAAGATCCTGAGGCTTGCATCCTCTTATTCCCATTAGTCCCTGTCCTGATTTCTCTAGCAAGGATCATGTCGTCCTCCAAACTGGTAGCCAATTGTTGGGTTGCTTCAACGTTAACCAGATTTTCCCTACGTAAGTAAAAACTTACCTTAGGTAATTAGGTGTTGATGAAGAAGCATTTCAGTTTATGATCCGTTGGTTTAGCATCATTTGGGATCCGTGTCACCAACTTATTGAATTTTTCCACAAACTCGCGCATAGGCTCATGAGCCTCATTATGCATAGTAGTGAGTTGCACCAATAGAGCATGTGAATCTTCAGCAAGCTTAAATCTTTCTTCAAATTTACTGTGAAGGGTGGCCCAATTAGTGACAGAGGCATTGGGAAGAGTAAAGAACCATTCGGCTGCAACCCCTTTAAGGGATTCAATGAACAATCTTACAGAAACATCTTCATGCTCAATGCCAAGAACGCCGCATACTATGTTGAATGCAGATATATGCTCATCGGGGTGTTGTTTGCCATCACCTTGAAATTTTGGAAGATGCTTCCTGGATACACGAGGAAGTTTGTGTAAAGGTGGAGTCAAACGGAGGGGACCAAAAGCATTTCCCCATGGTCCTACAGGTGGTGTAGCCATGACTGGTTGCACAACAGGCACTTGAACAGGATGCCTGCGATAAACTGACCAAACACTTGGGATCGGAGATCTTTGGCTACGTGGAGGGAAGCTTATAGCCCGTTGTAGTGGTGACCTTGCCCGTGGAAGAGTAAATGGAAATTCACGTTGCAACAACTCTTCAAAGAGTGGATTTGTTATTCCTTGAGCACTCAATTCTCTTATATATATTCGGTCCGCCAGAATGTAGATCTGAATACAAAGGGTGTTACAGAGTTAACAATATAAAAAAGAATAGCAAGAAAAAGGAAACTTATCTACTTCAATCCGAAGTGTGAGGCTCAGATTGCATATGTAGGTTCCCCAGTAGAGTCGCCAAAAAATTATTGGGTGAAAATTATGTAATCAGCTTTTGCAATAGATTACACAACTTAGACTTCAACCACAGCTATGTGAGATATGAATCTCTCCTCTCGGAAAGGGGAGGCGCCCTTCTTATTGCTAACGGAAGCGATAGTAAACCAAACAAGTAATTACAAAATGTACACGAAAATCACAAAGTGCGGGGGGGTGTGTTACATTCATCCTTCTCTCTTTTTTCAGAGAAGATGTTTACAATGCTTCACCGTTGGAAGTTCAGAATTCTTGACAACTTAAAACTAACAACTAGCAGTAATACCAATATCTCTATCTCGTCAAACTAAAGCGTAGAGATACCAAAAGTGATTAATAACAAACAAATAAAGTAAAAAGGGAAAGCTCACGAAGGCACAAAGTCGTTCCGTAGCTTTATCAGTGTTGGATCTACGTAGATGGACCGTTTGCTATGTTAGAAGCCCAAAGTCTTCTTAGACGCAACAATTCTTCGAACAGCATGAACGATTACAAGCACACAGTCTTGTAGATCATCCAACAAAAGTGTCAAATAGCACGAGCGATTACAAGCACAAAGTCTTGTAGATCCTTCGACAAGAGTATCCAGGATTATGAATAATTACAAGCACAAAGTCTTGTAGATCACTCAACCAGAACATGCAAGAGCATGAATGATTACAAGCACAAAGTTTTGTAGATCATTCAACCAATGATAAACATAAATAACAATGCAATCTAAATAATAGATGTAACACAAAGTTTACATAAACTACTTAGAGTCTTTCAGATTCTAGAAACTAATCACTACCAAATAAGATTAACTCACAAAAGTATCGAATCCAAGGCAAATTTTAGCTTGCAATCCTTTTCTTTATTAATCGAATCTCATTCACAAAGCATGAATGCAAAGTTTCACAAATTTTCTTACAAAAGGGCAGCACTTCGTTGCAAAAGGCTAAAAGATAATTTACAATGAAAATCCCTCACCTTATATAGAAAGAGGGATGAGAAAAAGAAGGAAAGAGATTGAGAAAATCAGGGAAAGTTAGGTGAGCGATTTTAGGAGATCTCACCTAGCTTTGACCAAAGTCAAAGTGTAATTTGTTTTGAAAATATTACATCTTTGGACTTGGTGTAATTACAATTTACAAAATGACATTCGAAAATGTCGAGAAATATTTACAAGATGCATAATGGGATGCACCGGAAATGTCTAACACTGGAGAATAGGGGGCTGTTTCACGTTTCTTTGCATTGGGCGCCGGAAGTCTTCAAATTTCCTCCTAGTCTCCTGCACAAACTTCTCATCTGGACCAACGGTGTAATCCACAATGGTGTGAATTCTCGTGATCGATCTCATGGCAGATGAGTGAACCTTCTTGCACCTATCAAGATGCGTCTTCAGGTTGTCCAATGTGAGCCTTGTGTCACAAATGATGTTCAGCGAAGCTTTTGAGAAGTCTGAACTGTCAATCAAATTCATGATGGCTTGCTTGAAGATCAGGGATATTTCTATGGCCGGCAGGAAGATACGATTTTCCTCAAGAAGTTGACCAGGCAACTCTCTAATACTTTTGTCAAGAATGGTGCGATGCTCGTCGACATCTTCCTGTATTTGGTGAAGATCTTCTGTGAGAGATTGAACCACTTGAATTCTATGTTTCAGTGATTCTCTTACCTCTACGAACTTTTCTTTGTCAGGAATTACCCCAACCTCCACCAATTTGCTGAGCTTTACCTGTTTCATTTCCGACCATGACAACAGGCATTTTTCCATGTCTCTACGCTCCTGGGAAAGTACGCTCTTTTCTTTATCAAGCTCTGTGGTGAGCTTGGCCAACATGGTAGTTTTCTCATCCGCAGCCAAAATTATCTTAGATCTGTGTTCGATGATCTTTTCAACAAAATCATATAACACCCTGCCTTTTGAAGTGAATTTATCAGCTTTCTTGATAGTTGGGTCTTCAATACTTTCCACTGTCAGCGGTTGTGCATTACTTGGAGAACCGGCAAGTCTCTTTACAACAGTGGCATAATGCTCTGCCCTCTGTTTGTACATGTTACAAGCTTGCTCTACTTTATCCAGCCTTCCTACCAAGATATCCAAAGTGACTTGCGCATCGGCTTTTGCACTTTCATTGGTAACCTTGCCAAGCTGGACCCTTGTTACTATGTAGTCCTCCATATTGACATCACCTTCTTGATTCAGAGGTATGCCAATTTCAGCATACTTGTGGCCGGACTTATCAACATTCAGCCTTGAGTATACCTTTTCCTTTTTCTTCCCTTTGGCTTTTGGAAGAACTATCTCTTCGAGGTCGAGCTCCTCTGGAGAAATCATTTGCTTTTTGCGCTTCGATATTTGAGATATTAGCCAAGGAGGAAGAAAAGAAGTGTGAACTTCTGGATTTACTCTCAATTCAGTTGCCATTTGGCATTCATTTGGGAAGAAATGGAAGAAACTTGGAAAAAGTGTAAGGGCGCTAAAATTCAGCGCCCTTACATCTTTGAAAAATTTCCTTTGATGCAAGGGCGCTAAATTTTAGCGCCCTTACACTTTGCAGTGTTAGGCATTTTTTGACATTTTCAAAATGTCACAGCGCTAAAATTCAGCGCTTTAGCATTTTCTTGACAATTTTGAAAATGTAAATGTAGGAATGAATGGCGAGGGCGCTCATGCTTGGCAAAGGCAATTTGTTTGAAACATGAAAGCTTTTGAACTTGTTTCCATCCCATTTCATACGTACTCAAAGGTTAAAGGAACTCTCTTTCACAATGATAGAACTTTCCAATGTTCACACCAAAATGCATAGAGAGGGAGACAAAGAGATTTCAACACAAACACATTGGATAGATACAAGTTCTCAAGGAACATCGCGCATAGAGGAGAATGGGGAAAGAAACGCGCAGGGTTAGGAAAGAAAAGAATGCGTAGGGAAAGAAAACAAAAATGGAGGAGAGAAAAACGCATTCAAAATAATGAGTGAGGGTTCGATTGCGTGAGGAGAAGAAAAACGCAAATGGAGAAGAGAGGACACGAAGAGAAACAGAAGAAACAAAAACAAAAACGCGAATGAAGGGAAGAAAAGAAAATAAAAACGTGTATGTTAATATTGAACACATACAAATGAAAGAAGAAAAATGGCAATGTAAAACGACTTACCAGAACCAAAACGTGAAGCTTGCTGAAGACAAAAAGACGAAAATCTTCAAAAACGCGATTTACAGTTGAGAAGCAAACTCGCACAACAAGAGGAACAAAAGAACATGAAAATATAAACAACTAAAATGGCGAACTCATTCACTTAAGTGAAAATTAAAATTAAAAACCTAACTTAAGTCGAGCAATAAATTTAGGCACGAAAAGTGGCACGATTGACGAAAAATGCGAAAACATGAAGAAACGTGCCAGGGCCATGAAAAAGTTTAAGTGTTGAAGAAAAATGTAATGGTGCTAAAATTTAGCGCTATTACATTTTTTGGAAATTTCACTGCATGCAGGGGTGCTAAATTTTAGCGCCCTTGCATTTTCCAGACTTAGCCAATTTTGGCTTCAGGGCAGGAGCGCACTTTTTCAGTGCCACTGCATTTTTCGTAATTTGCTAAGTATGAATAGTGAAACTTCGCGAAAGATCTCGTTTCGAAGGTCTTCGCGAGGCGAACAAGGGGGAATTCTTGAATTGACTATTTGAGACTAGGGAATGCATTTTTGAGGTGGCTTGAAAATCACGCTGTTATGCGTACTTGAACTTCATGAATCCTAGGAAACAAACAAGTTTCGTAGGGGGGTTATCCGTGGAACGAGCGCTGCTAGATTCTGTGATAACAGAAGTATGTTTTGATTTAATTTCTAAATGCATTCATCTACACTTAATTCACTACTTTCGACCCTTGGGTAAATTACCGCAACACCTTTCACAAGTTTACAATCCCTGGATTGACACTTAAGGAACAAACTAAGGAAACTACTACGAAATTCCTAAGGATTTATCTAAATAAATTTACCAATTGGATAGAATTATAAGGATAGTTTATCTTCAACATCTATCCATAATTTAGTCTAAACATTTTGGCGCCATTGTCGGGGAATGGTGTTAAAGGCTTGTTAGCCTAGTGAACTAAGTTAGGACTAGTGCGCTAAGGAAAAAATCTACACAATCATCGACCTCGCTTAGGTAATTACCCTTAGTTTTCTCTATTATAAATCATATAGGTGCATGAATTGTAGTAGAGATAATAGAGGGAGATTTGTTAAAAAGGATAAGGGAAGTAGTTCATAACAAGAAAAAAAACCATTAGTTGTGCACATATCATCTAAGAAAGAGTTAGTTGAACTAGATATCAAAAAGTGTGTTATTGAGTCTACCATTGTTGAGATCCCTTCTAGTACCTATCAAGAGTCTTCTGAAGAATTATATCAAAGGGTTTCTAAACTATTTTGTGAATCTCACGAATTTGAAGTGGGAAGTCTTCAAGTGATCCTAAACCTTTCACAATTGTCTACACTCCTTGGGCATTTATGGATAACAACAACAACAACAATAACAACAATAATGCAAGATTCAACAACAATGAAAGGGCATTTCCCAACAACAACCCAATTAATTTTGAATTTCCCATTGCACATTCAGAAGAGGATGCTCTGATGAAGAACATTCTACAATCATCTTTTCCCATATTTCACGGTCTTTCGATGGAAGACCCCGATATGTTCCTTTTTTAATTTGACATTTTATGTCACAACTATGATTATCATATCTAGGCACAAAAGCTAAAATTGTGTCTAGCTACTCTAAAGGATGCACCATTGAGGTGGTTTATGGGATTACGATGAGAAACCATTCATAGTTGGGATGATATGAAGAACAAGTTCTTAGAAAAATATCAAGAATAATATAGGATTAAGGAAACTCGAGATGAGATATTGCACATCATGCATGTAATAACCTAGTCATAACTATTACTAAATTATTATTATTGTAAATGACACATGAATATACTCCAAATTAAAAAGAAATTGCTAGTGGCTAAAGTCAGTCATAGCTACACATGTCCATTTAAAATGAGTCAAGATTCTTATATTCACTTCAAAAGTCAAATTACAATATCAAGATTTACTTGGCACCTAAGGCCACAATGTCATTACATAGTACATTTCTCATCAAGTATATGAATGAATAACATCAAGATACATCATAGACTATGATAGTATGAGAACAACTAAGGTTCTTCTTCAATGCTCACCTCCACTAGTGGATGAGAACATGGTTGAAGCACTTTACCACCCAACCACAGAGCTTACACTTCCCTAGTATTCTTTTGACTTGAAGAATTCCTGACCCTACATAGAAAATTTGGCAAGAGAACAACCTGCAAGGTGGAATTTTGTGTGTTCCCATACATCAACATGCAATTTCTATCTACAATTTAGAAAAGAAAGTGCAAGATCTATGTTAG
Organism: Sequoia sempervirens; assembly: GCA_007258455.2. Taxonomy (NCBI): domain Eukaryota; kingdom Viridiplantae; phylum Streptophyta; class Pinopsida; order Cupressales; family Cupressaceae; genus Sequoia; species Sequoia sempervirens. Next base: position 17,771,875 of record VDFB02193867.1, on the reverse strand, counting down.
GAATGGTAGAGAGTAAAATCAAAGAGTTCATACATACATACATAATGGACCATATTACTTGTCCAAGCATAATAAGTGTGTTGCAACAACAACAAATGATAGGTTCTGGTAAAGCAAACCTATACTCTCTAAACCCATTTTGGAACCTGTCCCAGAAGGTAACTTTCTAGTACAACAACCATCTACCTTCTAGCAGCAACTACCCATAGGTGCTCTAGTCAACTAAGGTATCATTGTTCTATTCAAGAAATCAAAATATACAACCGCTTTGTCTTCAAGGAAGAAAAAAAATAGAAAGCAGATTCTATGTTTCATAGAGTATTTTCAATATTCAGTCATATCATACTTATGACTAGTTTCTACTTAATAACTTAAGCATTTTTATTTAAAATGTACTAAAAACAAAAGAAGGTATGTCACAAGTATGTGTATGTACATAGATGAAGTCTATGTGCATACACATATATGTGCCTAATAATGTTAAAGTGTGTGCATACATTGTGAAATAATCATTATTCAGATTGCAATATTTCATAGCATTCTAATTGACATTTCATAGTCAAAATAAACATTTCAAGCAAGTCTATGATAATAGTTTATCACTTACTGTTAAATTTTCACATTATTGTTTCCATACAAACATTCATTGTTGTAACATAACAAGTATTGTTTCCTACTAAACAATCATAAAGTAAGTTTTTTACATACTAAACAGTCAATAAATGAGTTGTTTTCATATGATCATTCATTATTTTAACATTTAACAAGTACAGTTTCCTACTAAACAGTCATAAAGTAGGTTTTTTGCATACTCAACAGTCATAAAGTAAGTTGTTTACATACTAGATAGTCATTAAATAATTTGTTTACATATGAACATTCATTGTTTTAAAATAACGAGTATTGTTTCCTACTAAATAGACATAAAGTAAGTTGTTTACATACTAAACAGTCATTAAATAATCTATTTACATATGAACATTCATTGTTTTAAAATAACAAGTATTGTTTCCTACTAAACAGTCATAAAGTAAGTTGTTTACATAATAAAAAGTCATAAAGTAAGTTGTTTACATACTAAACAGTCATTAAATAATTTTTTTACATATGAACGTTCATTATGCAAGGATAATTTTTAACAAAACAGAGTCTTTTACAAGTATAGCCACCATTTACAACAACATATTTTTGTTTTAGAATAAACAATTACATTTAAGGGTAAAGTACAATGTCATTTACTCTATTTACTATCCTAAAAATAAAAAATAATAATTAGCCCTATTTCTTACACAAGGAAAAAATGTATTTAATCTAGATCTTGAGCTCTTTCTTCACTAGAAATCACTATGAGCATCTTTAATATTATAAAGTAACTAATGACGGCATGCTTGTGAAAGTGAGTTTCTTAAGCAATAGCTAAGAAAACAAGAGGTTTCAAGATCTATGGTACTTTTTCCTACACAAGATGCATCAAAGAGACTAGGGTTTTTTCTATATTTCAACCCATTTCTATGGTCGGGTATTTCCTATCTTAACCTCAAGTTTCATTTGAAGTTACCAATTCGAGTATTTTGGTTTATATCTTATTACATGTTGCTCTACACTTCATGCACTCATATTTGTTTCTAAAACAATAAAATACACTATCAATCATGAGGATAATTCTTTACAAGTTTACAAGGAAACCCTTCATTAACATCCATCAATTCTTCAAATTGAGGCTTTTGTTATACACATAAGATACCACTGACCTGCAATAAAGAATAGTTTTCCCTTCATTATCGGCTAGGTCGATAATGGAAAGCATAAGCTTTAAAGGACAACTCTATCGACACGTACTAAAGATAGAACAAAGGTTTATTTCCTCCTTACATTGGCTCGATAGGTGGCCCTTACACATTCAACACCAATGATACACATTAAATTGGATTAAGAGATCTAATAGCCATTATATGGCTTTCTCTATTAAGCGATCATCATTTAACAGTCGCTTCAAGGATCTCCATGCCTTGGACTAGCATAGCTAGTTGAATGGCTCCATTCAAATAAGACTAACATGAGCAGGTCGTAGGCTATGTGAATCCCCTAAGGGTGATCGCCAAAACTATTCATTCAGCTCAAGCCGAAACACATAGGTGAATACAGAGCATGCCTCTAAACTATCAGTTCTACCATCATATGCAATGATAAATGTAAACAATGAAGAGATAAGATAAAAATATCAGCAATAATTCATGAATTGAATTACCTCAATGGATGAGCCTGTCAAATTGAAGATTTCATTAGATTTTTCCTACAACTTTGATTTATTTTCTACCTTTTGGGTGTTTTTCAATTTCCTTCCTTATCGATCTCATGCTTTTTTCCACCACCTTCATTCAAAAGAATGGTAAAACCCCCACTTTTGCATGCGGATGGGTACTATTATTATGGTAGTTTCTTGCCATAGCGGCCCTCCAATTTTGAATAATATCTTTATTACTAGGTAGGCCATGACCATTGTGGTTTTGCCTTGTAATCTTCATTGATTTTACCACAATCTGATTCTTAAAGCATCGGTTACCAACTTAATTTCCATTCAAATTCGAACATGAATATGTATATATATATATATATATATATATATATACATATGCATATATGTATATGTATATATATATGTATATTTATATATATGCATTTAAATGATTTCATTCATACATTTGAATAATGTATATATATCTATATATATGTATTTATATATCTATGTAATGTATTTCTATGTGTACGTGTGTGTGTATATATATATATATATAATATAGGTGCTCAATTTACATACACACACACATATAAATATATGTATGTATATGTTTTCAATAAAAACATTCATATACAAGTTGTTTGTTTGGAATGACTCAAAGGTTCTATACACTATCATTTTAATTAAGGAACATTAATTTTTTTTTTCACTTCAAGCTTCTTACATATATATATTTCTACACTTAAAGAAGAGAATTTTCTTTACGATGCTTATTTAAGTTCCTTCAAATCAAAAGGCTTGAATTGACAATTAAATATACTATTCATTCATTTGAAAGCACTGAAAACATATCAAATAAAAAAAATCGCTTTCTTATATATGCAGATCAATCAAATGCCAATCATCATGCCATTGTGGTGTGTGCACCCAGATTCCAATTGGATTACCATTCAATCCAGCTAAAGAATCCTACTTCAACCGTGTTCTCATCCTTCAACCTGTCATCCTGCAACTACACACACTTGCACTTGTAATTTGATCAGTAACGTTCAAATTCTTGATGACATATAAAAATAGTTCTCAGAAATTCACAAAGTCAACATTAGTCAACTCCTTATATTCAACATTTGAATATTCAGGAATCTCCATTAAATATTTAGTTGAATTTCATTAATAATTCAATTTTCCACATTTAAATAAATATGCAATAAAATTGGGTTATGACATCCTTCCCCTCTTGGAAGAGACATCGTCTCGATGTCCAATAAGTCAAATAAAAGATCATATCAAATTTCAAACCTTTATGTTTGTTTCAACATCTCATCAAAATATATATCTATTTCAACATCATTCAAAATATGTCTATTTCAACATCTCATCAAAATATATTTTTATTTCAACATCATTCAGAATATATGTCTATTTCAACATCTCATCAAAATATATGTCTATTTCAACATCATTCAGAATATATTTCTATTTCAACATCCAAATAAAGCATGAAATATCATAGTATCTCAATTCAAAATTTCAAACAAAATCATTGAGTTTCTTTTCAAGAAAGAAAGTGTGGAAAGGAGCATTCTTATTTTTATACATCCTCCCAAGTAGCACTATCCTTTGAATACTAGTCCCATTGGACCTTATATTGATCAATATCTCCGCTCCTTAACCTAATGTTGCATCTATCCAAGATTCTAATGGGCTTCACTAGCACCACTCCTGGATCCTATACCTACAAAGATTGCCAATAAAGTACATGAGTTGTATTAGGATGATATGGCTTAAGCAAAGAAACATGAAATACATTGTGAAGTTGAGCTAGAGCAGGTGGTAGAGCTAGTCTATAAGCAACTGGGTTAATCACCTCCAAGAGTTCAAACAGTCCCACATATCTTTGGGCCAACTTGGAAGACTTTCCAAAAGTAATAGAGCTTTTATGAGGTTCAACTCTAAAGAAAACCTTATCCCCCATTGTGAACTTTCTAAGAGTTCAGTTCTTGTCAGAATAACTCTTTTATCGGTTTGCTGCTTCTTTTAGTCTACTCTTAATGACCCTCATTTTTTCTTCTATTTCCTTAAGCATTTCAAGTCCTACTATGAACATGTCCTCCAGTTTATCCCAACTGATGGGGGTACGACATTTCTTCCCATACAAGGCTTCAAATGGTGTCATGCCTAAGGATGTATGATAAGAGTTGTTATAAGCAAACTCTACCAAAGGAAAATATTCTTCCCACCTATATTGTTGGTCCATGCAATACATTTGGAGGAGCTCTTTGACTACTTGATTCACCCTCTCTATCTTCCCATCAATCTGAGGATGATAAGTCGAGCTAAAATTCAATTTAGTCCCCAATGTTGCATTCAAGGTTATCCAAAACCTTGAGCTCATCCATGTATCCCTATCAAAAATTCTAGTCTCTAGTACTCCATGCAAACAGAAGATCTCCTGAACAAATTTCTTGGCCAAGGTCAACTATCCATCCTTAAGGTTTCCCAAAATGAAGTGTGCAACCTTGGTCAAATTATCAATTATGACCAGGATAACATCATGCTTACTCCTGCTCAATAGCAACCCCTGTACAAATCCATATTGATCACCTACCATTTATACTCACGTATGTCATGAGGATACAATAACTTGACTGGGTGTGCATGCACAGCCTTAACTCGTTGGCACTACAAGCATTTGGCTACGTACTCCACTACATCCTTCTTTGGTTTAGGCCAAAAATATAGAGTCTTCAACTTCACAATCATCTTAGATACACCAGGGTGTCCTGAATAAGGTGCATTATGAACTTCTTCTAAAACCAACTTTCTCATCTCTCTAGAGTTAGGAATATGCATTCTCCTCTGGTACCTCAAAATACCATCTAGTTTGATTTTGTACCTGTCAAATCAATGATCTGAAGGATTTTCTGCTAGGGCACTCTTCACTCTTCCATAGTGCTCATCTCCTAGCAGATTCTTAATTACCTTCTACCTCAAGTTAGACCCTGTTGAGATCATGGTTGTCATATGTCTTCATATACTAAGAGCATTAGCCACTCTCTTCACTTTCCCTTTTATGTATTCAATTCCAAAGTCATATTTGCGAAGGAATTTTAGCCACCTTCTCTATCGTGCATTGAGGTTTGGATGGGTAAATATTTATCTCAACCCCAAGTAATCTATCTTGAGCTCAAATGGCTTTCCCAAAAGATAATGCCTCGACATCTATAAGGCATGAACTATGGCTGCAAATTCCAAATCGTGAGGCACATAGTTTAATTCATGTTTCTTAAGCTTTCTTGATTCATATGCCACTACCTGTCCATCTTGCATTAATACTACTCCCAATCCTTCTCTAGAAGCATCGACGATTATTGTGAATCTCCCATTAAGATCGAGGATAGTAATTGCAGGTTCTATAGTGAGCCTCTCCTTCAAGAGTTGGAATACTTGCTTACATTTCTCGTTCCATTCAAACTATGTTCCCTTCCTTTGGAGTGAGGTAATAGGAGATGCAATCTGGAATAACCCTTGCACAAACTTCCTATAATATCCTATAAGGCCCTTTTTTTTTGAAGCTACAAACTTCTGACACATTCTAAGGCACTGGACCCATTCCACAATCGCCTTGATATTTTTGGGGTCCACAAAGACTCCTTCAACTAAAATGATATAGCCAGAATAGTGCACTCGATCCTAATAGAAGGAACACTTGGACATCTTTCCAAAGAGTTTCCTTTCTCTCAAATGCTAAAAAACTATCCTCAAATGTCTATCATGTTCTTCGAAAGTCTTTGAGTAGACTAAGATTTTATCAATGAATATCAAGACAAATTCATATAAGTAGTCTTTGAATACACTATTCATAAGGTTCATAAAGGTTGTTGGTGCATTAGTTAAACCAAAATGTATCAATGTGAACTCGTAATGTCCATACCGAGTTTTGAATATAGTCTTTGAAATATATTCTTCTTTAATCCTCAATTGATGGTACCCCAACTTGAGATCAATTTTAGAGAACATTTTTTCTCCCTTCATTTGATCAAACAATTCATCAATCCTCGAGAGTGGATATTGGTTCTTGATGGTAACCTTGTTCAGCATCTGATAATCTATACACAGACACAAAGTTCCATCTTTATTTTTCACAAAAATAACTAGTGCTCCCCAAGAAGACACATTGGCTCTTATGATTCCCTTATCCAACAATTCCATTAGGTAGGCCTTCAACTCATAAAGTTTTGTGGTGGTCATATGATAAGGTGCCTTGGATTGAGGCTTAGCTCCCAGAACTAGGTCAATAGAAAAATTGAATTCCCACTTTGGAGGCAATTTTGTAAGCTTATCAAGGAATACATCCTAGAACTCCTTGAGAATAAGATACTCATCTAAATATGGCTCATGTTTTTATATATCACTAACATGCACTACATAAATAACACACCACTTTTGATGATCCTTCTTGATCTACATCACAGAAATCTATCTAAGCTCAGAGGGTCTTTGCATTCCACAAACCTCAATGTGGTTTCCATAATAATCCAAATAGTTGACCACCTTATCCTCACAGATCACTAAATCTTTATGCTCAAGTAACCAATTTATCCCAAAAATTACATCATATGAGCCTAAGGATTCCACATACAGGTTTACCTAAGTTTGAAAGGTTCAAATTTCTAACTCACTGCAAAAGAGACAGATATCTACCCTTCGCTCTGCTCAATTACCATACTGGACTTTCCATGATTTTTCCATGTTCCCAAGCCTAATTGGTATCTTGGATATTATTCTAGGATCTATAAAAAATTTAGTAGCTCCAGTATCGATTAAGATAGAGATAGATTAGCCATAGAGCTTACCTGTTAGCTGGATTGGTGAAGCCTGGTAGTCTACTTGCCTGTTATCCACTACAATGTGGATCTAGTGAGTTTGTTGGTAGCTTCCTTCCTTATGTTACTTCAACTGCTAAGCACAATTTGAGGCATAATGGTCACCTCCACAACTATAACATCCATCACGAGGACCTTTTCAACCTCCTAGATTGTCCTATCTAAAGCCCTTCTGGTTATGGTCATCCTTGCCCTTACCTTTGTTTTCTTTCTCAAGTTCTTTGCACCATTACCATCTTCAGCCTTCTCTTGTGATTCACTTTCCCTCTTGAGATTACAAATCTGATGGCTCTTGTCTCCCTTATGAAATTTCTTCTTCCCATAACAAGATTTAGAACTTTTATTGTTGCGAAGATATGACAATTGTTTCAGCTTCTATTCCTATTTGGTAGCTTTTTAAAAGACTTCATTCATGTTCTGAGGTTCATGCATATCCACCTTATCTCCTATGTGGGGTTTGACTCCCATTATGAATTTCCAAATAAGGAACCATTCATCCCCCTAATATTGAGGTGCATACTTCAACAAGTTAGTGAACTTTTCCCAATACTGAATCATAGTCATATTTCCTTGGTTTAAGTTTTGAAATTCCATCACTTTCTTGTCAAAGAAAAGTTGCAGTAACCATCTTTTCCTAAAATATTGGAGGAAGAGTCCCCAAGTGATCTCATTAAGTTTTAGGTTTCATTCCAACTTCTCATTAGCCCACCATGTTGCTACTTCACCTGAGAGCTAATACGTAGCCCATGCCACCTTAGTTTTTTAAAAAGGTTATGAATCCCAAAATATTTTTCCATTTCTATAATCCAAGCTTCAACTCCGATTCCAATAGCTTTACCATCAAACTTGTGTGGTGCTACTCTTTTGAGGTCTTTTCCAAGCTCTTCCTCAATTCGCCCTCATGGACCTACCCCTAGACCACTGTCTCCTTGATTTCCTTTTGCATTCCTACAGTCTCAATCCTTGCATGCCACTTAGACTTCTTTCTCTATGTGGTCCATGCAAGACTCTTGTCGATTCAAAACCTCTAGAATTTTCTCCAGTTTCTTGTTTGGTTCATTACTCGGACCACTACCACCACCATCTTTCCCGGTGGTCACCACGATGTCCCACACTTATCCTACATCACAGTCACATTCATCACACCTCAACACAAGGTTCTATGAATAAACATTCTTATGCTACATCATATAATTTTCATATGCATGCATCCTTCAACATAGAATGCATACACATTCAAGAAAGATACACACATTTTAGAGTCTCTCATTGAACACACCAAAAAGATATTATCTAATTCTTATTTATATTTAGGATGAGTCAATAGACCCTTATTTACAATAGGCTTCAAGTTACATCATTCATATTTTTTGGTATCAGAAAGAGGACATTCCTTTGGATCATCATCTGAGTTCACATCAAACCTTATAGAAGAGGATAGTTGAGTAAGTAGGCTATATTTTTCCTCTTTGGTCAACAAGGGCGCATTGGGTCCACACCCTAGAGGCCAGTCTCAGATTACAAAAAGATTTTTAATCTCAGGTGCCTACTTCTCCTCAATCTTCAAGCCTCTCTCTAGCTTGAGTCACATAAGAGCTTGAGCTAGAGTTTCATCATTGGGATATTTTGGTTCAACCTTTGTCTTAGTGTATCCTTCCTTAACATCATTCTTTCATGAGGTTCTAATAATTTTCCCTTTCATTCATCCTGCCTTTGAGCTTCTCATTTCTGCATTCAATTCAAATTCGGTCAATTCTTAGGACTTCCAATTTGGATAAAGTGTTAACTACCCTAGTCAACTATGGTAGAATCAAAAGGCCTAGAGCTAAACCCTAACATCTGATACCAAATGTAATATCCCATTCTTAATTATTACTAAATTATTATTATTGTAAATGACACATTAATATACTTCAAATTAAAAAAGACATAACTAGTGGCTAAAGTCAATCATAGCTACACATGTCCATTTAAACTGAGTCAAGATTCTTATAGTCACTTTAAATTCAAATTACAATATCAAGATTTACTTCGTACCTAAGGCCACAATGTCATTACATAGTACATTTCTCATCAAGTACATGAATGAATAACATCAAGACACATCATAGACTATGATAGTCTGAGAACAACTAAGGTTCTTCTTCAATGCTCGCCTCCACTGGTGGACAAGAACATGGTTGAAGTGCTTTACTTCCCAACCATGAAGCCTACACTTCCTCGGTATTCTTCCAAATTGAAGAATGCCCAACCCTACATAGAAATTTTAGCAAGAGAACAACCTGCAAGGTGGAATCTGGTGCATTCCCATACATCAACATGCAATTTCTATCTACAATTTAGAAAAGAAAGTGCAATATTTATGCTAGGAATGGTAGAGATTGAAATCATAGAGTTCATTAATACATACATAATGGACCATATTACTTGGCCAAGCCTAACAAGTGTGTTGTAACAACAAAAAATGATTGGTTTTGGTAAATCAAACCTATACTCTCTAAACTCATTTTGACACCCATCCTGAAAGGTAACTTTCTAGTACAATAGTTATATACCTTCTAGTAGCAAATACCCATAGGTGCTCTAGTCAACTAAGGTATCATTGTTCTATTAAAAAAATCAAAATACACAACCGCTTTGTCTTCAAGGAAGAAACAAAATAGAAAGCAAATTTTATGTTTCATAGAGTATTTTCAATATTCAATCAATCATACTTAGACTAGTTTCTACTTAATAACTTAAGCGTTTTTCTTTAAAATGTAATAAAAACAAAAGAAGGTATGTCACAAGTATGTGTATATGTACATAGATGAAGTCTATGTGCATACACATATATCTGCCTACTAATGTTAAAGTAAATTGTGCATACATTCTGAAATAATCATTATTCAAATTACAATCTTTCAATAGTATTATAATTGACATTTCATAGTCAGAATAAAAATTCTAAGCAAGTCTATGATAACAGTTTCGCACTTACTATTAAATTTTGGCATTGCTATTTCCATACGAACATTCATTGTTTTAACATAACAAGTACTATTTCCTACTAAACAATAATAAAGTAAGTTGTTTACATACTAAACAGTCAATAAATAAGTTGTTTTCATATGATCATTCATTGTTTTAACATAACAAGTACTATTTCCTACTAAACATTCATAAAATAAGTTGTTTGCATACTAAACAATCATAAAGTAATTTGTTTACATACTAAATAGTCATTAAATAATTTGTTTGCATATGAACATTCATTGTTTTAACATAACAAGTATTGTTTCCTACCATACTAAGCAGTCATAAAGTAAATTCTTTACATACTAAACAGTCATTAAATAATTTGTTTACATATGAACATTCAATGTGCAAAAATAACTTTCAACAAAATAGAGTCTTTTACAAGTATAACCACCATTTACATCAACATATTTCTATTTCAGACTAAACAGCTACATCTAAGGGTAAAATAATGTCATTTACTCTGTTTACTGTCCTAAAAATAAACAAACAATTAGCCCTATTTCATACATAAGGACAAAATGTCTTTAATCTAGATCTTGAACTCTTTCTTCACTAGAAATCACTATGAGAATCTTTAATATTATAAAGTAACCAATGATGACATACTTGTCAAAGTGAGTTTCTTAAGCAATATTTACGAAAACAAGAGGTTTCAGGATCTACAATACTCTTTCCTACACAAACTACATCAAAGAGACTAGGGTTTTTTCTAGATTTTGACCCATTTCTATGGTCAAGTATTTCCTATCTTAACCTCAAGTTTCATTTGAAGTTACCCTTTCAAGTATTTTAGTTTATACCTTAATGCATGCTACTCTACACTTCATGCAAACTCATATTTGTTTCTAAAACAATAAAATACACTATCAATCACGAGAATCATTCTTTAAAATTTTACAAGGAAATTCTTCAAATCGAGGCTTTTGTTATACACATAAGTTACCACTGACTTGCAATAAAGAACGTTTTTCCCTTTCACCATTATCGTCTAGGCCAGTAATGGGAAGCATAAGCTTTAAAGGATAACACTATCAACACATACTAAAGATACAACAAAGGTTTATTTCCTCTTTACATTGGCTCAATAGGTGGCCCTTACACATTCGATGCCAATGATACACATTAAATCAGATTAATAGATCTGATAGCCATTATATGGGTTTCTCTATTGAGAGATCATCATTTAATAGTCGTTTCAAGGATTTTGATTCATCGAACTAGCATAACTAGTTGAATGGTTCCATTCAAATACGACCAACATGAGCAGGTCATAAGCCATGTGAATCCCCTGTGGGTGATCGCCAAAACTATTCATTCGGCTCAAGCTGAAACACACAAGCAAATACATAGCATGCCTCTAAACTATCAATTCTACCATCATATGCAATGATAAACATAAACAATGAAGAGATAAGATAGCAATATTGGCAATAATTCATGAATCGAATTACCTCAATGGATGACCCTATCGAATTGAAGATTTCCTTAGATTTTTCCTTCAACTTTGATTTCTTTTCTTCCTTTTGGGTCTTTTTCGATTTCCTTCCTTATTGATCTATTTTTCCACCATCTTCATTCAAAAGAATGGTAAAAATGCCCACTTTTGCATGTGGCTAGGTGTTATTATTGTGGTAGTTTCTTGCCATAGCCGCCCTCTAATTTTAAATAATATCTTTATTACTAAGCAAGCCACGACCATCATCGATTTGCCTTGTAATCTTCATTGATTTTA
>VDFB02193867.1:17602735-17759897 GCA_007258455.2 Sequoia sempervirens | reverse complement strand
TGTTAAAATATTATGAAATAAATTATTCTTTAAAGTAATACTTTTTTTAACCTTTGAATTACTTATTCCATTTGAATTCATCTACTTCTTTACATGATTTGATATTAAATGTTTTCATTACTAAATCCCCATTGAAATTTTATGTAATGTTATGAAATGAGTAAATGGTTTTATTTTCTTATACACCAAGAACTAGATTTATAAAATCATTGTAGCTCTAAATATAAACTACCCTAGGATTAATAAATTCTTTAATATTATTATCAAATACAATTCTCATACACCTTCTTCAATTGATCTAGCAAGCCACCTCATACAATAAATCATGAAATACAAAATCTAATAGACACATAATCATGCTCCAAATTCTATATTTTTTTCTCTAGATAAATATCATGATGTTCAAAAGCATGTACATTATTGTATAGAAAATTATGTTTGTTGGTGAACAGTGTAATATGCATCAATGGCTATGGCTAGAAAACCCAACTATAGATAGAAATTTTTAGATCTAGAATGACTAAAATAAATCTAAGAATTAAAAAATACAAAATAAATAGAAAATAAATATTTGTATTTTATGTAAGATTGCTTGTGGGTATGGGATGCTCCAACATTGCACACCCCAATACTTAAAAATAAGTTTTGATATTCAAACCACTCTTTAAATTGGAAAACAATCCTTAGTGTACCCTCAACATGTGAATGAGATTCCAAAAGTAGCTATGCACTTCTCCTTTCATCTCTACTCCTAGTTCTAAATTATGAACCACAACATTCACTATCCACTTCCACCAATCTTCGTTTATACAAATATCTTGAACTTATGTTTTCCATTCCATCACTATATGAACATGTTCCTCTATTCCATTCTAAATTTTAATGTAAACCTAACCTCCATGACCACTATATGTTCCCTCACCTTTCCAATTTCTACTATCTAACCCAATGCTTAGAATCTATTATTAATATTCATGTCTTCCATATTTTCTTCTATTGCACATTTTTGTGACATAACTTCCTCAACCAATGAACTCACTATAGACACCTAAATATGACTAACATATTTCTTCCAAAAAAAAAAAATCATCATTAGGTATCATTAATTCATCCTTTATATTTAATTAAATTATTTCATTACTTTTTCTCAATATCGCTTAAATAATTAACATCATTTAATTGATTTAATAATTATTCATCTTTCGGGGTTGGGGCCCTAGCTTAGTTGGCTAAATCTTTCCTATTGCAGGAGGTTGGTCATGAGGTCTAGTCTCCCCCACCCCCGTGGTACCGGAGGGCGTGTCGCGTCAACACTGTCGCTCATGTTAAAAAGTTTACCAGGTGCACTACAGTTTATAGGGGGCTGTGCTACACGATTCCTGCAGTCTAAAAAAAAAATTATTCCTCTTTCCTAGATTAATTAAATAATCCATTATTATTTAATTAATTTATTTCCTATTTTTCACTTCTCAAATTTAATAATTATTTTTAATTATTTAATTTATCCAATTATTCCTCTCAACATTATCCTCTTCTAAAATAAATAAAATTGATTATTTTATTTATTTATCCTTTTGCACATGTAATTAATAATTAATTCATTTAACTATTAATTACCCATGCATTTCTATTTAACCTATTGACTGAGATTTTCTATCCACTCCTCAATCAACTCCACCCACTTCAAGTTCACTCCTCAATCAATTTTGTTCACTAATCATTAGTTACACTTCACTCTTAAATCAATTATATTAACTGGTCCATGCACTCAATTCACTAAAATCATGCAGTTAGTTAACTATCCATCAATTCCTCTCATCAAATTTGAGCCATTAAAATGCTCAATCTCTCATCAAATCTTGATTGTTGATTGATGTCACTCAATCTATAAAACAAACCTTCAATCATCTTATTATATCTCTCTCTCTCATGATTGCAAAGAAACTAAACTCATATTATCAATTCTTTCTGCTATTGTGCTACCAAAAAATTAAGCGCAAGAACTATTACACCTTTCTCCAAGGTGCAAAGAGGAGAACAATGAAGCTCAACAAATGGGTCACATAGGTTTATAGTATATGATTTTTGTGATTTAATGTATGCTTCACTAGTGTGATCTTTTATTGAATGTGATTATGAATTATTGTTTTTTGTTGTTTATCCTTCAATTTCATTATCATTTTTTGGGTCATACATTTTGGCACACCTGGTGGGATACTCAAGTCCCTAAATTTAACATTTTTTATGAGTTATTCAAGTTTTGAGTAGTTAGAGGTTGGATTGGTGCATGTGTTCCCAAGATTGGCGCATTTGTTAAGTGATTTGGTGCACTTGTCATACAATGGTACATTTTTCACACAATGGCGTATTTATTTAAAAGTTTGGCACATTTATCATAGAATGATGCATTTATCATAGAATGGTGTAATTGTCATAGAATGTGATGGGTTAAAAGTCTATCATTAATTTTAGCATGCATTTACCTCCTTTTGTGTTCATCATAACTTACCTTTTGGCCTCTCTCCTCCTAAATTTCCATAATAGTTGTAAAGAATTAAAGTTAGTTAATATGGATTAAAGGATGTAAAATGCTCTAGTAATTAATCGATTGTGATTACTAATTTTGATGGTTATGTGAAATAGGGGTTTTGAGTCAAAGGGACGAGTGATGAAGATTACCTAGAGGATTTTGTGATCTTTTGGTTTCCATTAGTTATTGTCTTTTAGCATCTGTTTAGTTGTTGGTTTGGTATTTGGGTTTTGTATTCAGTTTTGGGATTTTAGAAAATAGTAGGCCGAAGGCCACCTTAATATTTACAAAACCGATCAAGTATTTCTATTCATATGCTTACAAATCGTGGAAACGTCTATTTTTGATATTTTTTATGTAGTTAGATATATATATTCTCTCTCTCGAGTATGAAAGAAAATCTTATATATTCAAGTTAAATTTAATATAAGCATAAGACTATTATCAGTTTATCAGTGTTGAATCTACATATTACGTGAGTGTATTTTCCATTTAGTTGGTTAGGAGATAGGGCCTACTCCTTAACCAATGCCTGGATTTATTTTCCTATTGTTTTGTGTGAGGTATGGTTTATGTTTGTTCATTAATTGCTTATGTGTGTTATTGATTCAATTACATTCAATAATTTAGTAGGCATGTTGATGAATTAAGTTTAGTAATGGTATAAGTGTGGATCTTATTTATTAAGTGTAGAGTAAGCTCTCTTTGAAAAGATCATTAATGTGTAGCATGACCACAATTGCGGACAACATGATATGTTTGCCTATGGAATGTAATTCAAGTACTACGTACTACTGGCAAACTAGTCATGTGCAGAACATAGAACAGAACAGTAAACTAGAAATATATCATGTTTGAACACAGAAGCTTTATTCATTATCAGAAATATCACCATGTACAATCACAGAGTATCAACAGTGCTTAACAATATAACCATTCGCACATAACCATCTCCCGACTACCACAATAGTCTACATATAACGCTTCGGCGGTAGTTAGATAACCAACCAACATGACGTTTCATAACAACATTAACATTAATTGGGACTTGATTACCCGAAAGTACATGACATGTATTATTCTTACTAACTACGTTTTATTAGCAATTGGCGACGACACCAAGGCCGACTACTAACAAAGTAAAGATATACTACTTACAAAGATATATGTGAATTTAAAACACATACATATTCTTAGAACACAAAAAATCTACACACTTTTATTGATCTTGTCGCCAGGACACCACAGTCCTAGCCTCTGAGTTGTTTAAATGCAATTTCAGCGTTACATATTTTATATTCTTAACATTAAGTTTAAAAGCATTGTGGTGACCTAAAACATTGATCTTAAGAATTTAAAGTAGAATTCAACAAGATGAGGTGTTGATTTGAAATAGGAGTATTGATTAAAATAAGACTTAAGTAAATTTTTAGATGAGAAGTATGTTTTGATTTAATTTCTAAATGCATTCATCTACACTTAATTCACTACTTTCGACCCTTGGGTAAATTACCGCAACACCTTTCACAAGTTTACAATCCCTGGATTGACACTTAAGGAACAAACTAAGGAAACTACTACGAAATTCCTAAGGATTTATCTAAATAAATTTACCAATTGGATAGAATTATAAGGATAGTTTATCTTCAACATCTATCCATAATTTAGTCTAAACATTTTGGCGCCATTGTCGGGGAATGGTGTTAAAGGCTTGTTAGCCTAGTGAACTAAGTTAGGACTAGTGCGCTAAGGAAAAAATCTACACAATCATCGACCTCGCTTAGGTAATTACCCTTAGTTTTCTCTATTATAAATCATATAGGTGCATGAATTGTAGTAGAGATAATAGA
Organism: Sequoia sempervirens; assembly: GCA_007258455.2. Classification (NCBI taxonomy): domain Eukaryota; kingdom Viridiplantae; phylum Streptophyta; class Pinopsida; order Cupressales; family Cupressaceae; genus Sequoia; species Sequoia sempervirens. The sequence continues at coordinate 17,755,517 of VDFB02193867.1, read as the reverse complement.
GGGAGATTTGTTAAAAAGGATAAGGGAAGTAGTTCATAACAAGAAAAAAAACCATTAGTTGTGCACATATCATCTAAGAAAGAGTTAGTTGAACTAGATATCAAAAAGTGTGTTATTGAGTCTACCATTGTTGAGATCCCTTCTAGTACCTATCAAGAGTCTTCTGAAGAATTATATCAAAGGGTTTCTAAACTATTTTGTGAATCTCACGAATTTGAAGTGGGAAGTCTTCAAGTGATCCTAAACCTTTCACAATTGTCTACACTCCTTGGGCATTTATGGATAACAACAACAACAACAATAACAACAATAATGCAAGATTCAACAACAATGAAAGGGCATTTCCCAACAACAACCCAATTAATTTTGAATTTCCCATTGCACATTCAGAAGAGGATGCTCTGATGAAGAACATTCTACAATCATCTTTTCCCATATTTCACGGTCTTTCGATGGAAGACCCCGATATGTTCCTTTTTTAATTTGACATTTTATGTCACAACTATGATTATCATATCTAGGCACAAAAGCTAAAATTGTGTCTAGCTACTCTAAAGGATGCACCATTGAGGTGGTTTATGGGATTACGATGAGAAACCATTCATAGTTGGGATGATATGAAGAACAAGTTCTTAGAAAAATATCAAGAATAATATAGGATTAAGGAAACTCGAGATGAGATATTGCACATCATGCATGTAATAACCTAGTCATAACTATTACTAAATTATTATTATTGTAAATGACACATGAATATACTCCAAATTAAAAAGAAATTGCTAGTGGCTAAAGTCAGTCATAGCTACACATGTCCATTTAAAATGAGTCAAGATTCTTATATTCACTTCAAAAGTCAAATTACAATATCAAGATTTACTTGGCACCTAAGGCCACAATGTCATTACATAGTACATTTCTCATCAAGTATATGAATGAATAACATCAAGATACATCATAGACTATGATAGTATGAGAACAACTAAGGTTCTTCTTCAATGCTCACCTCCACTAGTGGATGAGAACATGGTTGAAGCACTTTACCACCCAACCACAGAGCTTACACTTCCCTAGTATTCTTTTGACTTGAAGAATTCCTGACCCTACATAGAAAATTTGGCAAGAGAACAACCTGCAAGGTGGAATTTTGTGTGTTCCCATACATCAACATGCAATTTCTATCTACAATTTAGAAAAGAAAGTGCAAGATCTATGTTAGGAATGGTAGAGAGTAAAATCAAAGAGTTCATACATACATACATAATGGACCATATTACTTGTCCAAGCATAATAAGTGTGTTGCAACAACAACAAATGATAGGTTCTGGTAAAGCAAACCTATACTCTCTAAACCCATTTTGGAACCTGTCCCAGAAGGTAACTTTCTAGTACAACAACCATCTACCTTCTAGCAGCAACTACCCATAGGTGCTCTAGTCAACTAAGGTATCATTGTTCTATTCAAGAAATCAAAATATACAACCGCTTTGTCTTCAAGGAAGAAAAAAAATAGAAAGCAGATTCTATGTTTCATAGAGTATTTTCAATATTCAGTCATATCATACTTATGACTAGTTTCTACTTAATAACTTAAGCATTTTTATTTAAAATGTACTAAAAACAAAAGAAGGTATGTCACAAGTATGTGTATGTACATAGATGAAGTCTATGTGCATACACATATATGTGCCTAATAATGTTAAAGTGTGTGCATACATTGTGAAATAATCATTATTCAGATTGCAATATTTCATAGCATTCTAATTGACATTTCATAGTCAAAATAAACATTTCAAGCAAGTCTATGATAATAGTTTATCACTTACTGTTAAATTTTCACATTATTGTTTCCATACAAACATTCATTGTTGTAACATAACAAGTATTGTTTCCTACTAAACAATCATAAAGTAAGTTTTTTACATACTAAACAGTCAATAAATGAGTTGTTTTCATATGATCATTCATTATTTTAACATTTAACAAGTACAGTTTCCTACTAAACAGTCATAAAGTAGGTTTTTTGCATACTCAACAGTCATAAAGTAAGTTGTTTACATACTAGATAGTCATTAAATAATTTGTTTACATATGAACATTCATTGTTTTAAAATAACGAGTATTGTTTCCTACTAAATAGACATAAAGTAAGTTGTTTACATACTAAACAGTCATTAAATAATCTATTTACATATGAACATTCATTGTTTTAAAATAACAAGTATTGTTTCCTACTAAACAGTCATAAAGTAAGTTGTTTACATAATAAAAAGTCATAAAGTAAGTTGTTTACATACTAAACAGTCATTAAATAATTTTTTTACATATGAACGTTCATTATGCAAGGATAATTTTTAACAAAACAGAGTCTTTTACAAGTATAGCCACCATTTACAACAACATATTTTTGTTTTAGAATAAACAATTACATTTAAGGGTAAAGTACAATGTCATTTACTCTATTTACTATCCTAAAAATAAAAAATAATAATTAGCCCTATTTCTTACACAAGGAAAAAATGTATTTAATCTAGATCTTGAGCTCTTTCTTCACTAGAAATCACTATGAGCATCTTTAATATTATAAAGTAACTAATGACGGCATGCTTGTGAAAGTGAGTTTCTTAAGCAATAGCTAAGAAAACAAGAGGTTTCAAGATCTATGGTACTTTTTCCTACACAAGATGCATCAAAGAGACTAGGGTTTTTTCTATATTTCAACCCATTTCTATGGTCGGGTATTTCCTATCTTAACCTCAAGTTTCATTTGAAGTTACCAATTCGAGTATTTTGGTTTATATCTTATTACATGTTGCTCTACACTTCATGCACTCATATTTGTTTCTAAAACAATAAAATACACTATCAATCATGAGGATAATTCTTTACAAGTTTACAAGGAAACCCTTCATTAACATCCATCAATTCTTCAAATTGAGGCTTTTGTTATACACATAAGATACCACTGACCTGCAATAAAGAATAGTTTTCCCTTCATTATCGGCTAGGTCGATAATGGAAAGCATAAGCTTTAAAGGACAACTCTATCGACACGTACTAAAGATAGAACAAAGGTTTATTTCCTCCTTACATTGGCTCGATAGGTGGCCCTTACACATTCAACACCAATGATACACATTAAATTGGATTAAGAGATCTAATAGCCATTATATGGCTTTCTCTATTAAGCGATCATCATTTAACAGTCGCTTCAAGGATCTCCATGCCTTGGACTAGCATAGCTAGTTGAATGGCTCCATTCAAATAAGACTAACATGAGCAGGTCGTAGGCTATGTGAATCCCCTAAGGGTGATCGCCAAAACTATTCATTCAGCTCAAGCCGAAACACATAGGTGAATACAGAGCATGCCTCTAAACTATCAGTTCTACCATCATATGCAATGATAAATGTAAACAATGAAGAGATAAGATAAAAATATCAGCAATAATTCATGAATTGAATTACCTCAATGGATGAGCCTGTCAAATTGAAGATTTCATTAGATTTTTCCTACAACTTTGATTTATTTTCTACCTTTTGGGTGTTTTTCAATTTCCTTCCTTATCGATCTCATGCTTTTTTCCACCACCTTCATTCAAAAGAATGGTAAAACCCCCACTTTTGCATGCGGATGGGTACTATTATTATGGTAGTTTCTTGCCATAGCGGCCCTCCAATTTTGAATAATATCTTTATTACTAGGTAGGCCATGACCATTGTGGTTTTGCCTTGTAATCTTCATTGATTTTACCACAATCTGATTCTTAAAGCATCGGTTACCAACTTAATTTCCATTCAAATTCGAACATGAATATGTATATATATATATATATATATATATATATACATATGCATATATGTATATGTATATATATATGTATATTTATATATATGCATTTAAATGATTTCATTCATACATTTGAATAATGTATATATATCTATATATATGTATTTATATATCTATGTAATGTATTTCTATGTGTACGTGTGTGTGTATATATATATATATATAATATAGGTGCTCAATTTACATACACACACACATATAAATATATGTATGTATATGTTTTCAATAAAAACATTCATATACAAGTTGTTTGTTTGGAATGACTCAAAGGTTCTATACACTATCATTTTAATTAAGGAACATTAATTTTTTTTTTCACTTCAAGCTTCTTACATATATATATTTCTACACTTAAAGAAGAGAATTTTCTTTACGATGCTTATTTAAGTTCCTTCAAATCAAAAGGCTTGAATTGACAATTAAATATACTATTCATTCATTTGAAAGCACTGAAAACATATCAAATAAAAAAAATCGCTTTCTTATATATGCAGATCAATCAAATGCCAATCATCATGCCATTGTGGTGTGTGCACCCAGATTCCAATTGGATTACCATTCAATCCAGCTAAAGAATCCTACTTCAACCGTGTTCTCATCCTTCAACCTGTCATCCTGCAACTACACACACTTGCACTTGTAATTTGATCAGTAACGTTCAAATTCTTGATGACATATAAAAATAGTTCTCAGAAATTCACAAAGTCAACATTAGTCAACTCCTTATATTCAACATTTGAATATTCAGGAATCTCCATTAAATATTTAGTTGAATTTCATTAATAATTCAATTTTCCACATTTAAATAAATATGCAATAAAATTGGGTTATGACATCCTTCCCCTCTTGGAAGAGACATCGTCTCGATGTCCAATAAGTCAAATAAAAGATCATATCAAATTTCAAACCTTTATGTTTGTTTCAACATCTCATCAAAATATATATCTATTTCAACATCATTCAAAATATGTCTATTTCAACATCTCATCAAAATATATTTTTATTTCAACATCATTCAGAATATATGTCTATTTCAACATCTCATCAAAATATATGTCTATTTCAACATCATTCAGAATATATTTCTATTTCAACATCCAAATAAAGCATGAAATATCATAGTATCTCAATTCAAAATTTCAAACAAAATCATTGAGTTTCTTTTCAAGAAAGAAAGTGTGGAAAGGAGCATTCTTATTTTTATACATCCTCCCAAGTAGCACTATCCTTTGAATACTAGTCCCATTGGACCTTATATTGATCAATATCTCCGCTCCTTAACCTAATGTTGCATCTATCCAAGATTCTAATGGGCTTCACTAGCACCACTCCTGGATCCTATACCTACAAAGATTGCCAATAAAGTACATGAGTTGTATTAGGATGATATGGCTTAAGCAAAGAAACATGAAATACATTGTGAAGTTGAGCTAGAGCAGGTGGTAGAGCTAGTCTATAAGCAACTGGGTTAATCACCTCCAAGAGTTCAAACAGTCCCACATATCTTTGGGCCAACTTGGAAGACTTTCCAAAAGTAATAGAGCTTTTATGAGGTTCAACTCTAAAGAAAACCTTATCCCCCATTGTGAACTTTCTAAGAGTTCAGTTCTTGTCAGAATAACTCTTTTATCGGTTTGCTGCTTCTTTTAGTCTACTCTTAATGACCCTCATTTTTTCTTCTATTTCCTTAAGCATTTCAAGTCCTACTATGAACATGTCCTCCAGTTTATCCCAACTGATGGGGGTACGACATTTCTTCCCATACAAGGCTTCAAATGGTGTCATGCCTAAGGATGTATGATAAGAGTTGTTATAAGCAAACTCTACCAAAGGAAAATATTCTTCCCACCTATATTGTTGGTCCATGCAATACATTTGGAGGAGCTCTTTGACTACTTGATTCACCCTCTCTATCTTCCCATCAATCTGAGGATGATAAGTCGAGCTAAAATTCAATTTAGTCCCCAATGTTGCATTCAAGGTTATCCAAAACCTTGAGCTCATCCATGTATCCCTATCAAAAATTCTAGTCTCTAGTACTCCATGCAAACAGAAGATCTCCTGAACAAATTTCTTGGCCAAGGTCAACTATCCATCCTTAAGGTTTCCCAAAATGAAGTGTGCAACCTTGGTCAAATTATCAATTATGACCAGGATAACATCATGCTTACTCCTGCTCAATAGCAACCCCTGTACAAATCCATATTGATCACCTACCATTTATACTCACGTATGTCATGAGGATACAATAACTTGACTGGGTGTGCATGCACAGCCTTAACTCGTTGGCACTACAAGCATTTGGCTACGTACTCCACTACATCCTTCTTTGGTTTAGGCCAAAAATATAGAGTCTTCAACTTCACAATCATCTTAGATACACCAGGGTGTCCTGAATAAGGTGCATTATGAACTTCTTCTAAAACCAACTTTCTCATCTCTCTAGAGTTAGGAATATGCATTCTCCTCTGGTACCTCAAAATACCATCTAGTTTGATTTTGTACCTGTCAAATCAATGATCTGAAGGATTTTCTGCTAGGGCACTCTTCACTCTTCCATAGTGCTCATCTCCTAGCAGATTCTTAATTACCTTCTACCTCAAGTTAGACCCTGTTGAGATCATGGTTGTCATATGTCTTCATATACTAAGAGCATTAGCCACTCTCTTCACTTTCCCTTTTATGTATTCAATTCCAAAGTCATATTTGCGAAGGAATTTTAGCCACCTTCTCTATCGTGCATTGAGGTTTGGATGGGTAAATATTTATCTCAACCCCAAGTAATCTATCTTGAGCTCAAATGGCTTTCCCAAAAGATAATGCCTCGACATCTATAAGGCATGAACTATGGCTGCAAATTCCAAATCGTGAGGCACATAGTTTAATTCATGTTTCTTAAGCTTTCTTGATTCATATGCCACTACCTGTCCATCTTGCATTAATACTACTCCCAATCCTTCTCTAGAAGCATCGACGATTATTGTGAATCTCCCATTAAGATCGAGGATAGTAATTGCAGGTTCTATAGTGAGCCTCTCCTTCAAGAGTTGGAATACTTGCTTACATTTCTCGTTCCATTCAAACTATGTTCCCTTCCTTTGGAGTGAGGTAATAGGAGATGCAATCTGGAATAACCCTTGCACAAACTTCCTATAATATCCTATAAGGCCCTTTTTTTTTGAAGCTACAAACTTCTGACACATTCTAAGGCACTGGACCCATTCCACAATCGCCTTGATATTTTTGGGGTCCACAAAGACTCCTTCAACTAAAATGATATAGCCAGAATAGTGCACTCGATCCTAATAGAAGGAACACTTGGACATCTTTCCAAAGAGTTTCCTTTCTCTCAAATGCTAAAAAACTATCCTCAAATGTCTATCATGTTCTTCGAAAGTCTTTGAGTAGACTAAGATTTTATCAATGAATATCAAGACAAATTCATATAAGTAGTCTTTGAATACACTATTCATAAGGTTCATAAAGGTTGTTGGTGCATTAGTTAAACCAAAATGTATCAATGTGAACTCGTAATGTCCATACCGAGTTTTGAATATAGTCTTTGAAATATATTCTTCTTTAATCCTCAATTGATGGTACCCCAACTTGAGATCAATTTTAGAGAACATTTTTTCTCCCTTCATTTGATCAAACAATTCATCAATCCTCGAGAGTGGATATTGGTTCTTGATGGTAACCTTGTTCAGCATCTGATAATCTATACACAGACACAAAGTTCCATCTTTATTTTTCACAAAAATAACTAGTGCTCCCCAAGAAGACACATTGGCTCTTATGATTCCCTTATCCAACAATTCCATTAGGTAGGCCTTCAACTCATAAAGTTTTGTGGTGGTCATATGATAAGGTGCCTTGGATTGAGGCTTAGCTCCCAGAACTAGGTCAATAGAAAAATTGAATTCCCACTTTGGAGGCAATTTTGTAAGCTTATCAAGGAATACATCCTAGAACTCCTTGAGAATAAGATACTCATCTAAATATGGCTCATGTTTTTATATATCACTAACATGCACTACATAAATAACACACCACTTTTGATGATCCTTCTTGATCTACATCACAGAAATCTATCTAAGCTCAGAGGGTCTTTGCATTCCACAAACCTCAATGTGGTTTCCATAATAATCCAAATAGTTGACCACCTTATCCTCACAGATCACTAAATCTTTATGCTCAAGTAACCAATTTATCCCAAAAATTACATCATATGAGCCTAAGGATTCCACATACAGGTTTACCTAAGTTTGAAAGGTTCAAATTTCTAACTCACTGCAAAAGAGACAGATATCTACCCTTCGCTCTGCTCAATTACCATACTGGACTTTCCATGATTTTTCCATGTTCCCAAGCCTAATTGGTATCTTGGATATTATTCTAGGATCTATAAAAAATTTAGTAGCTCCAGTATCGATTAAGATAGAGATAGATTAGCCATAGAGCTTACCTGTTAGCTGGATTGGTGAAGCCTGGTAGTCTACTTGCCTGTTATCCACTACAATGTGGATCTAGTGAGTTTGTTGGTAGCTTCCTTCCTTATGTTACTTCAACTGCTAAGCACAATTTGAGGCATAATGGTCACCTCCACAACTATAACATCCATCACGAGGACCTTTTCAACCTCCTAGATTGTCCTATCTAAAGCCCTTCTGGTTATGGTCATCCTTGCCCTTACCTTTGTTTTCTTTCTCAAGTTCTTTGCACCATTACCATCTTCAGCCTTCTCTTGTGATTCACTTTCCCTCTTGAGATTACAAATCTGATGGCTCTTGTCTCCCTTATGAAATTTCTTCTTCCCATAACAAGATTTAGAACTTTTATTGTTGCGAAGATATGACAATTGTTTCAGCTTCTATTCCTATTTGGTAGCTTTTTAAAAGACTTCATTCATGTTCTGAGGTTCATGCATATCCACCTTATCTCCTATGTGGGGTTTGACTCCCATTATGAATTTCCAAATAAGGAACCATTCATCCCCCTAATATTGAGGTGCATACTTCAACAAGTTAGTGAACTTTTCCCAATACTGAATCATAGTCATATTTCCTTGGTTTAAGTTTTGAAATTCCATCACTTTCTTGTCAAAGAAAAGTTGCAGTAACCATCTTTTCCTAAAATATTGGAGGAAGAGTCCCCAAGTGATCTCATTAAGTTTTAGGTTTCATTCCAACTTCTCATTAGCCCACCATGTTGCTACTTCACCTGAGAGCTAATACGTAGCCCATGCCACCTTAGTTTTTTAAAAAGGTTATGAATCCCAAAATATTTTTCCATTTCTATAATCCAAGCTTCAACTCCGATTCCAATAGCTTTACCATCAAACTTGTGTGGTGCTACTCTTTTGAGGTCTTTTCCAAGCTCTTCCTCAATTCGCCCTCATGGACCTACCCCTAGACCACTGTCTCCTTGATTTCCTTTTGCATTCCTACAGTCTCAATCCTTGCATGCCACTTAGACTTCTTTCTCTATGTGGTCCATGCAAGACTCTTGTCGATTCAAAACCTCTAGAATTTTCTCCAGTTTCTTGTTTGGTTCATTACTCGGACCACTACCACCACCATCTTTCCCGGTGGTCACCACGATGTCCCACACTTATCCTACATCACAGTCACATTCATCACACCTCAACACAAGGTTCTATGAATAAACATTCTTATGCTACATCATATAATTTTCATATGCATGCATCCTTCAACATAGAATGCATACACATTCAAGAAAGATACACACATTTTAGAGTCTCTCATTGAACACACCAAAAAGATATTATCTAATTCTTATTTATATTTAGGATGAGTCAATAGACCCTTATTTACAATAGGCTTCAAGTTACATCATTCATATTTTTTGGTATCAGAAAGAGGACATTCCTTTGGATCATCATCTGAGTTCACATCAAACCTTATAGAAGAGGATAGTTGAGTAAGTAGGCTATATTTTTCCTCTTTGGTCAACAAGGGCGCATTGGGTCCACACCCTAGAGGCCAGTCTCAGATTACAAAAAGATTTTTAATCTCAGGTGCCTACTTCTCCTCAATCTTCAAGCCTCTCTCTAGCTTGAGTCACATAAGAGCTTGAGCTAGAGTTTCATCATTGGGATATTTTGGTTCAACCTTTGTCTTAGTGTATCCTTCCTTAACATCATTCTTTCATGAGGTTCTAATAATTTTCCCTTTCATTCATCCTGCCTTTGAGCTTCTCATTTCTGCATTCAATTCAAATTCGGTCAATTCTTAGGACTTCCAATTTGGATAAAGTGTTAACTACCCTAGTCAACTATGGTAGAATCAAAAGGCCTAGAGCTAAACCCTAACATCTGATACCAAATGTAATATCCCATTCTTAATTATTACTAAATTATTATTATTGTAAATGACACATTAATATACTTCAAATTAAAAAAGACATAACTAGTGGCTAAAGTCAATCATAGCTACACATGTCCATTTAAACTGAGTCAAGATTCTTATAGTCACTTTAAATTCAAATTACAATATCAAGATTTACTTCGTACCTAAGGCCACAATGTCATTACATAGTACATTTCTCATCAAGTACATGAATGAATAACATCAAGACACATCATAGACTATGATAGTCTGAGAACAACTAAGGTTCTTCTTCAATGCTCGCCTCCACTGGTGGACAAGAACATGGTTGAAGTGCTTTACTTCCCAACCATGAAGCCTACACTTCCTCGGTATTCTTCCAAATTGAAGAATGCCCAACCCTACATAGAAATTTTAGCAAGAGAACAACCTGCAAGGTGGAATCTGGTGCATTCCCATACATCAACATGCAATTTCTATCTACAATTTAGAAAAGAAAGTGCAATATTTATGCTAGGAATGGTAGAGATTGAAATCATAGAGTTCATTAATACATACATAATGGACCATATTACTTGGCCAAGCCTAACAAGTGTGTTGTAACAACAAAAAATGATTGGTTTTGGTAAATCAAACCTATACTCTCTAAACTCATTTTGACACCCATCCTGAAAGGTAACTTTCTAGTACAATAGTTATATACCTTCTAGTAGCAAATACCCATAGGTGCTCTAGTCAACTAAGGTATCATTGTTCTATTAAAAAAATCAAAATACACAACCGCTTTGTCTTCAAGGAAGAAACAAAATAGAAAGCAAATTTTATGTTTCATAGAGTATTTTCAATATTCAATCAATCATACTTAGACTAGTTTCTACTTAATAACTTAAGCGTTTTTCTTTAAAATGTAATAAAAACAAAAGAAGGTATGTCACAAGTATGTGTATATGTACATAGATGAAGTCTATGTGCATACACATATATCTGCCTACTAATGTTAAAGTAAATTGTGCATACATTCTGAAATAATCATTATTCAAATTACAATCTTTCAATAGTATTATAATTGACATTTCATAGTCAGAATAAAAATTCTAAGCAAGTCTATGATAACAGTTTCGCACTTACTATTAAATTTTGGCATTGCTATTTCCATACGAACATTCATTGTTTTAACATAACAAGTACTATTTCCTACTAAACAATAATAAAGTAAGTTGTTTACATACTAAACAGTCAATAAATAAGTTGTTTTCATATGATCATTCATTGTTTTAACATAACAAGTACTATTTCCTACTAAACATTCATAAAATAAGTTGTTTGCATACTAAACAATCATAAAGTAATTTGTTTACATACTAAATAGTCATTAAATAATTTGTTTGCATATGAACATTCATTGTTTTAACATAACAAGTATTGTTTCCTACCATACTAAGCAGTCATAAAGTAAATTCTTTACATACTAAACAGTCATTAAATAATTTGTTTACATATGAACATTCAATGTGCAAAAATAACTTTCAACAAAATAGAGTCTTTTACAAGTATAACCACCATTTACATCAACATATTTCTATTTCAGACTAAACAGCTACATCTAAGGGTAAAATAATGTCATTTACTCTGTTTACTGTCCTAAAAATAAACAAACAATTAGCCCTATTTCATACATAAGGACAAAATGTCTTTAATCTAGATCTTGAACTCTTTCTTCACTAGAAATCACTATGAGAATCTTTAATATTATAAAGTAACCAATGATGACATACTTGTCAAAGTGAGTTTCTTAAGCAATATTTACGAAAACAAGAGGTTTCAGGATCTACAATACTCTTTCCTACACAAACTACATCAAAGAGACTAGGGTTTTTTCTAGATTTTGACCCATTTCTATGGTCAAGTATTTCCTATCTTAACCTCAAGTTTCATTTGAAGTTACCCTTTCAAGTATTTTAGTTTATACCTTAATGCATGCTACTCTACACTTCATGCAAACTCATATTTGTTTCTAAAACAATAAAATACACTATCAATCACGAGAATCATTCTTTAAAATTTTACAAGGAAATTCTTCAAATCGAGGCTTTTGTTATACACATAAGTTACCACTGACTTGCAATAAAGAACGTTTTTCCCTTTCACCATTATCGTCTAGGCCAGTAATGGGAAGCATAAGCTTTAAAGGATAACACTATCAACACATACTAAAGATACAACAAAGGTTTATTTCCTCTTTACATTGGCTCAATAGGTGGCCCTTACACATTCGATGCCAATGATACACATTAAATCAGATTAATAGATCTGATAGCCATTATATGGGTTTCTCTATTGAGAGATCATCATTTAATAGTCGTTTCAAGGATTTTGATTCATCGAACTAGCATAACTAGTTGAATGGTTCCATTCAAATACGACCAACATGAGCAGGTCATAAGCCATGTGAATCCCCTGTGGGTGATCGCCAAAACTATTCATTCGGCTCAAGCTGAAACACACAAGCAAATACATAGCATGCCTCTAAACTATCAATTCTACCATCATATGCAATGATAAACATAAACAATGAAGAGATAAGATAGCAATATTGGCAATAATTCATGAATCGAATTACCTCAATGGATGACCCTATCGAATTGAAGATTTCCTTAGATTTTTCCTTCAACTTTGATTTCTTTTCTTCCTTTTGGGTCTTTTTCGATTTCCTTCCTTATTGATCTATTTTTCCACCATCTTCATTCAAAAGAATGGTAAAAATGCCCACTTTTGCATGTGGCTAGGTGTTATTATTGTGGTAGTTTCTTGCCATAGCCGCCCTCTAATTTTAAATAATATCTTTATTACTAAGCAAGCCACGACCATCATCGATTTGCCTTGTAATCTTCATTGATTTTACCATAGTATGATTTTTAAAGCATCGGTTACCAACTTAATTTCCATTTAAATTTGAACTATATATATATATATATATATATATATATATATATACTTATATATGTATCTTTATGCATTTAAATGATTTCATTCACATCTTTTCATATATTTGAATAATATATATATATCTATGTGTATGTATTTATATATATGTGTGTGTGTGTATATGTATGTATATATATATATATATATATATATCTATGTATATATATATATATATATATATATTATATATATATATATGCGTATATATATATATATATGTATGTACATATATATATGTATGTATATATATATATATGTATGTACATATATATATATCTATGTATATATATATGTATTATATATGTATATATATATATATGTATATATATATGTATATATATATGTATATGTATGTATGTATGCATATATGTAATTAATAAAAACATTCATATACAAGTTGTTTGTTTGGAATGACTCAAAGGTTCCATACACTATTATTTTAAGTAAGGAGTTTTTAGTTTTTTTTTTTCATTTTGAGCTTCTTACATATATATTTCTACACTTAAAGAAGATAATTTTCTTTATGATGCTCGTTTAAGTACCTTCAAATCACATAACTTGAATCAACAATTAAATCTACTATTCATTCATTTGCAAGCATTGAAAATAGTTCAAATCAGAAAAAAATCACTTTCTTATATATGCAGATCAATCAAATTCCAATCATCATGCCATTGTGGTGTGTGCACCTAGATTCCAACTGGTTTACCATTCGATCTAGCTGAACAATCTTACTTCAACCGTGTTCTCTTCCTTCAACCTATCATCCTACAACTACACACACTTGCACTTGCAATTTGATCAGTAACGTTCAAATTATTGATGAATATAAAAAATAGTTTTCAGAAATCGACAATGTCAACATCAATCAACTCCTTATATTCAAAATTCAAATATTTGAGAATGTCCATTAAATATTTAGTTGAATTTCATCAATAATTCAATTTTCCACATTTAAATAAATATGCAATAAAATTGGGTTATGACAATGCAATGTGAGGAAAAAACTTTAGAAGATTATTCAAAGTGTTTCCTATTTAGTCTACAAAGAACAAAACACATAGGGTTGACCCATGACACTATAAAAATCCTCTTCCTTAGGGGAATTATAGATGAATGTTTGCATACTTTAAATCTCATGGGTGGAGGTGATATTTCTAAAATGAGGTTTGATGATATTTTTGATGTGTGCAAGAACTATTCAAGGTCTACCCGCTCATCTAGGGGGTATGTTGGGAAGCATGTCTCTCCTGGAGGGACATTTGGAGTTACAAAACAAGAATTGGGTTACTTGAGGACCTCAAGACTGACCTACTGAATCATATGGGTAAATAGATAGATACTTTGTATACCTGGAGGAAGCAGGAGGAGGCTAAAAAAGCCTTAGCTATCTTTTGTCTCATTTGTCGTAAAAGGAATAATAGTGAAGAATGTCCATACAATAGAAAAAAATATCTTCTTTAGAGGAAGATAGTAGGGACACTATTCTAAAATCTCTTCTTGTAGGTATGAATGAGGTAGAATAAATAGATGAGCCTATTTACTTCATGGCCCAGAGAAGACCTTTGCAACCATGAGGAGTGCCTCTATCTAATTATCAAGCTTCCCCCCAAAGTCATTTTCAACAAAATTATTTCCCAAACCAACCTAGATGGTATGGAGGCTGGAAAAAACCTCCATACTACCCCAGTGGACACAACAATATCCCCATGCTCTACAATTGTGGCAAGCATGGTGAGCGCCACCACTAGCATACCCACATTATTAGTCATTTCCTCCATATCTCACACTGCTAGCAATAAATCCGTATCAACAATCCCAAAAAAATTTGCCTCTTGTTCCATCATTGTCTAATCAACCATCTAGTTCAACTCATTCTCTAAAGGCCACACCTATTCCCACAAAACCATTACCCAATCCAAATAATAAGGTAGCTCAATTGGTTTATAACAATGAAGTGGTAGGATACCCAACTTATCATGTCCATGCATTAGAAATTGATGGTGTACACTTAAGATCAGGAAAGAATCTTCAAAGGCCAACTATCATAGAGGTAGAGGATTCTCCAGCTGATCCAAAAGAAGAACAACCAAGGCCCCCATTTCCTAATAGGTTGCAAGAGCAAAAAAAAATCACAAGAAACATCTCAATCAGATGTAATGTTAACATTAAAATTCCTTTTTTGTAGGCCATACGAGATTTTCTAATGTACACCAAAGTCATTAAGGAACTCTATGGGAGAAAAAAATAGAAGAAACAGGACCCCAAGATAGTCCAAGTCATTGGACAACTTGTGGATTTGATGTTGGGGAGGATCTCTATCCCTAAGTATGTATATCCTAGGAGCCAAATGATAAAGGTACATATTGGTGATGTATTCATTCCAAATACACTTGTGGATTTAGGGGCAGCCATAAATGTAATGAATAATGAGACTAAGGAGAGACTAGCTCTTAAGGGACTAAGACCTACTCCAATGGTCTTGCAAATGGTGGATCACTCCCTTGTAAAACCAAAAGGTGTGATTGAAGACATTATTATTTCTACTGAGTCCTAGGAGTATCCCACTAATTTTATGATTTAGCAACCAAAGATTAAGCTAGGGGATACCCCTTAATTTTAGGAGGACCTTGGTTAGCCGCTACTAATGCTTTTATTAATTGCGGGTCTGGAAACATGGTGATTTTGAATGGGGAGAAAATGAAACAACTAATGTTGTACCCTCCAACATAGTCATTGTTGGAAACAAAGGATCCATTATGGATCAATAGTGATTTAGAAGAGTCTTTACCTATTTTGACAATTGATCAAAGTAGGGAATTTGAGGAAATATAAAAAGACACTATTATTAATAATTTCTTGCAAAATTATTATTAGGTTGATAATGTTTTAGAGACAATGATTTTTCCTATGATTATAAGTGATAATTTCTCGTTTGGAAATTTTCTATTAGTTAGTAATTCACAGTCTATTCAACATTTTATTACTTTGCATCAATTATTACAACATACTTGTATATATAGTCCATTTTTTATATCTAGTAATTTTGATCCATCTTTGTCCACTTTACAATTGATTTTTGTAAATACCCCTATCCAATCACAAGCTATGGAAATATTTCCTACAAAAATGCTTAACATAACTCCCAACTTGAGTGCCTTACAATTAGAAGACCTTATTTCTATGTTGTGTTCCCACAAAGAGGCCTTTGCTTGTGATTACCATGATATGATATTTATTCATCCTACCACTTGTACACATCATATTTACATAGAGGAAGGGAGTAGACCTATAAGACAACCCCATAGAAGATTGAACCCTATCTTACATGAGATTGCTAAGGATGAACTTCAAAAGATACACTTAATGTAGGATTTATTTATCATATCTCAGATAGCCAATGGGTAGGATTTATTTATCATATCTCAGATAGCCAATGGGTGTCCCCACTTGTGGTAGTTCCTAAAAAGAATGAAAAGTGGAAAATATGTGTCAATTATAGGGCCATAAATAAGGCTACTAAGAAATACCATTTTCCACTTCCCTTTATTGATCAGGTCTTAGACACCCTAACTAGAAAAAAGTCATTTTCCTTCCTTGATGGATTTAGTGGGTATAATCAAATCCATATCACCTCAAAGGATCAAGAAAAAACTACCTTTACTTTCCCATGGGGTACATTTTCCTATAATGTCTTACCTTTTAGATTGTGTATTGCACCTACTAACTTCTAGTGAGTTATTCTAAGTATTTTTTCAGATTTAATTCATGATTATGTAGAAGTGTACATGAATGATTTTACTATCTATGGTGATACATATGATAAAGCTAAGGAAAAAATAAAAAAAGTTCTTAAATGATGTATTGATACTGATATTTCTTTAAGCCATCAAAAATATCATATTTTAATGATTGAAGGTATTGTTTTGGGACATTATATTTCTGCAAAAGGATTTGAGGTGGATCCTAAAAAGGTAAAAATAATTCAAGATTTACTTGTGCCTACCTCTCTGAAGGATGCACATAATTTTTTGGGACATTTTGGTTATTATCGAATGTTTATTTAAAATTTTAGAAAGATTGCCTTACCTCTCTTTGTTTTTCTAGGAAAAGATGTTCATTTCTTGTGGACACCTAAATGCCAACAAGCCTTCAAAGAAATCAAAGGTAAACTTATAACTACACCTGTGTTGCAAGGACCCAATTGGGAATTTCCATTTCACATCCATATCGATGCATTAGATAACTCCATGGGATTTGTACTTGGATAGAAGGAAGATTCTCTCTTTTACGCCATCTATTATTAATAAAAAATTTACTGGTGCAAAGGTAAATTATACTATCGCTGAGAAGGAATTTTTGGTTGTAGTCTATGCGATAAATAAGTTTCACCACTATATAACTAGATAAAAATTCTTTGTACATGCAGATCACTCTACTATTTTATTTTTGATGAATAAGCCAGTTTTCACAGGACGAGTGATTCAGTGGTTGCTTCTCTTGTAGGAATTTGGCATTACTATTCTTGGTGAACCAGGACGAGAGAATATAGTGGTTGATTTTCTATCCAGACTGTAGTGTGATAATGAACCAATCCTGGTGGATGATACTTTTCTAGATGAATATCTTTTTTCTCTTCTATAAAGAGCTCATGGTTTTCTAATATTGTTAACTATCTTGTTACCTACAAATTTCCACCATAATTTTCTTCAAGAGAGTGACACAAGCTTATATGGCTTAGTGGGTAATATAGTTGGATTAATGGTTTTCTTTTTCCTACTAGAATTGATAATGTTATGTGTCGATGTGTTGTAGAGGAGGATTTCTTTGATATACTTTGTGCTTGTATTTTCGAGCCTTATGGAGGCCATTTCATGGTACAACAAACTACTAACAAATTTTTAACTGAAGGATATTATTGACCAACAATCTACAAGGATTGTAAAAGGTTTGTTCAGCATTGTGATAAGTGTCAATGTATGGGACGACCTACACACTTTGATGAGATGCCTCTACATCCATAATTATCAATAGAGTCATTTGAGAAATGGGGCTTATATTTTGTAGGACCCATTAATCCGCCTTCTTGGAATAAAGAATATATTTTTTTCTATGTAGATTATGTTACTAAGTGGGTAGAAGTGGTAGCTTTGAAACATGCTAGGGATACCAAAGTTGCTAACTTCTTATATTATGATATATTTACCAAGTATGGTGTACCCAAATAAATTGTCACAGATCAAGGGACATAGTTCACCTATTATTTGGTTGTTGCATTGGTATAGGAATATGAAATAAAGCATCAAAAATCTTCCTTGTACCATCCACAAGCCAATGGGAAAGTGGAAGTGGAAAATCAAGAGTTGAAGAATATTCTCACAAAGACAGTGGCATTACACAAGAAAGATTGGGAAGATAGACTTCCTGAAGCAGTTTGGGCCTACCGAACAACTTGGTAGATGACCATTGGATTAACACCATATGAGCTTTTCTATGGAAAAAGGGTCATTTTTCCAATTTAATTTGAAGTAAAGATTCTCCGCACTCCTCTTCAACTTGGGATGAGTCTCAATGAAGACTAGAAGGAGCGAATTGCTCAAATTCATTCTTTAGATGAAATGTGTTAGCAGTCCCTTCTTCATGCATAATTGTTGCAAAAACAAAGAGCACAGTGGCATGACCGCTTCATTTGGTCATAGACATTCTAACTTGGAGACTGGGCGTTGCTTTATGACTCTTGGTTCTAGGACTTCAGGGGGAAATTTCACACCCGATGGCTTGGTCTTTATGAGATTGAGACTATATATGATAATTTTGTTGTTAAATTGTGCACTATGGATTCAAAGCACATGGCTCTTCTTGTCAATGGGCACCATTTGAAACTTTACAAACTACCCCTTTCAATTTTATTTTTTTTGTGATATGGTGAAGGAACTCACTCTTGTTCCTATTGCATCTTCAAAATAGTTTATTGTTGAAAAAAAAGCAATAAAATATCCAACAATGAAAACCTTCGAGCATTGTTGGCCAATACTTGAAAACTGACTTCCGGTGGGTATTCACCATTAAATAAACCTAGGGGTGAAAACTAATTTTTTAGTGTCTCTAGGAGGTGATAGGGTGAAAACCGGCTATAGGTAATGTATTATTGTAAAAAAAAAAAGAAAAAAAGAGGAAAAAAGCAATAGAAAAAAAAGAAACAAAAATCAGCAAAGAAGCACGATTAGGCGAGATACAATGCCCTCAAGTTGATCTCTTGTCACCCCTGTGATAGGATGTTGCTTCTTTTCCCTCCTATTGCCACCACTTTCCTTTATGATGAGATGGGTGTCTGCCAACTCATTTTCTTTCCATTTCTTTCACCTACCTTTCCTCATTTCATTCCTACATGTCATTCTTTGTTCCTTTTGTTCACTTAGCATCTTTTATCTGCTCTTGCACCAAATTGTCATTTTCTACTTGTCCCACTTGTTTCTCCTCCATCCATGCTAGCACCTTCATTCTGTCACCACCTTCCTTGCATTCATCTGCCGATAGCATTTTCATTCTATTTTCCTCACCTACTTCATCTACAGGCTCCACATCAACCAATTTTATCCATGCTCTTCTTTTATGTCATTTCCTTTATTTCACGATCTTGTCAGCATTACATCTTCATATCACTCTAGCAAATAGCATCACTTTCTGTATGGGCACTCCCTAAATTTTTTTCATGGGATCTAGGTGCTTTTCCACTATGGCCCTTTATCTAGAATCCACCTACTTGCATGTACTTGGCCACCTTGGTTGCTTCATTTTACACTGGGCTCATCACTTCACTTTGTCATTTCATTGTGCCCGTACAATGATCTTTCACCCACTCTTTCACATTTGAGTATATTTTCTCCACACACACATGTGTTATCTTCCTACCATGCTTCTACCTCTAGTATTGTCACCTCTACATGCCTCCACGCATTATTCTTCTATTGTTGATCATTGATTGGACCACCTTGGCCCTGTTGGTGCCCTCGTCACCCATCACTAATTTTTTCCTTCCCGTTGATGTACTCTAATAGTAATTCACTAAAGGTATTTTATTACATTCATTTCCTATTAATTTTCTTTCTTTCTTTGCATTTATTGTGGAAAATCGTGGATGGTGTCATATACTTAGCTATGGGGAGGGGTGGGCATGTCATGTCATAATTACCATCCTATCACAAACAACAACTTACCTTTCTATAATAACCATGTTGTTTTCCCATACCATATGAGGATTCTTAAAGTACGTTATTTTTTATTTATCATTGATCTATTTTCATTTCACTTCCTATTAATATTCATCAGCATGGGTGGTATTCATAAGCACCAAGAACCTACTAATATGCAACATGTTAGAGCCAATGTGACAATATATCAAGTTTTTAACAATGTGGGATGACATGTCTTCTTTACAAGGCTATGTGGGTATGATGATGCAGTAGCCTTTGAGTTTTCCATGGCTTTTAGCAGTGCTAGTAATTCCACAGAGGTGCTAAGACTTTCTTTTTTTGTCACTCTACAAGTCATAGCCAAGGTCCCTAGATTACCTGAGATGGGGGAAACCTATTTTCCATCAACTGTGAATAGAGTCGTCAAACTTCAACTACATTCTCAATGGTTTCTGAGACAAGGTGAAGCATTGTAGATGAATCCTAAGCAAGGCACCTTACAAACTTCACTTCCTGAGCACTGGGCTGATGTATCCAAAATCATAACCCAGTAAATTATAGGAGAAGGAAGGTATGTGTATGTCTTTGCACACCATTTTAGGTTACTCTATCATTTATTCCATAATGACTTAGTCAATATTCTACATTATCTCTTTAATTCAATTAAAAGAATAAGTCTAGAAGTGTAAAAAGGGCATCACAATTTTGTGGCACACCATGGGTTGATAAAGTTAATTGTTATGAGGGGTTTAGCACAATTTGTACTTCCAGTTAGTTGGGTTGTGTTTTCAAAGGAAGAAAGTTCCTCTAAGTCTTCAGCTCTAGAAATTGAGCCTACAACTCATGGACCCAAGGATAATAGCGATAACTCTGGAAACCAAGATGATGAACTTTAGAACCCTATTGACAAAAACTTAGGGCAGCCAGATAACGATATAGAAGTCTGCAAAAATGAAAACCCTAGTGAGGAAATTGAGAATTTACAATCATAAAAAATTAACAAGGGATAGTGATGATAAGAAGATTAAACTAGAGGCTTGTAATAGGAAGGGTAAATATGTTGCTAGCATTAGTACTCCTCTAGTACTGACCCCTTATAATAGTAGGTTTAGAAGAAAATATGAGGCAACCTATGGTTTGCATAAATTAGCTATTGTTGCTTGTACAATGACCCAAAACCCTGAAGTGATAGATGTTGAAATTGTGGCCACTAATCTCTTGAGGGATAGAGATAGGCAAAGCTAAGAATAGTGAAGAAAAAATAGAAACAAGACAAGACAAGGAACAACAAAGCATAAATATCCTAAAGAGCAAGATGGAATAGACAACCAAGAAGAGGAGATGTTTGAACTCCCCACTAGTCCTCACAAGTAAAATGAAGATGGTGATATAAGTGATCGTAGGAACATTTTTTCTAAGATACCTTTATAGGAGCAATATGGTAACTCTCAAAGGAAGAAACAAGATTTTTTGAAATAGGAAACTAATACTCCTCTCCATGGGTATAGTTTTGATGAAAGTTTTTTTGATGAACAAAATCTAAATCCTAGGACTACAATAGGAACTTCTCCTAGCCATGACATACATAAAGATACAGAGGAAAAATCAAATGAAATTTCCTAGACAAAAGAATATTATCTAGAGGAAATCAAGGTTTTGTAGGAAAAATTACATTGGTTGGAAGATCAAATGTTACTTCTTCAACCACGGTTGCAACAAGTTTATGACAGAAGCCAACAATAGGTTGAGGAAATAAGGGAATTAAAATGTCAATTAGGGAAATTGACTCAAATACATAAACTAGCCACATCATGTTATATAACCTTGGAAGAGCACTAGGAGATAATTGATAGGTTGAAAGCCTCATGGGAAGGAAATATTGTTGAATAGTGTATGACTATAGAGTACCACTAGGACAAAGTCAATGAATTGAAGGCCACAATGGAACATAAGTTCTCAACTGACTACATCTCCAAAGATGATCATCAATAGGTAATCTAGAGTTTGAATGACCAATGGGGAAAATAGATAATGGAAACAATGCAAAATTTAGCTGATAATTCATCCTAAATCTATAAGTTATGTGTGAGTACATGTAATGTCCTCAGCTGGGGGAAATGATGGGTTAAAAGTTTGTCATTAATTTTATCATGGATTTGCCTCATTTTTTGTTCATCATAGCTTACTTTTTGGCCTCTCTCCTCCTAAATTTACATAATATTTGTTAAGAATTAAAGTTAATTAATATGTATTGAAGGATGCAAAATGGTCTAGCAATTAACCAATTACGAGTACTAATTTTGGTGGTTATGTGAAACAAGGGTTTTGAGGTTGAAGGGATGAGTGATGAAGATTACTTGGAGGATTTTGTGATCATTTGGTTTCCATTAGTTATTGTCTTTTAGCATATGTTTAGTCATTACTTTGGTAATTGGGTTTTGTAATCAGTTTTGGGATCTTAGAAAATAGTAGGCTAGAGGCCACCTCACTATTTTCAAAATTGATCAAGTATTTATGGTCATATACTTACAAATCATGGACACATCTATTTTCGATATTATGTTATGTAGTTAGATGTATATATGCTCTCTCTCGAGTATGAAATATAATCTTCAATCTTCAATTTGAATTTAATATAAGCATAAGACTATTATCAGTTTATCAGTGTTGAATCTACATATTGTGTGAGTGTATTCTCCATTCGGCTAATTAGGAGATAGGACCTTCTCCTTAACCAATGTTTAGATTTATTTTCCAATTTTTTTGTGTGAGGTGTGATTTATGTTTGTTCAGTAATTCCATATGTGTGTTATTGATTCAATTAAATTATGTAGTTTAGTAGGTGCATTGATGAATTGTTAAGTTTAGTAATGGTATAAGTGTGATGGTATTTATTAAGCGTAGAGTAAGCTCTCTTTTGAAAATATCATTAATGTGTGGTATGAGCACAGATTGTAGGGACAATGCATATATGTGAATTTTTGAAACACACTATTATATTAGAACACATAAATAATCTACATAATTTTATCTAATCCTAATGCTAGGACACCACAGGTCTTGTCACCCGATTTTTGCAGCTCTTGTCACCCGAGTTGTTTAAATGCAAGTTTAGTGTTACATCTTTTCTATTCTTAACATTAATGTTTGAAAGTATTGTGGTGACCCTAAAACATTTGTCTTAAGAATTTAAAGTAGAAATCAATAGTATGTGTGTGTTAATTTGAAATAGGAGAGTATTGATTAAAATAAGACTTAAGTAAATTTGCAGGTTGAGAGGTGTTTTAATTTAATTTCTGAATGCATTCATTCGCACTTAATTCACTAGTTTCAACCCTTAGGTAAAATGTCACAACACCTTTCACAAGTTTATGATCCATGGATTGACACTTAATGAACAAACTGAGGAAACTACTACGAAATTCTTGAGGATTGATCTAAGTACATTTACCAATTGGATAGAATTATAGTGATAGTTTATCTTCAACATCCATCCACAGTTTAGTCTAAACAAAATGACATAATTTTTAGAGAATGGCACAATAGTCACATAGAATGGCACCATTTTCACACAAAATGGTACAATTTTCACACAAATTGGTACAATTTTCACACAAATTGGTACAATTTTCACACAAATTGGTACAATTTTCACACAAATTGGTGCAATTGTCATACATAATGGCACAATTATCGCACAAAATGGTGCATTTATCTAGAAGGTATAAATAATTTTGATTGATTTTGTCTAATTTTGTGCATCATTTCCTTTCTATTTCGTATTTGTCTCAGGGTTTGGCATAATTTTTTTTATTCAATGACATAATTTTTCTATGTTTTTGAGCTTACTAGGTTAATAATATTGGCTTGCATAGCTATGGATTTCATGGATAGAAAACCAAACACTTAAAATACTAACATGTGTCTGAATTCTGATAGATTAAATAACACTTCAATTTCTTAAGGTAGATGAATTATTTATTGTGTCTAGTGAAGTCTTGGGTACGCATGCTCTATACTCATGCCTACTGTGAACTTGGAGATCATAAATGCCTTAGAATTTTAATTTTGTTTGTTTACTCAAGCAAGTGATAATATACATATGCTCTCCCCTCATATGTAGTGTGATCTTAGGGATCAAAAATAGTATCATTTTCATTTTTAATTTGGTAGGAGGCTTGCTTGGATATTTCATCACCCTAAGGGTGACCTTAACTATATTTTTAGGAAGGGTATGAAGGGGAGGATAATGAAATTTGTATCACAAGGTCTGACCAACATCATTAGATCCAATCCTTGTGATCCTTGATCCACCGAGACATGTATCAGTGAAGAGAGTGGAGACCCCTCTAATCTTAGGCACTAGAGATAGGATCATTGGTCACCCAACATGGGGGATGAAAAAGTGGGGTGCAATGTACAATATCATGCACAAAGTTACCCAACATGTACTATCTTAGGGTGAGATAAAAGGGCGGGTCTAAAAAGATGGGGGATGAAAAAGTGGCAAAATTTTTCATTTTTTTTAAATACATAAGGAAAGAGAATTATAATGCATTCACATTATAACACGAGTGCATTATAAGCTATTTAAACAAAAAAAAAAACTTCATTCTATATTTTTTTCAACTTTCTATTTTGTTTGCAGCTTGAAATCCCTACATAACACGATTGGGCTTTTAGAAGGCTAAAATTACTTCAATTCTTCACCAAATCTTTGTCAAAATATCACCATGATGTTGAGGAGGTCAAAGAAGTAAGAATTTTTTTTGTGTGTGAATTTAACATTAAATAGGTAGATTTAATAAAAAAATTGATGTAACTTTATTTAATTTTTAGGAAATGATAATGCACCTACAATCCCTCCTCAAATTCCTCTTCAAAATCCTTATTCACCTCATGTTGAAATCCCTGCTAAGGAACAACCCCAACAAACACCTCCAACAATTTGTCAACATGCTCCAAGAACTCAAGAAAATTTAATGGGGAAAATTGAAAATAATAAAAAATAAAGTCAGGATATAATTGCAAGGTTGAAAGATCCTGTAAGCTCAACCTTGCATAGGAAAATGCTTCCTCAATCACTTGAATTGGTAGTATCACATGTAGATTGAATTAACAAGAAAATAAGTGGTTGTTCAGACAAGAGATGGGAGTTTAGATAATTTTATGCAAATAAATTATCCTATAAACAAGTGAAAGATGAAAAATACAAAATTTGACTTGTGTACCCTATTCACAAACCCTAGAATGAATCAACCTTTACATCCTTCAAGCAAGAGGTTCCCTATCCATTTGTGCAGCCACCAAGGGATAAAGAACCATTTTTGGAAGAGGTGGTGGATGGTTTTTGACCATCCTCCATGCAACAACAATGAGGTGTCACAATATTTTTTGAGGAAACTCTTCTCTGATTTTGTCCTCAAGAAAATCCCAAACTATTTTGATATGTAGGACTTCCAAGGTAGAGGTGGGGGTTCTACATAAGACAGAGTTAGAGCACATATCGATGCACAATGACCAATGAGACAAGCACTCACTAGACCAACATATGAGCATGCGACTATCCCTTCCTCTCACCTAGAGCCTCACACAACATACTAGTCCTCTAACATAGGGTGATGGCGACGAGTCTTTGAGGAGTAGAGTTCCACCTCATTATTTTTAGGCTTATGGGTCACCCTATGGTTATGATCCCACACATAGTCAAGATGCAGGTGCCTAGGGTACATCTGTAGTTGATCAAACGGTGATGACAGATGCCCTCTTTCATGAGGAATTCGGCCTTGATAGTCAAGTAAATGTTAGCAAGTTCATTGAATTTAATTTATTAAATTTTATTTTTGAAATGGAAGATTAACTAAATTAGTTGAATGATTATAATGAAATTTCAGGGTCATATCATTCACTCTGTTTTCAGTGGTCCTCACCTACCTATTACATGACCACATGTACTACAAAGATATGTAACTAGTAAAGAATTATAAATATTACATGTGAATAGCCAAACATTGTATGAATGGTATTCTTATATCTCATTTTAGATGTTGAA
The DNA here is from genome assembly GCA_007258455.2 of Sequoia sempervirens. Lineage (NCBI taxonomy): Eukaryota > Viridiplantae > Streptophyta > Pinopsida > Cupressales > Cupressaceae > Sequoia > Sequoia sempervirens. Next base: position 17,729,094 of record VDFB02193867.1, on the reverse strand, counting down.
TAAGTTAATCTTGGAGTTTTGATGATAAAACCTGCCTGTGGAGGTGGTCATCGAAGTTTCACTTGGATAATATAGACTATTTATAATTTTAAAATAAAAAATATATGTATTTCACAATTGAATAATGTTTAATGACTTGAAGGTTCTAGATAGTTTGTAAGTATGCTTTGTTCTTTTTAATTAATTTGATTTCAAGTTATTATGCACTTCATAATATATAAATTTAATTTATTCATTTTTTTGACCTCCAAAAATTTAGGAAAATGCATCACTAGCTTGTATCATACCATTTCACTCTTATCCTCCTAACTATCATCACTAGCTTGTAGCATACCATCTCTCTACTCATTATTGGGCTCATGAATGTTGCTCAAGATATTGATCTTATTACTAACCTTGTCCTATGTTGATTATACTTATCATGATGACTATATTATTGCATTCATACATGATGGTTGTAGACTTTTGTTTATACCTTTGAAGTGCTTGACATCATAGAGGATTGCTCTCTTTCTTTCTTGACCATATATTGTCATCTTCTGTCAATTATCTTCAATGGTACTATCTACTTATCATTTAGAAATATATACCCTCTTTATATCCCTTCACAAGGACTATCCTCTATGAATATTATCATTAAAAGGCATTGTCACTCTAAACTAACCTTTAATAATAAACTATTGCATGCTCCTCTTATACCATTGTACTAAATTTGTTGCTTCTCCTATGAGACTATCTTGTAGCATTGGATTTCATTTGATTACTACCATATTCATAACTGTTATGCACTCTTTACCTTGAGGTATCTTGGTTGAAAATATATAAATTATCTCCTCACAAAAAATCATATTTTACATTTATCCCTTGAAGCATTCTTTGGTATTGAAATACATGTGATTGTCCTATTACATCTTAAGTGGCCATAGACTGTCATATTCAGTCTTATGTAACTGTCCTATTATAGTTCTTTCTTTATGCTATATCCTTTATTGTTCATTTTTTTTCCTTTATTCATCAATTCTCCTTGTGATCATTACCTTGCCTATGTGAATATTACACTGTCAACTATAATGAACATTTCTCACTCCATTTATTAGCTCTCTCCTCTTTACGATTCACCCATCAATATGAATAAAATGTTGAGGTTTTATGAAAATCATGGATTGTCTTTATATGTATGAATTATTATCAAGATCTTAGGACCACAATCCCCTCATTGCTCACTATCACTACATTTTATTCTTAGTTGACAATGTTCATTATTGCTTCTTTTCATGCATCCCACTATTGTGGTTTACATTATTCCCATAAAACTTATCCTCACTTCAAAAATTCTTCACACTTCACATCAAAAAAGGTTTGCATGACTTCTTTATGTGATCACGATATTGTCCCTTTCTTGCATGATATGATTGTCCTTAGGACTATCATCTTGTTACTGTCCTTTACTTTAAAATTGTCCTTATGAAACATGAAAACCCTTGAAGTAATATATAGTTCAATAAGTTCCCAAAATTTTGTTGACTCTCATACATTATAAGCCATGACCTACATCGCTCTTCTAGTTTTTGTAATTGAATAATGTTGTTTTATTTTCAGATGATGTAAGTAGAGACTCCTCCTGATTTGATAGGGAAATGGATAATGGTGTCCCTACTACAATAGAAAACTCAATTCCTTTGATGGGACTATGAGGTAGATTAGTAAATTTCAATTTACATTCATTGTCATAGCTATTTATTATTGAAAAAGCAAATGATTATTGATTTTTAGTTTAATTTCTATCTAGATGGTTTTTATAGGACTTTGGAATGCCACCACCTGAGCATGCCACTATTGCAAATGAGGAGAGAGATCATTTAGTGGCGGTAAGTGATTATTTTATTAAATATTTCAATTTTTATAATGTAATTTCTATTATATTAATTTCTATACTTTTTATTGTAATAGATATTTAAGCTCCATGAAGAATTAAATAGGAGTAGCCCTCAAGTTCAAAGTAGACCATTTTCATATGCATCTCCATCAATCTGATGATCAAAGGTCGCTAGTGATATGTTTTCTTCACCTGGAGGGGAATAACATTTTATTAGGGTACTTTGTTGTATGCCTATATGGCATTTTGGATATATATTTTGTATTACATATACATGACATTATATGCCTATATGGAATTCTTGTAATCCTATATGACTATTTTGTATATATGTTATACTTATATTGACATATATTGATGTATTCCTAAATGGCTATTTGGTTAATACACATATTTTTTATTGATGGTGTCCATATTTTCATTATAAATCCTTGCTTCAATGGATATCTGTGGATGGTTTACTTCAAATATTTAAAATCCAAGTGTATTACATGATTCATAACTTATTTCACATTAATTTCACCTATATTTGTTGGTTAATTATTAACTTTCCTACAATAGTATGTGTTTGTGGTCTTCGATGACAAATTTTTGGCATATAGTTATGGAATCAAGTTTTATTCAAGACAAATTACAAATAATTTACGCTATGTTTCTAATAATTTTCTTAAAGTATATTAAAGTACCCATCCATTCAAGTGTACCCATACTCTAGTTGACCTATCACTACTTCAAATTTAGAGGCACATTCTTTGTGCCCACACTTTCTTTCATCTCAAAAAAATGTTTTCCTATAATGGCCAAAACATTTATGATTGCATTGAGTTCAAGCAACAAAGGAGATGAGTTCTTCGATGTAGATTATTCAGTCATAATATTATATAAAGACACCTACATTGACCAAAAATTGTAAATTGGACTTATTCTATAGCCACCCCAATGCATTTGAATTATCGGTTTACCCCTAGAAGAGATGAAGAATGTAATAATGCCTCTTGACAAATTTTTACTAAATGCAATTGACACTTTTTGGAACATCTGAAACATTATTGCCACAATAGAATGACTTGGATATATGAAAAAACAAGAGAGGTTATTGTAGAGGGGCCATACATAATCCTATACCTTTATATGGAATGTTTCTAAGTGCCATGGTTTCTGAGTAATAGGTTGTCAAATTTTTCTACCCTTTTGCACTTTAGTCTCTTGAGAGATATTGTCAATGCAATGTAGCTCAGAATGTTCCAGCATGTTGGGGTGTGAAAAAATACCTTGTCTAACGTAGCCCTACCCATATGAATGTGTTGGAATTAGAAGATTGGTCACACAATGAACATAACAAAAATTACAACACCTTGAAACTTTACACTACATGCATCTGATGCTTTTTTTATCAATTGAAAACTTTTCACTGCAGGAAAATTGATCATATGTATGAAAAAATAAGGGAAGTTATTATAGAGGAGACCTATATGATCTTATACCTTAAGAAAAAATGTTTCTAAGCATTATGGTTTTTGAGTAAAAGCTTATCAAAGTTTGTATCCCTTTTGCACTTTGGTCTCTTAAGATAAATCATCAATGCAATGTAGCTCAAAAGGTTATGACATGCTAGGGTATGAAACATAACTTTTCCTAGTGTAAACCTACCCATCTAGACATGCTGGAACTATCAGTTTGGTTGCACAATGAATAGAACAAAAATTACACCACCTTGCAACTTTACAGTGCATGCATTTAATGCTTTTTCCATCAATTATAAACTTGTCACCATGGGAAAACGGATCAGAGATATGAAAATATGAGATTTTTTATTGTAGAGGGGCCCTAAATTATCCTATACCTTCAGACATAATGTTTCTAAGTGCCATAGTTTTTGAGTAACAGGTTGTCAATTTTTTCTTCCCTTTTGCACTTTTGTCTCCTAAGAGAAATCATCAATGCAATGTAGCTCAAAATGTTCTAGCATGTTGGGGTGAAAAAAATGACCTTTCCTAGCATAAACCTACCTATACATACATGTTAGAACTATTACTTTGGTCGCACGATGAATTGAACAAAAATTACACCACCTTGCAACTTTACACTACATGCATTTGACATTTTTTCCATCAATTGAAAACTTGTCACCATGGGCAAATGGATTAGAGATATGAAAAACCAAGAGAGGTAATTGTACCATAGAAAAAAGGACCTCTTGCTTGACATGGGAATAATTCATGATAAATTGGACTTAATGAGGCCTTGATTTAGGTGTTGTGAGGCATTTTATGTATCCACACTAGGTCTTGAACCCTTGCAAATTGAATACCATGCATTTATTGATGTCTTGTAAAGGTGTTGTAAAGGAATTTCATGCTTTTCTATACTTAATGAACCCATTTCTTTCTAATTCAACATTATTAAAAATATTTGACTGCATCTTCACATCAATCTAGAAGGTTTTTGAATTGAACTTAATGTTAAACAAGTGTTGTAATGTACCTTACACATTCATATTGGTTCTTGTGCATTCCTAGGCTATGTGGACCTCATTTTAGTGTTGTAAAATGTACATAATCACACTTTCACATTGAATTATATGTCCCAGGCCCTAATTTTCCTTCACATCATCACTAATAGGCCCCTATTAACCCATATTGTGCATCTTGAGGTAATATTTGATGAAATACTCAACAAATTTGTAACTTAAACCTTATTTCTTTATCTCCTAGCATCCTAGTTTTCAAAATAGCCCCTATGGGACCCATTCACCATCCATGGTGAATCAGTCCCATCTAGGTGGGACCCAGTTGCCATAGGTGGTGAATGAGTCCCATTCAGCCCAATTTTGACCTTTGAGTGGGAAAAAAGTAAAATTTAAGTTTAAATTTACTTCATGTCATACTATGATGAGGTATTAATGGGTAAAATAGGTGAATTTCCTATAAATATAAGTATTTTAACCATAATTTACATCTCTTATCATTCATTCATTCACCAATCTTCCATCTCAAGTCAAGCAACTTAGGGTTTTGTATTTCAAGTCACCAAGATATCAATTTTCAAACATTCAAGGGCAGATTCTTCATATTTTGCTTCAGAATTTCAAGATAAAACATCATGGAAAGGTAATCAACTCCATTATTGCATGTTTCATTACATTCTTTCATCATTTTAGTTTAATTACCTAAAAGGGGTTTGACCAAGGCAAACCCCCATGCCCTAACATTCAACATTTCTCTCTCTTGCCTTGTGTGTTTACAAATTTAGATCTCTTAGAAACTTGGAAATCATTAAGAATCAAGTTGCAAGGTTGTTCAATTCTTCTCTTCATTCAACAAGTCAAAATATCAACAAAAACTCATTTTCAAGTTCAAAAATCAGATTTTTAGAAGTGGACACCTATAGAAATCTAAAGTGTTGATTGAAAGCTTTGGATTCCACCTTTGAATATTCAAAAATTCAAAAGTGGACTCATTCTCCATGAGTGAGGAATGAGTTCCAATTCCATGTCAATTTTGATTTTTTTGCATTTTTAGATACCCTTTTGTCAGAAACAATTTTTGAAATAGTTTTGCAAAACTAGGACTAATTTGCCTAGAATGGAAAATGAGTCCCACCAGGCCTAAAAATCAGTATCAACAGCATTCCATAATTCATTTCAATTCTTCATCCACATTCCAAGTACACACTTTTAGTTTGGTTGATTTTTGTTTCAGTTTTCTATTCATTTCCAAGTGTTCTTGCATTACAAAATGTGTTTTCAAACAAGTAATTTTCCTTTAGTTTCCATTCTTTAATCAATTAGTCTTATTAGTTTCTTGCATTCAAACATTGCATCTAGGTATATTACATCCATATTCCATCCATATTACATTAACTTTGAATGTAGACATAAGCATTTTGGCCCTTCTTTCTCCTTTTAGGTGAAAAACCATAGAAGCACTAGAAAGAACTAGGGTACCAAAAATCTATGTTACATTTTGGTGAACCTACTTTTTGAACAATTTCTTAGCTGATTTTGGAGTCTTCATCATATATCTAGGATTGCATTGACCTTGCATTAGGATTTGCATGGATTAATTTGCATGCTAGGTTTCAAATTTTGCATTCATAAAAAGTGCATTTAGGTTGCACTGTTGGCATCTAAATTCATTTACATTTTCTAAAATTTTGCATTTTAAACTTAGGTCTGCATCATAGAACTCAGCAAACATCAAACTCACTACAAATTTTTTGAAAATTCTGAAAAAAGTTCATACTAGGACTCATTCGCCACCTTGGGGGAATCAGTCCCTTTTCACCCCTAAAACTACCCTTTACAAGATTAAAAACCCTATTTTTAGCTTTTGTTTGGTGCCATTACCTACCCATAATAGTTAGATGAGTTTCTGTAACATGCATTTCACTAGATCTAACTTAAGTTAGCTCATTTCATGCATTGCTTAATTGCACTTTTGCATTCACAACATTTCATTCTTAGATTGTTGCATTGTGTAAACAAAAAATTAGCTTACTAAAAAACAAAAAATTGCATTTCCTTTTAAGTCATTGTATTGTACTTTCTTTCCTTTTTCATCATAGCATATTTTCTTTCAAAATATGTGGCTTTGATTTTGTTAATAGTGGATTGTATAAGTGCAACATTTCCTCTTATGAGTTCAATTTTGATTACCACAATGAGAACTTTAAGAAACATGATCAAACCATTGACACAATTCTTACCCTTACATTGCCCACTGGTGAGAATGGTAGTGTATACAATTATAACAATCATACTTGTTCTTCCACCGATACCTCTCCTATTAGTGATGAAGGTATTTTGGTGAAGGAAGATACAAGCATAGAGAATCTTGATTATCCATCTCCTCATTCCCCTTTGGAATATGTTAGACAACAAGAGGTTGAAATCATAGATACATTTCTAAACATCACCTTACCTAGTCTTCATAATCATGACAATTATACTTGTCCATCCCCTAATATCCCTCCTCGATGTAAAGAGGGTAGGTTGGTGTTAGAAGACATCCCTATTAAGAGTCATGAAACCATTGATCCTCCCTTCCCTAATGCTCCTCCCATTTGGGATAATCTATTTGACAACCATATTGGTCCTTTACTTGATGCATCCCCTAATTGTGATGAAGCTACTTTACAAACCTAAAACTTGGATGAACATATTACAAGCTCTCCTAGTAGGGTAGATAACATGGCACAAGAGAATGATACCTTAAAGACAATTGGAATTCAACTAACACCTTCTCCTAATCATCCCCCTCTTAACAATCCCATCATTGATCATTCCCCTATTGGCGATGAAGTTATTATGGAAGACCCAAGCCTTCCTTGTCAAGCACATGTGGCTAGTTGTTCTCCTAGAAACTCTCCTCCTAGGGAGAATATCATGATGCTAGCTAATAATGTGTCTTCCCCCAATAAAAAGGTGATTTTAGATTTCCCTTAATTAGAGATACATCAAACCCAGACCGTTGAGGTTATGAATGCACAAGTGTCCATTAGATCCCCCTCGATCAATGGTCCTCATACATACCCCATGGGACATTCTAACAACCCTCTCATTCTCTACTCACCCTCATACAAATAACAAACTCAAAATAAACTTGAATTTATCCTTTACCCTCCTCAAACTCATGTATCACAACAACAGATCTATAATATTGTTTCTCATACATATAACACTCGAAATAACCCACAACTGCCACAACCAACCCCAACACCCTTACCTTTGTCAAATCCTATCCCCTCTAGACCTTTCTTACCAAGTCTTGCTACTAGAAAGAACAATCTTGTTGAACAACTAAAGAATGCTCCTGCTAAGATATCATTGTGGGATCTTATTCAATCCTCCCATCACTATCACAACATGATCCAAATAGCCTTACAACAAGTTCATGTCCCTTATAATGCGCAACCAACTAACATAGCAACCATGATCCAAGGAATAAATGCTAACATTTTTTTCCACCAAAGTGAACTCCTCTCTTTGGATGTGCAAAAAAAAAATGATGCTTTCATGATCATCACTCAATACAAAACAAAAGGGATAAAGAGAAATCTTGTAGACATTGTTTCTTCCCTTAAAGTGTGTAGTGTGAGCCTTTTAGATAGGCTTGCCATTGATCAATCAAACATTGAACCTGATTCTTTCTCTATTCAGGGATTTAACAATATTGAAAAGAAACCATTCGGGGTCATCATTTTACCTCTTACATTTGGATTGGCCACATTGAATACACCAATCCATGTTATGCCTCATAAACTTTCATGTAATCTTATCTTAGGCAGACCGTGGATTCATGCAATGAATGGGGTGCCCTCTGCTCTTCATCATAAAATGAAATACATTTACAACAACAGAGTATACACCCTTGATGTTGATCCTAAACCTTATAGTGGCTTACAACTTGAGAAAAATAAAGACAATCCATTCAACATATCAACATCAAGTACACCAGTGGAACTTGTTCAACAAAATGACATAGTCACCTTTGACAATGCTTATGACCAACCACCACCCAACCCACAAGAAATGAAGAAGCTTTATGGAAAAGGTTATGAACTCATTAAACAACTTGGATATAGTGGAAAAGGTTATGGTGCTAATGAACAAGGTATATACAACCCTATCGACCCAATCACACAACAAACAACTCATGGTCTTGGTTATTTCCCTTTGATATAAATTGATAAGCCTTCCCTCAACATCAACACTCTCACATGACATACTCCTAAATCAACCTTAACAGTCATCCATCCTGAACTCATCAACAATAGTGGTCTTGAAAATCATCCTTTCCAAAACATAAAACAAACAAATACACCTTCGCTTAATGTCAATGTCATCTTGCAAGACACTAATGATTTGCATCCGATAGATTTTTTCTCCTCCTATAAGAGTGAGAACAAAATCTTGCAATCTAGAGAAACTTGTGTAAGTATGACAACCACTATTAAGCAAGATGTATCTTTGTCACATACCACAAGACCACCTTCTACCATTGATCAAGAGGGTATCTTGTCAAGACTCCTCCAAGATCACTTGATAGCCCTTCCTCCAAGAACTCGAAAGAAATGTTATTACAAAACTTCATTATGTTCCTATCATAGAATTCATGGTCATTTCACTAATGAATCTAAGGCTTTGAGTCATAAAATCTAACATCTTAAGGAATTTGGTATTCTTCCTTCTATGGGGGTACCTCATTCCTCTAATTGATACTAATTTTCACTTTAGTTTGCATCTCATCAATCATTTCAATTTACCTTTTTCCTGCACTAAGTGGGGACAAGGGGTTCAGTAACCTTGTCCTTGTACGTCACTTGTTGTTGCCTTCTTTGGCTATTCATTCACATTTCGTGAACATAGAAGAGCAAGCTTGGGACGTGGTTGATGTTCCTTAAGCTGGCTCGCATGTGACATACTTCCCCTTTTCATGGCATAGCTTCTCAAAAACATATGACTTTGCATAGGGATTTCCAAGTAAGCTATCATGTTTTCCTTCTCCTACTTTAAAGAAATTTCTCACAGTATTGTGCTCGCAATTGCTTTAAAGTGGGGGCATACATCACCACTTACATTTCATTGTGTGATTTTCCTTTTCTTGTGATTCCCTCTCTTGGAAGCATTAGGTACAATGTTTCCTAGGATGAGACCTTGCACTTGTCCTCTTTTGGAAACAAGATGAGATTGTTTGCACTTATCCTCACTTGGAGACATTTGGCATCATGCTCCCTAAGATGAGACATTGCACGAACTAAGAAAAATCCCTTTGAACGATCCGCATTTACAATGTCTATGAGTCTCAAGCATACGAAGTGTTGCTTACCTCATAGAGCTCAAAAATTATTTTCCTTTGTGGCGCCTTATTAAAGTTATCAGGAGGTATAACTTTGGTATGGTTGAGTGGGAAGCCCATTCCGAGGTACGAATTTCCCTATAGCCACACCAACTAGCATATGTATCTTACCTTTTGGAGTTTTCTCACCCAGTGGACCACCATGAGCTCTATCACCCCAAAGTGACTATGCATTTGGACAAACAAGCCTAGATCTAATCCACAACTAGCTGGACAAATGATTGAAGCTTGATCCACCTCACTTTCATTTCTCTTTCTCCTATTTCTTTCCATTGCATGATTATGTATCTTGATTGTTTAACTTAAGATCTTGATCCTAGGGGCTTTATTTCCTTCTTGATCTTTGTCATTATTTGTCATCTGCACGTGTACACTCAAATATCTCTTGAATGTCTACTTTAGTGTGAGTTTGAAGCAAGTTCATCCTCTCACTAAAGTGGGGGATAAATATACCATAGAAAAAAGGACCTCTTGCTTGACATAGGAATAATTCATGATAAATTGGACTTAATGAGGCCTTGATTCAGGTGTTGTGAGGCATTTTATGCATCGACACTAGGTATTGGACCATTTCAAATTAAATAGCATGCCTTTATTGATGTCTTGTAAAGGTGTTGTAAAGGACTTTCATGCTTTTCTAGAATTAATGAACCCATTTCTTTCTAATTCAACATTCTAAAACATATATTGACTGCATCTTCACATCAATCTAGAAGTTTTTTAAATAAAAATTAATGTTAAACTAGTGTTGTAATGTGTCTTGCACATTCACATTGGTTCTTGTGCTTTCCTAGGCTATGTGGACCTCATTTTAGTGTTGTAAAATGTATTTAATCACACTTTCACATTGAATTATGTGTCTCAAGCCATAATTGACATTCACATCATCACTAAGAGGCCCCTATTAAGCCATATTGTGCATCCAAAGGTAATATTTGATGAAATACCCAACAAAGTTGCAACTTAAACCTTATTTCCTTATCTCTTGGCATCCTAGTTGTCAAAATGGCCCTTGTGGAACTCATTCACCATCCATGGTGAATTAGTCCCATCTAGGTGGGACCCATTCGCCATGGGTGGGGAGTGAGTCCCATTTGGCCCAATTTTGACCTTTGAGAGGGAAAAAAGTGAAATTTAAGTTTAATTTTAGTTCATGTCGACTTGTGATGAGGTATTAACGGGTAAAAATGTAAATTTCCTATAAACATAAGTATTTTAACCATAATTTACATCTCTTATCATTCATTCATTCACCAATCTTCCATCTCAAGTCAAGTAACTTAGGGTTTTTATATTTCAAGTCACCAAGATATCAATTTTTAGAAATTCAAGGGAAAATTCTTCATGTTTTGGTTCATACTTTCAAGATAAAACATCATGGCAAGGTAATCAACTCCATTATTGCATGTTTCATTACATTCTTTCATCATTTTGGTTGAATTACCTACTAGCATATATATATATATAATTTAAAATAATATATATAAAATACACTAAGAGATATCCTTCTTGAGGTGCTTGTTTTTTAATCAAATTTTTATTATAAAAATTGAATAGGCGCCTCAAGAAGGATATCTCTCACTGTATTTTATATATATTATTATTAAAATAATATATATATATGCTAGTAGTAGTCACGACCCAACATGTAATATCTTTTTTTTTTTTTTTTAAAGGTGCAATGCACCCATAATATTAGGGGTAAACACTTTTTTTGACCGAAGCTATGAACCGGATACAACAAACCACAAGAAACAACCAAACCCGCGAGCACAAAGGCCCAGCGAAGGCACAAGGCCTGCGAGCACTTTGGCCCAGCGAAGGTTTGAACCCTGGTGGCCGTCACAACAACCAAGCGACTTGACCACCGAACCACGCCCTTATCGGCTACCCAACATGTAATATCTTAAATAAATTATTTTTTATTATTTTTATATATTTTATTATTAAATTATTATAATAATTAATATATTATGATATGATAGTATAACATTTGTAATATTATAAATTATTAATATATTATAATATGATAGTTAATATGATTAGGATTAGGATTAGGGTTACAATTAGGGGTAGGGTTAGGGTTACGATTAGGGTTAGGGTTAGGGTTAGGATTAGAGATAGAATTAGGGAACTAATGAGAGGGTTATGGGTATGGGTTGGGTTAGGTTTATTGATTTTGTTTAGGGTTAGATTTATTAATTTTGTTTATGATTAGGGTTAGGATTAGGATTAGGGTTAGGTTTAGGAATAGGGTTAGGATTAGGGTTAGGGTTTAATTAGGTTAGGGTTAGGATTATGTTTAGAGTTAGGGTTAGTATTAAAGTTAGGGATAGGATTAGGGTTAGGGTTAGGGTGTAGGCTTTAATAAGGGTTACAATTCAATTAGAGTTCTAAGATGAAGTTTGGAGTTAGAGTTAGGGTGATTATGGTTAAATAGAGGTTACAATTACCTTTATCCATAATTGAATATTTTATTTGTTTAGGATATTTCAATTATTAGGTTTATTATACCCTAACCCTAACAATTTTTGAATCCCAACCCTAATTAAACCCTATCACTTACCCTTATCCTAATTGTTCCCTAACTCTAACCCTAACTAAGTCATAATAATTGTTATCTTATCCCTAATTAAATTGTAACTATAACTCCAACCCTAACCCTATCCCTAAGCATAAATGCAAAAACTCTAACCCTAACTATAATTGTAACCCTAATTGGACCCTAATGTTAATGCTTACCCCAACCCTAATTGAACCCTCACCCTAACCCTAATTGAATTTTAACCCTAACCTCAATCCTAATCCTAACCCTAATCATAATCCTAATTGAACCTTAACCCCAATCCTAATTCTATATCTAACCTTAACCCTAACCCTATATCTAATTGAACCACAATCTTAATCCCAATTGTAACCCTAACTAAACTCTAATCCTAACCCTAATTCTAATTGATTTCTAACCATAATTAAATGCTAATGTACCCTAATTATAACTCTAGTAATTTAATCCTAATTGAGTTTTAAGCCTTATTATAATTATAGTTATAACACTAATCCTAGTTGATTTGTAACCCTGACCCTAACCCTAACCCCAAAATTTAAGTTAGAACCTTATCCCTAATTGAACATCAATTTAAACCTAACAATAATTGAATCTTAACCCTAATTAAAGCTTAACCCTAACATTATTCAATCCCCAACTCTAAACCTAACCCTAATTGAATTATAACTCTAACCCTAGCTATAAACCTAATTTTAATTTGAATATTGACCATAATTCTCACTCTACTCATAATTCTAATTTTAACACTAACCCTAAATCTAATAGCTACCTTAATTTTATCTATATTATGAATTAAACCCTAACCTTAACTAAAATATTACCCTAACTAACTCCTAACCATTGTCTCAACCCTAACCCTAACCTTAGCATTTACCCCAAGCTTTATTTTATAACCCTTCTTTAATTGAACCCTAACCCTAATTGAATCCTAATCTTAATTCATCCATAGCCCTAACACTATCCCTAATTTAACACTAACCCTAATTGTAGCCTTTATTTAACCACAATCATCCTAACCATAACCCTAACCCTAAAAAAAATTATAAAACCTAACCCTAACCCTATTCCTAATCCTAACCCTAACCCTCACCCTAACCCTAACCCTAACCCCAATACTAACCCTAACCCTAAACAAAATTAATAAACCTAACCCTAACCCTAATCCTAATTCTAACCCTAACCCTAACCTAACTGTAAACCTACCCTTACCCTAATCCTAACCTTCACCCTAACCATAACCATTACCCTAAATAAACTCTAACCCTAACCCTAATCCTAACCCTAACCCTAATCATAACCCTCACCCTAATCCTAACCCTAATCATAACCCTCACCCTAAACCTAACCCTAATTAAACCCTTACCTTAACCCTAATCCTTTTCCTAACCTAATTAAACCCTAATCATAGTCCTAATCCTAACCCTAATCCTAATCCTAATTCTAAACACAACCCTAACTCTAACCCTCACCCTAATCCTAACCCTAGTTCTAATCCTAACCCTAACCCTAACCCTAACCCTTACCCTAAATACTAAACCCTAAACCCTAACCCAATCCTAATGCTAACCCTAAGCCTAACTGTAACCCTAACCCTAATTAAACCCTAACCCTAATCCTACTCATAACCTAATTAAACCCTAACCCTAACCCTACAAAAATTTCAAAACCAAACATAACCCTAACCCTAACCCTAATCCCAATTCTAACCCTAACCCTAACCCTACCCCTAACCCTAATCCTAATCCTAACCCTAACCCTAACCCTCACCCTAACCCTAAACCTAACCCTAATTAAACCCTAACTATAACCATAACCCTAATCCTAACCCTAAACCTAACACTAACCCTAACATAACCCTAACCCTAATTAAACCCTAATCCTAATAACCCTAACCCTAACTAACCCTAATACTAACCCTAACCCAACTTCTTAATTCTAACCCTGACACTAACCCTAACCCTAACCCTAATCCTAATCGTAATTAAATCATAACCCTAATTCTAACCCTAACCCTAATCATAACCCTAACCCTCACCCTAATCCTAACCCTAACCCTAACCCTAACCCTAACCCTAACCCTCACCCTAATCCTAACCCTAACCCTAACCCTAATTAAACCCTTACCTTAACCCTAATCCTTATTCTAACCTAATTAAACCCTAACTGTAAACCTAACCCTAACCATAGTCCTATCCTAACCCTAATCCTAATCCTAATTCTAACCATAACTCTAACCCTAACCCTCACCCTAATCCTAAACCTAACCTTAATCCTAATTATAATCCTAACCCTAACCCTAACCCTTACCCTAAATACTAAACCCTAACCCAATCCTAACACTAACCTAACCCTAACCCTAGCCCTAATCCTAATGCTAACCCAATTGAACCCTAACCCTAATCCTAACCCTAACCCTACAAAAATTTCAAAACCTAACATAATCCTAACCTTAATCCTAATTCTAACCCTAACCCTAACCCTAACCCTAACCCTAATCCTAACCCTAACCCTCACCCTAACCCTAACCCTAACCCTAATTAAACCCTAACTGTAACCCTAACCCTAATCCTAACCCTTAACCTAACCCTAACCGTAATTGTAACCCTAACCCTAACCCTAACCCTCACCCTAATCCTAACCCTAACCCTAACCCTAATCCTAATTCAAACTTAACCCTGACCCTAATAGTAAACTGAATTAAAACCTAATGCTAATTTAACCCTAATTGTAACACTAACCAAAAGATTTATCTTGTAACCCTAATTGAATGCCAATCCTAACTATAAATGAACCTTAGCACTTACCCTAACTCCAATTGAATCCTAATTAAACCCTAACCCAAACCTAATTGAATCATAATTATAACCCTAATTCTAACATTAACTAAACTCTAATCTCAACCCTAGCTCTAATTGAACCCTAACCCTAATTGAATGCTTACTAAGTCTTACCTTAATTATTATTTTTAATATAACTTTACAATATAAATGATTTATCCTTTTTGAAATGTTTTTATTTTTTTCTTGAAATATTAAATATGTTTTATGTGTAATAGTAAATTTAGAATATTTCATTTTTATTTAGTTTTTTAATTTTTCAATTTTAAATGCATTTATTTAGATTTTTTTTAAAGTACAATTGTTTCTCATCCTTTTATAATTTTATTTCTATTCTATTATTAAAAATATTTTACAATGACATCAAAGATTTTTAAATATTTTTAGTTTAAGTATTAATTTACAGTAAATCTAGAATATTTCTTTTATACTTAAAGTTTTGAAATTTAGAAACTTATCTTTTTAAATGCAATAGTAAATTTAGAATATTTCTTTTATACTTGACTTTAATATTTAAAAGTTGAATTGTGTAATTTCAGAATGGGCATTGTATAGTTGCAGAGATTATATTTAATATATTTTTTTGGATTATCATAATATTCAATATTTCCATTTCAAATATACTTTTTTTGGATTATCATAATATTCAATATTTCCATTTCAAATATACGCTTTTAAATATTTCAATTCTCAAACATTTATATTTGATTATGCATTTTAAATTAAGACTAATTTGATTGAAGATATGATTGAAAGTCTCCCAATATTAGCATATGATTTTTTATCTTTCTATTATTATTTTTATTTTCCTCGTGCTTACAAAATCAATGTGTTCTATCTTTCAAAAGTTAATATAATAAAAAATCATAAATTATTTTCTATCATACAAATAGAAAAATTTAATGGTATTATTTTTAGATCCTTTTACCATTTGTAGATAGGATTCAAAATGTAATCATGCCTTGTTTATTCACTTCTAATTTTTATTGCACAATTAATTTATTCACCTCCAATTTTTATTGCACAATTAAAATGGCTTTAATAATTGCATTATCAATAGTAAATGCCTCATGATCAAATTTTAACATTAACTAAACTCCAATCTCAACCCTAGCTCTATTGAACCCTAGCCCTAATTGAACGCTTACCAAGTCTTAAGATATTTATAAATCCAATGTTCAATTTTTATAAAAAAAATTTATATTTTATGTATGATGAAATTTACTAAAAATAGAAGAAATAAATTAGATTGTAAAAATATATAAAATATATATATTTAAATGAAATTAAAGAGAAAATATTATTACTACTGGCCCATGGAAAATAATGGTTAGTTGATTTTGAAAATAAAATATTAAATTTTGTGAACTGTCTCTAATCAATAATAAGAAATTGTTTTAGTTTTATAATTTAATGTTTTTAAATTAATCAAATGATGAAGAATAAAATTTTATTATAATCTCAAAAAAATTCCCAAATTCTATAGTTATACAAAAAAAAATTCCATTTTGATGAATACAAAAAATAACAAATAATTTTGACATAATTTATGGAAGGATCATACAGAGTAAAATAAAAGTTTTAATGTATGATTAGTAATGTTGCAAAGGGAAATAATTTGTAAAAATGAGACTAAAATAAGATGAAACACGAGCATGCAAGAGCATGTAGTAGAAAAAAGAAATGCTAATCTATAAATCAGTGTGCTTTGTCATCCAAACCATAGATGCATTCTAATTTTATAAAAGCTCTCCTCAGGTTGTCAACTTATACTGATGTTTCCAAATTAAAACAAAACCGATTCAACTACAACATGTAACACATGGAATACGGTTTAAGAAATAGAAGGATGTGCATGATGCTCACATGGCCTCCTCATACGCCATCGTGCTTGAGCCCTTATGCCCAAGACGAGAACGGTCGACTTGTCCTGCATCATGTGCTTAGCTGGGAACAATGAAATGAAGAGCTCAATGGTACATTAATGTTAGTGGATGGGGATGAACACCAATATTATTCAGCAGATACAGAAGACTAGCATAGAAAAATGCTTTTGAAAGAAATTAAAAACACTGAAAATGATTTTATTGATAGCAATTTTCAGTTTTATATTATTCACGACATTATGCTAATTCATTAAAAAATCTAATTATAAAATGCAGATAGCTTGTAAATAATATACCTCTACAATCTGCAGTTATCTCTATCCCCCAATCGTCGATGCTTTCCTTTGTTCCATCCTATGTAACATCAACAAAAAGAAATAATCTTTGGTAACTTAGCCTAACAACATCATGAAAGTGGGGGAAGTGCAGGTTAGAGAAGCAAGCTTTGCAGAACGTTGTTGCCTCTGCTCTAAATCTGGTCAATACTGGCAACTTTCCATGGCTCGACAATCCTCAGTTGTGTGCTTCGATGATAATGAGCTTAGCAATAAAATGTCTCCAATATGATTTGCTATATTCAACCAGGCCTCAACGAAGTTTCGGGACTCCACAATTTGTCACTCTTCCATTGGTTACTCTTCCTTCTTCAACTGCCCATTATTCCCACCATTTTTGTAACTGATCAACTTTCTTTTTTATGTACACAGGTCTTTGGAGCCCTATATGACTGTAGAACACCTCTCGGCATAAAAAGGGGTTTGACTAAGACAAACCCCCATGCCCTAACATTCAACATTTCTCTCTCTTGCCTTGTGTGTTTGCAAATTTAGATCTCTTGGAAACTTGGAAATAATTAAGAATCAAGTTGCAAGGTTTCTCAAGTCTTCTCTTCATTCAACAAGTCAAAATATCAACAAAAACTCATTTTTTCAGGTTCATAAATCAGAGTTTCAGAAGCGAACACTTGTAGAAAGCCAATTTTGAGTTTTTTGCATTTTTAGATACCCTTTTGTCAGAAACAAGTTCCAGAACAGTTTTGCAAAATTGGGACTAATTCGCCCAGAATGGAAAATGATTCCCACTAGGTCTAAAAATTAGCATCAACAAAATTCCATAATCCATTTCTAATATTCATCCATATTCTAGGTGCACACTTTCAGTTTGGTCCATTTATGTTTCAGTTTTCTATTCATTTCCAAGTGTTCTTACATTACAAAATGTGTTTTCAAACAAGTAATTTTCCTTTAGTTTTCATTCTTTAATCAATCAACCTTATTAGCTTCTTGCATTCAAACATTTCATCTAGGTATATTACATTCATATTCCATCCATATTACATTAACTTTGAATGTAGACATAAGCATTTTGGCCCTTCTTTCTCCTTTTAGGTGAAAAATCCTAGAAGCACTAGAAAGAACTAGGGTACCAAAAATCTATGTTACAGTAATTATAGAGGGTCCTTATATGATCCTATTTCTTTATATGGAATTTTTCTAAGTGCCACGATTTCCAAAGGCCTTCAATTAGTGATCTCAATGCTTCAATAATTGGTTTATCTTTTCATGGTAGTCTCCTCGAGAATGCCCATAATTCATTATCATCAATGTCCTCAATTCTTTGGCACCTTCCAATGGCTCTTGATATTTTTTTTCTATTTGTTCTCAATTCTTGACTTTTCTTTCTAATGATATGAGCTTTCTTTGTTTTATTACTTTCTATTGTTGATGTAATGACATGTGTTGTGTGATATTACTATCTTTTGTGTATGAGGTGTTACCGACATTCTCATATGTGCACTCATTAGATTCTTCACAATAGATTTTTCACTTGAATCCTATGATGTTCTCAACCCAAGAATCATCATAATGGACCTATACTTTAGACTTCTCATCATTTCAACAAAATAGTTGGCATCTTCTAGTCTCATTTAATTTTTCAAACACTCTCCAAATCTTATGAGCATGTCTTCTACAAGTACATTTTGAAATCTTATCTTCCATCTGTTGCAAAATATTCTCATCAATATCAATCAAATACTTGTATTTTCTATGCAAAATTCTAGGAGGTGTTCTCAAAGGTAAATTTTCCTCAACATTGAGAATTTCATCGATATTTAAATGAGATGGGATAGATAGCATACCTTTGATCGGAGATGAAATAGATGATGTACCTTGAAGTTGAGATGGAAAATATGGCATACCTCCTTCACATTTAAGTTATGATGTACTTTTAACATGAGATGTGGTAGATGGTGTCTCTCCATCTTGAATTGTGGTAGAGGACATGTCTCCAACTATAGGATTCAAATCTCTCATTGAATGAAGGTTTTGCATTTGTTCCCTTTGTGCCACCAATACCATATCTCTCATTGATGGTTCATGTTCCTCTTCAATTGGCATGTATTCTTTGATGGTTTCCAATTTCCTCTTCTCACGAAGTTGCCTCATATGTTATTTTTTCTTTGCATTATTAGCTTCTTTCTCTTCTTGTGTTGGTTTAATCCTTGATCGTTTCCTTGACATGACAAAGAATTTCATTTGTGGCATGAAAAAGAAATAAATAAATAACTTGCACAAATCTGAAATTTGTTAGAATAATAACATTTTCCGTAAAAAGACTAAGAAACCTTCAAAGTCAATTGGGTGCACCATCCTTGGAGGAGAGTTTGACTTCAGTTTGGGCAAGTTTAATCCAAATTTATTTTTGTTTGGAGGTATTTTTGAACATTTACCAGCATTTTCAATGGTTCATCCTTTAGCTCTAGCCTTTCAAGACTTCATTGCTACCATCTTCCATCTCTTATTGTTAGTTTTTATCATCATAAGGTAGTACCAAATAAAATATGAGTGATTTTTGGGCATTGTACAACCTTTGTGGCATGTTTCCTCTCATCTCTAGCCACAAATCTTGTTAGATATTCACCATATGAGATTCCTACAACATATGGCAGCTATACATTCATTGTTTCCAAACAAAACTTAAATATTTTAGATTTGAAAATGTGCATATTAGTCAATTTAAGTTGCTCCAACAAGTAGAAAATCAAATAAAGACATTTCGAAGGTGATAAGTTGGTCTTTAATTCAAATACA
Source organism: Sequoia sempervirens (assembly GCA_007258455.2). NCBI lineage: Eukaryota > Viridiplantae > Streptophyta > Pinopsida > Cupressales > Cupressaceae > Sequoia > Sequoia sempervirens. The sequence goes on along the minus strand of VDFB02193867.1, from coordinate 17,708,978 downwards.
TGCAATTTCAATACCCTAGGGCTTCATTTTTTAATATTTGTTGGTATTTGAGGATTTATTCACTTATTTCTAATCTTATCTGATTTTTTATTACAATGACAAAGGAAAGGAGAGGATGAATGATATTTGAGCTACAAACTTTGGGGATTAAAGGACTTATGCATTCAAAAAAGGGAACAAGCCTAGACAAAAGAGGAATTGTAGAGAATTAATATGGAGGAGATACCTGACACTTTACAAGATTTAAGAGAACAACTATAATATAGGAATAGCTATATAATAGGGGAAATGAAACTTAATATTTTTTAAGAGCGGAATCATAATTTTTAACCTAGAGTTGAAGAATATTTGGACAAGATAGAATGCTTAAAATATCCAAAAACCTTTAGAAAATATAACCACCAATTTTAATGGGAGTTATTTTGAAACTAAGGCTAAATATTGAATAGGTAGGAAGTGATGGTGATTTGATCTTTAAAATGTGAATAATTCTAAGAATTATTGGCTAGTTATATACCATATTATTAATCAAGTTGCACTATGGTGGGACAATCAAGATAGTGTGCTAGAATCAAAAGTGATGTTGTGATTTGGGAATTATTCTAGGAGTAGTTCCATATCAGACCTTAACCAACATTTTCCTTTGGATTATTTTTCATCTATGAATGAATTTTTCTAGTTTGGGGTGAAGTTGATTTTTTTCCCAACCATAGAGGGTTTGACAAGAAGTTTTTGACAATTGGTTTCATTTTTAAGTTGAAGTGAACCCCATAAGTTTGAAAAAATTGAAGTGTATTACATGATCTCACAAGAAGCATGGAAATTTTCAAATAGAGCATAACAAAATCAAAACATTGTATTAAGCATGTATGATAAAAAGCGATAAAGAAACATAAGAGAATGAAGGAAAATGTAAAGAACATGTATAAATACTTGAAATACCTTGAAACCAAAGATTCGATTGGAGAAACTACCCAATTATGTGTAGTATTTTTTTTCTTGCATCAAACTCCTCAACAATTTGAGCTTTTCACTATCTTTTTTCCTTTTCAAAGTTTACTTCTATATTACTCTAATAGAATTACTAAAAACTATAGAATTAACAAATGTATAATGTTAACTTATAACAATTCAATCATAATTAACATTGCAACACTACAAACATGAAAATTTGAGTTCATATAATCAAATTTTATGTAAAAAATCTATTATTTCCTCCCTAAGTTGCAAAATGAAAAAAAGGTGGTGGAAATTTGATGCAAAGGTGGTGGAATGTGTAAAAATTTCCCGTGCTTTCCCTAATAGCATGAAAAAGCATTTTTTTGACATATCACACACACAAGCAGGAGAATAACAAATCATGTGGGCTTAGATCATGGGTGCCCTACCATTTTTAAAGCAAGACAAAGTGTACTCACATTATAAGTGCACCTGCATTTTGAAAATTTTGATTTTGTAAAGGTTTTATAACTCTTATCATGTGTCAATAGGGGTTGGGTTGAGGTATGTCAATGCTACCTTTATTTGACCAATTATGACATCTTCTAAGTGTTATGCATGTCTTGTTTTGTCTGTGATACAAATTTTCACCATAATTCCCTATACACTCAAGCGTATACATTAACCCTCAACCTTATATCTTAAATCCTAGACCCTGAACACTATATCCTATACCTTAAAACTATACCCTATACCCTACAACCTCAACCCTCTACCCTATACCTTAACCCTAAAACCTATAGCCTCAACCCTCAACCCTAGACCCTAAACACTCAATCCTCAACCCTTAAACCCTAAACCCTTAAACCCTCAACCCTTAACATTATACCCTTAAACCCTCAACCTTAAACCATAAACCCTAATCCATTAATACTATACCCTAAACCATCAACCCTCGACCCTAATCCCTCAACCCTCTACCCTCTACCCTATACATTAAATCCTCAATGTTAATCCCTCAACCCTTAACCCTAATCCCTATCCCTAAACACTCAACCCTTAAACCATGAACCCTTGACCCTTAAATCCTAAACCCTTAAACCCTAATTCCTTAACCCTAACTTAACCTAAAACCTACCCCTAAAGCCTCGACACTTAAACCTTAAACCCTAGACCTTATCCCTAAACCCTCAACCCTAGATAGTATACCTTAAACCCTAATCCCTCAACCCTCAACTCTAGATAGTATACCTTAAACCCTAAACCCTCAACACCTAATCCCTCAACTCCTAATCCCTCAACCCTCAATTGTAAACCCTCAACCCTCAATCCTTAAACCCTAATACCTCAACCCTCAACCCTATACCCTTTACCCTATACATTAAACCCTCAACCCTAATCCCTCAACCCTATACATTAAAACTTTAATACATTAATCCCTCAACCCTTAAACCCTCAACCCTTAAACCCTAAATCCTTAGAGTCCTTATGATAAAGAGTTACAGCCAAGACACTGTCAATATGAGATTTGGATATCATGGATGTCAAAATGGATGGAGAATTTTTATGAGGAATATGAGATGTAGATGGATTGGTTGATAGTTTGAAATATTTGATTCTCCAAACTTGGGATGTGTTGTGACCTTTTCACACATCGCCCCATTCAAAATGGGGACCCCTAAATTTTTGCTCCATTCTTGTCTTTTGGCTTTGGGTTTCGTCTCTCTTTCTCGTTGTCTGTCTCTTTTCTGGTGTCTTCCTTCCGGGGATGCTCCCATCTACGAGCTTAAACGTAAAATTTGGAAAAATCTGATATTAGGGTTTTACATCTTTGGATTGCTTTAGGGTCAAATTGAGTTGGTTGGTCAACTTTTGACCATAGCACTGCTGTTAAGACATTTCAGGTGGACTCCCTCTAAATTTTCATTGAATTCTGCCAACTTTCTATTTTTAGTAAGTGTCGATTTAGGGTTGATATCCTCAAGATTTTCACATTTTGGCAACTTCATTACATTCTGAGCACTTCGAGTTCATTTCTGGCAAAATTTGAGCAAAAACGGACAACTTGCTATTTTTAGCAGTTCAGCTTCTAGAGAAAATTCCAGGGTTTACATGTTACATTTTCTGATGCATGTCCAGAGATTCTTTGTGGGTTTTTTGAGACCTTCGTAGTGATATGACATGCAAAGTAGGACAACGACTTTCAACATTCAACATTCGGAGGCCGATATTAGGGTTTGTATGCAGATTTTCTCAGCGCATGTCACCATATTCTTTCTGGGTTTTCCAAGATCTTCGCAATGATGTAACATGCAAGTGGAACTGGTCACTTTTCATAAACTTACTATTTTAAGCCAGTGCTTGCATGTTGATAATTTTTCTGGGTTTTTCTAGGTTTTTCAAGATCCCTCTGGCAGTGTGACGTGCAAAGTCATCCAATAACCGGTCGGTCACTTTTTCAACCACTTTCTATTTTTAGCAGGTACCACTCTGGCTTCCCAGCACTTTAGAACTGTGAACTTATTGACATGCAATAGAAACGAGGTCAAACAGAGCTCATTTGAGGAACATGCAGGAAAATTAGGGTTTCAAGCTTGAGGACTAAAAATGAGGAATCAGACGTTAAAATGTCCAAAACTGAAGTACCCACCATGATCAATATCCTTTAGGGAGTTTGCTGGTAAAATTTGAAGGCAATCAGAGCACTTACTATTTTTAGTAAGGCATTCTCGACGCAGGCTGTAAATAGAAAGTCAATATTAGGCGCCAGCGCAAACAGGAAAGTTTCCCAACAAGGTTCACAGCATTCAAACTTCAACTCAAACGGAGCTAAGGAAGTCTCAAAAACAAGCACTTACTATAAATAGTAAGTCACTTCAGAAGCAGCTATAAATACCAGGTCAACATCAAGTCTCAGTATGAACAGTTCAAACATGTGATGAGGACCCCTTGGCGCGAATTTCAAGACAAACGGAGTTGCTGAGAATGGAGAATCAAGCACTTGCTATTTTTAGCAAGCACGGGTAGGGAAATTAGGGTTTCCTAAAATCAAGGGCAGAACAGGACATTCGTGCAAAAGCAGCATCTAGCAACGATCGTTACACTTCAGGCATTTAGTACATGAAATTTGAAGACTTTTTGAGCAATTGCTATTTTTAGCAGGTTGCTAAAAATAGTAGGTACAGACAAGCATCAAACACTAGCAGCTTTAACCACGTCCTGGGATGCGAAACAAAGCAAAATCAAGCTTCCTGGAGTCAAAGGTCAATTCAAAGCACGAAATTTGAGAAACCTTCTAAAAATAGAAAACCAAGGCGAATTAGGGTTAGCAGGAGAAAATCACCCTAAATTTGGCAAAGGGCACGAAGCACACCAAGTTTGATAATTTTTCAAGTCCAACACCTGAATTTGTTTTAAAAGGCAAGAGACAGGCAGAAATTCTATCAAGGCAAAAAAATAAAGGTTAATGAGTCAAACCTGGAGTTGACCCCTCCATAGGCACCTAGGAGCTTGAAGAATAAAATTTTATCAAAAATGAAAGTTCCATGGGTCAAATGCACCCCACTTTGAAAGAACTTCCAAATTTTCTAAGTGTTGAATATTGAAAGTACCCACTCCAATATGAGCCCAAACTAGAGGGTGTTGGATGATGAAATTTTTCTAAGTCATTGAAATTTGAAGCTCCCCCTGTGATTTGCGCCCTTGAGCCTAGAAACTTCAAAATTTGGCTAAGTCTTCAAATTGAAACTTCAAGGGGTTATATGCGCCCAGGGTAAAGAAAGTTGGTTAAGCATCCAAAACTTGAAGGAGGCATAGTGATTTGCGCCCAAGGTGCAAACTGGAAGGAGAGCCTGTGAAATGCGCCAACCAAGGAGATGACTTGAAAGCTTTTGACTAAGTGATGAAACTTGAAGCAGGGTACCCCAAATGCGCCTTCCATGGGTTAAGAATGGAAAAAGTTCTAAGTGTTATAAATTGAAAGCTCCATGGGTCAAATGCACCCCACTTTGAAAATGACTCAAAATTTTACTAAGTGTGGAAATTTGATGCTCCCCATGCTATTTGCGCCCCTGAGCTTAGAGTCACAAAATTTGAAGCTAGACCATGGATTTGCGCCTAAGCTTGAAGACTAGAAATTTCCTAAGCACCAAAATTTTGGAAGTCCAGGGGATTATTTGCACCTAAGGTCATGAAGGTGGCAAAATTAAAAGCTCCATGGTTAATATGTGCCCTCATTTAAAACTCACCCATTGATTTGTGCCCTTGAGGAGAAAGTGAGTGTGAAAATCCTCTAAGTGTTGAAATTGAAAGTTTCCCCTCTCAAATGCGCCCCCATTTAAAAGCTTGCCCTCTTGTTTGCGCCCAGCTAAGAAGGAGACGAAGGTGGAGTTTGAAAATTTTCTAAGTCACAAAACTTGAAGTTGCCCCTACCATTTGCGCCCAAGCTTGAAGAATCAAAATTTTTCTAAGTGCCAAGAAACTTGAAGGACATGTGATTTGTGCCCAGGCCAGTGAAGAGAATTTGAAAATTTGACCAAGTCATTAAATTAAAACTTCAAGGATGGATTTGCACCTGACTTTGAGAGGCTAGAGACTTGAAATTTGACTAAGGAAAATAAATTGAAAGCTCTATGTGTTATTTGCGCCCATCACAAGGTGGTTGTGCAACAAAATTTGTCCAAGTAAAGGAATTAAAAGCTCAGGCTGTGATTTGTGCCCCAGTTAGATGAATGAAGGAAAGTATTCTAAGTCATTTAAAATTGAAAGCCCTACATATGATATGTGCCTTGAAGAAGAGGAATTATTGAAAAACACTCTAAGGCGTTAAAACTAAAAGCTCATAGCATGATGTGCACCTGGTTGGGAAGAGGATAGAAGATGTATTGTAGGTGTTCCGACCCATGATATGCGCCTTGAGAGGATTTTGTTAAATGTGGAAAATTTGAATACACATGGGTTAAAATGTGCTTAAGCCCAAGGTTATTTTAATGATTAGAAGAAAATCAATGGCGTGTCATCTAACTTGAGAAGGATAAAAGACGTCCAAGGCATTTAAAATAAAGACCCAGGTGTGATATGCGCCTAAAGGAGGAATTATATGAAATTTAACTAAGGCGTTGGGAGTAAAAGCCCATGGTGAAAATTCTCTAAAGGTCAAAATTAAAAACACATATTGCCATTTGCGCCTTGAGCTTGAAAAGGGAAAATTTAAATTTTTTAAGGCAAATATTAAAGGTGTGATGAGTGAATATCAAATGTTGAAAATTGATGTGTGAAAAATCAAATGAAGATATTCGATGGCATTTAAAAAATTAAAAGGCATTTGGAAGTAATTAAAATTTCTCTAGGCAATTAAATTCGAAATTTGCCTAAGTCGGAGAAATTAATTAAATTAATTAAATTATTTTCCTAAGTTAAATTAAAAGTTCCCCTTTAATTTGGACCCATGAAATTTTAAGATTCGGACGATTTTAATCGTGGGGAATTTATTTTGGATTAATTATGGACGGAAAATAAATTGTGCCTAGCCATTTTAAAGTGCTGACATTGATTTTTCACGGACGCTGGCGAAATAAATTAAATGGCATTTAAATTAAATTTTATATTTTAAATATGACATTTTAAAACAGTGAGATTATTTTAAACCAAAGTAAAATGATTTTTTCTTAGAAATCACTAGAGATAACTAGCAGTCGGGAGGGAAGTTTTAAATTCGAATCGAGGAGAGAATCTCCCAGAATAGCAAATTGCTATGACGACTGTAAGACGATTGGAATATTCTCTTTTAAATTTAGAAAATGTCTAAGTCATGATGAAGAGAATTAATGGCATCTGCTAAAATAAGCACCAACTTTTGGTTGTAAAACTTCGAGGATTTTCATTTTTATTTCACAAGATTCGAAGTTGAGATTTGTGCTAGAGAGTTGAAAGAAGATTGTTAAGAATTATTTTGAAGTTTTCATGCTGATTTATTTCTTTGAGAGTTGAAAATTAAGAGTTGTTGAAGAAGTTGATTTGTTTCTCTGAAGTCGAAATTGCTTGGAGTTGTTGGAGATTGATTTTCTGAGTTGCTGAAACTCAAAGCTGCTGCGATTTAAAACTTCTAAAGTTGCAAAGTTGCTAAGACTTGAAGTAAAATCTAAAGTATAAGCTTCCGAGGTTGAGAAATTTATTTCTCCAAGTTGCTGAGAAGAGGTGAAGTTTAAATTTTTATTTTTTTCGAAGTTGTTGAAGCTTGAAGTATTTTCCGAAGTTGACATTGTTGAAGTTGGTTTCTTCCAGAGAGTTTAAAATTCTTTTGGCTGCAAATTGTTGAAGTTCAAAGTTTTAATTTTTGAAGTTTAAATCTATCGAGGTTTGAAATTGGATTTATATTGCTGAAGCTATTAATTTAAATTTATTTTTGTAGCCAACTCCATTTGCCAGCCATCTCTCATGATTTTTATTTTAAAAGTTTGAAGTGTAATGTTTGATTCTCATTTTGCAGATGGCTGAAGGACGAAAAACTAATGTTGCTAGAACAAGCAAAGCTGGAGCTAAGGATGGAAATAATGAAGCTATCAAAGAAAACGCCTCTAGGCAGGCAATCATCAAGAGTTTGAAAAAATCTTTTATTCTAGAGTCTAAGATCGTGTCAAAGTTTAGGAATTTGACGGACACCAACCACGGGTCTTTCAACCTCAAGGCCTTCATGCGAAGGATATATGGGCAAGGTGGCAATCCTCCGGCGGAAGTGTCACACAATATTGTGAAGAGCGGATTATATGCAGCAGTCGGGTTCCAACCAGCAATTCGATGTACAGAGTTGATTATGGAGTGCGCAAACTTCTACAACTCAGACCATCGGATGATTATTTCTCTGGATGGCATGATATTGGCCAACCTCGCACCTGACGCAATTGGCGAGGCATTTAGGATCCTGGCTACAAATAAGATGTTATACAAATCCAAAGAAAAGGCTGATAAGATGTATGCCACATCTTTCAAGAAATGCATGAAGAGAATCAACACCACCTGGATGAGAAAGCCAAAGCCTCCTGCCGCCAGGCTGCCAAAGAAAATAATTTTGGAGGAGCTGAAGCAGGAATACTGTGATATAATCATGTTGCTCAGTCGAGTTAACGGCAGCCCACAGTCATATGTGTTCGAACCATGGATTTTCTTCTATATTAGCGTGGTGCTCGAAGGAAAGGTGGAAGTGAATTGGCCTTAGATGATCAACAATAACATCAATGAACAGTTCAAAAATCTGAGGAGAACGAGGACATTCTACATGAGCTCGTATGTTATCTACATGCTAGCTCGGATGACAAAATACAGGGGGTTGGCATACCAAGAGACGATTGGGTGTGGTTTTAATCAGTTCAAGATTCATGAATCTTGTAGGCAATTGCATCTCACAAGTACTGCTAATTTCAAGAGGGTGAATGATGCTTTCACAATGTACATCACGAGGACCCTTCAGTGGAGATTGCAACAAAGGATATCTGAAGAAGCGCAAATGTTGATAGAGGAGTATGGGTTTTGGTTCGTCCAATTCCCAAAGTTCACCTATTCGAGGTTGTCGAGGTACAGTTCATACGTCTACTGACTACCGAGGAACCCCACGAATAGAATGATTATGCTTTAGCTATCTAGGCAACTGGTGGCCTATGACAAAATTATAAGAAGGAAGAAGAAGGGAGGTTTGCACTTTCCCATTGTTTTGGGAAACTCGCTTGAGGAGTGCCCTTCTTTGTAGGTAGCCAAGGAGGCTAAAGATGAATTGCGGCTCTATCAATTAACTCTCCATACCAGTCGGCAAGATTTTGATCCTCGAGGGAAGATTGGAATAGTGCAGGGTGAGCAATACAAGCACAGGGCTCACTTGGAGGATTTTTGGGCGAATGTTGGAGACAAAGCTGAGATTAGAAAAAGAATGTTTTCTAGGTTGCCTCTTAAATTAATCAAAGAATGCGAAGTGTTCCAAGTCCCGGACTAGGTTGATGAGGATACCAGACTTATTCACCCAGATTATGAATCGATAAAGAACACACCAATTCCACCACCAAATTGGGCCGAGCCGGAGATTACAGACTTAGACACTTTGTCTATTCCCGTCTTGACTTTCACAAGGACTTGGGTAGAGGAGCACGTTCGCAGACTAAGGAGAAGATCAATTGCCCTCTTGTACAACCTCATGGGTGATAGAAGGCCACCGGTGTTGGAAAAGAGGAAGAAGCAAATTTCCCAGGCTATGGAGCCACAATAGCAGGAAGAACCTATTCAACTGGAACCTCAGGAATCGAGAGATACATCATCTACTTAGTTGTTGGCCCATTCCTCCAGCATGTGCGAAGTCTCGTTATTTTTAGATCAAAGGGTTCGAATGAATGAAGAGCCAGAGGTTGGAGAAGTTAACTAGCTAATGCCAAGAGAGTTGGACAGTCAGAGTGCTAATGCTCCTAAAGGTACCAATCATTTAGATGAAGGGGAAGAGATGGAAACAGATAGCCACTTTGATCATGTGCTTAGGACAGTTTTCGAGGAAGAGGATGTTATAGAATCAAGGGTTGGAGGTCATGAGGAGAGCAATCAACACATGGAGGTAGTTGAGCCTCAACAAAATATTGCTCGGGGGGAGGTTCGTGAAGTGGAGGCAACTGAAGAGCAACCCCTTATTGTTTACGACACTTAGCGTAATTGGCTCTCACATGCAATAAGAAGAGATCAGGACGATGTTGCTGACCTGGCAATTGAAATGGAGGAGCTTCTAAATATAACAAGTAGGTCACCAAAAAGGAAGAGGGCAAGGAAGTATTCAAAAATGGAGACTAATGAGGCCGGTTCGCACACCCTCCATATTGTCGTTCCAAGGGAGGATCACAACCTAAGTGACGCAATGCCAGAGAATTACACCATCACCACAATTGAATTGGGACGTCCTTCTAGAGTGCAAGTGGTTGAAGAAGCTGAAAATTCCTTTCAAGCATTGAAGGACAGGTTGGTACAAAAGGAAGGGAAGTATAAAAGATTGAAGAAGGAGCACAAGGCATTGGTCGGATATGTGCAACATCTAGCATGTCTAGGTGCTCAAGAAAACCTAGCAGTGGAGCTTCCACCTGAGCTGCCTTGAGAACCAATCAGTGGGCTTGAGGAAATAAAGAAAGCTATACGAGAGGGAGATAAATGGATAAGCAGCGTTCGCACTGAGGCAGAGAAATTTATGGCCGATCTTGTCTCCTCTTTTCAGAGTGCATCTAGTATCCTTTCACACTTGGATGGTATCGAGCAAGATTGGGGAGACACCCATATTTTTTAGGAAAAAACTATTCCTTGCCTTGTTGTTTTGATGCATGTGCCCACGCAAACTTTGGTAAATGAAGGAGTGATCCAGGCTAGGGACAGGTATGATTTTCTTGGGTGGCATTCAGCTGCATTAACTGGAAAGGGCTTCTTCGACATGGCAGCTGTGGAGTCTTCTAAAATAAAGAAGGTGATGAGAAATATTCACGAGGGCATCCTCAATACATTGGATGAATTGTTTGCCAAGAGGCTAGCTCCCGAGGAGATAGAGATAGACGGATTGAAGGCAAGGTTGCAACCTTTCTTCTCCGAGATGAAGATGTTCTCTCAACTTGACTTTGAGAACATCTTGACATTTTCATCAATTATTCAAAGAACACAGGTGTCTATTGAGACTTGGGGAAATTCTTGCGATCGACATGAATAGATGGTAGCTATCCTTGAATATCAGCTCAATCTTACTCCAGCAATTTCTAAGGAAGTTGATGAGGTACTAGCCCAGTTCGTAGCTTACACGGTCAGAGAGAAGAGCAAGGGAATCCGAATCATGGACGAGAATCTTCTAGAGGGATAGTGGGCATTAATTGCCCATAGTGGTCAAGGAGGAATATGTTATTTTTGGGATCATTTATGACACCACTCCTCCACCTTCTGGCGGTTTTTAGGGAAAATCTTGTCTAGGGCTGAGGTGGCTCAATCTGAGCCCTCCATTGTAATTTGATCTGGACCATCCGTTGAAATTGGCCAGTTATATAAAGGTGAGTCCCCTCATTTGTACACTAGTAGTTAGCAGTTAGTGAGATATCATAGTAGAATAGAGAGTAGACATTTTTGGAGTTAGAGTAGTTTTCATTGCATTATTTGAAGGAAAAGGGGAATTCTCCCTTTGAGAATTTTCGTAAGAGATTGTCACGAAGGCTAATCATAATAAAAGCATTTCATTGATGGTGAACTCAACTTTTGTTGTGAGTAGTTTTTGAGGTTTCTTCTTCCTTCAACTTCAAGTAGGACTTAATTTTCATGCTAATAGTTAGTTATGGGTGTCTATGTTTGATGTAAGTGAGCTTCTTTAAGTCCATACCACTAACAATCTTACTGATGGTAAGCTTGTCCTGCGTGGTCAACCGGAATGCTTTATACTTAACTTCGGTCAAGATTCATGTGTAGCTATGCATCGTTGTGATGGTACTTGCATCGTTGAATTGTGATTTGAACATCTTTTTTCTCCTTTGAAGATTGCACTAACATTGTTGAAGCTATCCAACAGGAGGCTAGACAACGCTTGGTTGAAGTTCATTGAAATTAAGCTTAACACTCCTTGCATTTAGGATAGAATTTAGATCTTCTAAACCTTGCATCCTTTTTAATTCTGCACACTTTTGGTTAGCTTTAGGAAACTCGTACTTCAAGGCTAAATCATTTGCACAAAAATCCCCTTCAAAGAATATATTTGTTGTTTACTGCAAATATTCTGAACAATTGTGTAAGTCCTCTCATGAAAACAAAAATTCACATCAAACCAACTGAGGGTATTCTAAGTATTTCAGAACCTTGGAGTTGAACGTGTGAACTTTCTTGCAATCTTAGAGCATAGAATACTTTGATCAAGAGAGAATGGAGTAGCCTTTGGACCACTTTGTTCTGCTGATTGGTGCGGTCATAAAAATTACATCAACAAGATGATGAGCAACGAAAGTTGGGTATGGAGATTTAAGTAGAATTAGGACCAAATTCTTGATATACTTTGCATGTCACTCTTGAAGCGTTCTTTTGCATCATTGGACATCCTTTATGGATGAAGTTCCCTTTTCTATTTTTCCTCATAATTTCTTTGACTAATGGAGTTTGATAGGGATTATTTTCTTTCTTTTGCTTTGGAATCCACTTGAATTTTATTTGTCAATTTTGATTTGTAGATTCTTTTGCATCAATGACTTGCTCTATTCTTTGATATAGACTTTTCTCTCTATGTTGGTCCCAATTAGTGGGTTGAAAGATGCAAGGATGAAAATTCATGATATGAATGGTTGGAGTGTTGGTAGTGGTTTTATCATAAAGTCTCTTCATGCTCCCCATGTTGATGTTTTCACTAAGTAAAGTTATACCAGATATTATGGAGACATCAGAAACATGATTAGATTCCTTGATTGTTGAATAATGAAGACCTTATTGCTCAGGATTGTTGATATTCTATATTGGTTCTAGGATACCATGTTTATGTAGGCCTTATCCTTTTCCTTGATAATTCACCCATTGACAAACTACCATTGAATATGATTTGTCTTGGAAACATAATGCTACTTCTTCTATGCTCTATTGAGAGTCTTCTAGAGTAGTAGTAGAAATATTGGATCCTAATTATGATTCACAGTTAATGTAGGAACCTTCTTCCTGATTTGTACATCTGGAATATCACTCTAAAATTTTATTATTACTAGATCATTTGTAAGGATATCAAGAGTAGGACACTCTTGCTTTGAAGGAAGATTGTCTATGTGTCCATCAAAAAGAAGCATCTCATGGGAAATATTTAGTATATGAGTATGGTCGTCATTTGTGACATCTTCAATGGATTGGAAGATATCCATTAAGTCATGATAGTATTTAGGGAAGTGAGCTCTTGATCTTGGATTATGTCAGAGCAACTATCACTAATGGATTGGAAAATACTATGTAGATCATGATAATGTTTTGAAGAAATGAGATCTTGATCCTGACTTCATTTAGAGAAACTTTCATTATACTGAAAAGTGTTTTCTTTTTGGAAAAAGAAGGGAAAAAAACTGAGAGGGGGGGTGAATCAGTTGTCACAAAATAATAAAATTTTGAAATTTAACTTAATCTTAGATCTAGTGAATAAGCAATTAACCATGAGCAATTAACAAATCAGAGCGACAAAGAAAACCAAGATTTTTTTACGTGGAAATCTTGTTAGGGAAAAAACCATGGTGGCTATTAGTCCATAATATTATACCCTATTAAAATTATAATAAAAATAATAAAGGGGAATGCACATCCATTCAGGCACACTGCCTAGAGCTCACTGCTCAATTATAGAAGGGGCTCATTTCCCAACAATACAAAATAGGATTAAAATCTGGGGGGTTTGAATTGAGAATATAGCTTTTGCACAAGCTTGATTACAATTCCAATTAAGCATAGAAAACTCCTTCACTTTGCACTACTTCACACTTCGCTCAGTCTTCTTCACACTCTGCTCTACAATCGAATAATATTCACACATACACACATAGGATCACACCCAACACACGAAGCACACTTTGCACTGATGAAACAATCACTCTTATATATCTGCTACATGAGATTTCATCAACTTAGTCGACCAGGAAAATATATTTGAAATGTTGGCCCAAATTTACAATCAAATTTTCAATGTGGATCTAAACACCATTGGCCAAAACAATGATGTAATTCAAAATAGTATTCACGAGCGCACCAAACATTCAAATTTAACTTTTCAAGGATCCACAACACGTTACCACCATCATGTCAACCAAGAACATGAAAAATCAAATGTGCGCAAGAAAAATATTTGACCACAAGAACACCGATCAATCTAGATGTATTACAAAGATAGAGCATGATCTAGAGACATCCATAAACATCAAAAAACAACAAAGAATCATCTGCAGCAATTGCGATTACTAGAATCACACAAACTTCACTCAGGAACACTGACAGAGACCAAGGAAATACTGTTAGACCACAACATGATCAAATCTAAATGCGGACCTCTAAAACTTCTTGTAGATGATCTATATACTCTAAAAAATAAACCCTTTAGTCCACAACAACTAATCTTCAACGCACAAAACAAGATGCCTTCATGACCTACACAGTTCCACTGGGAACCTGGAACACTTTCTTTTACAATTTTCTCAATATCCTCGACATATATAGCCTCTGATACACCAAATGCTAATAGTGTTGACATCAAGGACAACCACATATCAACAACACATCCACAGCATCCAACAATCTCCCCCGTTGGCATTGATGGCAACATATGATGTGAAAAATACCATCAACCCAACACACTTGCTTTCCCTTTGCTTTTGACTCTTATCAATTTCTCTTCTCTCCTTAAAAGGATTTTTCACATTACACTTCTCCCACTTTGACATCAATGGAAAAGGTAACCATGACCTTCCCATATACACGCTCTAAACCACATATCTACACATTTGACTACTTCTCCTGAGTAGCAGCCACAAAAACATCAATTTGGATCAGAATATAGCAATGTAGCTCATAGATTGATGCAAGTAAATGCATATTTTAGTTCTTATCAAGAGGGGTAATTACCTCTAGCATTCCTCTGAGATACTCAAAAGTATCCTTCAACAATGACTTAGCAAAGATGTTTGCAATTTGTTCTTTGGTAGGCACATACTCTAATCTGACTTCTTTCTCATTCACTTTCTCCCTCAAGAAGTGAAACTTGATTGATATATGTTTAGTCTTAGAGTGTAGTGCTAGATTCTTTGAAATATTTATTGCACTTGAATTGTCACAGTATATGGTAATAGGCTCTTCATATATCACCCTGATATCTTTCAACATTTGTTTCATCCATATCACTTGATTATAATTATTTGGAACAATAATATATTCTACTTCAGCAGTAGATAGAGAAATGGAATTATGCTTTTTGCTTAACCAGGACACCAAATTTTTTCCTAGGAAGAAAGCACCACCACTAGTACTTTTCCTATCATCTGCATGTCCAGCCCAATTTGCATCAATATATGCACTCAAAGTGAGATCATCATCCTTTGGATACCAAAGTCCAAAGTCAACTGTTCCTTTTAGATATTTGAAGATTCTCTTAATAGTAGTCACATGTGATTCTTTTGGATCATGCTGAAATGTAGCAACCATACATACAACATTCATAATATCTAGTCTAGTATGGGTTAAATAGAGCAATCCACTAATCATTGACCTGTATCTAGTTTGATTCACCTTAAGAGAATCATCATTCTATGTTATCTTACATCCGATCACCATGGGAGTACCAACAGGCTTTAATTCTTCCATCCCAAATTTCTTTAGTAGCTCTCTCACATATTTGGACTGAGATATGAAAATTCCCTTGTCTAACTAGGTAACTTGCAATCCTAGAAAGAACTTCATATCTCCAATCATACTCATCTCAAATTCACCCTTCATCTCATCAACAAACTTCATACATAGATTATCATCTCCTCCAAAAATGATGCCATCAACAAAGACTTCTATAATTAACTCTTTATCATGATCCAATTTGAAATAATTTTCTATCAAAAGTACCTTTAGTGAATCCAGGCTTCAGTAAGTATTTTTCCAATCTAGCATACTAGGCTCTGGGGGCTTACTTGAGTCCATATAGAGCTTTCTTCAAGTGACAAACCATGTCTTCTTTGTTAGTTAGTTAAAATCCATTTGGTTGTTTAGTGTATACTTCTTCTAGTTCTCCATTTAGAAATGTCAACTTCCCATCCATTTGATAGAATTTATAGTTCTTGTATGTAGCATAAGCAAGAAATAATCTAATAGCTTCGATTCTGCTAATAGAGGAAAAAATTTCTTCAAAATCAACACCTTCCATCTAAGAATACCCTTTACATACCAATCTTTCTTTATTTCGAACCACTTCACCTTGTTCATTCAGCTTGTTCTGAAACACCCATTTAGTACCAATCACATTTTTGTATTTAGGTTTGGGAACCAGTATCCACATGTCATTCTTTTCAATTTGTGTTAGCTCTTCCTTCATAGCTTCCATCTAGTGTTCATCTTGGTAGGCTTCAGTGACATTTTTAGTTTCAATCTTGGAAATCAGGTAATACTCTTCTACAATATTTCTTCTAGTTTGCACTCCTTTATTCTTATCTCCTATAATTTGACTTTCAAAATGATTTAGCTTTACATAACTTGGATTTTTGGGACATTCATTATCTTCTAGTTCTTCTATTCTTTCTTCTGCACTTGCACTTGTTTGTGCTTCCTGATTTACTTGATTTATTGGAACGAATTGAGGTTGCTTTACCAAAACATATGGAATAATCTAAAGTTGATTTGGTGTTTGAACATTTTTCCCTATGTTTTTATTGTCTTCATTTAAATCATATCCACAATATCTAGATGATTTTGAAGAATCCTCATCAACTCTGACATTTGCACTCTCAACCATCTTTCTCAATCTTTTGTTATAGCATTGATAGGCCTTGCTTTTAGTAGAGTAACCTAAAAAGATTCCTTCATTGCTTCTTGCATCAAACTTGCCTATATCATCATCTCTCTTGATATAAAATTTTCTTCCAAAGATCTTGAAATATTTAACAGTAGGCTTATAACAAACCATAGCTCAAAAGGGGTCTTACTAGAATTACCATTAACATTTACCTAGTTTAAAGTATACACAACAATTCTTACATCTTCACTCAAATAGATCTGGGGCACATTTCCTTCTATCATCATTGTTCTAGCAACATCCAAAATTGTTCTATTTTTTCTTTCTGCAACTCCATTATGTTAAAGGGGTTCGGGGATCAGCTAACTGTTTTCTAATTCCATGTTCTTCACAAAAAGAGTTGAAATCCTTGGAGGTGAACTCACCACCTCTAACATATCTCAGCCACTTGACTTTCAGACCTTTCTCATTCTCTGCCATAGCCTTGAAAATTTTTAACTTTTCTAGTGCTTCACATTTTTCTCTTAAGAAGGAAACCCATATCATTCTAGAGTAATCATCAATAATCAACATAAAGTACCTTTCTCCATGACTACTTCTAACTCCAGAGGAACCACAGAGGTTAGTATGTAGCAGCTCTAGAAAATCATTTAAATGAAATTGTTTTCTCTGGAAGGAGACTCTTGTATGTTTACCCATCTGGCACTCCTTACAAATTGTGCTAGTAGGCTTCACTGACTTAGGTAGATCTCTTACTGCTTGAGTGGAACTTACCTTGACAATGTTATCAAACTTTACATAAAATAACCTCCTATGCCACAACTAGCTTTCATCTACTTGAGCAATTAAACATCTCCTATTAATAGCATTTAGGTGAAAAATATTACCTTTTTTCTTTCTACCTGTAGCAATCATATTGCCAGAACTTCCACATATCTTGCATCTTCCATATTTTTATTGTAGATCATAGCCTTTTTCCACCATCTGTTCAACACTCAAAAGATTGTGTTTCAGGCCTTCAACATAAAGAACATCATCAATGTTATCCTTATCACCAAGGAAAATAGAACCTTTTCCATGAATCACACCAACATTGTTGTCTCCAAATCTTAAAACACCACCATCATGCTTCTCTAGACTTACAAATTTGTTTTTATCACTAGTCATATGATGTGAGCATCCACTTTCAATAACCCACTCATCCTTTTCTTCAACTCAGGTTGCAATAACTTTCTCATCTTTAGTAGATTCAGTAGCCATGGGACTATTTTCAACAGTAGCAATGAAAACTCATTCATCTTCATTTCCATTATCTTTATCAGAATCATCATCAGTCACTCCTTCTTCAGCAAAGTAACATTTCTTTTGGAATCTAGACTTGTTAGGCTTAGATCTAGGAACTCTTTTAGGACATCTTGATGCAAAAAGACCTATTTTACTACAAGAAAAACATTTAATAAGCAACACTCCTTCATACTTACCTTTTCCTCTGCCTTCTTTCTTTAAAATCAGTGCTTCCAATTCTTCTACTTCTCTTTCTTTATCTTCAAGTTTTTTTAGTTCTTCATCATAACTGGATATATTTCTGGAACATTCTCTTGGACCATATCTTTGCTTGTTACTTCTAGATACAGTAGCCTTGAATTTTGATTTAGTCTTCAGAACAAATTCACCAAATTCACTTAATTCAAAAGTAGCAAGTTTACCAACTAGTGTGTCTCTTGATATCTTTGTTACTAATCTGAGCTCTTCAATAGCGCGAGCCTTCACTTTGTAGGAGGGAGGCAAGGATCTGAGTATCTTAGCCACAATTTCATCCTCATCCAGAGAACCACTGGCACATGTAATACCCATTATTATTTCATTTACTCTTTGCATAAAAGAAGTGATATTTTCATCTTCACCCATCTTCAAATTCTCATACTTTCCTTTCAAACTCTGGAGCTTAGCTATCTTCACCTGTGTATCTCCTTCATACAATTTTTCTAGCTTTTTGCAAATCTCATGAGTTTTCTGCAGTCCTACCACATTTTCCATCTTTGAATCTCCCAGAGCACTCACCAAAGCTTCAATAGCCTTGATATTGTTTTTAGCATCTTTGATCTCATCAGTAGTGGAGGGACCATTCTAAGGAATAACATATGGATCTTTTGTAATCTTCTAGAAGGCTTCACCAATAAACCTTAGGTGAAATTGCATCCTGACTTTCCATAGTGAGTAGTTAGTTCCATCAAATCTCAGATTGTCCTTCTTGAATGTTTCCATCTCGGATCACCTCAAGCTTTTATACTTCTTCAAAGGAACTTGCTTTGATACCAATTTTTGGAAAAAAAAGGATAGACAACTAAGAGGGGGGGTGAATTAGTTGTCATAAAATAATAAACTTTTCAAACTTAACTTAATCTCAGATCTGATGAATAAGCAATTAACACATCAAAGAGATAGAGAACACCAAGATTTTTTTGTGGAAACCCTGTTAGGGGACAAACCACGGTGGATGTTAGTCCACAATATTATACCTTGTTAAAATTACAATGAAAACAATAAAGGGGAATGCACATCCATTCAGGCACACTTCCTAGAGCTCACTGATCAATTACAGAAGGGGATCACTACCCAACAATAAAAAATAGGATTAAAATCCGAAGGGTATGAACTGAGAAAATAGCTTATGCACAATCCTGATTATAGTTCCAATTAATCATAGAAAACTCCTTCACTTTTCACTACTTCACACTTTGCTTAGTCTTCTTCACACTCTGCTCTGCAATCGAATGATATTCGCACATACACACATAGGAGCACACCCAGTACATGAAGCACACTTTCCACCAATGAAACAATCGCTCTTATATATCCTCTACCTGAGATTTCATCAACAACTTAGTCGACTAGGAAAATATATTTGCAATGTTAGCCCAAATTTACAATTAAATTTTCAATGTGGATCTAAACACCATCAGCCAAAACAATGATGCGACCAAAAACAATATTCATGAGCACTCCAAACATTCAAATTTAATTTTCAAGGATCCACAACACATTACCACCATCATGTCGGCCAAGAACATGAAAATATGAACGTGCACAAGAGAAATATTTGACCACGAGCACACCGATCAATGTGGATGTACTAGAAAGATAGAGCACAATCTAGAGACATCCAAAAACATGAGAAACAACAAAGAATCATCTACAACAATTGAGATTACCAGAATCACACAAAATTCACTCAGGAACATTCACAGAGACCACATAATTACTGTCAGACAACAACATGATCAAATCTATATGCGGACCTCTGAAACTTCTGGTAGATGATCTAGATACTCTAAAAAATAAACCCTTTAGTCCACAACAACTGATCTACAACATATAGAACAAGATTCCTTCATGACCTGCACAGTTCCACTAGGAACCTGGAAAACTTTCTTTTACAATTTTCTCAATATCCTCGACATATATAGCCTATTGTTAGAATTGGCTATGGATGCCACCCAAGATCTATGGACCAAATGGAAAGCACAAGAATAGAGAGAAAGATTATGACAAGAATAAACTGTATTCAATGTCATTAATATGATATGACTGATTATGATTGATTACAATGATAGAGACCCCTTGGTTAAATAGCCAAGGTGAGAACATAGGAGGGCATAAGATTATGACAAGTGTCAGAATCTTATGACATGTGACAACTAGTAAAACTTATCACTCCACCAAAGATGGAGAGATAATCACATGATGTGTCCACAAAAGGTGGAAATGATGAGGTGATGACATGTCAAGTCCACCAAAAGTGGAAAATATCCAACAACCTCCTATGTGGTCCCTAAGTAAACTTAACTAAGGTGTAATTATGACCTAGGACAAGGTACAAGATATTTAATTACACCAACACCCCCCCTTAAGTGCAACTTAGGGAGTAGTGCACAAATGCAAACAATGCAAGATGGGTCCCGGCTACTAGGCCATGTTAGGTACCCATGTACAAACAATGCAATCAATGCAATGAAATCTCTCACAAGCGAGGAAAGGGAGAAAACCTCATGGGACAAAACTCCCCCTCAAAAGAGAGATGAAATACAAAAAGGAAATGCTCTCAATGAAGAATGAGAAGGTAAAAACCCCATGTGAGGAAAAATACCCCCCCATAAGAGAGAAGTAGAAGAGAAGCAAGGTAGCCCCCCCTCAATGTTGAGTCTCCTGCAAGAATGGTAGAAGCTCGACATTGAATGCTGAAGATGATCCAATATCGCCGAACAACGTTCCTCCCCTTAGGAAGAAACAAAACCAAGGATGTATGCAGGATGTCAAGATGTATAATGTGCGATGATGTCTCTGAAGCATGCTCAAGTGTCTCCATGTCGATGCAAAAAGCTGAACCACTCCAATCAAGTGTTCTAGGCCACACTGCTGAAGAGGAAAACCCAACATCTAGTAGAGATGAATGTAGAGAACTATCCAAAGACAAAATTATCCCCTCTGAAGACAAAGAAACCTCCTCCAAGTGTTGTCCAAAAGAATCCACACTCACGTCAAACTGAGAAGAATGATCATGTAGAGAATGAACAAGAGGGTCAAGGTGTTCCCTCACAACAACTGAAGAAGGTACATCTTCATCAAAGAGAAGATGTATGTCATCAATGGTGTCCTCCAAATCTGTAAGATGTGACTCCACAAACAAGTCTGAAATACCTATTAGGAAGCCATCCAAAGTAGCCATATCTGGAAGACTATGTGTATTTTGCTGCACTGAATCACTAGGAGCCAAAACTGTAGCAACACAAGCATCATCAACTACAACAGTAGATGGAGGAGATGAAGTGCATGGCTTAAGGACTGGATCTTATGTGAGTATGCCCAAGTTCAAAAAGCCAAATGTCTCCTCAGAATCATAGTTGTGATCAATAGTCGAATGAACAAAGTCATCATCAGAAGCAAACTATGCAAAGGAATACAATCGAGATGAATGATCAACCACCCCAGTAGCAATGACATCTCTAGTCTCCAAGTCATGAATGCTAATAGAATCAGGAGTGAACTCCACAGTTCTCCCATCTCCACCATGTGTAATCTGATAAATGGAAAGTAGATTGTTCGTCAAATGAGGAACACACAAGACATCCTGAAAAGTGTTATCTCCAATGCTAATAGATCCCTTCCCTATTACACTCATGTATGTATTGTTTCCCATCAACATAGGAGACATACTACAAGGCTAAAATGAAGAAAAGATAGTCTGTGAAGATTCCATATGATGTGACGCTCCTGAATCTAGAAGCCATCTCCCTGATCCTGCACTTGAATGAGCACAAAGAGCTTGTCCTTTATATCCTGATATATATGTTTGACCTTTGTCCTTTTGAGACTGTTTTGAAGTAGAAGGAGAAGATTCAGACATTCTAGAAGGCAAATCAATGTGATTCTTTTTGAGAAGATTCTTCAACTCATCAATATCCTTCTTATAACAATAATGTTCTTCATGTCCATCCTTCTTGCAATAAGCACAAAAAGGTCTCTCCTTCTTAGATGATTCTCCTTTTGAAGAAGATTTTTTCTTTTCTTGATCTGAATGTGGATTATCCTTTACTTGATCTGAATGTTGATTATTCTTTGCTTTCTTTTGTTTCTTATTTGATTTTGATTCTTTCACCTAATTAACCAACAATGCCTGAGATTTAGAACTCTTGATGAGACCCATTGAGATAAGCTTTTGTTGCTCATGTATCAACATCTCAGAAAATGTTGTAAATGAAGGTGTAGTGTATGCAAACCCCATAGTCAATCTATGAGTATGAAAGCTAGAAACAAAGGAAGCATAATCAGGACCAAGTTTGTTCATTGTATTGTACACCAACTGGATGTCCTTCTTATCAATTCCACATGCTTTACATTGCTCTTTTAGATCATTGACCTTAGTGATGTAGTCTTGGATGTTGTCAAAGTTCTTAGGATCAAGATTCATTAAATCATTATCAATTTGATAGCCTCTTACTTCATCTTTTGTTCCATACAATGTTTTTAATTTTTCCCAAGCTTCATGAGAATTTGTACATGATTCAATCTGAAACAACAAATCTTGAGAAACTAGTCTACGAAGACACCCAAGAGCTTTGGCATGTTTGATCATCCATTTCAACTTTTTCTCATCATCTGTAGGTTGAGGTACCTTATTTTCAACATATAGAGAGTGACCTTCTGTCATTAGTATATTCCATGCATTTTGATGCCATGTTGAATAATTATATGATGTGAGCAAAGGAACCTTAGAATGATCCATGAGAGTGACAGAGCAAAGCAAACAGATCAAAGCAATGCACCAAGAGACCCCCCCAAATCACTCAATCAAGAAACCCCCCAAGCAATTTTTGATTTGGCACTTTATATTTAGTGCATTTACAGTTGCTAGATTCCAAGAACAGCAAGCTAGACTTGATCTTAGTGCTTACAAATGCCAAAATAGGCCATAGTATCAAATACAATTTTTGGTACAAAATGAGATCAATCTGATCATACCATTGAGAAGTACATGAAAAATCATGCACTTTCAAAAAAAAATTCACTCAAAAATGTTACCGTAGGAGCAAGTTATGAGCTCCCGAAGTTCTCAAAACGAGGATGAAGCAACAAAACCTGTGAGAATCTGAAAATTATGGAAAAACCAGGCACCAAAACCAAAAAATGATTGCACCAGTGCGTAGAGCACAAAATTCTAGCCCAAATCAAAAAAAATTGCTCGAAAAAAGGACTTAAAATGAGCAAGATATTAAGCTTCAAAGTTAGACTGCAAAATCCAAAATGCAATCCGTGAGGGGGCAAAAATTTTCAAAGCTGTGATGACGTCACTGCTGACGCAGGATGACATCAGCAAATAAGCGATTAAATTTGACGATCAGAGGCCCGTCACCGGAAAACTACCTTCGCTGGAATATTCTTAGAATTTTTGGTCAGTTGGAATATTTGCCTGCCGAGTTTTTAGATGCCGCCGGTGATGGAGACTTTTGCCGGATTTTTCAATGGACGCCGGATTTGCATTTGCCGCCGCCGAATAATTTTAAATTTTTGACTAGCCGGATATTTAAACTGTCCGCCGGTTTTTATAAAGCCCGCCGGTGTTCGGAAGGCTGAGGCCGGCGGGGGCCACGGCCGAAGGCCGCGTGGCCTCTGTCGGTCAACTGGTACCTGCGGGTACCAGACAAAAGGTACGTCCGCAGACTGATAGGTCTGCGGACTGTACAAAATTTTCTTTTTCTCTTTTCTTTTTTTTTGATTTTTTAATACAAATTTTTTAGAAAAATCAAATCTTACAATTTTTTTTTTTAATTTTTCTATTTCAAAAAAATTTCGACGGAATATAATTTTTTTTTTCAGAAAATCGTACCGTCGATAATGATGGCGACCTGAGGGCCGTACGACTCTCAGGCAAAATTTTTTTGCCTCACCGGATGACTTGCTCCAAATTGGACGAATTGACAGTCGATCTTAGGGTTTTTGGCCCTTCTGGACGCGATGGCAGGGTCGGATTTGACCCAAAATGCTCCAAAATTGCAGCTACCTTCTGGATCTGGCAACCACTCTTCAGCTTCAAACCCTCATAGATTTGGCCTCGTAGCTCCGATTTGGATGAAACAAAAGGCAAAATCGACTATCTCGAACCTTCCGGACACAATGGTGAGCTCAGATTTGCACCAGCAAGCTCGGATTTGAACCTGCAACAAAGAGCCTCGAACAGAACCTCCTTAGATCTGGAATCTCTCTTCAGAATAAGACTCTCCAATGACTCCAAACATGCTCTAATACCATGTTAGAATTGGCTATGGATGCCACCCAAGATCTATGGACCAAATGGAAAGCACAAGAATAGAGAGAAAGATTATGACGAGAATAAACTGTATTCAATGTCATTAATATGATATGACTGATTATGATTGATTACAATGATAGAGACTCCTTGGTTAAATAGCCAAGGTGAGAACATAGGAGGGCATAAGATTATGACAAGTGTCAGAATCTTATGACATGTGACAACTAGTAAAACTTATCACTCCACCAACCTCCTATGTGGTCCCTAAGTAAACTTAACTAAGGTGTAATTATGACCTAGGACAAGGTACAAGATATTTAATTACACCAACACCTATGATACACCAAATGCTAATAGTGTTGACATCAATGACAACCACATATTAGTAACACATCCACAACATCCAACATTCTTTACATGAACCTTGGGTGGATGGTGTAGCATGGATAAAATTCTCTTCGATAGTATTAACGGGCTTAAATAAAGTGATGGAGGTTTCTTGTTTCTTTGGAACTTCTTCGATATGTCCAATCATGAAGTCATATGAGGGAGTTATTTTGCAATCTAATACGTATTTAATGTCATCATTTTGATTTCAAATATTGCTAGACACTCATGATTGATCTTGATTATGCACTAGGAAAGTATCTTGATACATGTCCAATTCTTCATCTTGTGATGAATGAGTAGTACATATATGTCCTACTATGTTATCGTAGGTATGATTTACAATGTTAAAGCTTGATGTTTTTCTAGTTCAAATTTGGATTTTCCATGATTAGGTATTGGATATTTGTAGATTCCTAAATCTTTGTTCCCTGGTTGTTGATCCACATTGACTTATCTTAGATCAATAAGGTCTTGAATGAGATCTTTAAGCTTGATACAATTTTGTGTTTTATGACTTGTTGTTCTATGGTATTGGTAAAAATACTTCCCATCATACCATGAGGGTTTTATTTTAGGTTCAAGATAATCGTGATAAGAAGGAAGTTCAATATATTTTGATTGAATCAATTTCTTTAGAACTGTTTCAATGGGTTCCCCTAAGGGAGTGAATTGTCACCGGGGAGCACTATTTTATTTTAGTGGTGGTCCTCATGAAGGATTGAAATTTTAGAATTTTTTTGTGTGTTCTGCTATGTGTGTAAGTTATAGGGTGCTCTGATAAAAAAATTTGCATCCACCACATCGTCATTAGTAACATTCTTATTTTTGGACCAAAATGGGGTTTGTCATTGGAACTAGACAATTGTTTATAAATTTGCATGGATCCCTTCGAAATGAGTTCTCGTTCAATGTTTATAACTTTTGATACAAGTGTATCAAAAGTTGATACACATTGCATTCATAGTTGAAAAGCAAGGTCTGTGTTTAGGTTCCTAGCCACAATCTCAACTTGTTGTTCCTCGGGGATTGACCATTTACATTTGCTTGCTTTGTGTCTCCATCTTTGTATAAAAGAAGAAAAGGCTTGTCCCTTATTTTTTTTAAAGGTGTATAGTTCCTCCAAGTTTATTCCAATGTCAATGTTGTAGGAATTTAAGTGTGCTACAAATTGGTCATTTATCTCTTGGAATGTTTTGATCCTTGGAGGTAGATGTGAGAACCATTTGATTACTTGCCCACCCAAACTACTTGGAAACATCTCATAAGGTATGAATCATTGTAAGATACTTCCATGCAAGCCACATAGAATTCTCTTATGTGCTCCTCATGATTTCTATGTCTTTTTTATTTATCGAATTTTGGTATTTCGAAGTGTGGGGGAAAAGGTAACATAGTTATGCTTATGTCAAATGGATTTGGATTTGTGAGAATAAGTATGTAGGTGGAACATTTGGTAATAGATTATACATGCATATATTTGAACTATGGTAAGGAGGAACATTCATGCCATATGAACTTGTTTGAGATTGATGATTACTTTGAGGTAAAGGACCAGTTTGATATTGAGGATTTTCTTGAGGTAACAAACTGTTTTGATATTAAGTGTTTCCTTGAGGTAATGAACCATTTTGATATTGAGGATTTACTTGAGGTAAATGATCATTTTGATATTGAGGATTTCCTTGAGGTAAAGGATAATTTTTATATTTGTTATCACGGAATTTAGCAGCACACGTTCCACGGATAACCCCCCTATGAAACTTGTCTATTTCCTAGGTTCGTGAAGTTCAAGCACGCAAAATTAGGTGATTTTCAAGCAACCTAGAAATGTGTTCCAAAGCCTCAAACAGTCAATTTGAGCATCCCCTTATGTTTTCCTCATGAAGACCTTTGAAACGAGCTCCTTCATGAAGTCTCACTGTTCATACTTAGAAAAATTATGAATTATGTAGTTGCACTGAAAAAGTGTGCTCCTGCTCACAAGCCAAAAATTGGCTAAGTGTTGAAAGTGCAGGGGCGCTAAAAATCAGCGCCCCTGCATGAAAGTGAAGTTGTCAAAAAATGTAAGAGCATTGAAAAAGTGCGCTCTTACACTTTGTGTCCAGACTTAGACAATTTTTGGCTCAAGCGCACTTCTTCATGTCTTTAACATTTTTCGCTTATCGTGCCACTTTTTGTGCCTTAATTAATTGGGCGACTTGAGTTAGGTTTTGTGTTTCCCATTCACTTAAAAGTGATTTTATTGTTTCATTTTTATTGTTTGTGATCTTCAAACTTCATTCCTTCTTACTGGGTGAAATCTTCTCAAGCTACAAAACACGTTTTTGGAGAAATCTGAAGTTCCTCTTCAACCTAGTTTTCACCTCTCTTTCTAGTAAGTCATTTTTCGTACCTCCCTCTTTTCCATTCATTTTTAATTTTGTTTTAAGTACATTTTAATGGTTTGTAAATGCGTTCTTCCTGATTTCTTCATATATTTTTCTTCTACCCACGTGTTTTCTTTATTTCGCCATATCTTTGGAGTCTTGTTAATTCATGAGCATGTTTTTCCTCTTAACCTAATCGTGTTTTGGAACATCATCACACATTTAAGCTTCCATTGTTTGTTTTGGCGTGGCTTTCTTGCATATACACATTTTATTTTCTTTTGTTTTAGTCGATCTTACCCACGCATTTTGAACTCCTCACATGATTCTTTGCCAATACTTTGAAATGACAATGAAAGAAACTCGCATTTTGTGAGTAAGATTGCACTATGAATTTCATAAAAACCATGGCGATAAGTGATCTAATGCACTTCAATATGAATTCTCAAGTGTTGATTTTAATCCTTTCAATACTTCCAAATTACCAAAGCGTCGTTCTCAAAAATCATTGCATTATGTTTTCATTGTTCTTCCAAAATGTTGAAGCATGGTTTTTTAGCGTCATATCAATTGCCAACTTCATAGTGAGAGATGTCATAGTGCTAAAAAAGTGCACCTTGACATAATGAAATTTTTTCCTAACACTGAAGTGTAGGAGCATTGTTTTTCAGCACCCCTACATCAAAGCCAGTTTCCTTCAAAATGCAAGGGTGCTGATTTTCAGCACCCTTACACTTTTAACAATTTTTCCCTGAAACACTTCAAACTTGCCAATTTCATCCTGAACATCGCTCCTTCCACTTTGTGCATCATTTTGTGTGCCTTGTCATCCACTCCATGATTTCTCATCGTCGTTACTCACTTCACACATTCCCATGTTGTTTAACAACTAATGTTTGTTTTGACTCCATATCTTACAGTCTCTTTTCAAGATTCTCAAAGTTGATTGATCAAAGATTTAGTTGCTCTCAGATGACTGCCAGAAAACCTTTGTCTTCTTCAAAAGCAAAGGGAAAAATGAAATATAAATATAAAGGTGTCTATCCGCCAACTGTAGTGGTCTCCAAGGTGGAAGAAATAAAAAGACACAGAGGTTGGGCATTGAGACTTGGTTGATTTTGCAAAGCAAATTGAAAAGAAGTCTCTTATTGATCTGATGAGAGAAATTAAACACAGTAACTTGCATTTGGTAGCTATGTTCCCCATTGCTGCACACAATATAGAATTTTTCCTTCAAGGCATCCCACTACATCAAGGAAAGCAAAAGTGTGATTGATTCTTCTAGGCACGAGATTTTAAGACTCCACCCTAATTTCCTTGATATTGTGTTTAAAGTTCCTCAAATGGAGAAGTGCATTGACATTTATATACAAAAATCACAAGAAGTCTTTGACGTTGATCCCAACAAGGCTAAAAACCTAATAAATAGCTAATGGTTGAAGAAGCCTAGACAATATGTTTCTAGATGGCCAAAGGGACTCTTGTGAAGTGATTTCAAAGATGATATCAAAGATATGATCACATTTTAAATCAGAGTATAAGGCTTTCCTGAATCATCCACTTTTCATGATTGGATGTATGAATACATCAGGATTATAAGAAGACAAAAAGTGCACATTGACTGGGGCAAGCAGATCAGTGATGAAATACATGAGCAACTGATCAATGCACCTTCTACATTAAAATTCCATATGACTTCTTACCTGGTGTACATAGCAGTTGTAATGAGGCAATTTCCAGGTCTATCTACAAAAGGGAATCAGATGATGGTACCTGTCTATAAATTCTTCTATCAACTAGAATTGAAGGAAAGCTTCAATCATTTCAGGCGGGTTACTGATGCTTTCTTCGCACCTTTTCTTTTCAATTTTGATCTAGCTCCCGAGAGGAGAAAGGTATCTAATGAGACCTATAAGACTGTAAGTAAAGTTGGATGCTTATTTCTACAATTCCCAACATTTACTTATTTGAGATTAGGGTACTACACTGGCTGCCCTTACATGTTTCCACGATATCCTTCAGACAAGTGGGTTCTCATGGAGATGTGCAGACAGCTGATTTTAGTGCATAAAGAATGAAGAAGTAACCACAAGCGTGGATTCAAGTTCCCACTGACAATCGACAGATATACTATCCCAACTATACAGAAAGCCAAATGTGTTTATGTTGAGTTGCAAATCATGACAATCAAGACCTATAGGTATAGGTTTGATTTTGATTACCAGGATATCAGAAGGAAATTACAAAAGGGTCATCATCACAAGTACCATTTTGAAGACATTTGGGTTGATTGCAGAGATGAAGAAGCCATTTGCAAAATGGATTATTGTAGGTTGACTATGTAGTAGATCAAAGACCTTGATATTGTTGACCTATTAGAGAATTTTATAGATCCTAGCGATATTATGAATGCTATCTATGATGAACAAGAGGTTTCTAAGTGGTCATTTTTTGCAATTCAATGGTCTAGGAAAGAAAGTACTAGCATGAGAGGGAGATTGGTGCCAATCCTATCCAATACTGCATAATGGTTACATAAGCATGGTTTTGAAATGAAAAGTTTCAGAAAAAATTCAGAAGTAGAAGCTCGCCGACAACAAGAAATTTGCATGAAAAATAAATCAGCGGTTGTTCCCACTTCTTCACGAAGAGGTCCCAAGATCAAGTTTATTGTTGGCAAGAAAGATACCCAATCCGTCCCAAAAGGAGAAACCACATAATCCAATCCATCTCGCTCTAAAGGTAAAAAGGTTGTTCCAAAGGAGATAGATTCTGATGAAGAAGGTACTTCCAGTGACCAATCTGCTTAAGATGAAGACTCAACAAAAGCAGACTCTGATGCAGAAGAAGTTTTTGAAAGTAGGCAAGAGTCTGAAGAAGAATCTGAAGGTGATTCCAAAGGTGAACCAGAATCAGAGAGATAAGAGGGTGATCAACAGGAACCCAGGCATGATCAAGCAAGAACTATGTCTCCACCTAAGAATGTAGTTGAGGAAATTTCCAAAATATCATTGCCTGTGATTTCTAGTGTTCCTCATACCCCTCCAAATTCAAGTACTCCTCCACCTGTTGTTCCCTCATCACTCATTCCTACCACATGCATTCCTGTAGTAGAGATATCCAGTATTCATGCAGCATCAACCCCGCTTGATACTCCCTTGGTGACAAGCAGTCATACGGTTGATATACCGTCAAGTCCTCCATCATCCATTCCTAGCCTGTCTTCACCAACGTATGATATCACTTCTGAAAATAAATTCAATCATTTCATGAATGAGTCAATGCGTGATCAACTCAATGTGTAGTCTACAGGAGCAATGATGACAGACACTTCTCCTATTGTCAAAATACCCATGGTAACTTCAGAAGTGACAATGATGATAGAGTTGATAGTGAATCTAGAAGTCCACACCTCCTTCCTTCCCCCTTGGCTGATATCTCAAGTGTTGAAGTGAAAGAAGCAAATGATCTCTCCAGAGGAGCTCGACCTTGAAGAGATAGTCCCTTCAAAGGCTAAAGGGAAGAAAAAAACAAAATTATACTCAAGGCTAAATGTTGACAAGACTGGTCAAAGTATGCAGAGATTGGCATACCACCGCAAGAAGAAGGAGATGTCAATATGGAGGAATACACAGTAACAAGAGTCTAGCTTGACAAGGTTACCAATGAAAGTGCAAAAGCAAATGCTCAAGTGACATTGGATATCTTGACTGGAAGACTAGATAAAATGGAGCAAGATCGCAATATGTACAACCAAAGGGCAGAGCATTATGCCATTGTTGTAAAGAGACTTGTAGGATCTTCAACTAATGCACAACCGCTGACAGTGGTAAGTATTGAGGACCCAACTATCAAGAAAGCTAAGATGTTCGCCTCCAAAGGTAGGGTGTTGTATGATTTTGTTGAGAGGATCATAGAACACGGATCTCAGATCATAATTGTTGCGGACGAGAAAACTACTTTGTTGGCCAAGCTCACCACATAGCTTGATAAAGAAAAAAGTGTACTTTCCTAGGAGCACAGAGATATGGAAAAATGCCTGTTGTCATGGTCACAGATGAAGCAGGTAAAGCTCAGTAAATTGGTGGAAGTCTGGGTAATTCCCGACAAAGAAAAGTTCATTGAGGTAAGAGAATCCTTGAAACATTGAATTCAAGTAATTCAATCTCTTACGGAAGATCTCTACCAAGTGCAGGAAGATGTCGAAGGGCATTGTGTTATTCTTGAAAAAGGTATCACTAAGTTAAAAGGAAAACTTCCTAAGGAGAATCGTATCTTCCTGCCAGCCACAAAAATATCCCAGATCTTCAAGGAAGCCATCATGAAGTTGATTGACAACCTAGACTTTTTAGAAGCCTCACTAAACATCATTTGTGATCCAAGGCTCACATTGGATAACTTGAAAATGCATCTTGACAAGTGGCAAGAAGGTTCACTCATCTGCCATGAGATCGATCATGAGAATTCACATCATTTTGGATTACACTATTGGCCCGGATGAGAAGTTCGTGCAAGAGACCAGGAAGAAATATGAAGACTTCTGCTCCCAAAGCAAGGAAACATGGAGAAGGTTCCTGATCTCCAATGTTAGACACTTGTGATGCATCCTTTTATGCATCTTGTAAATATTTCCTGACATCTTATATGTATTTTTGAAAATTGTAATTGCACCAAATTCGAAGATGTAATCTTTTGAAAACAAATTACACTTTGACTTTGGTCAAAGTTAGGTGAGATCTCCTTAAATCGCTCACCCAACTTTCCTTGATTTCCTCAAATTAGATTCCTAATTTTGCTCATCCCTCTTTCTATATAATATGAGAGATTTCTATTGTAAATTTTATCCTTTAGTATTTTGCAACAGAGTGTTTCCCTTTTTGAAGCAGAATTGTGAAACTTTGTGTTCATACTTTGTGAATGAAATCTAATCAATAAAGAAGAAGATTGCAAACCAGACTTTGTGTTGGATTCGATAATATTATGAATTGATCTCATTTGGTGGTAATTATCTTATGGAATATGAAGGACTCTAAGTAATTCATGTAAACTTTGTGTTACATCCTTTATTTAGATTTACATTTGTGTTTTGTTTATCTTTTTTGTTGAATGATCTACAAGAATTTGTGCTTGTAATTATTCATGATCTTTGGATACTTTGGTTGGATAATCTACACGACTTTGCACTTGTAATTGTTCATGTTGTTCGACAAATTGCTGCATCTAAGAAGACTTTGTGCTTCTAACGGGACAAACAACACACCTATCACAAATCCACCATTGATAAAGCTACGGAACAACTTTGTGTCTTCGTGAGCTTTCCTTTTATTTTACTAGTTTATTGTTAATCACTTATGGTACCTATATGCTTTGCTTTGACAAGATAGAGGTATTGGCATTACTGCTTGTTGATCGTTTTAAGTTATTGTGAATTGAGAACTTCCAATAGTGAAGCATTGTAAACATCTTCTCTGAAAAAAGAGAGAAGGATGAATGTGACACACTCCCCCACTTCATAAGTATTGTGTACATTTTGTAATTAATTTGTTTATTTTACTATCACTTCTGTCAGCAGTAAGAAGGGTGCCTCACCCTTTTGAGAGGAGAGATTTATAGCTCACATAGTTGTGGCTAAAGTCCTAGTTGTGTAAACTATCGAAAAGTTGATTACATAATTTTCACCCAACAATATTGAGGATACCTTGAGGTAAAGAATCATTTTGATATTGAGGATTTCCTTGATGTTTGGGGGATGCATTATGAGATCCATATTGATTTTGAGGGATAATTTTTTGTTGTGATGGATTTAGTTGTTGAAAATTGAAGTGTGAAGATTGGTGAAGATTTAATTGTGACATCAATTGTTGTTGAGTAAGTTGTTGGCGTTGATGTTGTAGTTGTTGTTGTTGATGTTGGATATTTTGTTGATTTTGATGTTGTGGTTGTTCATGTTATTTTTGTGTTTGTTGATGTATTTTATTTTGATGATTTTTTTGATTTTGTGGTATTGAATGTTGTTGATTTTGGTGTTGCTGAGTACTAGGGGAATTTGTTTGTATGTTTTGTGAAGTAATATTCTTCCATAGTTTGTCATGTTTGTATTTTGATTATTGAATGTAGGTAGGATGTTGGTGTTTTGAGCATTGAATGTTGGTGGAATGTTATTGTTTTGAACACCTAAATTCGTGTAGTTCCCTAGATTTTGAGTATCATACAAGGGATTAATGTATTGATTTGTGAAGTTTGTTTGATCTATCCCTTGAGAAGTGACCATGGATTGACCTAGTATATTTGAAGACATTTTAGGTACTTATTTAATAATATGATGCACCAAGGGGTCATTCCCTTGTTGACAAGTTTTTGTTCCAACATTTGATGTTGTTGGTTATTCTCTAAGTTGATTTATGCCAAAATTGACATGAAGTTTAGTGCCTCATTGTGAAAGTATTAGTATGTATTGATTGGGATCTTTAATTATCGCTACCTCTACCACTTTGATAAAAATATTGGCCTTGTTACATTTGTAAGATTTCCTTAGGAGTGAAGTCATGAGTTTTATTGGTAATATCCTCTATATAGACTATTTCCTTTTGAGCTTGTGTTTTCATTTGTGAAGGAAGTTCATACCCTTAAGAAGTAGTTTGAGGAATGAATGATTAATAACACTTATGTTAGTAGGTGAATGATTAATAACACTTATGTTAGTAGGAACCTTTGAACCACTTGCACTTGTAGTGGTAGATACATTAGGGTGACTAGGGTTTTCTTTCATGTTCTTTTTGTGTTGAGACGTTGTTGTGACCATACAAGTTATATCAACCCTAGGAGATGTTGGATGTAAATTATTTGTTTGAAAAACTTTGGTTGCTTCAAATTTTTCTAAGGATGACACTTTGATAGGTTTAGGACCAATTTTGAATGATTGTGTTTGGTGCAGGAGCACCTACACCTTAGTGATAAATTTGAAGTCTTGAAGATCATTTAAGGGAGTTGATAGGTAGTATAGAGTTGATTTTAGTTTTTTTGTCTCTAATAAGGTCTTTTAAGACCATTTTTAATGTAATAAAGCACTTGGAGAGTCATTTTTGTTGAAAAATGAAAGAGTTGCACAATAATTGTAAAAGTTGTTGCAAACTTGTAAAAGTTGTCAACTTAGGAGTTTGAAGAGTCATTAGAGTTTGAAAAGTTTGCAAGGGTGTTGGGAAGTTAGGAACTGATGGGAAAAGGTATTTAAACTCCTCTCCATGGCATTTGTGAGGTTGTTGATCATATTTTTTTTAAGCAATTTCATTAAGTTTCAATATACAAATTTGCATTTTCTTTGTTTTTCCTGAAGTTTCTTTGTTTTTTACGGACTCGTACAGGTGTAACATGGTCTAAAATATTATTTGGATGTAGGTATATGTATCTATTTTCAATTAAAGTTTATTTTAATTCTTAACTCAAAATTTTGTAAGAGATATCACCATTTCATTGTGACTGCCCTGTTTTGTTGGGTTGAGGGTTTGGAGGGAAACAATATAATGTTTTAACCAATCCACCTAATTTTTAGTCTTGTTTCTCAGTGGATTGGATTTATGATTTTATTTTATATGTTTCAATTCTTTGGGAATTAAGAGAGTGAAGAAATTTGATGATGGTGTGAAGCCCTAGGGATGGGTAGTGATATTTCACCATGAAAATGAGGAACCATGATAGGGTTTTGAAAATTTGATGAAAGAAATGGTCTTGTGAAGGCTTGGTGAAATTTTTAGGTGATTTGGAAGGTTTTTGAAGCATTTTTTTGTTTGGGTAAGCCTTGGAGGTGTGATTTCCTATAAATCCTATGTCTTTGCATGGTAAAGTGAGGGTTTTCTATAATAGCATTATAAAGGCCTTAAATGGGAAAAATAATCTTGAAATTTGTGGTTTTTTGACATAATAAAATACTTTCCAAG
The DNA here is from genome assembly GCA_007258455.2 of Sequoia sempervirens. Lineage (NCBI taxonomy): Eukaryota > Viridiplantae > Streptophyta > Pinopsida > Cupressales > Cupressaceae > Sequoia > Sequoia sempervirens. The sequence continues at coordinate 17,674,061 of VDFB02193867.1, read as the reverse complement.
GTTATTGAGAGAATATTAGGTGAATAGGTGGCACTCTCTTTGTAAAAGAGGGCTAATTCACTTGCCTAAAATAGGGGTATGTTATTGAATCTCAATTTTGGTCCAAAGGAATCAAAGTTAGTTTTCACATATGTTGTATAACCCTAAAAAGGGTATCTGATTCACTAATCTATGTGTGAGGTGCTTTGGAATTTTTGGTTTAAAAATACCTTAAGTCAGGTTGCATATGCTACAAGGAAAAACATAGTTAAAAGGTGAATTTTGGAGAAAACCATCTGATTTGTTTTGAGGTTTGGTTGATAATAACTTGATTTACAATTTGAATGATTTTTCACCTCTAAACTACATTAGAGTGGTATCATAGCTCAGTTATTAGATCTCTTGTTGGTGTTGTGATTGATTTTTGCATGTTGGCAGGTGAAGAGACAAGATTGTGAAGATGCCTCCTAAGGGAAGTCTAGTTTTATAAAGAATGGATGAGAAAGCTAGAGAGATACAAGTCTTGATAAAATAGATGGTTGCATGGAAAGCAAAGAATAGAGTGGAAGTGGATGAAAGTGAAACTGAAGAAGAGACTTCTAGTGAAGAATAAGAGATGGATCTAGATGATGTAAGAATGATGAAATTGTTGAAGGTTGTGAAGAAAGATGGACATGGAAAAATGGATGTGCCTATGTATGGAGGCAAAATTGATAGTGAAGAGCTCCTAGATTGGGATGGATCCATGGAAAACTATTTTGATAGTGAAGATATTGATGAAGAACATAAGGTGAAGAAGGCCAAAACAAAACTGAAAGGACATGCTTTATTGTGGTGGAAATTTTGTGCAAGAGGAAAGGGAGAGACAAGGAAAGAGAAAGATCACTTCTTAGGAGAGGATGAAGACCAAACTTAAAGGTAAATTCCTTCCTTGTGATTATAATATTCAATTTCTTAAGAGGTTACAAAATCTTAGACAAAAGGATTTAGATGTGCAAGCATATACTAAAGAATTTTATAGGCTAAGTATAAGAACCAAGCATGAAGAAGATGAGGAAGAAATGGTAGCTAGGTATTTGAATGGTCTAAGGTATAACATTCAGGATGAAATCAGTTTGTTAGCACAAAAATTAGTTGAAAAATGCTTTCAAATGGCTATGAGGGGAGAAGAAAAACTCAAGAGGAGACAAGATAAGGCAACAAGAGGAAGATGAAACACTTCTAGGGGTAGAGGTACAAATTCAACACCAAGAAAGACCAAGGAAGACCTTGAAGATATTGATAAGAACAAGGAACAAGCACCTAAAGCAAGAGGAGGATATAGAGGTGGAAGGAAAAAATTTATGCAAAGGAGAGATTTCAATGAATTTTTAGGTAGGTGTTATAGATGCAATGAATTTGGACACCCATCTTTCAAGTGTCCTCAAAACCAAGGTTAAACATCAAGTGGTGATAGGAAGAATGAAAGAAGAACACAACTGGTCCAAGAGGAAGAATGTGAAAGTTCAAGCACTCCTGCATACCCATAGGTGGGAGAAGCACTTATGGTAAGAAGAACCTTATTGCAAGCACCTAAAGAGGAAGACATGACTCAAAGAAGGAGTCTATTAAGAACTTTGTTCAAGTGTAGAGGTAAGGTATGTCAAGTGGTCATTGATTCAGGTTATCAAGATAACATGGTGTCTAGGGAGATGGTAGATAAGTTAAAACTAGAGAAAATACCTCATGTAGCACCATACAAAGCCTCTTGGGTAAATGATAGTCAAACTCTAGTAGTGAATGAGCAAGCATATCTGGATTTCCAAATTGGGGAGTATAATGACAAGGTTTTATGTGATGTGCTACCAATGGATTGTTTCCATTTTCTATTGGGAAGACCATGAAAATTTGATAGAAGGTCTATGTATGATGGTAGGAAAAATACTTATACTATCAAGAAGGATGACAAGAGCTTTAAGCTAACTCCTTTGCAGGGAAGTGGAAGAGATAAGGGTAAGTCTAAGGTTGTCCTTTTTGGCAAGAGAGAGCCTTTAAGGCTTGAGGATAGTAAGGTTGGTGTACTTGCAGGTGTGGAGTAGTTAATGATGTTGCAATAGTAGGAAAGTCATGAAGGAATGATGCAAGGAAGGATAGGAATTTAAAGGTGGAAGATGGACCTATTACTAAGTCTAATACAGTCAAGGGGAATGATGGTAAGCATGAAAAATAGGGTGCAATTCTTGAGGGAAGTTTTTTGAAGCAGGATGAAATTATTGTTGGGACCATTGTGTGTCCCATATGCACGAACAATGTTGTAATGCATGTGATATTTGCAAGTATAGGGGCTGATAAGTTTGATAATACAATGGTACATGGCAATGACAGTGTGCAAGGTCTGATAGCAATGAGAAAAGGGCAGTGTGAGCAAAGGGACAAAAGTTTGATGACAATGATGAGAGGGAAAATTATACAAGTGAATGTGGATGGATACAAGTGTGCAAATGAAGCCAAGAAGAAGGTAGAGAAAGGTATTTTAACTCTTTTTTGTTTGTAGGTATAGGGACTAGGACAACATCAAGTTTTGACCTGGGTATAAGGATGGGGCAAACATCAGGTCTAAGCATGAAGATGCAAGCACATTTCAACTTGAAATCAGTCAAGAGAGTGGAGCATATCAAGAGAACTCAAATTTTGAACTAGTTGAAGGAGGTTGTTGATTATAGGATGCATGGATCAATGTTAAGGAATGAAACACATTTCAACTCTTGTGACAAGAGTCTTTTCTCTTTGGGGGTGTATGGTGTAGGAGCACCTACACCTTAGTGATAACATTGAAGTCTTCAAGATCATTTAAGGGAGGTGATAGGTAGTATAGAGTTGGTATTAGTTGTTTTGTCTTTAATAAGGTCCATTAAGACCATTTTTAATGTAATCAAGGGCTTGGAGATTCTTTTTTGTTGAAAAATGAAAGGGTTGCACAATAATTGTAAAAATTGTTATAAACTTGTAAAACTTATCAACTTAGGAGTTTGAAGAGTCATTAGAGCTTGAAAAGTTGTTAAGGGTTGTAGACACGTAAAATATACTAATTGATCTCATGCATTTGATCCTGATTAACTAAAATTGTTTCGTCCTGAATCACCTCTTCAGGTTATCATCACTATTCGTCCCTTAATTAGATAAATAATTATTTATCTAATTAAGTCATCATCTCCTATTAATTAAATAAATCAATTTTATTTAATTAATTTTGTAATCCCCCTTTTAATTAAATAATATATTTTATTTAATTAAATCTCTAAGTCATTCTATTAAATTAAATCAATCTTTATCCAACATCATCCCTCTTTAGTTAAATAAATCAAAATATTTATTTAATTAAATCTAAATCATTATTCCTCTCTTTTTGATTTAAATTAATCCAAAAATCTAAGTCAAAAGTCAAAATCAGCTAATCTCCTTTAAATTAATCAAATCCTGATTAATTTAATCATATCACTCAAATCCTATACAAAATGCAAGTTGCACATGAAAATAGATTTAATTCATTTATTAAATCTCTATTTTCCTCACATGGCATCTTTTGGAATATTCTCTCAATTTGAATTCAAAAATTTCAAGTCAACATGTGCATCCAACAAAGTAATAATTTTATATTACATGTCCTTTGCCTTGAGCCAAGTGACATTTATTATATTCCCTTCCCTTCTCACATGTCATCTCATCAAATTCAAATTTCAAACTTGCACATTGATCAAAATGTGCTCAAGCTTCCTCCATTCACATGATGACAAGTGGCATCTTGCCATTGGATGAATGTTAGTCCCACATTGCTCAAATTTGAACATTCATCCTTCAATTTCATCCATAAATGAAGAGCTCCTCTCCTCATTTCATCATCCACAATCCAAGCAAAGTTACCATGCTCAAATCATTAGCAATCCTCATCCATTATCATTGAATCTTAGCTAGGTTATGCAGGTTTTTAGCTTGGAGCACTCATCATTCTTCATCAAAGTGGATCACCATCACCATTCATCATCAAAGCTTGCAAAGGAGTTGGGAAAGGGCCAATTTCCACATCAAATTGGCACCAACTCCCCCATAAGATCAAGAGTTTGCATATTCTCAATAGGATTTAGCTTATTTTCATCTTCTTTCATCGTGTTCTTATCTTATTTCTATTTTGAATATGGTTAAATGGATTCTATGGGGAATCTCTATTCTAACTTGCATTTGATCTTATAAATGTGTTTGTTCATTGTGTTTTGCAAGTATTAGGATTTAGGTTCACAAGGGCATTGAGCAGTTAGGAACTAATGGGAAAAGGTATTTAAAGGCCTCTCCATGGCGTTTGTGAGGTTGGTGATCATATTTTGGAAGCAATTTCATTAAGTTTCAAAATACAAATCTACATTTTCTCTATTTTTCCTAAAGTTTCTTTGTGTTGTACGGACCCGTACAGGTGTTACATGGTCCGAAATATTTTTTGGATGTAGGTATATGTATCTACTTTCAATTAAAGTTTATTTGAAGTCTTAACTCAGAATTTTGTAAGAGATATCAACATTTCATTGTGACTGCCCTATTTTGCTGGGTTGAGGGTTTTGAGGGAAACAATATAATGTTTTAACCAATCCACCTACTGTTTAGTCTTTTTTCTCAGTGGATTAGCTTTATGATGTTAGTTTAGATGTTTCAATTCTTTGGGAATTAAGAGAGTGAATAAATTTGATGATGATGTGAAGCCCTAGGGCTGGGTAGTGATATTTCACCATGAAAATGAGGAACCATGATAGGGTTTTGAAAAATTGATGAAAGAAATAGTCTTTTGAAGGTTTGGTGAGTTTTTTCAGGTGATTTGGAAGGTTTTTGAAGCATTTTTTTGATTTGGTAAGCCCTAGAGATGTGATTTCCTATAAACCCTATGCCTTTGCATGGTAAAGTGAGGGTTTTCTAGAACAACATTATAAAGGCCCTAAATGGGGAAAAAAATCCTGAAATATATGGTTTTGTGACATAATAAAAGGTTTTCCAAGGTGATTGGGAGAAGATCAAGTGAATAGATGGCACTCTCTTTGTAAAAGAGGGCTAATTCACTAGCTTAGGATAGGGGTATGTTATTGAATCTCAATTTGGTCCAAAGCTTTCAATGTTAGTTTTCACATATGTTGTATAAACCTAAAAAGGGTATTTGATTCACTAATCTATGTGTGAGGTGATTTGGAATTTTTGGTTGAAAAATCCCTTAAACTAGGTTGCATATGCTACAAGGGAAAACATAGTTAAAAGGTGAATTGTTGTGGAAATCATCTAATTTGTTTTGAGGTCTGGTTGATAACAACCTGATTTACATTTTGAATGGTTTGTCACCCCTATACTACATCAGTGTTTGAATGGATGGAGGATATGCAACTTTTAATTTTGACAACATTTAGAGTAGACCTTTAGATATGTTCGAAGATGATAATGAACTTACAAACCTTGGAAGTAGAATTATGACTCCAAAGTAAGTTTTTCCATAATGATTTTTCTAACTCAACTAAATAATTGAAAAGAGATTATTTTCAAGGATGAATCCAAACTAGGTGATAGGATGAAAATCTAAGTCCAAATGATCTATATCAAAATATTAAGCTTTTATTTGAAATGGATTGCTTTGATGGTGAAGTTGATGGTTTTATGTTTGAAACTAATTTGATCCTAATAATAACCTAGAAACTATTTTAACAAGCCCAAAATGATAGTGAACAAGGATTTTTTTTTTGTTTTGCATAGGTGTCAGATTGTTTACTATAAAGACATCACGGTATTTGCAAAGGCATTGATGTTTGATAGAACCATTAGAATATCCAAACAAAGGCATTTCTTTACAAATGTTTGTTTTCCTTGAAAAAAATGTCAAGATGTGCAAATACATCGATATAGAAACAAAGGTGTCAATTTAATGAGAACACAAGCATTGATTTACACAAAGGTGTCACATTGTCTAGACAAAGGAATTAATCTATTATAGGATCTTTGATGTACAAATTTACTTAGGTGTTTGAAAATTTTGATGTTGTAACACATAGTAAAAAACATGTAAACTGACTCAATTAGTATTTGGATTCTTTTTTTGTGTTTTTCTTCCACAAGACCACACTAATTGGTATCACAATAGTATTCACAATAAAACACACCATAGAAGACAATCCTAGTTGTAGTGGTAGATCGGGTTTATCTTAGTATTTTAGGAAAAATAATTTCTCTTGAATGGAAAACAAGAGTATGCTCACATACATGAACACCTCTTACCTTGGAAGGAAAAGTTCCTTGCAAGGAGTTAATGTTTCCTCAACAAGCATAGATACATTGTGAGTAACTTCAAGAGACAATGCTATCTTGTTGTGCCTCCATAAGATGACAGTCTACAAATGGACTTTAGGCTTCTAGATACAAGGCTTATAGTGGGTATAAATTCATGAACACCATCACCTACATAAGTGTGATATTAAAATATGATCTCCTTGTGTTTGAAATCACCTAGAACCACATATGAATGCCTAATAGGTACATGCATGGATAAAAATATAACTTTCACTCTCATCCCTTTATATAGCCTACTGGAAAAATGTGCTTGAGGTCAAACCCTAGGATGATGGAATCCCTAGGCAAGCCTAGTAACAATAAAGGGAGGATTAGTGTTGTTATTTCTCATCACCCAAGATCACATGTAGCACAAGGGGAGTGGACATGTAGACAACTCCTTTGGTGTTTAAAAGAAAGAAATGCAAACTAGGAGTATTTCTCATCACCTAAGTTCACACGAAACACAAGGGGAGAGGACACATACCTCTAGCTTACCAAGCATGCAATAAAAATCACACATGTTAATTTTAGGTACACCAAGGATTGAAATGTGTGTTCATTTTTAAACAACAAATTAAAAGTGTTCAAGTTGTCTTGTTCAATTTTATTACACCAAAATGAATTGCTCAAGTTGTGTTGTTCAATTTTAATGCACCAAGGGAAAATGAGTTCATTTTATGCACCAAAGAAAATGTGAGGATTGTGTTCAATTTTAGAGCATTAAATTGAAATGTGAATTCATTTTAGGTGCACTAAATTTCAAATGTTTGGTCCTATATTAGCACTACAAAATAAATGTTAGTATATTCTTTCTCCCAAATGCCACATGCTACAAACTAGTTAGGTGAAATCAAGAAGCAAGATGTTAGGGTTAGCCAAATATTAGACATCAAAATCAAATTAAACCCTACAAATTAGATCACTATTAGACCTGATGAAAGCACTGCACTATCAAACAAAAGTGCCACATTGTTGAAATGAAAAAACTGGGGTTATAATGATAAAATATCCTTAGTTTGGACAAAGGAACCCCTCTATTACAAAGGTGCCACTATTTGGTAAAGAAAAAATCCCCCTTCTATTGCAAAGGTTCCCCTCTAAGCACAAAAGCACCCCTCTATGCACATAAGCACCCCAATTTGAAAACATGAGAACTATAGGATGCACAAAAGTGCTCCATTGTCAAGTGATAGAAGCATGTACCTTTAACAAAAGCATGGACCTTTAACAAAGGAATTATGCTACCCCTATAACTTGCAAATCAGATAAAGCTCAAGAAAAAATGGCCAAATAAGGATGTGGGTCCCACTGGGGGTGCCAAAATGTAAGTATTAAAGTTCAATTGATCAAATACCTATAAAATAAAATAAATTAAACAAGAAACTGATCAATCAAAGATAATACTCCAATGAAATTTAGTAAGCATGGCTAAAATGATTTAAATAACATCAAAGCAATCTAAATTCAAGATAATTGAAACAAAAAAAATACCAAACTTCCAATCACATTGTGGATTGACTGCAAATTTAGTATGATATGGATGTGGATTGCTCAAATTTTCCTAATCCATGTTTTGCAAAATCTTGATGATGATTGATGAAGGTTGATTCACACAAAAGGCTCTTAAATTGCTCAAAGGTGAGTAATGAATTTGAGAGAGTAACTTCGCATAAGGTTGTGAAAAAGACTTGGTATTTATAGATTTGAGGAATTTTGATCAATGTTGAGGATTGAAAGAGATAATCAATGGTAGTTGAATTGAGGAGGTGAGTGTGGATCAAGGATGAATTAAGTGGTTGATAATCCATGAGGCATGGATCAAGGATTAGATCAAGGGTCAACAATCCATGATAGACTTAACAAATCCCTTAATTTTAGGAATTATGTTGTAGATATTTTGAGTTGGAGGGAAGAATTCAAATTTGAAAAGGGAATATTCTTTATGCAAGTTGGAGGATTGGAAGAAATTAGATAATTAAACAATTCAAGAAAATTATTTAATTGTACAAGTTAGAAGAATTAAGAACTTTAATTAAATAATTGACAACTATTATTTATTTATTTATTAAGGGGTAAATGCTTTTGATTTGGAGCTATGAACCATCGAGGTCACAAATGGGGACCTCAACCCCAAGTGAACATTCAACAATAACACCCCAGTGGGGTTTGCACCTTGATGGCAAGAACAACACCTCAACAACTTAACCATCAAACCATGTCACTATGGGCAATAATTGAGAACTATTTAATTAAATAATATGACATTATTTAATCAAAAGGGAAGAAAGTAAAATAAAAGTAATGAATTAATTAAATAAGATTAATTATTCGATTAATAGAGGAAAAAGGTGAATTTAACTAAATAACTTGACATTATTTAATTAACTGGATGAAATATGTGAATTATGAGATAAAAAAATTTAGTAAGAGAAATCAAAGTGTATGATATACTAAAGACATTTTTAGGTGTCTACAAACTCTACATCTTTAAAAAATAACATAATTAACGACTATTTTTCCAATCCCATAAAGATTGAGCGATTACAACAAATGTAAAATTAGTAAGTGCAATTTCCCCTAAATTATCAATAGAGCAATAAATCATTATGTTAGCTCCCTAATTAAAGGATTATAAACAATATCAAAACCACAAAATATAGAGAAAAATAATCTCATGAAACTTGGACCCAACAATTGTCCAACTCATTAACTCAATTTAGATTGTAAAGTAAAGTTGAACACAACATTAAGAAATGTTTAAAAAGACAAAGATTATAAAATAATGTAGGCTATGGGAAGATTTCTAACAACAAATAATCCACATTTAGCACCATTTATATTCTCTTTAGATTAATAAAACAAGAATAATTACCAGTTTCCCAACTCTTCCCCTCTTTTACAATTCATGTTTCACCTTCTCTAGCCATCAAAGGCCTTCCTAAATACTTCTCAAGATGACCACATAACAATCAATTCCTAACTAAACTCTTAAACTTTCTAATAGCCCCTTCTTTTCCCCACATGCATTTTGTTTACAACCCCCTAAAGGTATTAGTTAGTAACAAACTTCTATTTTGACTCTACATCTAAAAATAGTAAATTAGCGACTATTTTTTTAGTCCTAGAAAGATCAAGTAGATACAACAACTATTAAAAATAGTAAGTGTGATTGAACCCTAAATTCTTAATAGTGTAACAATGCATTACATTAGCCCCTTGATTAAAGGACTATGAACATTATCAAAAAAAAATAAAAATAGTTAAATAATCCCATCAAGCTTATACCAAATAACTATCTAACTCTTTAGGTGTAAAAGTTTCCAAAGAGAACTCGATTATAATGTTAAGTTAGGACCCTAACACCCTTGAGTGGTTCATTGATTTGAAAATACAATGGGGTGGACCAAGCAAGGAAATTAGATACCTGGGAATTCCCTTTGCAATTAATCCAAATCTAAATGAAATATGGAATTGGGTTAAAGGTGAAGTGGAGAGGAAACAATACAATTGGAATAATATTTACCTTTCACTTGTTTGGTGATTTCAAGTTTTCCAAGAATTATATCATCCTATGCTCTCTATTACTCATTCATGTGGCTATTTTGAGCTACCAATTAGAATAAATTAAAAAAAAAGGAAATTTATTTGGTCAGATGGAAAGGGTAGCAAAAAATTGTAATTAGCTAGGACTAGTGCTGCATAAATAAAGCAACTAGTGAATTAGGTTTGAAAGATTAAAAAATAGGGTGTAGCACTTGTTGTTAAGTGGATTATTAGGGCTCTAGTTGGGAATGAACTATGGAAATTTTTGGTTGGGAACAATATCCTAAGTATTGTTCCAAAAAGACTAAAAATTGGAAGTCTTTGCCTCTCTGTGACCTACTAATTGGTAACTTTCCTATTACCCCTAAGGCTCTACTATTTTCAAAACACTTTGGAAAGCATAGGAGAAATTTAGGAATCTAATAATTTGATTTGATAAGAACTGTAAAGAACAAAACCAACTATGTATTAATAGGTCAATTTGGTGGAACTTGAGTCATAAAGAAAAATTGATTGCTTTATTCCAAGGATGCTCTGCTAGAGCTTGGGAAAGAAAAGGAATAAATTATTTCAAAGACATATTATGTAAAGATCATTTGAAGTCTTGGAATACTCTAATCAATGAGTATGGTTTTCCCACCATGCATTGGAGAACATACTCAATGTTGAGAGTGTCAAGCAAAAATATTCACTTTCCCATCAAGCTAAACTCATGTTGTGAAGAAAAAAGATGTGATAATTTAGATGGATTTAGCTAGAAGGATGACACTAAGGAATTCAAATTGAACCCCAAATCCATTTACAAAACACTATCTGACTCAGGTGATATTACTAAACATGCAAATAAATGTTGGAAATTTAATGAAGGTGAATATAACTAGAACAAAATATTCAATTGGAATTGGAATAATATGTTAGAAACAAAGAAAGCTTGCTTTAAATGGATATTGATTTTACAAAAAATGTCATATTTTTAGTCCTTCACAAATGTTGAAATATGCAACCTGTGTAGAAAACCAGAAAATGTTGCTCATACTTTCTTTGATTATTTGTTTGCAAAAGAAGTATGGTTCATGCTCTATGCAGATCTAGATGGATGGGGGGATCTAAGAAATATTAAAGAACAAGAAATTTTGTTTGGGAAAATATGTGGTGTTGATAAAATTACTAACTTATTTTGGCTAATTTTATCTACTGAAATTTTACGATTTTTATGGAAAGCAAGAAATGAGGAGAATTTTCAAGAAAAAAATAGAGTTCTTACTGGGTCTTCTAGAAGACTCATCTTTTATAATATCTCTATGGAGGCAACAATCACAATGGAGATCTCTAAAGCTAAATTTGTAAAGCTATCAAACGATGAAAAAATAGAAGTCAGCAAGAAGGAGATCAAATATGTGAGACAATGGCCATTCAACTCAAATGACATCATTCCCTTTAGAGAGAACTAGTTGAGCTTTCAAAGGAAATATAATAAAAAAGTACAACCTGGAGACCCTAGAGAAAGATCTTGGTCTGCTGAGAGGCCTAGGATTTCATGTTAACTAGGATGAGGGCATGCTGATGGAGGTGGTGAGAACCAGTACAAACCTATCTGATATTGACCCACCATTGAGAGATTATGATTTAAATAGATGCAACGAAAGCATGAACTTATGTAATGATCCATATTAAGTTGTTAAAAACAAGTTGACTTAGTATTAGCCAAAGAACATATTGTATAGTCTATTAGTGAACTTACTAGACACATTTTGTAAGAGGATATGACTTGTGAACATTGATCCAATTTAACATTTTGATAAACTATATATAATACAAAAGAACTCATTAACTCAATTAAAATTTTCAAGTAACAATAAGCATAACATAAAAAAAAAATTAAAATACATATAAATTATAAAAGAACACAACCTATGAAAAGAAGTCCAATAACAAATAATCCACATGCAACAACATTAATATTCTTTTTAAATCATAAAATCACAATAATTACCAACTATATAACTCTTTCCCTCTTTTAAAATTCGTTCCATAAAGATTGAGCAATTACAACTACTCTAAAATTAGCCCCTGCAATTTCTCCTACATTCATCTTGTTAACTACATCAAATAAAGTATGCATGCTTCATATCTGAAGTACAACTAAATACCTCTGCACAACGAAACTATGAAGTAATCACATATATTAAAAGTCACTAATAAAAAAAACTAAATCACTTATCATTACTAAAACAATTTTTTTCAAAAAGAAACAAAAGAGTATGAGATAAACCTATATACTATAAACTACCTATCAACCATAAAAACAAAATCAAAATGAACACGCAATATCAATCACACAATTGTGCTTTTCCCCAGCAAATCAATCTTAGTGTCAACCTTGCAATGAAGGCTATAAAATCTTCTAACAATAAAGGGAAATGAAGTCAACCTTTTCCTAAACTTGCTACCAATTAAATGGAAGGAAGTTACAATATTTCCCCCCATAGAACGCCCACTAGGTCATATTTCAACAAACTTGATCTTGTTTTCTGCATTTGGTACTTAGTCCACATCCCCCTCTGCCCCATGATAGATATAGTTCGGCCGCTATGGATTTGATGGATTCCCTAGGTTTTATTCTTAGATAGTTCAACACGAAATCATATTTGTCGTTGGGTCCTGTGATGAAAACATTTAAATATAGGACGGGAATCTATTCACATACGACATTAATGACTTTTACGTCGTATGTCGTATCTTGTTGTTGTTGGCTACTAAGATAATACTCTTTATTCCCTAAAATATGTAGACGGCACACACTTCACGTGAAGTGACACACATAGGTTCTTATGGTTGCCGTGTTTCAGTTTTCACAATATCTTTGGCTTAATTTATGCATTACCCACATTTTCCAATGTTGTTGGAGATAATGTTTTGCATGAAAATATCTTAGTAGTTCTGATCTGCTTGTTTTTATTTATTTATTTTAGTTTCTTTTAATTCGATCTCTTATTTAAGTGGGAGGATTTGGATCCTCTTTTTGGATGATTTATGAGCTTTGTTTAGTATATTTTTAAATGTTTTTTTTTTTTTTTAAAGGTGTATGTGGTTTTATGTACTTTTTAATTTAAAAAATCTTAATTTAATTATGAAGGAAAATTAAAATTTATATGTTTATGTACGTCATAAATAAAATATTTTAAAATAAATATAATAATTTTTAATTGGTATGGTTCTTTTAAGACATTTATAATGTTTATTGATATTAATATTATGTTTATTAATAAATGCTAATTATTTGATGTATAAATGACTGATAAATTTAATTTAAAAGTTTCTACTATACAATTACAAAATGAGACTTCTTCTTATTATTATAAAATATCTCCTAACATAAAAATATAAAATAATTATAATTTAAAAATTTCATTGTAATAAAAAAAGGATTCAAATTATAATATAGTTGTTTAACCACAAATTTATTAAATGAGTATTTTTTGATTCAACTAATGATTCAAAGAAAATCTTTTGAAGCTTTTAACAATATTTAAAAAAAGAGGATAATATTTATTAAAAAGATTATTATGATAAAAAATGAATGTTAAATATTTAATTCTAAGGTGTATTACTTTTTAAATATAGTTAAGCTTTGATATATAATATTTATTCCATAGAGTTTGAAATTGAGTTTCATTTTGTTTTTAGATGCTTTCTATATGAAGGACATTAAAGATAATTTATTTTTTTATTTTTTCTATAAAGAGATTTGTATAACTCTATCTAGACTTTCATGACTTATAAGAATAAGAGATGTTTAATTTTTTTTAAGAAATTTTTGATCTTTACCAATATAAGAAAAAGGTTTTGCTTCCATAATGCTCTGTGTTCGTAAGATAGCTTCTTGCATTCACCTTGTTTCTTCTTCATAGGTAAATAGGAACCAACTTCTCAACGTGTAATGTCCCCTTCCAATTGACATCTCTCAGTACTTGAGATTAGCCTATTATGTGGCCCTCGTAGGCTAATATGGAGGATAGAGGGTCTTGTTGAGGCATGGCTTGGCTTCAGTTGTCAAAACTATTCAGTTTGGCTTTCGTTCGGGATCTTTCAGACATCATTTGCTTGACTTACTATTTTTAGTAAGTGGAGACACTCAGCAAAGCACCCTTGCTATTTTTAGCAGTATGGTCTAGTCATATGCAGATTCAGTCACTTATCATCCGGCTTCAGACGGTTTGTCATTTGGACTTATATTGAGAGAGATATTAATATTTATTTGCCAAAATAAATATTAATTAAATTGAAGCTTATATTATAAAGTTATAATGTAATTTGATATTATAACTTAAGTGATTTATTGAAGGGGTCTACCATCATGAAGAAGGGGCCACTTTTTAATTAATTATTTTAATTAAAAGGGCGCCCAAACTATTGAAGAATTAAAAATGAAATTCAAGTTTTATTTAAATGATGCCTTTTGAAGGAAATCGACCTAATTGAGGAGATATAAGTTTTATTCAGAGAACGAAGCCAAGGGTTTTAGTTTTCTTCAGCATTGGAGAACGAGCCATCTTCAGTGTTTGTAGTTCAGAGGTTGTGAAATATCAACTGATTTATTGTCTGCAGTTGAATAGCTTCATTCATAAGTTATTATAGAGTTTATTGTGAAGTTATTATTTAGGGTTTGATTCAATAATTGTCTAGAGAGAGTGATATTCTTGAGCGGTTGGTTTTGATATACATCTGGCACATTTCCCAAGGTGGTACGGATTTATACATTGCTGGTTTAGGGCCGTACTTCTCAGCTTTAAGGCCATACTTCTTCTACAAGCTTGGACGCCTTACTTTTTGGTCTTCTTCCTTCACCAGATGGGACACCTTGATCTCTGGGATAGTCTACACCAATTTCGAGGCTGGAGAAGGCTTTTATGAGGCTTACCGTACTCAATCTTCACCATTATTAGCAGCTGCAATAACTAGGTTTTTTGAATAAATGTTATTGATTTTTACTATGCATGTTGTCTGATCACAGTTGTAATCAGTTTGGAAGAATAATAAATAATTTGGCATCAATATGTCAATTGGATTCCTTCATATTTAGCACTGTAGTATTTTCTTTGAATTTTGCAAGCATTCTCTTTCAAAATTGCACCAATATCTTTATGAGCAAAAAAACACAAAAAAATCAAAAACCTTCAAAAACACAAAACACATCAGTTTAAGCATCTGGGGTTGAAGTAGAACCAACAGGGTTCTTCACAGTGGTATCAGAGCAGTTTCCTGCCATCCTGAGGGTTTGGGATTCATATGTAGCCATAAGAGGTTGGGCCTCATAGATATCACACTCGCAGAAGAGCTTTGTTTGACAGGGAACGAGAATTGAATAGGCAGCCGAGTACCAGGGCTGACAGAACAGAGATTCCTCAAGATCCTCAGGATGAAGATGCAGAGGTCAGACAGACTCTTAGAGATTTACAGATAGGTCAACAGCAGGTAGCTGATGTATTAAAACAGTTGACCACGATGATACAGAGGATTGGTTCGCCTAGGAGACCATCACCACGTCGTGATGAAGACAAGAGTGATGCAGGTTCACAGAGGATACCCAAGACTGTTTCACGGATAGCAGATAGGCCTACCCGCCCTATTTTTGTGAGACAGGAGCTTGATGAGGCTATTGCAGATGAGGAGCCTGAGGGAGTGTTCACTGATACTCTTATGGCAGCGAACGATGAGTGGGAGTTATTGACCCCAGAGGTCAAAGAGAGACTCACTTTTGACAGGTTTCTCACACAGAGGAGAGATCATTACAGGAACATGCAGGATAGGAGGCCTAAACATCAAAATAGTGACTTGAAGCACACCACAAATAGGCTCACTTTAGCTATGTTTGACGGCAGCTATAAGGTTACAGCTCAGGCTTGGATTAGTAAGTTGGATACCTTCCTTACATTGTGTCCCATGGCTGAGGAGGATGCTATTGGATATGCTACTTTGCATCTTGAGGGGGCAGCTTATGACTGGTGGCATCATGGGATGGTGACACTCCAGCATGATCGCATCACCACTTACCAATAGTTTGTGGACAGATTGGTGGAATGGTTTGACAAGAAGGATCTTGAGACTTACTTTAGATATTTGGCCCAGTTGAGACAGGTTGGTAGCTTGGAGGCCTACATAGGAGACTTCCAGCGGTTATCTGTGATGGTTCCCAACATATCAGAGAGGCATCTAGTTGTGCTCTTTGTGGAGGGATTGTTGGAGCCATTGAGAGGTTGGATCAAAGCATTTGATCCTCTTTCACTGTAGGAAGTGATGAAGAAGGCATGCAACATGGAACTTGCAGCTCCATCGAGCAAGTTCAATTCTAAGAGTACTTCGTCATTTAACGACAACAAAGGATTCAATAAAAATAGAGAGAAATCTGATTTTAAGAGTGATTCAAAGGGAAAATCAGCAACACCCTTGGATTGTGAGACTCTTAATGATTTGTGTAGGAAGAAGCTTTGCTTCTACTACAAGGGTCCCTATGATGCTAACCATGATTGTCCTTTGCGGCCTAAGGGTAAGGCCAATAGAGTAATGTGGGCTTATTATGAGGATTCAAAATCTAAAAACTCTGGACAATAGGAGAGTTCTAAGGAGTTAGAGTCAGAGGCTTCAGAGCCTAAGGTGGAGGCAGAGTTAGAGATCCAGTTTCAGGAGGCACGGTTGTCTAGCATACAGCAGGAAGGATCTTTCAAACTGTGTGGAGTTTTGGCTGGTCAAAAGGTTATCACCCTTTTAGACACAGGATCCACCCATAATTTTATAGATGCCAGATTTGTGGAGAAGTGTGGACTCATAACCGAAGAGTTTGAGGGCATTCAGGTTAAGGTGGTTGATGGTTACACTCTCAAGTGTGACTGTATGATCAAGGATCTTCCTTTGCGCCTGAATAATTATGAATTCAAGGCTGATTATTATGTGGTGAATATGGGTGATATTGATTTAGTTTTGGGTATGAAGTGGCTTCATTCCCTTGAGGAAGTTACACTTCGTCTCAAAGACATGGAGATCCGGTTCGAGGTGGATGGGAAGACTCATATACTAAAGGCCATCTGAGACAGTAATGTCAAGACTATTTCCTTTCAACGGATGGAGAGACATATGCGTCATGACATGGTTGAGTGGGCCACCGAGTGCACTTTGACGCCTACACAGGAGGGACAACATAAGACCGAATATCATCCTGACATTCAACAGTTGAGAGTTAAGCATGGGAAGGTTTTCAGTGACATTCCACTAGGGAGACCTCTAGATAGAGGTATTAAGCGCACATCATAGAGCTTGAGGAGGGTGCCAAGCCCATCATTATTACTCCTTACCAGCATCCAAAGTGGCTTAAGGATGAGATAGAGAAGACTATCAAGGAGCTGCTTGCTATGGGTCACATTCGACTGAGTAAGTCACCATTTGTTTCTTCAGTTGTTCTAGTGAAGAAGAAAGATGGTACTCTCCGTATGTGCATAGATTATGGAGTCCTGAATAAGAGGACTATTAAGAATAGATATCCCATACCCCGTATAGATGAGCTTATTGATGAGCTCCATGGTGCCTGTTACTTCTCGAAGATAGACTTGAGGTCAGGATATCATCATATTAGAGTTTGTGAGTAGGATGTTGAGAAGACCACTTTTCACTGTCATTGTGGACACTTTGAGTTTGTGGTTATGCCATTTGGGCTAACCAATGCTCCAGCAACATTCCAATCCACCATGAACAGGGTCTTCCACTCACATTTGAGGAGATATGTACTTGTCTTCTTCGATAATATTTTGGTCTACAACCAAACATGGCAAGAGCACTTGGCTCATTTGGATACAGTACTCAACATTTTGGAAAGGGAGTCCTTGTATGCCAAGGAATCCAAGTGTGATTTAGGGATGATTGAGTTGTTGTACTTAGGCCATATTATCAGTGCAGAGGGAGTGTGTATGGATCCTGAGAAGATCCGTGCTATTGTAGATTGACATACTCCTGCAAACCTTACATAACTGTGAGGATTCCTGGTGTTATGTGGTTTCTATCGCAGATTTGTCAGTGGATATTCATGCCATGCAACACCTATGACATATTTGTTGAAAAAAGGTGCATTCTTTTGGACTCCTGAGTCACAGGAGTGTTTTGTGAGGTTCAAGGAGCTTATGACTACATGTCCAGTGCTGGCACTGCCACATTTTACGAAGCCTTTTGAGCTTCAGTGTGATGCTTCTGGTGAGGGCATTGGAGTGGTGCTTATGCAGGACACACACTTGATTGTTTATGAGAGCAGGAAGCTCAGAGGACTAGAGAGGGTTTACAGTATATATGATAAGGAAATGTTGGCCATAATGCATGCCTTGGCTAAATTCAGGGAATATTTAGTGGGCAATAAGTTTTGTATTAAAATTGATCATAATCACTTGAGGCATTTCCTAGGACAGCAAGATTTGAATGACCATCAGCAAAAGTGGGTGAGTAAGTTACAGGCATATGACTTTGACATCACTTATATCAAAGGTACACATAATGTTGTTGTTGACGCTCTTTCACGCCGACCTCATCTGAGTTCTATGGTACAAATTGTCGAGGATTGGAGGCACTTGATTGTGGCAGAGTATGCCAAGGATACATGGGCATCTGGTATTGTTGAGGGATCTATTGAGGACACCAGGTACACACTTGTAAATGACTTGATCATTTACAAGAACAGGATTTTCTTGATCCCAGGAAATAAAAATAAATTGAGTGCTGTCATAATAGTGGTTTACAATTCCTGAGAGGAATGAATTTTAGCTGAAATCACATATTTTTAGAAAATATAATGATTTAAGCCTTAAAAAGTTCCATTTTAAGGATTCTAATTGAAGAGGGTTTGATTAAATCACCTTAGATCAAACCCCCTTAGATAGAACCTCACTAGTTTTAAACCATACCTATAAATGCATCTCCTTTACACCTATCAAAATGCTGATAAAAAATCACTTTTGATTTAGCTTTTGGGGGATGAAATGAATTCATTTAAAATTTATTTCAAATTATTATGGTATTCCTCATAACAAGCTATCCAATGAATATAATTTTAATATGTTTTGGTTTTGTTATGTATTTGTTTTTTAAGTTTTATTAAACATAGGTTTTTCATCGAAAATGAATTTTTTGTTCTTCACATGTGGAAAAAATAGAGATTATCAAATTTTGAAAAATATAGGCACCAGATATTGAAGTCCCTGATCCAACAAAAAAATAAAATGTAATTTGACATATACAAAAAAAAAGCGCGTATTATACGGTCGCTACTGCGGTTTGAATTGTAATTTGTTTTGACTTTGAAACTCTGATTAAGGAAAATATTCAATTAAAACTATCTAAACTTCATGGAAGCACTAGATATTAGAGTTACAAATCTAAATTTGAAAGAATTAGAATTTTTTATCCTCTCATGGAAAAAGTTATATGCTATAATGGTGTGTGAACTTTTAAAAAATGTTGTTTTCTCAAAAAATCAATTTTCAGGAGATGGGAAAAAAAGAAGTGTAATTTGATTTCAAAAATTTTGAAAAAATGTTTTAGAATCTACGTAATAAAAAATTTTCCATAGACCCTTAGTTTGCACCGTTTTCAAATTCCTCACGCCTTCGCTATAGGTTCCCTCGAATGTGAAGATTTAGTTAAAAATAATAATTTTAGTGTCCGCTTTGGCCAAAAATTGTAAACCACTATTATGGACTACCGAGATGAAGAACACCATTCTGCGAGCTTTCCATGATGTACCTATAGCAGGGCATCTCGGGTACTTTAAGACATACAGACAGGTTCGGGAGAGATTTACATGGAAGGGTCTTAAGGCAGATGTTCTTTAGTATGTGCGTGAGTGCCCTGTTTGTCGCTGGTAATGTGCTGTGAGAACACTCTATTCGTAGGTTGTTGCAGCTACCTCCGCATTCTCATAGGGAAGTGGGAATGCCCGTCGATGGATTTTATTACGGGCTTGCCTAAAGCCCAAGGACGTGATTGCATATATGTAGTTGTGGATCGGCTGACGAAGTATGCCCACTTCTTTCTGATCACCACTACTTACACAGCCTACCGTGTAGCGCAGGCTTCCATGAGGTTTTATATATATTACATTGGTTGCCCGGGGAAAGGGCGAAGCTGGCTATTAAGGATAGTCGGCCTGTCACTTTTGTATGTCGCACTGTAAATCGCTTCACCAGCACTTCCGCCATCAACCGTGACCACCTGTCGCACGAAGAGGGAACAAATGGGTGAAGCGCCGCCCTTTGGAAATTTCATGAAAACGCGCGTTGTTATGCATATATTTTGCGATACAGTTGTTGCCAAATGGTCACCTTCACGATACTATCTCGATGTCCCCATTCATGGCGTTGTACAGGTATGAGGCACCTAGTTTTCTTGATTTGCTACTGAGTGATAGTAGAGTGCCTAGTGCGAGAGACTTATTGCAGGAGAGCCAAGACATTATGAGGGCTCTTAAGGAGAATATTGCTAAGGCACAAAATTGACATAAGTAGTATGCAGATTAGAAGAGGACAGAGAGATATTTTGAGGTGGGAGACATGGTATATCTCATGATGCAGCCCTATCGACAGTCTACTCTCAGGAAGAGTGGATCCGAGAAGCTCAAGCCACGGTATTATGGTCCTTTCAGGATTTTTAGGCATGTTGGGGAGGTGGCTTATGAGCTAGAGCTTCCAACAGATAGTAAGGTCCACAATGTTTTTCATGTGTCACGCCTCAAGAAGGCGTTAGGACATCGTGTGGTACCTTCAGCAGTATTGCCCCCCTTAGATGATGAGGGAAAGTTGATTTTAGTACCTGAGTCTATCCTGGAATACAGGGAGAGACAGCTACACATGAGGACTATCAGGGAATATCTAGTGAAGTGGAGAGATTTACCAGTGGAGGATGCTATGTGGGAGAGTGAGGAGATTTTGCAGCATCCTGAGTTGAGATTGCTTGAGGACAAGCAATTTCAGGAGGGGCGGACTATAATGTCCCCTTCCAATTGACATCTTTCAGTACTTGAGATTAGCCTATTATGTGGCCCTCGTAGGCTAATATGGAGGATAGAGGGTCTTGTCGAGGCATGGCTTGGCTTCAGTTGTCAGAACTATTCAGTTTGGCTTTCGTTCAGGATCTTTCCGACATCATTTGCTTGACTTACTATTTTTAGTAAGTGGAGACACTTAGCGGAGCACCCCTGCTATTTTTAGCAGTATGGTTTGGTCATATGCAAATTCAATCACTTATCATCTTGCTTTAGACGGTTTGCCATTTGGACTTATATTGAGAGAGATATTAATATTTATTTGCCATAATAAATATTAATTAAATTGAAGCTTATATTGTAAAGTTATAATGTAATTTGATATTATAACTTAAGTGACTTATTGAAGGGGTCGAACATCATGAAGAAGGGGCCACTTTTTAATTAATTATTTTAATTAAAAGGGTGCCCAAACTATTGAAGAATTAAAAGTGAAATTCAAGTTTTATTTAAACGATGCCTTTTGAAGGAAATCGGCCTAATTGAGGAGGTATAAGTTTTCTTTGAGAGAAATTCATTCATTATGCATATGAGAATCAATTTTAGCCATTTCCTTCTTCAGAGAACGAAGCCAAGGGTTTTAGTTTTCTTTTGCATTGGAGAATGAGCCATCTTCAGTGTTTGCAGTTCAGAGGCTATGAAATATCAGCTGATTTATTGCCTGCAGTTGAATAACTTCATTCATAAGTTATTATAGAGTTTATTGTGAAGTTATTATTTAGGGTTTGATTCAATAATTATCTAGAGAGAGTGATATTCTTGAGTGGCTAGTTTTGATATACATTTGGCACATTTCCCAAGGTGGTACAGATTGATGCATTGCTGGTTTAGGGCCGTACTTCTCAACTTTAAGGCTGTACTTCTTCTACAAGCTTGGATGCCTTGCTTTTTGGTCTTCTTCCTTCACTGGATGGGACGCCTTGATCTCTGAGATAGTCTACACCAATCTCGAGGCCGGAGAAGGATTTTCTGAGGCTTTTTGTACTCAATCTTCATCATTATTAGTGGCTACAATAACCAGGTTTTTTGAATAAATGTTATTGCTTTTTACTATGCATGTTGTCTAATCACAACTATAATCAGTTTGGAAGAATAATAAATAATTTGGCATCAATATATCAATTGGATTCCTTCATATTTAGCAATGTAGTATTTTATTTGAATTTTGCAAGCATTCTCTTTCAAAATCGCACCAATATCTTTATGAGCAAAAAAACACAAAAAAATCAAAAACCTTCAAAAACACAAAACACATCAGTTTAAGCATCTAGGGTTGAAGTAGAACCAGTAGGGTTCTTCACAACATGGCTATAAATATGATGAAATATGCGAGGCATTGAAGGACACAATTAGTTTGAAATGATATGATTTCTCTTTAGTTTTAATAAATCAAATTTATTCAATAGAATTTGAAATTAAGTTTCATTCTATTTTTAGATGCCTAATTCTCTATCAACGAGATTAAAGAGTTTTTTTTCTTTAAAGAGATTCGTATAAATCTCTCTAGACTTTCACGACTTATAAGAATAAGATATGTTTAATTCTTTTTTAAGAGATGTTTGATCTTTACCGATATAGGAAAAATGTTTTGCTTCCATAATAGTTTATGCTTGGAAGATTGATTCTTTTATTCACCTTGTTTCTTCTTCATAATTAAATAGGAACCAACTTCTCAACATGGTTATAAATATGATGAAATATGTGAGGCATTGAAGGATACAATTACTTTTGATATGCTTTCTCTTTTAGTGCATATTTCCTTTTATTTTTATTCTCTTCAAGATTATTTTATTCAAACTACACTTGCATTTGGGCTAGATTCTTTATTTTTTAATGGTAAAAATTGCACACCTTAAGAATTTTCCCTTTGTTTTGGGCTCATTTTTATTTGTAATGACTAGTGTACAATTGGTGTATTTTAGTGCAAAAAATGACAAATAATCTAAACCTAATTTCATTCCATCTACACATATTATAAGGGATCAATTTTAATCTTCAATTCATCCTTTCATTATCATGGATCAAATTTATGGTTCCAAAAAAAACTAAGGACAGTTATATGGGTGTGGAAATGATCCCAGTATTTACTCCCTCCATCTAGCCATTGCTTATTGACTTCAAAATTTGATTCACTAACATGTGTGTTAATGTGTTGTATGTATAGAAAAAATCTAAATCATTTTAAGCCATTAAAGATACATCAAAAAAATTTCACTAGAGCATTATAATTATAAAGTATGAACAATGTCTTATCAACTTATATCGATATCTTAGATGTAATTGCCAAGTGTTTGTTATCTTTGATAATCTTCTCCAACTTGCTGAATTGACAATAATGACTTAACAAGGAGATTAGTTCTAGCCTCACAAACTCCTAAATGGTGTGTATAAACACCATCCCTTTCACATTGTAGAATCTAAATATCAACTCAAGAAAGTTATTGTTGTTAATTTTTGTGTAGATCATTTCCATGTGTAGAGTTCAAATCCATAAGCAAGGTTATTGATGTTGTAGGCATAGAGATAAATTGATATGATAGACATACAATTTACTAACTTAAAGACATTGGTTTGATCATTTGTAAAATAGTAATAAATTTACAAATCTTCTATTAATATTTTTCACAATAAATATCAATCAAATTTAAAGTTAAATACAAATATTTTATTCATATAATATTTATATTTATTTCAATTATTGAAACAACCCCAACTTTTCATCATAAATAAAATTGATTATTTCAGTGCCACTCAATTAATTTAATTAATTTATTCCCTTACAATTTTTTATTATACTTTTAAAATCTCCCTAAACCAATTTTGACCTTTATAAACATTGATATCACTATCTTATCTTTATCTTTGACAGGTTGTACATTAATATATTATAACAGACCTTTTACATTATGGGTCTTATTGGCATCCATGTAAAAGACTCCACTAGTGATAGGGCACCAACATAGCCTAGTAGGGTCCTCCTGCAGAACATAAGGACAACGCCTTTTCTTTTGTCTTCAAGCACATGAGATTGATCAAGAATTTAAAATCAAACCCCAAAAATACTTGCTTTCCGCTCTACAACTTTTAATGTGCGAATACGGTCACTCCGCAAACATTTTATTACTGTGGTGCATTGAGCTTAATGATAGCACAAACAAGCGTTCTCCCAATTACTGTTAGAAATTCAATCTTTCTATCTTTTTGACAAGTCTTGAAGCCAAAAATTTAATTCCACTAACACACAATAACAGCTTTTTCCTTTTCATGCGCTCAAGGAATCAGCTATATCTTCTTCGTATCTTAACTGTTACGTCTCTATACAATGCATGCTATAGTTCTGTGAATTTGCTTTGTAAATCACTAAAAATGGTGTTAAAGTTGGATCAAATTGGATGACAGAAACGACTCATTAGCAATTTGTGGATAGCGCCACTTATTTCGTTATGGATTGGATTAAGGGAGACGTTTGGGATGATTTATTTCCACATCGTGCCAAAAAAAGACTATGCTTCACGAGTGCTAATACAACAATGTTATAAATTTTTTTTGTATCATATTGCGATTGATGTTGCGGCTCAGCATGTATAGATTTGTATTTATCCAGGCGGGAGTAGGCTTTAAGCCGGCCTTGTAGCAATTGTTTACTAAGGTTAGATGGAACAAAGATGAAGATGATTTCATATTGATGAATTTTGGTGTACGCTTAGATTTTGGTTCTGAATTCTAGAACATAGATCTAATACAGTACAAAGCCTTTTAAAAGTGAGTACCAGAAGGCCCCAGCGATCTTATGGTGTGAACTTACATTTACAAATATTGGGTTCTCAGTTCTGTTGTTTTTTTAACAACAAATTGATCCAGACCATCTATAACCAGAATGGGTGCTATGAGAAATTCCCAATTAGGAAAGAGTGTTACTCATATTATATCTCTTAAGTGGATAGTAGTAATATATGTTATTACTGTTTCCACAATAATGATTGATGCAGCCAGGGGATCTAGGAGGAGTAGAAAGGATTCAACTAATAAGCTGATGGTGAATTTGACTCTGGTGGAGATAGCAGCAGAATTAGGAGCTTGTAAGTCCCAAAACATCACGATGTATTTTGCAGTAGATATATGTATTCATGTATTCAGCTTACACACCCTCTTTGAAATGCTTCAGATGCCCTGGTTTGATTGTATGGATAACAACTTGCTCTTTTTGGATAGAGCTCAAATGTTAAAAGCCAGTAACATAAGTCTAGGAACACCGTATTGCATCTACTTAGTCAATCTCAATGACATATAGTGTAAGTATTCATTAGTAAGCAAAATTTGCTATGGCCTCAAATAAGTTCCCATTTTGAATCTGAAACCTTCTAGAGTTCAATATGAATTGTGTTCGACATTTTGGATAACAGCAGCGGGAGAATGTTCCAATAAAGAATCAGTTCAGGCTTATACCAAGACTCAAGTCTATAATTATAGGTTTCCACATAATAATCTAATTTCTATCAGATATTGAAATTGATTGGCTATCACCTCTTTATAGTTCTCATGGTCCGTTGCTTGATCAGCAATTTCTTTTTGCAAGTTTTTCTCTCCTTTGGTTTGGGATCTCATTTTGCCTGACAAGTTTCTCCTTTCATAAAGAATTTCTCTTATCAGTGAAGAAATTGTATTTTACCAGAAACGACATTGTCTTTATATAAAGTGCATTTTAAACTTAGATCTGAAGCATTTGAGAATGGCTCATAGATTGAAAAAATGTACAGAGAGTTATGACGAATGTTTTCACAACATTGTGTTAATTTTTTAATAGTCTTTATAGATTTGCACGATCTGTCTTACTTGTCTTATCGTGCTGAAGAAATTGTATTGTAACAGAAACGACACTGCCTTATGTAAAGTGCATTTTTAGCATGGATATGATGCACAGAATGATTTCTTATAACAAATATTTCCACAAGTTTTTTTTCTCTAATATATAAATAATGTTGCAATGCAGTTTGTCTGGATGGCTCTTTGCCAGCCTACCGATTGGACAGGGGGTCTGGTTCAGGAGCAAATAACTGGCTCCTACAATTTGAGGTAATGCCAAAGTTCACACTCTGTCAACTATTTTTCAGGTCTACAATCTATGCACGCATTTCCTAGACCAGGCACAATCCATCCTTGTCTCATGCTTGAGTAGCAGAGTTCATTTTTGGCCTTTTTCCATGATAGATAAAAAAATAGATTACGTCCAGATAAATGTTGAGTATCATAGCGCGATAAATGAACTATCATTTATGATTGAACCTCAATCAAATCTTTTACATTTATTTCCTTACTTCCCCCTGACCAAAAAGTGGCGGCATTTAGTGTTATATCACCGAAATTATACGCTTGCATTTTATAAGGGTATTTCTGAAACGTCTTTAAATGTACATATGATGACTCATACTGGGGTTTTTTAATGTTTTATTCTGGTGGGTAGGTTACTCATGTTATAATCTCCTGGTAGTAAATGTTCATATACACTTGTAATAGTTGAGACCGGCTAATGGTAAGTAAACATGCCTGAAAACAGGGCGGAGGATGGTGTAATGATACAGAATCCTGCATTGCTAGGAAAACAACTCACAGGGGTTCATCCAATTACATGGACAAGCTGGCTACGTTTACGGGCATTTTAAGCAACAAACGTGACGAAAATCCGGGTAACTTTAGCAATTTTGAGAGTGTTCTTTTTGTCAAACGAAATTTGTGATTTGGCTTGCATTTAAAATCTTTTGTTTCCTTAAGTTGTGCAATCTGAGTAGAGAAGGACAAACGCTAGTTTATCTAACGGCGGTGTCCCAGAATCTATCCTATCTTCTCAAGAATAGTGGGATTGGTTTAACAATCGTAGGGTACCACATCTCGAGTTAATGCTTCAAGGTCTTTGGTCCCTTCAGAATGTACCCGATGGTTCAGTTGCTCAATTTGTTTCAAAAGTTCTGCAAGGAATTACTGGATTCAAATATCTTTTGCATTTTCTGGGGATTCTGATATGTTCACATACTCTCTTACATTTATTGTGAATTTCTGCAATAGAGGGTTTTCTGCAGTTCTCAGTTAACGTGAAACTCAAGAAGGTATGTCTTGCTTGCTTCCAGCAATATGTGCCTTCCTCAAATTAGGGGCAAGTATCTCTAGGTTACAGGTTCTATCGTCCTGGGATAAGGGACCCACACAAGTCGTTGGGAACCAGGCTGTGTCTAAACTATGGCAAGAAATTCAGCTAATCAACAATGCATTGGGTGTTCCTTTTAGTGAAGACAAGTAGCTTATAAAGCATATATTCTGTTTGAAAGGACTTAATTGAAAACATTGGGTGAATTCAACCAACCACAGGAAATAGGAATCTAGTGCTCAAGAAATGGAGTAACTTTGGAGGTACATGTTGTATTTCTTTGACAATGGGCAAAAGAAGGATATGTGAAGTCCACAGTAAATATAATACTTGCAAATGAGAAGATCACTTTATGGAGGAATATAGAGGATTCCAAAGTTTCTCTAAACAAAATCCAATGAGAAGCACATATTGGCTTTAATTTCGAGGATAAGAGAGGATGTAGGTTTCCACGACACGAGAAGATTGCAGTTCTAGCTGGTTTCCAAGGAAGGGCGAATAGTTAATTTGATGTTCTGAATGGCAAGCGGGCCTAGGAAATTGATTTTCGGAAATGATTTTTTAATATCCTTTGATACCCAGGTCAAGCCTGTGTTGAGTTCTCCTAGAGAGTTAAAGATAATGAAGGACATAAATGTTCTGCATCTGTTTGCATCTTTTAAGAATAGAGATTACACATAAAACAATGTCCAGGCCTATAATAAACCTAATAAACTACCTTTTACAAGTCACCTATATCTGAAATTGAAGGGAAATGCAAGGTTATGTCAATACTTGGTGAACAGTTGCCCATAGCGCACCTCTGAGGCAAGCATTTCGTTTCATGAAGAAAACACAATAGCAATTCATTTGAATATTCATTCAATTTCTGGTAAATAATTGACATCCCTTGGACAAAAATATTTGCATAGAATAATGGTACGAAAACAAGAGAGGTCAAATTTAACAAAAAAATCTTTGAGTTCAAGCGTGCACTCATGCAGTGACATCTGCTGGTTGACAGCAGTCACTGTTGAAAGTTGTTGAATCAGTTACTTTTTACACTTTTTTCCACAGAAGCTGAAAGTAAGGTCCCTGTCTAAAGATATTGATTATCCTAGTTGATAGCAGGCACTGTTGAAGGTTGTTGAATCAGTTGCTTTTTACAGACTATTTCCCACAGAACTTTGAGTAAGGTCCCTGTCTAAAGATATTGAACATATTGATCTTCCTGGTTGATAGCAGTCACCGTTGAAGGTTGTTGAATCAGTTGCTTTTTACAGACTATTTCCCACAGAATTGAGAGTAAGGTCCCTGTCTAAAGATATTGAAGATATTGATCTTCCTGGTTGATAGCAGTCATTGTTGAAGGTTGTTGAATCAGTTGCTTTTTACAGACTATTTCCCACAGAACTGAGAGTAAGGTCCCTGTCTAAAGATAATGATCTTCAAAGTTGAACCAGCTCTCATTAATTCAATCAGATTGCACCTAATGCACATTAAGAGAGCAGAATTCCTTAATCACTGAAGAGAGTGGTCGCCCTGAGATACACCTAGTACAGTTGTTCATTTGTGCATGTGTTTCTGCATTAGTTATTAGAATCTGGCTGGTTTTTGAAAGTAACAGGATTTGTCTTCTTATTTGCTGCAGAGTAACCATGCCTAACTCTGACGCCTGCCATGAATCTTTTAGTAAAACAATCTACAACTGTCTCATATATTACAAAACAATTTTTCTAAATATGCATTTTTACAACTATGACTAGGCTTGCCCCGTAGGAGACATTGCCATTCTCGCTACAAACATGGGTAGCAGGAAGTTCACGATATGGTACCCCTGGTGCAAGTTATATGAACTTTCTGTGACCAGACAAATCTTCAGAGAAATTTAAATCCTGAACAGCTTACATGGTGGACCTGTAACTTGTTAAGAATATAGATTGGCATAAAACAAGTGAAGCAACTCTCTGGAATGAGATCTCAGTGTCCGGTCAGATTCCCATACTAGTTGCTTCTTGTCTATAAAGTTATTGTGTTATGAGTGAATTTTTCAAGTTATGAGACTTGTTTTTCAGAATTTCTTCTCCTACACTGCTATCTTGCATTACTGGAAGGATGGGGAATGTGAAGGGATCATTGGTTATAATTTCCATAGTTAAATATAGGCTTTGGCACCATAGTTCCATCATTATTAGACATAAAAAGGGGTCTAAGTTGGCTATCAGTCCTCTATTAATTCTTCCACATGATATGAGCAGAATCTACTCTTTTCATGGTTGTTTGGCTCTTTTGGGGGGCTTCCTGGCCATCATGTGACTTTATTTGATTGAAGTAGTCAGCATTTGACTTGTTGCTCAAAAGAGAGTGGTGTTTGTAACATTGGAAGGTAGTCTTTGAGAGCTTTCTTTTGATAGCAAATAAATAATGTTTTGCATCGATAATAATCAAGCTATGGGTGATAACATATCTCTCTCTAGAAAACATTGTGCTCTCAATGAGGCTTGTTTAGAGAAACATGGATTCATAAAGTTTTGCACTGCGCAGACTAAAAAAATCTGAGACATTATGTTTGCAATCACATTCATTATTTTCCATCTTCATAAAACATCAGTGTGTAGCTTCAAGGTTGGAATTGTATCAATAGACACACCACTGCTTTTGTATAAAGTTATAAATAACAAAAGGTTTACCAAGACCAAGAAGTGCAAGTATTATTGCGTTTTGTTTCTGATAAAAAATTGCTAGTTCCAAATCCTTAAAAGTAAGCCTCTTCCTGAGTGCTAGAGGTGTCAAATCCAGGGAAAAACCTTCAATCTTATGATTAGGCAGGGAAACATTGGACCAATTATTGAGGTGGGTAAAGCTTTCTTCACTTTTGGCTTTGCTAAACCAAGGGGGGCTTCCCTAAGGTGCTGTAATAGATAATACCACTTAACCTGATACAAATCATACCCAATGCAAAATGCACCACCCCTATGTTGGTCGTCATTTTGTGCCTAAATGCTGGTTTGCAAAATTTAAGGTTAGGCACCTTATTAAGCAAATGGACTACCACATTAGCTATTTAAAATGCATTTCAAGAATGCCCCTAGTGTTGTTTCATGCATTTAAATGTGGCAGTAGATTAAACTACTTAAAAGATGAATTGAAAGATGTTTAAATTGATTTAGATTGAGTGTGTTGGGATGATGGGGGGATGGAGTTCGTAGTAGACTAGTGCCTATAGCTAATTGTGCAACAAAGTCATTGGATTCACACAAAACATGTAATAACTGCAATCAATGGTGACACTTTAATGAAGATGTGATGCAGTCAAGGTTAGGGGGTCCTATCAAACAACCCAACCTTGCAGCCAATAGAACAATCCACTGCAAAAGTTGCTCAAGGACTAACACATTTCAATTCTATTAATTTCAGGTAGCAAAATTACAATATAGGAGTACAACCCTGGATCAATCTTGATCACAATCACCTATCACCCTTTTTGCAAACTTCCTAAAACTATTTTCCCTCGAAAAGATCCCCCTTTCCAGCATGCGTTGATCTCCATCTTATCCTCAGGAAGTTAGGAATTGAATTGGATCAAATCTTGGTCATTTTTGCAACTAAAATCATTACTAGAATGAAAGTGCAATAATAGGTCAAAAGTTTGCAAGTGCAACAACAAGCTGAAAGCTCATAGATGTAGTAGCAAGCAACAAACCTGCAATCGGATAGTTCAAATAGCAAATTTTACTTCATGATCGGTTGGCCAACAAAACTCTGCAATTGTACCAAGTGACGCCATCATTACATCGTCTTCATCCTTTTTTTGCTTATTGAATTAAACCTTTAAATGGTGCACATATCTGGTTCAATTATATTCATCTGCAACTAAACCATGTTGACATTGTCATCGAGATTATTCATCTAAATTGGCTGACTAAACTTTCAAATGTTCAGATCACACACGTTCTTCCACAAATCTTGATGGCCATGGGAAACCTGCATACTTCAATTGGAAATGTAATTCCTACGAGGTATATGGGAAAGAAGTTCCCACAAGCTCAGATGACCTCGAAGTTCGTGCAAAGTGGAAAATCGATTTGGTGTTGAATGCGCAGGGAAAAATATTGGAACTTGGTAAAAGTGTTTGAGCCAAAAAAAAAAGAATTTGGTTCAATTGACTAAGATATTTTTGCAAATGTGGACAAACCCATTGGTACCAGTCAAACACAATGGAACTGATTGTAATTGGTTGATTCAACACCAAAACTCCACAAAGGTCAGTAGCAGACCAAACATCTACAAGGGAAAGTACAACTACAACCCTGAAGTTTGCAAACCAGTAATGGACCAAAAGCCCTCAAAGCCATAACGTAACCAATTATCATCCAATTCTCACCAAACTGAATTTGCAGATACAAATAAACCCTTCCACAAGGTGATGCCCATAATTTGATCCAAATTGCCTCAAAAAATCTTTAAAGCCACAACCCAAAAACCAACAGAAACAAACAAAAAGCAACAAAACTGAAAGGAAAGCAAAGGAAATATTTTTGATTGATGTAGGATTGCCTATGGACGTAGATGCTCCTGCATCAGACCTGTCAGGTAATGAAATGTTCAATGAGTTTGAAACTCATGAACATTTGTAAGTACTTGGGATGGTGATCCCATGCTTGTTCTTTATCCAAAATTCATCTTTATTCACTTGATATCTTCCCTTCCCTCTTTTCCTCTCTTGTCCTCCATCTTCAAGTGTAGACTACCATTACTTGTAATGCTCTGCAAATCTGATTCATGGCTTTCATGAGAAAATCTTATATCCCTAGCTGTAATTTATAATATTTCCTCTTTGAATCTCCACTTCCTTGGTAATTTACCTTCAATCTTCATGCTTGTCTCCTTTTATTTGTGTTGCTATGGCACAAAACCATGAATTACAATGTTTCCTCTTTGAATCTCCACTTCCTTGGTAATTTACCTTCAATCTTCATGCTTGTCTCCTTTTATTTGTGTTGCTATGGCACAAAACCATTACCACTTTCTCTATTCCCATTTGGAGTCTCCTTCATGGGAACTTTCATCAAGTTGTTCTCAACCTCTCTTGTCATCCTCATAACTTGTTTTTTTGAATTGCAACAAATTATGGGAATGTTGTCCTTCACCTCCTTCTCTTTCTCCTCTAATGAACTCAAAACATATTTTTGTCCACCTTTCACAATAGTGTACAAATTTATTCTACCATCATAGATAGTTGATAGCCCCCCTATCAAATTGCCAAGGTCTTCTAAATGACACATGACATGCACTCATTGACATAGCATCACACAAGACTTCATACTCATATGACCCAATCTGAAAACTAACTAAACACTACTCATTCACTATCAATTCATATTCCTTTTGAAACCAAGAAAAATTATATGGATTGAGATGTTTTCTCTTTTTCAAACCTAGCTTTTCTACCATTTCTTCAGATACTAGGTTATGAGTACTGTAGTTGGCCATAGTCGGTCATATTCGGCTGTAGTCGGTTGTAATTAAATAAACCTATAGTTAGATAGCAAATATTTCATACACTTTATGTTACATGTTGTCTTGGGAAACTAAGTCCCCGACTAGTTGGATTAGCTATATGAAGCATCGTGACGGTTGGTTTCTCAACCAATGCTAGTGACTATATGTACTTGGTTCATTGTAGTCGGGATGGTACTATGCTATTATGATGATGACATTATGCTATTGTACTTGCTAGTAATTGATGAATAAATGCAATATTGTGTTACATGGGGACGTGTCCCTTGCCCCAAAACCCACTGTCCCTATCCCCAACCGTCCTCGAGACGGGGGACGTTAAGGGGACATCCCCCAATGGTGCCCATAAGAGCCCAACTAGCAGGAAACGGGAGGAAACGTCCCATGCCCTTTGGGGACGGTTCCCCATCCCCGGTACGGATGGGAGACATTGGAAACGTCCCTCATCATATCAGGGACGGCTAGCCGCCCCCCACGGACAGGGAGCTTCCTGGGTTTAAAAAAAAATTTAAAAAATCGATTTTTTAAATATTTCTTCCTCCTTTCTAAGGTGATTTTTGAGTTTGGGCTGTTTTTTCAACATTTGGCATGCAAAGTGACTGAGTTCTGATTTCTGAATGTTTATGCTTGTGTTTGATTGAATTTTAATGCCAAATCATTTGCATAAAAACATAGAAATGATAACTACTATCATAACATCAACAAATATGAAACATTCAACCTCAAATCTGATTTTATTTGCACTATATCAAATCTGAATACATTGTATTACAGGTCTGATATAAGTCTGATTTGATTACAGCAGCAAACATTTCCTTCAAAATCTAATTTATATTGATTCCCAATGAAATACAAACATACCTGGATCATAGGCTACAATAATAAGTTTAATGACATTTATTATGCTGTTATACTACTTGTTGATGTGTTTTTCGTGACCGCACCAACGCAGAATAAAGTCGCCAACGGCTACCCTATTCTCTCTTGATCAAAGTATCCAGCACGCTAAGATTGCGAGAGAGTTCGTGCATTCAACTCCAAGGTTCTTTCAATGCGAATAGTCTCAGTTGGCTTAATGTCATTTGCTGGTATTTCAAGGGGACTTACAGAATTGTTCGGTAGCGGAGAAAGGAATTCAGATGCTCAAAAGATTTGTCTATGAAGCGCGGGTTTCCTATTCTAACCAGAAAGTACTGAATGAAATGGTGTAAGGTTTAGAGAGTCTAAATCTATTCTAAGTATGGGATATGGAGCTCAACTTCAGCAAACTTCAACCAAACTTCGCTTTGCCTCACCTTGGACAGCTTCCACGGAGTCGGTGCAATCTTCAGGGGAGATGACTAAAGATGTTCAAACCACCACTTGACATGAAGATACCATCACAATGACACATACCATCATTCAAATTGTGATTGAAGTTAGGCCCACAACGTTTCCAGTTGACCACACAAAGCGAACACACCATCAGTGAGCCCGCTAGTGGTATGGATAAGCGAAGCTTGCTTAGATCAAACACCACATTCCATTATTACTATCTACTTGCATAAAAATGAAATTACGCTACTCTACGCTACTTGAAGTAGAAGGGATGAAGAAACCTCGCTAGCTATCCATAACAAAGACGAATTTCACCATCAATGAAAAGATCCTTTATTATGAAAGTGTTACACAACAATCTCTTGCAAAAGTTTTCAAGGGAAAACTTTCTTTCTTCTTCAACTACACTATCAATCTATACTAAGCTACTTCTAAGTTGTCCCTCTACTCTATGTCTACTGTCTACCTCTAAGCTAATTTCTAATGAGATACAAATGAGGGGGGCTCCCCTTTATATTGGCCAAGTCCAATGGACTGCCTGCCATACCGGTCGATGGCCCATTGTGCCACCCCTAAAATTTTAAACAAGATTCACACCCTAAAACCGCCACCTCAAGAGGTAATAAA
The DNA here is from genome assembly GCA_007258455.2 of Sequoia sempervirens. Classification (NCBI taxonomy): domain Eukaryota; kingdom Viridiplantae; phylum Streptophyta; class Pinopsida; order Cupressales; family Cupressaceae; genus Sequoia; species Sequoia sempervirens. Next base: position 17,639,553 of record VDFB02193867.1, on the reverse strand, counting down.
TGAGCTTACACGTCCATCATCCTTCTAGAAGATTCCAACTTGAAACGCCAGTTTGACCGTTTCTGATCTCTTCTACCATCGCCGTTTTCAACTTCTTTGCCTCGAAGCTTCCATTCTCCATCTCTTGCCTTTTAAAACATTTCTTTCTCCCTCACACCGTCTCAACACTTAGCCATTTTTTGCATCTTTCTTCCTTTGAGGTTGAAATGTCATCTTGGATTATTTTCTTCATCACTTTAAATCATCACCGCTTGGTCCCGACGTTCCTCCTACAAAACAAGCAGGGAGAAGAGTATTATAACACTTCATAATATAAATTCAACTTACTTACCAGGATTTTCACGCTCTAACTTCCAAGCGTTCATCGCCTTCACTAGCCAACCTCATCCTCAAATTCTCCATGCCTTAGTCAAATTTCCAACCCATCCTCGGTGATACCCATGCATTTGACTCGGATATTTCATCCAACTCAAACTCGAGAAAAACCTTCATCGAATTTTGATCAAGAATTATCTAGGCGATCATTTTCAAATTCATCTGCCAAGGCATTTTTAACACATTTTATCCCTTGCCTTAGAAATTTTTTAAATTTTCCCTTAGGAAAATTCATTTTTCAAGCGCCCATCAAAAATATCCAACCTAAATGCCTTCGGAAGTGTAGGACATGGAAATCAACTTCTCATCGAAGATCTTCACTACCTAAGAAAAATTTTCTTCAACTTGTCGAACTTCATGGGTATACAATGAACGTGGGTTCATTTTGATTTTCTTGAATTTCAACCTTAGAAAAATAATACTTTCAACAAATTTTTAATCTCGTTTTCACATCTCTGTGAAATTTTGTTGCTCTCGATTCTTAAAAATTTTTATTGACGTAAGTACCGGGTATCATCCGACTCCCTCAATCGGGTACCTTATTCAACTCTCGTGAAATTTTCACATCCCTCCAAGCTAGGCAATATTTGAGTAGGTGGCACCTCAAAATTTTAGTAAAAAATTTCCAACGCCTTAAAATTATTCTTTAACATTCCCCTCTCCTTAGGCGCACCAAGTGGGTCCAGCTTCAAATCCAAACACTCCTCATAGATTTTTAAATTTAACTTCTAGGCGCCTGTAGAGGAGTCAACTTTTAAATCTCGCCCACTTAGAAACAATTTCTAATGTCAAAAGAAAATCATCATCACATATTCAAGGCGCATATGAGGCATTTAACTTCAAATTCCTATGCCTAGATTCTCTACTCACCCTGGGCGCCAACAAGGGGTCAAGCTTAAAATATTCTCAAAGGGACCCACTTCATACTTTGGACGCCCTGTATTTTGTCATCATGCATGCATGTATTCTTGGGTGTAGTTTGTCCTTTTCCTCCTTGCATGGATAATTTTTGTCTTTTTCCTCCTTTGCATGGATTCAACGCCTTAATGCCTAGTCTTCACATGCTTTCAATGCCTTTGAATATTCTTCAAGTCTTCTCCCCCTTCTAGGCGCATTTGGAGGGGCCTACTTTCAGTTTGAGAACTTAGAATTTTTCTAGTTGATATTTCCATGAGGGGCGCATTTAGGGGTGGGGACTTCAAATTTAAAATTCTTAGAAACTTTTCCAACTCAAAGGCGCATTTCACCCTATAGGCTTTCGCTTTTAAGCACTTAGAATTTTTTTAGACTCATCTTCTCTTCCATGGGCGCAAATGAGGTCCTCTACATCAAGTGTTAGCACTTAACATTTTCAAAGCTCCATAGGCAAGTCCAGGCGCATCAACAGGGGAGAGCTTCAAATTTAAAAGACTTAGAGACTTTTACCACCACACCTCCAGCCAAAGGCGCATATGAAGGGTCTACTCCAAATTTGCAATACTTAAACTTTTAATCACCCTCTTCTCAAGTCAAGGGCGCATTTGGAGACTTCTACTTAAACTTTCAAGACTTGGAAATTTCTTTTAGTCTCTTCAACATGCAAGGGCGCATATGGAGGGTGGAGCTTCCATTTTTCCATACTTAGAATATTCTCCAGCCTTCCTCTAAGTCAAGGCGCAAATGGAGTGTCTAGCTTCAAGTTTTGAATGCCTTAGAATAATTTTAGCAATCTTGAACCTCAAGGGCGCATTTCACCATGCCAACTTCCAATTTCAAACACTTAGAAGAATTTTCCATCAAACCTAAGTAGTCAAGGCACCTAGGAGAGAAGGAGCTTCAAATTTTAAGTACTTAGTCAAACTTCATCTTCTTTCTCTAACCTTGGGCGCATTTCCCTAGGCAAGCTTCCATTTTCAATGCCTTCACTAAATTTCTTGCTTCATCTTCAACTTCTCAAGGTGCATTTGGCCTGTGAACTTCAAATCTCAAGTGCTTAGAGAATTTCCACCAACCTTAAGCTTTTAAAGGCGTTCATCACTGGCTGGACTTGAAAATTTATCAATTTCAGTGAATTTTATGCTCTTTGCCTGATTTAGGGCAACTCGATCATGCTCACCCTAATTTGTTATTTTTAGAAAGTTTGTCAACTTTGCACTTCAAGCTAATTTCAAGCTCCAAAAGGCTGGATTTTGCTTTGTTCTGAATCTTGGGATGCATTTGTGTTGTTGATGCCTGATATCTGTCAGTACCTACTATTTTTAGCAACTTACTAAAAATAGCAATTGCTCGGAATGAGTTCAAATTTCACATGCTGATTGCCTGAAGAATGTTGATCGTGGTTGAATACTACTCTGTATGATTTTCCTTGGTTTCCCTTGTAGTTTAGAGCCCTAGTTCCTCTACGCGATACGCTAAAAGATAGTAGTGTCGGAACATTACCCAGCCAACTCAGGTTGCGTTTTGAAATTAGCGCCATGGGTCCTTATCGTTTTAGCCGGCTTTGTTCATCGCGAGACTTAGCTGACGCTATTTCACGGCGGCATGTTTGGGTGGCTTATTTGCATAGCGCGCTGGGTTTGTGACTTCCACAGCTCTGTTTGACGAGAATTGAATGGCAATACTTCTCATTTAGGGTGACACCTGCCCGTTTTGACAGCGTGTGACTTTATTTTAGCCAGGTTCACGAAATGACTTACTATAAATGAAGTAGAGTGCTTTCAGGGTTACTTCAAATTTTCTAGATGGATAGCTTGAAGAGATCTTTGAATCGCGATTAGGATACATTAGTTTTAGGAATTGACTTTTATCCCGCATTTAGGGTCGGTTTGGAAACCCTAATTTGACTTGCATGCATAACAAAGCGACCCTCTGTTTATCCCTCGTTTCCTATTGCATTCGTCGGTTTAATGGTCCCTACGGAAGTCTTTGGGGAGGCAGGCACAGCCGGGATGCATTTACTAAAAATTAAAGGATTCTTGAATAAAGTGATTATCCACCTTTTTGTATCCACACCAGCTAACGTAGATCTCGAAAAACCCATAAAGAATATGCAGACATGCAAAGAAAATCTTGACATGCAAACCCTAAAAATAGCCTTTGAAGGCTGAACTTTGAAAGTCGTTATCTCACTTTGCATGTTATACCATCACGAAGGTCTCTAAAAACCCAGAAGGAATCCTCTGACATGCATTGAAAAACTCTTCATATAAACGAAATTTACTCCGGGAGTTATTTGAGCTGCTAAAAAGGAAATAAGTAGAAGTGGTTGGTTTCAAGCTCAAATTTGCCAGGTGGCCGACTTAATGATGTTCCCAGATGTAGTGTAGTACATTAAAACTTCAAAAATGTTGAAGCTGCTTTCAGTGCACACTTACTAAAATAGTAGTAAAATAGAAATTTGATATGAAATTTCGCGTTGGAAGCCCTCTTCGGAATCACAACGTGACTATGTTGAGTCTCAATTTTCGAACATTCACCTGCAACTTGACCCTGGCTGGTTTGGAAAGTTAGAGAATCCTGTTTCTGGGCACCGGCCAAAATCTCATCAGGATGGGGCACACCGGAAGATGACCGTGAGAAAGGAATGAGAGGAAAGAGAGAGAGAGGAGACAACAGAAACCCAACCAAAGCAAAGCCAAAATTAGGGGTCCCCATTTGCAATGGGAGGCAATGTGTGAAAAAAGAGTCACAACACTCTGCGGTCTGCGTAGTTTCATTTTACATATTGATATTGTTGTTATCAATTATTAATTTATTGACATATCTCTCTCTTTCCCTCTCTCTCTCTATAATATATTAATAAATTTTTGAAAAAATCATATATCTATATATATATATATGTATTTTGTATGTCATCGTCCCCTACCGTCCCCTAAAAATGCCCCCCTAGGAAACGTCTCGGAAATGCGTCCTCTTTAGTCCCTCTGTCCCCATCCCCAAAATACTGTGGAACATAGGCAATATCTTATTCGTGAATGATTTCTATACATGCTCTATGTTCTGTAAGTTTCATCTGTTTACTCTCATTGTACGTTAAAGTTATCCCAACGAGTAAACATTTGGCGCTATTGCCTAAGTGAACTTGGGAAAATCACCTCGATGGGAGAATGGCATTGTGATGGGTCAGCTGACCGAGGAACCAATGCAAAAAAATGAAGATAGGGAAGACACACCGACGGAGGATTTGGTGGACCTGTGGGACATCTTGTTGATGGATCACGTACGGAGGGAGGCTCTCAGGCGAGAGATCCCTCAATCAGTCATCTAGGATAGATTGCACGTCAAACTAGAGGTTGACCATCTCCTCAATCGACTACCAAGGTTGCTTACATGTCATTACATCATACTGCAAGACCTTTGGGTAGATAGTGACCAAGAACGCTAAAGACAACAAATACTACAATAGTATTGTTGATGTGATTTTTTGTGACCGCACCAACACAGAATAAAGTTTCCCAACGGATACTCTATCCTCTCTTGAACAAAGTCTCCTGCATGCTAAGATTGCGAGATAGATCATGCATTTAACTCCAAGGTTCCTTCATGCAATAGAATACCCTCAGTTGGCTTGATGTGTTTTGCTGGTATTTCAAGGGGACTTACACAATTGTTCGGCAGTTGACAGCAGACAGCGGATTAAGTGCTTTCATGTAATTTGGATGATTTGTCAGGTAAGTGCAAATTTCCTAACGCTAACCAGAAATGGACTGAATTTAAAAATGAGTGTAAGGCCTAAGAAGTTTATGTTATATCTAAGGACAGGACGTGGGATCAATCTCGACAGGCTTCAACCAGACTTTGCTCTGCCTCACGTTGGACAACTTACACAAAGTCGGTGCAATCTTCAAGGGAGTGACAAGAGGTTTTCAAATTATAACTCAACATGTAAGTACCATTAGAACGATGCATACAAACACTTGAATCACAATCGAAGTTAAGTTTGTAATGTTTTCCAGTTGACCACACAAGGAAAACTTGCCGTCAGCAAGCCGCTAGTGGTATGGATAAAAATGAGGTTGTCTCGATTGAAACCACAAATCCACAGCTAACATCTACTTGCATGAAAATGAAAACTACTCTACTTTACGCTACTTGAAGTCGAAGGGATGAAGAAATCTTGCTAGCTTCTCATAACAAAGATGAATTCACCATTCAATCAAAGATCTTTTATTACAATAGTTTTTCGCAACAATCTCTTACAAAGTTTTCAAAGGAAAACTTTCCTTCTCCTTCAAACTACGCTATGCTAAGATATTACAACTAAAGTGTCTCTGCTCTACTCTCTATTCCGATCTCTAAGCTCTACTACTACTAAAGTAAAAATGAGGGGGGATGCCCCTTTATATAGCTGGCCAAGTCCAACAGACGGCTCAGATTACAATCGGCTGGATGGCCCAGATTGTGCCACCTCAGCCCTAACCCTAAAAAGAGGAGTGGAGTAATAAATGAACAATTAATGTCCACCATCCTCTAGAAGATTCCTGTTTGTAAACGCGTTCACACTGTTCCTCTTTCTGACTGCAAACTGGATGAGCTTGATCATCATGGTTTCAACTTCTTGGACTGACATGGCCACGTTCTCATTTTGAAATTCCAAGACTGCAACCTCATTCTTCTGCTTAATGATGATTTTCCTCCTTGATGTTGTTCTTAAACTTTGAAATACTTGCTTGGGTTTCCATTTTCTCTCCATCCTGAGCTTACTCATTTCTTCCTTGCCGCTCGCCTGACTGCATTGGGTGCATATTGGGTCTTCAAGGAGAGACTCCAACACTTAGCCATTTCTTGCAACTTTTCTTCCTTCGTGATTTATCATCTTGGACTATTTTCTTCATTACTCCAAGTCATCGTGCCATGGTCCCAACGTTCAGCCTGCAAAACAAACAAAAGGACATCAAAACACGTTACAATATAGATCCACTCCACTTACCAGATCCTGGCATTTTGATTTCCAAGTTCTAAGTAATCTCTGGATTTGATGGGCTCATCGTTTTTCCTCTAACAAACTTCATCCTCAAATTCTTCATGCCTTAGCCAAATTTCCAACCCATCTTGTATTTCGCCCGGGCATACTTCACTCTGATATTTCATCCTACTCAGGCTCGAGAAAAATGCTTTCATTAGGAATTTGATCAAAAATTATCTAGGCATCCGACTTCAAATTCATCCGCCAAGGCATTTTATGTCAACAACACATTTTATTCCTTGCCTTAGAAATTTTTTCAAATTTCCTTAGGAAATTCACCAACCTGGTGCCTATTTAAAATCTTCACCTCAGAATCCTTGGCGAGCTATGGAAGACCTTACAATCCATTCCTCATTGACAATCTTCGATACCTAGAAGAAAATTTCTTTCAGAACTTGTCAAATTCATGGGTTCACAACGAACGGGTTCATTTAATTTTTCTTGAATTTTGAACCTTAGGAAAAATAATTTTCAACAAATTTATTCTTGTTCTTCATCCCTGTGAGTATCTCGTTGCTCCGACTTGAATTTTATCAACCCTGTGAAGCTCGCATCTTCTGACTTCTTCTCTGGCAATTTTATTCATGTCTCAGGGAAATTTCATCACTCCAAGTCTAGGCGTATTTTTCCCAAGGAAGAAAATTTTTGTGCTTTAGAAAAAAAATTTAAAATCACTTAGCACACTTTGCACCCGTGCCTTAGAAATTTTTTTCAACTTCAATCATTCATTTTGACTACGAGGAAATTTTATTAACTCACTTAGAAAAAAATCCTGTTAAATGCCTTGAGCGCATTTCACATGTCATGGAGGATATCTTAAATTTGAAAGCCTTAGGATATTCCCACTTATCCATTTCACCTTGTTTACCACTTTTCATTCCACACTCACCCTTTACATGGCGCATATCACATAGGCAAGAGGATGGGCGCATATTGCATGTAGAGGAGGACAAACTTCCAACGCCCTTTGACCCTTGACTTCCAACATGGGCGCATATGACACATAGAGGAGGATGAAATTTTGCCTTAGGAATTTTCTTGACATGCTATTACCTTGAGGGCGCATTTGGCATAGGGTGAAGGATAAAACATCCTTGACTTTTTGACTTTCATGTTTTGTCTTTACATGCCATGATTTGGGCACATTTTGGCATAGGAGGAGGATGAAGTTTCAAACGCCACCTTTGACTTGTAAACTTGGGCGCATTTGGGCATATGAGGAGGATACTCAAATTTCTATGTTTAGAACATTCTCTAGCTCTCCACAAGTTAAGGCATATATCAAAGGGGGCCCACTTCAAATTTTGAATGACTTAAAGATTCCTCAAGGCTCTCTTAAATAGCTAAGGCGCATGCATGGGGTCAAACTTCAAATGTAGAACACTTCCTTCAAAAGTCAAGGTGTATGGGATGGGGCCCACTTCATACTTTGGACGCCTTGTATTTTGCATGTCAATGCTTTATTTGGACGCCTTGATTCTTTGTCTTCATGCATGCATGTATTCTTGTCTTCAATTGGTCGTATTTTGTCCTTTTCCTCCTTTGCATGCATTTGCTTTGATTTTGTCATCATATGTCTTGTATGCATCTTAGGCGCATTTGGGTGTGCCTACTTCAAATTTATCACACTTGAAAACTTTTAAGTCTTCATGCAAGTCAAAGGCGCATCTTACATGGTGAGCTTCAAGTTTTAAATGCCTTAGTGAAATTTTCAATCCTCCTCTTCTTCAAGGTGCATAAGGAGGGGTGCACTTCAAGTTTTCAAACACTTAGCATTTTACAATCACCTCCTTCTTGTCTTGGGCGCAATTCCACCCCTGAGCTTTCATTTTAAACACTTAGAAGAATTTTACCCTCCACTTAGCTTCAAGGGCGCATTTGAGGCCATGTGCTTCTAGTTTGAGTTCCTTAGCATTTCTTTAACTCATCTCATCAAGCTAGGGCGCATTTGGAGGGTCCTTCTTCAAATTTGAAACACTTAGAAAATTTTTAAGTGCCCTCTTCTCCTTAGGTGCAAATGGGGGCCAAGCTTCAAGTTTGAAGGACTTAGAATATTTTCTCTATGGCATCTTCCTCCAATGGCGCATTCAAGGGTCCCTTCTTTCAATTTTCATGACTTAGAGAAATTTCTTCACTTTTTCAACCCCAAGGGCGCATTTGACCATGCCTACCTCAACTTTCTTAGACTTGGACAAATTTCAATCACTTCTTCTTCCCCTTGGGCGCATTTTGTTGCTGGAGCTTCAAGTTTGCCAGACTTAGTGAATTTTCATGCCATCTTCAAGCTTCTGGAGCAGATTCGAGGGTGTCAAGCTTCAAGTTTATCAGACCTGGATGAATTTTCCAGCTTTCGTCTAATTTAAAGTGAATTTTTCATGATGCCCCCAGCTTGCCCTAATTTGCTATTTTTAGAAAGTTCTTCAAATTTTGCATTTTAAGCTAATTTTTAGCTCCAAAAGGCTTGATTCTACTTTGTTTCGAACCTCGGGATGTGGTTAAGCTGCTGGTGCCTGATATCTGCCTTGAACCTGCTATTTTTAGCAACCTACTAAAAATAGCAATTGCTCAGAATAAGTTCAAATTTGGCGTGTTGTTTGCTCGAGGAGTGTTGGTCGTGGCTGGATGTTGCATTTGCATGACTGTCGTGTTCTGCCCTTGAATTTAGGAAACCCTAATTCTTCTGTACAAGCCTGCTAAAAATAGTAAGTGTTTCCTTTTTGAACCTTTGTAAGTCCGTTCAGCTTGAAATTCGAGCCATGGGGTCCTCATCAGGTGACTTGCCCATTCACAATGGCGCCTGCTGCTGGTTTACTATTTTTAGCCAGTTTCTGGAACGCCTTACTATAAATAGTAAGTGCTCCGTTTGTCTTCAAATTTTACCAGCGGACTCCTTGGAAGATGCTGATCATGATGGGATACTTCAGTTTTTGGAAATTCTGGCGTTTGACCCCTCATTTTGGGTCTCGAAGCTTGAAACCCTAATTCATCTTGCATGTGCCTCAAATGAGCTCCATTCAACTCCGTTTCTATTGCATGTCACTTATGTTCATGATTCTGAAGTGTTGGGCAGCTGCTGGAGTGTACTTGCTAAAAATAGTAAGTGGCTGAAAAAGTGATCAACTAGCTGCTAGATGATTTTGCATGTCAAACTGCCCGAGAGATCTTGAAAGACCCAGAAAAACCCAGAAAATTCATCGACATGCAAGCATTGGCTAAAAATAGTAAGTTCCCGAAAAGTGACTAACTTTGCTTGCATGTTACCTCATTGCGAAGCTCTCGGAAAACCCAGAAAAATAATGCCAACATGTGCTGAGAAAATTCAACATGCAAACGCTAAAAATAGCCTCTGAAGGCTGAATACTGAAAGTCATCGTCTCACTTTGCATGTTACATCACTGCGATGGTCTCGAAAAACCCACAAAGAAACCTAAGACATGCATCTGAAAATTCAACATGCAAACCCTAAAAATGGACCTCGAAGGCAGGACTGCTAAAAATAGCAAGTTGTCCGTTTCTGCTCAAATTTTGCTAGTGATGAGTTCAAAGTGCTCAGAATGCAATGCAGCTGTCAGATCGTGAAAATCTTGAGAAAACAAACCCCAAATTGACACTTACTAAAAATAGAAAATTGGCAGAATTCAGTGAAAATTCAGAGGGAGCTTGCCGGAAGCATATTGACTGCAACGCTAAGTTCAAAAATTGGTTAGCCAATTTATTCACTCCATTTGACTTTAAATTGACCAGAAAACTCAAAACCCTAATTCTATAGACTTAGCCAAAATTTCATGTTTAAGCTCACAGACGGGCACATCCCCGGAAAGGCAGACAGCAGAAAAGAGAGAGAGAGAGAGAGAGAGAGAGAGAGAGAGAGAGAGAGAGAACCAAAGCCAAAAAACGAGGAATGGAGCAAAAATTAGGGGTCCCCATTTTGAATGGGGTGATGTGTGAAAAGGTCACAAATTTGGCATCCCCATGGGAAAGTGTTGAAAAACACTTTAAGAATTGAACCTTGGTTAATCTTTCTCTAACCATCATACGGAAAGGACAATTACTCAGAAGGGGAGAAAAATCCGATATTGGATCAGAACACTTTCATCCAAGACCTTGTGAGTGTGTGCGTATTCATTCCATCTCTAAACCATCTTGACTTCCGGAATCGGCCACAACAAGTTATACAAATATCTTAACTTCAAAAGCATCCTAGACATTGCCTCGTTGCCAGTCAGGCATCCATAGCCCCGATGAGGTTGTCGCTACAATTCTCACGAATATTGCTCCACTGCCGGCCGGGCGACCATAGCCCCGGTGGAGTTATTCGCATATTCCCAAAACCAATATTTCATAATATTTTTCTTTTCATTTCTCATTTTCTTTTCTTTTTTGATATTTTCTTTTCAGCACACTTTCTTTTCTTTTTTGATATTTTTCGTCAATTCCTCAATTGGCTGGCAGGCAATGAAGCCTCCAATGGGTTTGAGAATTGTAGTGGCGCTGAAGCAAGACGTAAGATTTTCACTTGCCAAAACCTTTCCCAAGAAACCAAAATGACTCAGAGTGGAGATAGGTAAGGTATTTGAGATCTTTAGACTCATGTGTTAAGACACAATAATGGGTTAACCTCCCGAGACGAGTTTGATTCCAAACTGGATGATGACACGAGGAAAACAATCTTGGCCCCTTGAAAATTTACACAAAGCCCAATAGAAAGAAACCACGTTGTGAAAGTAAAACCATCATCACCCCCTTCACCATGGGAAACCCTAAAATCCTTGCCCATTCCAAACCAAAACCACTTGAGTGGACAACTCAAGGGACGAAACGCCAAACCAAAAACCGAAAGGGCAACAAACCAAAAACCAAAACCAAAACAAACCGAAAACAAAGAAAAGCAAACGAGAAAACAAACCCTAATCTAACTATGTTACAAAGTAGGCTCCCAGAGGAAACCTAAGATTGGAAATAATGCTTGAAGAATTGCCCGTTGACTGGCAACGAGATATCGTCTCTTGTTCGTGTCCGTAACTTAAATGCATTATCTCCCAGAGTCTCAGAAGCTTGACAAGGGCCCAACCACAATTTGTCGATCCGTCTGTTCATAACTCCTTGATGCTTTGCCAAACTTTCCAAAGCTTCATCCCTTTTATCCTCCAAGTGCATCGACTGAGACAACCTTGTTTGAATCTGGCCCTCTCCCTTATTGACTTCTCCACATTCCTCTTTTAAAGTGACTTGTTGAATCATCTTTGGGACTTGCTCCACGGAGATCTTACTCATGGCACCTGCACTCTCTGGATGGAAAGCCTCGTGAATTCTACATGAATTGGGTAACGATAAGTCTTTGATGGAGGCATTTTCTGTCTCTTGCCTTACACCTTTTAACACAGAATCTCTGGACATTTCTTCATTCTCATTCCCACTTGAATCGTTTTCAGTCCATACTTTGGTGGAGGCAGGCATATCTTCTAAAGACTTTTCTTCATTCGAGCTCTGCAGCAAGAGGACTTCTTTCTTAACGGGCTTATATGAACCCAAATCAGTTTCCACGAACAAAATCTCACTGTTTTCACCACACTCTGTGATCATTAATCTGAGACGCGGTGTACTTTCAATTTTTATCTGATTTGGAACTCCTCTCCAACGCAACCACATGTGGGAGAAGTCAGTCGCGATGTATCCATTTAGCTTTCTGGACCAGTCTCTGCTCAATAGCATGCCATAACCATCTGGTATATCCACAACTGATAGGTCAATGCGACTCTGAATTCTAGTATCCGCTTCCAGCTGCATATGGATATTACTTAATTCTCCGACAACTGGAACTTCAGTCTTATCCAGCTGAGTCACCTTCTTGTTGGTCTGGAGCGGAATTATGCCCAACGCCTGACATACCTTCAAAGGCATGACATTACTTGATGCACCGAAATCGATCAAACAGTTATGCAATAATTTCCCAAAAATTCTGACTGAAACAAGGAATGGGGCTGGCTCATCCTTCCCCTGATAAAAAATGACTGGCTTTTTCCTTCCATCTACTGAAGCGTTCTTACTTTCATCTTCTCTATCCAATTGAACTTGGTTATCTTGAGCAACATCTTTCAGATTCTGTGTTTGCTCTTGTTTTTGCTTTTGCTCCGTAGGAATATTGAACTGAACTCTCCTTTTATCTTCAATCCTCAACTTTTCAGGAGCGTTTGAAGAACCTTGTACCATACCTACGAAGTTTTGAGGCTGTTGCGGAGCCTCCCAAGTGTTAAATGGCGCGTAAGGCATCTCTTCTACCATATTCGTGTCCTGCGCTGGACAAGACTATGTGAAAACAGGAAGATTTCTTGGTGCACTGGTTGCTTCTTGGGACGTACTCCTCACAACAGGCATTTCATACAAACTTCCCATAATTGTATCTCTGACCTCTAAAATCTTCATTAGCTCATGGAGGGGGAGACTAACCTTCATCCTTTTGAATTCTTCTAGTACATAAGAGCCAAGTCTTTTCACGTCCTCTCTAGGAAGACTCTCTTTCTGTCTTTGCCCAACTTGATGAACTAGTTGCTGAATGGCTTGTTGTCCTCCGCCTTGCGTTGTATTCTGCCACTTGTACTCTGGAGAATCTCTTGGTAAACTTGGGTTATTGCTCGCGTTGGGGTGCGGTGGAGTTGTAAAATTATTTGGAGGTACCGATGACGTCAGAGGTTCACGTTGTTGGTGGTAATTCCTCTGATATACTTTAGGAGCTTCACCTCTAGTAGTCTGAAGAGCTTGTACCTCCCTTCTTCCTTCTACCAAGACACTGTTGTTGAGAGGTGGAAAAACATAACCATCTCTATGAAGAGGCTCTTCTGGTGATGCATATGTGGCGTGAACTTCTGATGGTATTTGAAACTCTGGCATCCCCATAGGACCATTTGCTGAAGCTGATGGAAATTGATGATTAATTGGTGGGGGCGTGTAACTCTGAAACTCAGGCGGGAAATTGCAATCTTCTATTATCAATGACTGATCATATTTGGGCGCTAGGACTAATTCATATCTTGTAATTGGAGGGTTTTCTGTGGCCTCTGTATTCCTTATTTCACTCTTGAGAATACCAGCCACAACTTGGAATTCGTGACATTGAAGTTCAGAGTGCTGGTTCGTGTTATGTAACCTACACCATCCTGATGAGGCATTTTCGGCCATATAAACTCTATCTGCAGGATGGTTTTCGGGAGGTGGTGGGTTGTCCAATGGTGATGGGACACCTCCGTTGTTGGGCCTTGTATTCCAGGACCTCTTCTGAAATCCTTGATTGTTACTTCTATACCCATGACTGTTTTCATGACTATATCCTTGATGGGTATCCTGATGACTTGGAGGATTATTTTGATATCTTCGGTTAGCACCTTGGTGTGCTTGATAGTTTCATTGCATAGTTTGCGTCTGATTATTTTGATTTTTGAGGTAAGTCACCTCAGTTGACAACCTCTTCAATTGTTCTATTAAATCTTTTATTTCATCTTTCTCTTCTTGAGTTTTCATTGGCGGTATTGTGTTTTGGAGATAAATAGGCTGTGTAACTTGCGTCTGGGACAAAGGAATCCCAGGATGGAGAACTAACTGACTTGATGGTGTTTGCACTTGATAAGCTGGTTGTGGAATTGCATTTAGCGCCGGAACTTGTTGATTCCATGTTGAGCCAAGCGTTGGAACTTGATTGTTTACTGTGACTAGGCCAGTATACAGTGAGGGTCCAGTTATATTCTGTCCTAAACCTTGACTTACTTCAATTGCTTTAGCATAAGCTTGATTCATGTTCGTTGGAGTGGGGTGAGATTTCACAAACATCGCCGTCAAAGGGTCAAGTGCCGAATAGTAGCTTTCTCGAGCATCAACAACAACATAAGGAGTGCGTAACCTTGTGAGGGCCTTTTGGAACCTATTGTTGAATGCATGGATGGGCTCTTGGTCTTGTCTTCTCACTTCTGCAAATTGACGATAAAGCTCTACAGGGGTGACTGGTATACCAAACTTTCCGATGAAGGCCTCCTTCATCTGCTCCCATGATTTTATAGACCCCACTAGTAGGTGAATGAACCAAAAATGAGCCTCTTCTCCCAAAGAATGTGGAAATAAGTGGCAAGCCATGTTTGCATACCCAATCTGCCTATTTCGTAGGTGATTTTCAAACATCTTGATATGATCCTCGGCCGTGCGGTTAACATCATTGACAATGAACTTGGTACAAAAATTTTCAAGATTCTTCGGCATATCATTGTAATCAGGAAACTCTAGCGGAGATGGGTTGGTAACCAACCACGTAGCACCATTTGAAGCCGGTTGACCTCCTAGTTGAGCCATCGCTTGAACTTGTTGTCACCGCTGGTACACAATAACTTGGGTTGACTGTTGTTGAGGTGTAGTAGCCTGAATTGGTTGTTGTTGCCGAATAAACACTGGTGTAGTAACTTGGGCTGGTCTTGGTTGAGCAAACCTTGAAGCACTTGGTGGAGTTATGAACAAACTTGAAATTTCTTCTCCACTTGTTTCTCCTTCACTTGACTGAACTTCTTCGCTTGATGGAATTTCCTCACTTGACTTAACTCCCTCGCTTGAACGAACTTCTTTCTTCTTCCTCGCTCGAGTAGTGTTGATGTGATTTTTATGACCGCACCAATCAGCAGAACAAAGTTGTCCAAAGGCTACTCTATTCTCTCTTGATCAAAGTATTCCGTGCGCTAAGATTGCAAGAAAGTTTGCACGTTCAACTCCAAGGTTCCGAAATACTTAGAATACCCTCAGTTGGTTTGATGTGAATTGCTGTTTTCACGAGGGGACTTACACAATTGTTCAGAATATTTGCAGTTAACAGTAGATGGATGATTGGAAGGGATTTGTATAATGCGGATGATTTAGCAATAAGTACGTTTTCCTAAAACTAACCAAAGATGAATGGAAAGTAAATGAGTGTAAGGGTAAGAGGGTTCTAGATTCTACTCTAAGACGGGACGTGGGATCAATCTCAACAGCTTCAACCAAACTCTGTTTCGCCTCACGTTGGATAGCTTACACAAAGTAGGTGCAATCTTCAAAGGGATAGCGAGTAATTTTCAAGTTACAACCCAGCATCAAGATACCGTCAAAACGACGCATACCAAGGCATGAGCTACAACTGAAGTTAAGTTTATGAAATGCTCTAGTAGACCACGCAAGGCAAATTTGCCGTTAGCAAGCCGCTAGTGGTATGGAATGAAACGAAGTTGCCTTGATCAATGCCACACATCCACAGCTACTATTTACTTGCATGAAATGAAAATTGTACTACTTTAAGCTACTCTAAGCTACTTGGAGTTGAAGGAATGAAGAAACCTTGCTAGCTGTCCATAACAAAGACAAATTTCACCATCAATGAAAAGATCTATTATGAAAGTGTTACACAACAATCTCTTACAAAAGTTTTCAAAGGAAAACTTTCCTCCTTCTCCACACTATGCTAAGCTATCAAACTATCTCTCTAACAAAATGTCTACTCTCTGATGTCTCCTCTAATCTGATCTCTATTCTAATGAATTACAAATGAGGGGGGCTCCCCCTTTTATAGATGGCTCAGTCCAAAGGACGGCTCAGATTACAATCAAAAGAATGGCTAAGATTAAGCCACCTCAGCCCTAACCCTAAAAACTGCCAGAATGGGGAGTGGTACATTAAATGAATCAAAGATTCCCACTCACTCCCAAAATAGTAAAGGCAATTAATGCCCACAAACAGTCTTCTAGAAGATCATCGTCCAGTAGTGCATTCCCGTTCTCCTTCTCTCTGGCTGCAAACTCAATGAATCTAGCAAGTACAGCCTCAACCTCCTGAATTGAAATAGGTGGAATGCAATCAAGCTGGAATTCTAACACCGTGACTGACTGTTCATGCCGTGCACAAGATTTTCTCCAAGCAACTAAGGCATCCTGTGTACTCTGAATCAAACTGGAGAAAGTAGAAGTGTTCTCAAAGTCATCTTGTACAAAGGTCCTCACTTCTGAAAAGAAAGGTACCAGCCTACCCCTCAAATTATCAGTAGTCACCTCACCGGGATTCAACGTTCTAGCAAAGATAGCCTCCAAAGTGTTCTGGACTCCATCAATGATATTTTTCATAGCCTTTCGAACTCTAGCTGAATCTGCCTGTGCTGCGTTGAAGAAACCGCGTCCTGTGATTACTGAAGAATACCATCTAGAAAAGTCATATCTATCATTCCCCTGAATGACTCCTCCATCAATCAACATCTGCAAAGGAACATGCCTTAAGGCCTCCAGACTCTGAATAACTTTGCTCTGATGAATGGAAGCATCACCCCAGGCTTGATCAACTACCTCCATACGTGCCGTAATACTGGAACCTTGCTGGAAAGCATGAGCAAGGTCTTCCATGAACTTTTCTGTCTTAGCACGAACTCCTGTAACCCATTTATCTGCCTCATGTGCCATCTTTCTCAACTCCAACAAGCCACTAACTGACTCTCTGGATAACTCGGCTGGAAGCTCTATTGCTGGAATCTCCTGCCCAGAAGGACGAGACAACTGCTGTATATATCCTATCAAAGCCTTATGCTCACTTTTTAATTTCTTATACTTTCCTTCCTTTTTAAATAATCTGTCCTTGAGGGCGTGGTAGGAGTTATCACATTCATCTACAATCTGTGCACTTGTGGGGCGTCCTAACTCCAAAGTTGTTACAACATAGTTCTTTGGCACTGCTTCGTCTCGATCACAATCAACCTGTGGCACCACCATATGAAGGGTGCAAGAGCCATCCTCATCAGTTGATATCTTTGAAATTTTCGTGCTCTCTTCTTTTGTGGAGGCGCGTTGATCCTATTTAACAACTCTTCCATTTCTATCGCTGGATCAATCTCTTCACTAGGGCTTCTTCTCATCCTATCTTTGAGCCAATTAGGTACTGTATATTGTATATCAAATTGCTGCTGTTCTCGTGCCTCTACTTTACGGACTTGTTCAACTTCTATATCATTCTGGTGAGGCTCATCGGCCTCTAGTGGCTGAGTATCTCCTGAAACTATATCATCATCGTCCAAAGCCGCCTCTAACTCCCGCTGAAACTGAGTGTCAGTAGCAGTCCCCTCATCAGTCTGCTGATCATCTCTAGTAGGTGCGTTGACACTCTGGCCAACTAACTCTTTCCGTGGTGGCTGATTATCTTCTTGTACCACTTGCACCTGATTCAATGCATTTCTTTGATCAGCAAAAAGTGAAACCTCCTGTATACTTGGAGAACGTGTCTCCAATGGCGTGGGTGACTCAACTACAACTCATGGAAGTTCTGGCTGAACAGGCTCCTGCCAAACTGGCTCCTTCCTTCGAGATTATGGACCTCGTGTAATTTGTTTCTTCTTGCTAGTGGTGGGTGTCCTGTGATCTCCCATCAAATTGTAAGTCAATGCAATCGACCTACTCTTCAATCTGCTCACATGCCTGTCAACCCATGCTCTGGTAAATGTCAAGACTGGAATGGAAAGTGTGTCCAAATCAGCAATCTCTGGTTCTGACCAATCTGGAAGTGGAAGTGGAGTATCTCTCACATCCTCATAATCTGGATGGAGAACACTTATGTCCTCGCTCACCTGGTTTGGTACTGGGATGGCTTCACACTCCCTGATCATACTTAATGGCAACCTAGAGAACACTCTCTTCCTGACTTCAGCCTCGTTTGATGCACCAGCCCAATAATCCTCAATGTTTGCCTTATGTTTAAATTCTTCTGACAGTACCCATCTGATATTGTTATGTGGATCATAGTGTTGTCTACTGGTGTGATAGGAAAAGTGATAAAACTGAAGCTCACTCTTGGCTTCTCTAGCTGCCTGTAATGGACACACTTCATCTGAATTGCCCATGACAATTGGGAAGTCAACTCCTCCCTTCTTCTTTTTCTTCTGAATCTTATTGTAGGCAACCAACCAATTGCCTAGATATCTCTAACATTAAAATTCTGTTGGTTGGGTACTGTTGTGACCTTTTCACACATCGCCCCATCTAAAATGGGGACCCATAAATTTTTGCTCCATTCTGGTCTTTTGGCTTTGCTTTTTGTCTTTCTCTCTCTCGTTCTGCTTTTGTCCCGCTTTCTGCCTTTCTGGGGACGCTCCCGTCAGCAAGCTTGAACGTAGGGTTCGGCCAGGTCTGAAATTAGGGTTTCACGTTTTTAGGTCATATTGAGATCAAATTGAGTTGGTTTGTCGGCTTTTGAGCCTAGCAGAGTTATTACCATGTTTTCAGCAAGCAACCCCTGAACTTTCACTGAATTCTGCCATCTTTCTATTTTTAGTAAGTGTCAGTTTAGGGTTGATTTTTGTAGGATTTTCACATTTTGGCAACTTCATTGTATTCCGAGCGCTTCAGATTCACTTTTGGCAAATTTCGAGCAGAAACTGACAACCTGCTATTTTTAGCAGCTCTGCCTTCGGAGGCAATTTTTAGGGCTTAAACGCGGAATTTTTCAACGCATGTCCGAAGATTCCTTGTGGGTTTTTCGAGACCTTCGCGACGATGTAGCATGCAAATGGAGCTGACCACTTTTCGGAAACTTACTATTTTTAGCCAGTGCGTGCATGTTGAAGATTTTTCTGGGTATTTCTGGGTTTTTCAAGATTTTTCGGGCAGTGTGACATGCAAGATCATCCGACAGCTGGTTGATCACTTTTCTGGCCGCTTTCTATTTTTAGCAGGTGTTACTTGGGCAGCGGCTCGACGCTTCAGAACTGCAAGCTGATCATCATGCAACTGAAACGACGTCAAACGGAGCTCATCTGAGCGACATGCATAAAATTAGGGTTTCGAGCTTCAGCGCTAAAAATGAGGAGTCAAAGGTCAGAATGTTCAAAACTGAAGTACCCATCACGATCAGCATCCTTTCGAGAGTCTGCTGGCAAAATTTGAAGGCAATCGGAGGAATTGCTATTTTTAGTAAGATATTCTCGGCGCAGGCTATAAATAGAAGGTTGATCTCGGCGTCAGCGTACACGGGCAAGTTCACCAGCGATGGGCCCACTGTCCAAATTTCAAGCTGGCGGGAGCAGGAAGGTCTCGGAAGCTTGAACCTTACTACTTAAATAGTAGAACACAGGCGACACCAATTGGCGAGTCGTACCAAATCTCGGCAAATGCAAAATTTGAACATGTGATAAAAAGTCGTGGCAATTTCCAAAGTGGCGAGAGTTCTGAGATTGGAGGCCAGCATTTGCTATTTTTAGCGAACCAATTGGAACACAAAATCAAAGGCGGGCAGAAGCCAGGTCTACAGGATCAACATCCGTGGTCACCATGTTTCAGGCATTCAACACGCAAATTTTGAAGACTTTCTGAGAAATTTCTATTTTTAGCAGGTTGCTAAAAATAGCAGGTACAAACAGATATCAGGCGTCAACAGAACGGGTTAGTCAAAGTTCAGAACAGGGTAAAAATTGGGCTTTCAGGAGTCAGAATCCAATCAACGGCGCGAAATTTCAGGAACTTTCTAAAAATAGAAAGTCAAGGCGAGTTAGGGTTGACCACAGAAAATCAACTCAAATCTGGCAACAGGCATAAAATTTGCTAAATTGGATAAAATTTCAAATCCAGCATTAAGGCTCACTTTGAAGGCTGAACAGAGGCGGAAAAATGGCTAAGTGTCGGAAACTTAACGGAGACCCTGCCAAATGCGCCCAAGGTCAAGAAGGTTGGGATGATGAAATTTTTCTAAGCGTCGGAAACTTGACGGAGACCCTCCCAAATGCGCCCAAGGTCAAGAAGGTTGGGATGATGAAATTTTTTCTAAGTGTCGGAATTGAATGTAGACCCTTGCAAAAGCGCCCCTCTTGACAAAAATGAAAGCTTAGTATGTTAAATGCGCCCAAGAACAAAATGGAAGTTCTCCCTCCTATATGCGCCCCTAACTTGATGCTGGACCCCTTGAATGCGCCCTTCTTTGAAGATTTTAGAATTTTTGCCTAAATGCCAAAACTGAGAGTTGACCATAGCAAACGCGCCCAAGAAGATTGGAATGGTGGAATTTTTTTTCTAAGTGTTAAAGCTAAGCAGAGACCCTACTATTTGCGCCCAAGCTTAAAATGAAAGCTTGATGGGTAGTTTGCGCCCCAGGTCATTGAGATGTTATAACATGAAAAAGTTTCTAAGGCAAATAAAAACTGAACGTAGCCAGGGTGATTTGCGCCTAGGCCAAAATTGAAACCTCCCTATGCGCCTAGGATGCAAAATGAAAGTAGGACACCTGAAATGCGCCCCTGAGTGAAAATTTAAGGATTTTGCTTGAGTGGCATAAATTGGAAGTTGCATATACAAAATGCGCCTAAGTCATTAAAGTGAAAACTTGCTAAGCAATATGCGCCCTTGGGTGAAACTGGAAGCTAGATGGGTCAAACGCGCCTAAATTGAAATTGAAACCATAACCTATCAAATGCGCCTTGGTTGAAGTAAATGCTTGACTAGTGATTTGCGCCCACCATAGTTAAAAGTCTGAAATGCACCTAATACCATGTGAAACGCGCTTGAGACATAAAGTGGATGCTTGGTAGTCTAAATGCGCCCAAGGAGCCTGAAGATAAAATTTTCACTAAGATAAAAACTTTGAGTAAGAGATAGGTGAAATGCGCCTCAGTGCAAAAAGTAAAAGTTGGACCATGCAAATGCGCCCAAGGATAAAATGGAAGTAGGACCCATGAAATGCGCCCCTTTTTGACCAAACTGGAAGTACGCCCCTTCATATGCGCCCCCCTTTAGCAAAGGTGAAAGCTGAAACACTTAAATGCGCCCAAAACAAAGGTGAAAGCTGAAACACTTAAATACGCCAAAGCAAAATTGAAAGTTAATGGCCACAAATGCGCCCCCTTGACAAATTGAAAGTTGAAGACACCAAATGCGCCTGGATCTCAAAATTTTGACTAAGTACCAAAATTGAAACCTCCCTATCCCAGATGCGCCCAAGTTAAAATTAAAGGTTGACCTATCCATTTGCGCCTAATGTTGAAGGTGAAGAGTTAACTTTGAAAGTTGAATACACCCAGTCTTGAAATTGGAAGTTGCTAGCATAAAGTGCGCCTTGGTTGGAGAAGGAAGGCGTTGCAAAATATTCAAGTGTTGGAGCTGAAAGTTTACCCCATCAAATGCGCCTCAAGCTAAGAGTAAACCTCCATAGGCGCCTAAGGAGGAAACAAGAAAACGACTAAGTTAAAATGCTTGGAGTAGAAGACCAAATGCGCCTGGCAAAAAAGTAAAACCTCCATATGCCATATGCGCCCCTCCTCTGATTTGAAGTTCAACGCGCTAGCTATAAATTGAAAGCACAAGATATCATAGGCGCCCAAAGCTCACCATCAAATATGCGCCCAGAAAAGAGAGGAAAAAAAAAAAACGCCTAAGTCTTGGAATTGAAACCTCTGTATGCCAAATACGCCCATAGCTGAAATTGAAACTTCCATCATGTAAATGCGCCCCACTCCAGGCACTCAAATGCGCCCCCCAAGCTTGAAAATTGAAATTTTTCCTAAGAGCGCCCAGTTTTAATAAAATAAAATAGAAATCAAAAGGCGTTTTGAAATAAATTAAAAAGAGGCGTTCATTCTTCAAAAAGCAAAAAAAATAAATTAAGAGGGGCGTTTGATTTTATTTTCCAAAAGGCAAAAGTAAAATAAAAGGCGTTCAAAAAGAAAAATCAAGTGGAGATTAAATTTTAAAATTTTGACTTCAAAGCACTTGAAATTTTTTTTCTCAGCACGATTAAATCGAAAGGCAATCAGAGGAAATTAAAATTTCTCTAGGCAAGACGGAGAAATTAATTTAATTAATCGATTTAATTATTTTCCTAAGTCTAATATTAAATTCCCCCTTCGATTTTGACCCATGCAATTTTAATATTTCAGACGATTTAAAGGGGGGGATTTGTTTCGGAAGTCGATTACGGATGGAAAATAAAATTTTGCCTAACCAATTTTGACAATCGATGTCGAATTTTTTTAAATGCGTTGAAAGAAATAAATTAAAATGGCGATTAAATTAAAATTTTAATTAATTAAAAGTGCCATTTTAAAATTTTAATCGAGATAACTTCAAATCGATGTAAAAATGATTTTCTCGAAATCACCAGAGGTAACTGGCAGTCGGGAGGGAATTTTAAATTTAAATCGAGGAAAGAATCTCCCCGAATAGCAAATTGTCATAATAACTGCCAGACGACGAGAATATTCCCTTTTAAATTTAGCAGACGCGTCAGTCATGATGAAAGGAATAAAAGGCATCTGCTAAAATTAGCGCCAGCCTTTTGCTATAAAACTTCGAAGATTTTCATTATCATCTCACAAGATTCGAAGTTGAGATTTGTGCTGGCAAACTGAGTTGTGAGATTTAATTCGAGAAGTTGCTGAAAGTTCGAAGTTCGATTGTTGAAGTTGCTGAAAGTTCGATTGTTGAAGTTGCTGAGATTCGAGTTTGCAAATCGCGAAGTGCTTCGAAGTTAGAGGGTTTAGCTTTTTTAATTTCTTCACGTTATCGAGGTATGTCTTCGAAGTTGCTGAAGCTTTTTATTTTGCTGAGAATCAAAATGCTTTTAAAGTTGAAAGTTGAAATGCTGAAATGCTTTATTTATGCTGAGAATTGAAATGCTGAGATTGTTTGAATGCCAAGATTGATTGAGCGTTAATTTTTTCGAAGTTGTTTGAAGTTGCTGAATGTTTGAATCACGTCAAGTTTAAATTTGTAATGCCTTCGAAGTTGCTGTTTTATAATTTCGAAGTGTTAGCTTTTGATTGCTTTTTCGAAGTTGCTGTTTTATAACTTCAAAAAGCTGATTTTAATTTATCGAAGCTTGCTGATTTTAAACTTGCACGTTTAAAGTACTCTCGAATTTATTTTCTTCGAAGTTGCTGATGTATAGCTGTCGAAGAGTTGATTTCGAACTTGGTGATTTATAATTTATAAACTTGCTGATTTTAATTCGGAATTGCTGATTTTGAATATTGCTGGGATTTAACACGCTTTTTCGAAGTTGAAATTGATGAAGTAGACCTCTCGTGAGGAGTTAAGTTATTTATTCAGGCTGCGAGTTGCTGGAGGTTGAAGTTTTAATTTTGAGAAGTCAAAGTTGGATGCTAACGCTACTAACGTGTATTTATTTTGCAGCCGCCAGCCGCCTCACGTAATTGTTATTTTTTAAAGTTGATGGAGTAATATTCACTTTCGTTTTGCAGATGGCTGACGCTGCTGGCACTAGCAAGGCCGGAACTAAGGCTGCTAACAACGAAGCTAACGCCTCCAGGCAGGCGATCATCAAAGGTCTGAAGAAATCCTTCGTCCCTGAGTCAAAGATCATCTCGAAGTATGGCAATTTGACGGACACCAATCTCGGGTCCTTCAACCTTGAAACGTTCATACGCCGAATGTACGGGCAAAATGGCAACCTTCCAACAGAGGCAGCACAGAACATTGTGAAGAGTGGGTTGTACAATGCGGCAGGCTTCCAACCGGCGGTCCGTTGTCCTGAGCTGATAATGGAATGCGCCAACTTCTATAATTCTGAGGATCGAACTATCACCTCTCCTGGTGGCTTGATCATGGCCAATCTCGCTCCAGATGCGATTGGCGAGGCGTTTGGAATCCTTGCCACGGACAACATGATGTATAAGTCCAAGGCCAAGGCGGATAAGATGTACGCCACAACCTTCGAGAAATGCATGAAGAGAATAAACACCACATGGATGCGCAAGCCAAAGCCACCGGCTGCTAGGCTACCGAAGCAAATAATATCAGAGGAGCTGAAGCAGGAATATTGCGACATTATTATGTTGCTCAGCAGGGTCAATGGTAGCCCACAGTCTTTCATTTTCGAGCCATGGATGTTCTTGTACATCAGTGTAGTACTCGAGGGGAACGAGCAAGTGAACTGGGCGAAAATGATAAGTGACAACATCGATGAGCAGTTCCGGGACCTCAGAAGAACGAAGACATTTTATATGAGCTCATATGTCATCTATATGTTGGCTCGAATGACCAAGTACAGGGGATTGGCGTACCAAGAGCCAATTGGCTGCGGCTACAATCAGTTTAAGATCCACCAGTCGTGCAGGCAGCTACATCTCACTCACACTGGTGACTTCCAAAGAGTGAACGACGCCTTTACTATGTACATCACGAGAACACTTCAGCAGAGGCTACAGCAGAGGATCTCCGAGGAGGCACAGGCGTTGATCGAAGAATACGGGTGTTGGTTCATCCAATTCCCAAAATTCACCTACTTGAGGCTGCCAGGGTATGATTCCTATGTGTATAAACTGCCGAGGTACCCCACTAACAGGATGATCCTACTTGAGTTGTCTAGGCAGTTGGTGGCCTACGACAAGATTATAAGGCGTAAGAAGAAGGGAGGTCTTCATTTTCCCATTGTGCTAGGAAATTCACTCGAGGAATGCCCGACTTTGCAAGCAGCCAAGGAGGCTGAGAATGAGCTAAAGTTTTACAAGCTGACTCTTTATACCAGCAGGCCGAATTTTGATCCCAAGGGGATAATTGGAACAGTACAAGGAGAAGAATTTAAGCACAAGGCTCACATGGAGGACTTTTGGGCAAATGCCGCAGGCGAGGACGAAATCAGAAGAAGGACATTCTCAAGGCTGCCTCTAAAGCTAATCAGGGAGTGCGAGGTGATCAGGGTGCCGGATCAACTGGAGGAAGATACTAGAATCACCCATCCAGATTTTGAAGCAGTGAAGAACACTCCAATACCACCTATAGATTGGGCTGAGCCGGAAATTGTGGATCTAGACACTCTATTTATCCCAGTCATGACATTCACAAGAGCTTGGGTGGACGAGCGTGTTAATAGATTGAGGAGGAGGTCCGTCGCTCTCACATATGACCTCATGGGTGATGGAAAGCCACCAGTAGTAGCAAAAAGGAAGAAGCAGCTCACACGAGGTCCGGAACCAAAGAGAAGAGAACCCGTTCAGCCAGAGCCCATTCAGCCAGAACCTCAGGGATCGGAAGATACATCCTCAACTCAGTTGGTGTCTCATGCTTCCAGTGTACGTGAATTGTCATTATTTGCTAGTCAAAGAGCAAAAGGGAATGAAGAGCTAGAGGAGGGAGAAATCAACCAGCCGATGCCAAGAGGGATGGATACTCAGAGTGTGAATGATCCCGAAGCTGCTAGTAAGCGAGATGAAGGGGAAGACACAGACATGGACACCCACTTTGATTATTCCTTCGGAGAGGAAGATGCTGGGGCACATGAAGGAAGTGATCAAGAGGTCGAGATAATCGAGCCTCCACCAAACACCCCTCGGGAAGAAGTTCGAGAAGTGGAAGCCACTGAGGAGCAGCCTCTGATTGTTTATGATATTCAACGAAATTGGCTTACACAGGCAATTCGAAGGGACCAAGATGATGACGCCAGCCTAGCAATTGAGATGGAAGCACTCTTGAATAGGACAAGCAAGTCGCCAAAGCGGAAGAGGGCGAGAAAGTATACAAGGATAGAAACCAATGAAGCAGGTTCCCGGAGCCTTCACATCGCTGCCCCGAGAGAAGATCACGATTTGAGTGATGCAATGCCAGAGAAATACACAATCACCACTGTTGAGTTGGGACGCCCTTCAGGGGCACAAGTGGTGGAAGAGGCTGAAACTTCGTTTCAGACATTGAAAGATAGGCTGGTAAGGAAAGAAGGAAAATATAAGAGGTTGAAGAAGGAGCACAGAGCGTTGATTGAGTATGTGCAAAATCTCGCACATCCTGTTGCTCAAAGTAATCCAGCAGCAGAGCTTCCACCAGAGGTGCCACGTGAGCCGATCAGCGGCTTGGAAGAAGTGAAGAGGGCTGTGCGAGAAGGAGATAAGTGGGTGAATGGTGTACGTGTTGAGGCTGAAAAGTTCATGGCAGATCTCGCCTCAGCATTCCAAAATGCTTCCGGTATCCTTTCACGATTAGATGATGTTGAGCAGGCTTGGGGAGATACCCACATCTTCCAAGACAATACTATCCCACGCCTGGCTGTTTTGATGCGTGTTCCCACGCAAAATCTGGTGAACGAAGGGGTAATTCAGGCTGGTGACAGATATGACTTCCGTGGATGGCATTCAGCAGCATTCACGGGGAAGGGTTTATTTGATACTGCAGCAATAGAGTCTTCCAGGATCAGAAAGGCCATGAGGAATATTCGTGAGAGTATTCTCAACACTTTGGAGTCGGTATTTGCAAAAAGGCTCGCACATGAGGAGATAGATGCAGAAGGATTAAGGGCAAGATTGCAGCCGTTCTTTTCAGAAATGAGGACATTTTCCCAGCTAGATTTTGAAAACATCTCCACGTTTTCAACGATCATTCAGAGCACACAGGATTCCATCGAAACATGGGGAAAATCTTGCGAGAGGCATGAACAGATGGTGGCCATCTTAGAATATCAGCTCACTCCATCGATTTCAGAAGAAGAGGTCGATGCAGTATTGGCAAGATTCATAGCGTATGCGGTCAGAGAGAAGAGCAAAGGAATCCGGGTCATGGACGAGAATCTTCTAGAAGGATAGTGGGCATTAATTGCTCATACTGGTCAAAGGAGGAATCTGCTATTTTTAGGAGCACTTATGACGCCACTCCTCCACCTTCTGTCGGTTTTTAGGGCAAACTCGTCTAGGGCTGAGGTGGCTCAATCTGAGCCCTCCGTTGTAATTTGATCTGGACCGTCAATTCAAACAGGCCAGCTATATAAGGGGGAGTCCCCCTCATTTGTACAGTAGTAGTCATAGAATCTGAGAATAGAGAGCAATTGTTGAGGCAGAATAGAAAGTAGAAGCTTAAGTTAGAGTAGTTTTTCATTTGCATTGTTGAAGAAGAAGGGGAATTCTCCCTTAGAGAATTTTGTAAGAGATTGTCACAAAAGATTATTCTTAATAAAGCTTTTCATTGATGGTGAATTTCAACTTTGTTTGGAACAGTTCGTGAGGTTTCTTATTCCCTTTGACTTCAATTAGGAACTTAATTTCATGCTTGTAGTTAGATATGGATGTTTATGCTTGATATAAGTGAATTTCTTTTATCCATACCACTAACGTTCTTGCTGATGGTACGTCCGTCTTGTGTGGTCAACTGGACTTTCAGTACTTAACTTCAATCAAGGTTCATAGGTGGTTATGCATCGTTGTGATGGTAGTTGCTCTATTGAATCGTGATTTGAACATCATTTTCACCCTTTGAAGATTGCACTTACCTTGTTGAAGCTGTCCAATAGGAGGCTAAACAATGTTTGTCGAAATTCATTTAGGTTGAGCGTAATATCCATTTGCATTTAGATTAGAAGTTAGATTTTAGAAATCTTTGCAACCATTCAATTCCGTATAATCTTGGTTAGTTTTAGGAAACTTGCATCATAAAGCTAAATCATTCGCGCATAAAATCCTCTTCAAAAGCACACATTGGTTGTCACTACACGTCTTGTGAACAACTACGTAAGTCCCCTCGTGAGTACACAGCATACACACATCAACCAAACTGAGCCTATTCGCATTTAAAGAACCTTGGAGTTGAAGGCGTGATCTCACTCGCAATCTTAGCACGTCGAATACTTTGTTCAAGAGAGAATAGGGGATCCATTTGGAAACTTTGTTCTACCTGGTTGGTGAGGTCACAAAAATCACATCAACAGTTGTCATCTTCAGTTCGTATATTGGCATGTGGAGTGATCTTTCAGTTTGCATGTCGAGTTAACTAGTTTGCATGTTGAGTTAACTACCTTGCATGTTGAGTTAACTTGATTGCATGTTGACTTAACTGAAGATTATTACTGAATGTCAACTGAAGTTTGCATGCATGGCGATTTTGGTTGCAATTGTGAAGATTTTAGTGAAGATGGCGCTTCATCAAATGTCAACTGAAGTTCAAAAGGGACGAATTGAAGCATGAAGCATTATTTTGTGAAGCATGAAGCATTTTTAGTGAAGTATGGCAAATTTCAAGTTGTTAACTTCACTCATCAAAAGGGTCGCTATATTTAGTGTTTGAAAAGTGAAGCATGAATTGGTGAAGATGGCGCACTTTTCAAGGGAATGGCAACTTTAGTTCTAAAAGGGTTGCTATATTTATATTATATTTGATTAAAGCACATGAAGTTGGCGCATTCTTGAAGGCTAACTGAAGTTCCAAAAGGCTAGCTATTTTTAGCATATTTATTGCATGAAGATGGCGAATTTCTCTTTGCAATCAACATTGTTAACTAAAGTTTTCAAAAGGGCACGCCTTAGGTTAAATTTGATGAATCCAAAGCAAGGTTGAAGATGGCGAACTTGATAAGATGGTTAACTGAAGCTAAAGTCGCATGGTTGAGTTGTTAACTAAAGACTTGAAAGGCAAACCCTAATGCATGGTGCTTTATTTAGCATATTTGAGTTTCAGTTAACTAAAATGAGGACCAATGAGAAGCCAAGCGCCATTTTTAAGCATGCTTTATTTAGTGCGAATTTTCTATGATGAAATTCTATATATTTCAAGAATGGCGTCCATTATTACATCATCTTTTGCTCTGAAGCTTGTATTCTTTTGAGCGACCAGCAAGCTTAAGGTGATTCAGGTGTCCGTTTTCAGCGTTCTTCGAAGCTACGAGTTCAGATTGTTCAGAGGAAGTCGATTCTAGATTTTATTTCCACTTTGCATGCAGGTTTTATAAAGATTCGAAGAAGAGATTTGCAGATTTTTCAGAAGCAGACAAGCAAAACTTTCTATCTTCTGTCTTATTTCTTCTATTTCTCACCTTAGGTACTTTCTTCGCATGCCAGAGTAATTCAACACATATTCAAAATCTGATCATCTGGGTTCACATATTTCAGCATTTGCAGCAAAACCCACGTCTTAGATTTTTTCGAGAAAATCGCCCGTAGTCTTCATTAAAGGCTGCATTGCTTTTCAGAATTTCTAACTGCATGTGGGCTTGAAACCCATTTTTTACGAGAATCGATATACGGGTTTGTTCGAATTCGTTGAAACCCATGTTTGATTTTTCTCATGAAAAATTGCCACAGGAAGCTCAAAAGCCCTGTTCTCATTGAAAAGTCTTTGCATGTTAGGCTAAGCGGTTTTTTCTGAATTTTGACATTGATGGGTTGATATTGGGAATCATTTTCGGGACAAAACCATGTCTTAAAATTGCGTTGAAGAGGACCCATCTCGGTCAGGCTATTTTTGGGATATGACGTTGGCATCTCCCGGAAGTTGTTCCATGGTCAGGGACGGGTTCCGGACTGATTAGGGTGTGTAGTGGGCGGACTGAGCATTAGGCACGAGGATGCTTTGTTTGGGCCCTTAATTCTGCTGCGGATCGCTGCATGGTATGTGAACTCTGGATCTGGGGTTTGGTTTAGAGGCATGGGCAGCGGTATGATGGAGGTTTTGATCACATTTTCAGTAATTTCAGCGAGTTTCAAGAAGGCGACTGAAAATGTTAAAGAATGTATGCATACAGTCAAGGAAAGTGACATAGAATTGAAGAGACAAATTATTATTTTTGGACAGCATCAAAGTGTCGGATGACAAAGAGATCGATGAGTTCTTGGTCGAAGTGTTAGACCGAGTTGACATGGAGTGATCTGCAGGTTGGCTTCTTGATTCGAGGGGTTGAGTCATGGCCGTGGGTTAAGCTCAGGCTTTGATCGCAGTTCGCCATGACTCTTTATCTTATCTCATCCCTTGGAATTAATAACCCGCAGAGTTAAGATTTAGGGTTTCAGGTGGCGAAGGTAGTGTCAGGTTAACTTTGCTTTAAATAAGGGCGTGCATGCTTGCACATCATCCAATTAGGTTAAATGTACCGGTTAACTGATGGTAGCTTTCCAGTTAACTTTATAGTTTACTTCATTAGGGTTTAATAATTAATCTTGCATGTATTTGCGAGACTGTAGTTAACACAAAGGTGATTTTAGGGTTCCCTACACCTTGATGTATATAGAAAATAAAACTTTTGCTCATTGCTTGGTAACTTTAGCGCCAATAACAGCGCCTACCTTGCCCTCAATATTGCTCTTTTGGTATTTGTTCATGTGTCTTAAAGCTATTCGATTAATTGTTATGCCACGGAGGGTTTCATAAGATTGTAATAGTGGATTCTTTGTTTTGTGAATCTTTTTGATAAAATTATAGGAAGGTGATAAGTGTTATGCATAGGGTTCCATCGATTACATGATGAAATCTGTTTTGTGGGGCTTTACTATTTTAATCAAGTGTTATACGCGGGTTAATAAGATTAATAATTGAAATCTTACCATAGTTTAAGATAAATCCTGTTTGTGAATCTTTTATCATTCTGATCAAGTGTTATCGCACATAGGGTTTCATGGAATTGGCGATGATGACAGGAAATGTCTTTTATGAGTGCTACTATTATGATCAAGTGACATGCCACGCCGGGACAACAAGATTGTCGCCGAGTAAATTCTCGATGTTTTGTGCTTTATCGCTTGTCTAGATTGACGGAATGCTTCACCGCGCGCTGAAGTAGAAATTAAACTTCGTTTATCATGATAGTAATTCAATCCACGCCATTTCCATAATACTCTGTTTCAGAAGTGGATGGAAGTTAGTAGCTTAGTTGTAGTTAATGATCTGCGAAACCAGAAAATCCTTAGCTGCAACGTTCTTGGTTTTCTTAACCTTGTGCCTCTTCCAGCTGAGAACAAAAAGATAGGACTTAGATAACTTTTCTTTTCCATGCATTCAAGCACAACGAGGGAGCTTCCCCTCCTAATTTGAAGAGCACTCATTGCGTAGTGTACATAGCTGTCCGTACAAACCTGCACTCCAGAGGTGTTAGATTTTACGCCAACAGTGTGGATGTCAAGGCCTTTTTGGAAGGCTTTCAAGTTTCAACTCGGGATTTGAAGTACACATGTCTACATAGGATTTGTAGGTTCGTGGCTAGGGTTTCCTGCCCAATCACGTGCCCTATCTCTGTCCCACGACCTTCAGATGAATATAAGGCACTTTTGTGTTCATTGTAAGGCTTTTTTCAGGTTTTTCTCTAGTAGACTTATGCAACCTTTGCATTTTGCAATTGTAAAATAGGCTTTTATGCCTCTATGTTAATAAAATAATTATTTTTACCTCTTCTCAATGCTTGTTGTCTAATGTTTGATATCTTTGTACATGCATAAACTCTTATCTTTCTAGGTTGCATGATTGTGCTAATTGTGGGTAATCTCTACCCCTTTTTGTGATCTTTTAGACCTCAACCTTCATGCTTGCTAGTAAAACTGATGAAACATTGTAATGTCCCATTTTTGATGGTATTGAGAGAGTAATATTATTTAATTCCCAAAAGATAAAAATATCAAAAAGGAGAATTAAATAATAATAATAATTATTATCTAAAGTTTTGTGTTCACACCTTCCTCTTCCTCTGGGAATATGTGGAATAAAGAACTAATCCTTAGGTGGGGACTAAGCAAGGAAGACTCATGTCGGT
This sequence comes from Sequoia sempervirens, assembly GCA_007258455.2. Classification (NCBI taxonomy): domain Eukaryota; kingdom Viridiplantae; phylum Streptophyta; class Pinopsida; order Cupressales; family Cupressaceae; genus Sequoia; species Sequoia sempervirens. Next base: position 17,607,764 of record VDFB02193867.1, on the reverse strand, counting down.
TATTGGAGGAGCTGAAGAAAAGGAAAGTGGCGCCAAACGCAAGGAAGGACAAGCTAAGATGGTGTGCGGCAAAATCAGGGATTTACTCAGTAAAACTAAGATATAAGGCAACCAAATTACAACAAGAAGGTAAAGACTGGCCCTCAGTCCTATGCTGGAATAATGCGACTTTACCAAAGGCCGGTGCCTTTTCTTGGACTGCCCTGCATAAACGAATCCTGATAGGAGACAGATTGCATCTGGTAGGATTGTACGGCCCGCATAGATGCCCAATGTGCAAGGAAAATGAGGAAAGCGCGGACCATCTTCTCCTGAACTGTGGTGTGGCTTCAGAAATCTGGAGTTGGTTAAGTGAAAAGCTCGGTTGGATAGGTGCGAGGCCAGGAGACATAAGGAATCATTTTCTGAGCTGGCCGATTTGGCACCAACAAGACTTCTGGGGCGATATCTGGAAGGTAAGTCCCTCGATGGTTCTCTGGCATGTTTGGCGTGAGAGAAATAAAAGAATATTCACTGGGAAAGAAAGCAGCTTAGAACAAATAAAAATAAGCATAGAAGCAGGGATCACAGAACTCCTAAACGCCAAAGCAAGGTCAAAGTCAAAATCGAATTACACAGCCTGGGACGACTGGTTGATGCATCGCTGGACAAAGCTTAAAGTTCCCCCCAACTTTCAAAACAATGACCTGAGGTCAAGTAAAACTAAAAGAACAGAAGTAAAATGGGTGAGACCTTCAGAAGGAAGAATAAAATTAAATTTCGATGGGGCTTCAAAGGGCAACCCGGGAAAATCTGGTGCAGGCTGTGTATTCAGAAACCACAACGGAGACATAGTATGGGCAATCTCAAAGAAACTGGTGGACGGAACAAATAATGAGGCTGAGTTTGCTGCGCTCGATCAAGGTCTAGCTCTAGCTATGGAGAAAAGGTGGGTCAAGCTGGATATAGAAGGAGATTCACAGATTTGCATTAACGCTCTAAAATCAAAAACAATTGTGAATTGGCGCCTCCAAAGCTGGTTGGATAGAGTCTTAGACAAACTGGAAGAAATCCCGGACTTCATACTAAGACACACATACCGGGAGGGCAACAAAACAGCGGATAAACTGGCAAATCTTGCAATTGAAGGTTGTGAGGATATGATTAGCTCGACCAATGTGGCCGACTGGCTGGGCCTAAAAGATGTGGCTGATAAGGACTGTATTGGGAACTACTCCAATAGGCACGCCAACAATTCTCACATAGTTTAAACATGTCTCTCACAGAGGTGAATTAAAAGACCCCTCATCATTTGTGCCGCCTGGCAGTTGGTATAGTTGTCACGATGTTATTGACTCCCCTCAAGCAGGGCAATCCTCTGTAAAGTTTCTCCTTTTGAATGAATAGAAAGGGAGCTGCCCCCTAATGGCAGCAACTATTGCATCAAAAAAAATAAAAAATAAAAAAATTATTATCTAAAGTTAATTAAAAGGTAATAATTAAATAATTTATAAAGTGACTTTCGGAAATTAAGATTAATTAAAGTCACTTAATAAATGTTGATAAAAGAAGTTTTGGTTTTGGGGAAAGGGGGAATGATTAATATTTTCTCTTCAACAATTAATTTGAGAGTTTCTCAAATTTGTTTCTCAGGACGGATGCTTGGGAAAGCTATTTTCGGCAGTGAAACCATTTTCCCTAGATGGTCTTGGAAGAATCAATCAAATTCTTTGGTTGGATTACATTTAATGGCCTTCATTGCAGATTGGAGCGATCATTATTATTATTGGTTGCTATCTTTTGTTATTTAGAATAAGGAGTTCGATATATTTGGGTGAAAAGAGATTTGGTTTGTAGCTATTTGATATGAAATGGAGACTATAATAAAACCATCAAAATCCAATTGCAGTGGTATTGAGATGGATGCATAAGTCCATGGTGTTCGAGCGTGTCATATTTATATTAGTTTGGGAGATTATTATTGTTTGAGCAATTCCTTTTGAATATTGATATTTACATTTTCAGTTTGGACCACATTTATATATGCCGTCAGATATTGGCTATTTCATTCATAGGGTGACAATGGCCTTGTAGTGCATTGAAGATTTATTATAGCATAGCGCCACCTTGTGGAATATTATTAGGCCTTGTTTGACCTCATTCATCACATTTCTATTATGACTGACACCTTGTTGGAGCCTGTCGCAATCATCAGATAGTCAACAATAATCAATTGATTGCAATTTGTTGAGATAGGCAACTTGTGTTGATTATTGGTGCATTCATCACATTGATGGTGCCGCCACCATTGAATCAAAGTACATTGGATGAAGTCGGGAGTGTAGACACTTATAACACAAACATGTGCTTGTTTTTGTCATGCATGTCACTAAACTTTGTTTGGGTACACTTTATGTAGGCTTATGCTACTCATCAACACTCCTAGGAATGCTTTTCTATCATTGTTGCCACTTAGGTGTTTGTTTTCACTGCTCCAAGCATGCGTGAGCATTGCATCTACCACTTAAGTTTTTATACTCTTTCTTAGGCATGTATTATGGGTGTCTTTGTCACTAAAACCATGCCTTTTCTTTCCCAATTCGGACATCTTTCTCACCTTTGTCACTAACACCTTGTTCAATGGTGCCCACTTCATATGTTACTTCCATTTATTTTTGGTTGACATTTGCAAAGAGCTTCACGTTATCTTTTACCATGACAAATTGCTCAAAGAGTTGCCCCACTTCCAAAGGCATTTGATCTTTCAATTTCTCTTAGACCAACAACATATGTGAGATCACAACTTTCTTTTGCTTTCTTTGCAAATACTTTCGAAAGATAGATCAACACCGATTCAAATCTTAAAGAGATAACCATGACACTTAGTTCTAATTGGCAACAATTTTGACTAGAAAACATGATGAAACATGAGAAAATGGCTTCCCAAAGATAAGTATGTAGGGGTGTAACATAGTAGATGTAATGTCCCCTTTTTAGCCCTATGCTTTTCAATGGCCTATAGCCCATTTCTGGAGTCCCATGGGCTACTTGGAGGGATTTTTAGGATTTCCTAAATTCTTGGAGGTTTCTTGTCAACTTTTCAGGGGCTTATTGCGAGAAATTGCCAGAAGGGTTTCTGGGTCTTTCTGGATTTACAGAGAGCTTTGGTGGGCTGTCACGTGCATTTTCATCAGTGTCTATTTTTAGACTTACTATTTTTAGTAAGTTATGATAGCTACTCGAAATGTGCTCATTTTGAGTTTGGATTCACTATTTTTAGTAGTATGCTATTTTAGGTAAGTTCTATTTTTAGTAGTTGTTTTGGCAATAGTTTAGCACTAGGTTACTATTTTTGGAAATGGTGGCAGTTGTCGTGGTTGCCATCTTGATATTTTTAGCAATTGGCCTCTCCACCATCCTTGAGTTCGGAAATGGAAATATTACAACTTAAGTTATCAAGTCATTAAGTTCAAAAAGACAAAATATAAAATATAACTTAAGTTATATTTGGCCCCTTTGTACCCCACGCTTAGACTCAACAACATTAAGTTGTTTTTAAAAAGGGGAAATTATATTTCCTAAGTTGGGTGCCCAAATGGAGGGATAAGTGAAAATTAAATTAAATATTATATTTTTTCATGTGTGGCATCCCCTTTTGGAGGGAAAATGAATTCAAATTCCTAGGTCTCAAAAGCTATTTATATGCCCTCTCTTTCTTTCATTTGGTTATGCAATTTGGAGATAAAATTATGCTGCCAGATTGGAACGTGTTCTTTCCTGAATCTTTGGAGGATGAAAACAATCAATCAACATTGGAGCTTAACGGTGATGGTTTGTTTTCTATTTTGGTTACTTATGATGAATTTTAGCTATGTTTTGGTATGATAACTATTTGTGCAGAGGTTTGGGTACATTTTGGAAGTGATTTCTTGGAGTTTCAGATTGCTGGTTGCTATTTCCAAATCTTTGGCAGTACCATTGTTTTACTCACACTGATCGGTGGACTGAATATCATTTTGTGGGTGTTGGTTCATTTGCTCCCTTTGCCTAGGGCGCCCCTTCTTTCGGAATCTTTGAGAGTGTGTGGGATTTTTACTTGCTGGTCACCCATCCTAGGAGGCCATACATGTGGCCGAAGGTGTCTCGGGTTTTGTGCCAGTGCATTTTAGACTTGTTAGTGGTGGCTTGCTACTTGTCTGGGGTCGCCTAGCTAAGAGGAATCATTTGCAAGTGATTTGGCTTCATTCAGATGAGTATTGGAGGAGTTATGTTGTTTCTAAGGTTGCTGATTTGAGTTTCAGACCTGCTGTTTGTGCAAATCAGACCCCTGTTTTGATTTATCAGACCTATTGCAGTCTCCAGTTTGTCCTTCTAATGATCTCAAATGGACCTATCTTGAAGTATATGTGTTCTATTCTATTGGGGTGCTCACATACTTACATTCTATCATATTGGGAGGGTGTTTACTTCTCGTTTTTGTCATTTATCTCTCATAGCAGCAGTATGCAATGATCTGATTTGTTAATGTTGAACTCATTGTAACACCATCTGTAGTAGCGTTGGTGAATGTTCTTGTTTTTTCTTATTACTGACCCCTTTGAACAAGTGGTTGCTCCCACTGGAACCACTGGAAGGTGGTTGAGCCTTTGATTATTGTACTTCACTCCCGTTGAACAAGTGGTCAAGTTTTCCTTTCAATTTCTTGTAGCCCACTAAAAAGTGGAAGTGGTTGGCTATGCCGCCAAGTTCTTTACTTTAGTTTACTTTCTTGTAGCCCGCTGAAAAGTGGAAGTGGCTGGCTTTGCCGCCAAGTGCTTACTTTCCCTATTGGTTGGCTTGCAACCAATAGCTTTACTTGTTTACTTCCAACATTATTGTTACATTCAGATCCCCTTACACCATATGCTCTCACCTTTCCCACTCCGGGGTTTGGGTGATCAGAAAGTGAAGGATTCTTTCCAGTTTTCTTATCTTTACATTGGGTTAACGCCATAGTTACACCACTGTCAGGGACGGGGGGATGGGTTTCCGGGACGGGGGGACAAAGGGG
>VDFB02193867.1:17530088-17602635 GCA_007258455.2 Sequoia sempervirens | reverse complement strand
AGTGATATATCTTGAGAAAAACTTAGTGTTTTTCTAGTTCAGATTCTAGTTTCTTTCTCTTACACATTTTTGAGCTTGTAAACTTCTTTGTACTCAATTTCAAAATTTGGCATACTCCTTTAGTTGAATAAAAGCGACACTCGTATTCCTCAATTTTGTGTCTTTTGCAGTTTTAGTTTGATGTTATATTGTGATTTCTACTTGCAGAATCCTTATTATGTCTTAGAATTTTAATTTTAGTGCAAAAATTTTATAAAATATAGGTTGCATGTTGTGTTTAAACTTAAATCTTCATGCAAATCAATTTTGTGTTGAGTGTTCATGACAAATTGTGAAATACTATTGTTTTCTGAAAGGTATTTGTGGGAAAAACCAGAGTCATCATTAAGCTATTATCAAGTTTTGAAAATCATTTTTAAGTCATAGTTTTATTGTAGTCATCTTTGTAACTATTTCCATCAGAAGAATCATTTAGAATAGGATTATCATTTGGAAAACCAACTCACTCTGGAGATTCTCTTTTCGCATAGATTGCCCACATCTAAAAAGAGTTTCCATGTTTCAACAAATAGTTTGATTTTTTAAAATCTGAAAAAGGGTGCATATCTGATTGTCAACAGTTTTTGGCATGCTGGTGGGACTGTGGAAATCAATTTCAGAGAGTTTTTAAATATTTTGAAATTGTTGTTTGTTGTATGCAGCAAATTATTTAGCCTTTTGGAGGATCATTTCAATATACCAGGTGACTCCGATTTTGATTTTTCATGCAGACTTAGTGCAACCTACGCATGAGAAAAGTACAAACTAGAGCATGTTCTGCACCTTTTGAATACCAACAGTTGTCCCCACCATGAAGAAGAGGTAGAACAACAAAGAGGCTGTTTGAAACACTTGCAAGGTCAAAATCAACACCTCCTATTTTTATCTCTTTGGTTTTATCTCCAGGAATTCCATTTCCAATATCACAAGCACCGCCAACGATAGTGCCTAGACAACACCCATTTGCACCTTTTAATGGAGGTAGTCCATTAGACATTGCTTAACATGACGATATCCCAGTTGTAGCCCTTAAAAGCCTACCGTACTTCACCGGGGAGGATCACACAACATCGGTTGAGCATATTCGTGATGTGGCCATCTTATGCTTAGTTCACAACATTACGCAAGAGAACGACACGTTAAGGCTCTTGGCTGCATCAATCAAAGGGAAATCATTGTAATGGTTTAGAGGCCTCACAGCCAACTCAATCACAATATGGGATGCTTTAGGTAATGGCCTATATCAGTATTTTGCTGATAAATCTGATAATCTATCCCTGTTAGAGCAATTGAGCACCATTTAGAGGTTACCACATGAACACTTGGTTGATTTCAACTACTAATTTCAGAGAACCTGGGATAAAATTCTTGCAATGGTAAAACCTTTACTAGCTCATGCTTTTCTATTTTACTTAAAAGCCTTAAATAGTAGGATTTTGGTCATGACCTAATCTATGGGTGGGCATACACTCCCTAATGCTTATGACATCGCCATTAGAGCCGAGAATTGTCTCATCCAAGTTAGAGATATAACCCCTAGACCTCATATTCCTTTGTTTCTTGAAATACAACCACCTACCCCTATTGTTTTACCTCCTTAGTTGTTGTCCCACTTGTTCCAGCGATAGGTTATCATAGCGCAGCCCAAGAGATTATTGCTGCAGCCTAGTCCGAAGAGCTTTAGGAGATTAAAAGCATATTTAAGACCTTCGAGAATGACCTTGTGAACATAAAGAAGGAAGTTGGCCAAGAGCACAAGCCTTACCAAGCCCCTTATCAACAAAACCGACCTAATAGGCCTACCTTTTAGAATGATTATCAAGGCCAAAGGAAGAGTTTTAACCTAAGACCATTCCAACCATACAACCCAAATGCAGCCAGTTTTTCAAAGGAACTCATGCCTCAGAATAACATTTCCCAAGATTGCGATTGGTGTTACCCATGCAATCAACCCCATAATTAATTAGTGTGTGCTAATGGCATGAGAAATTAGGCCTTAATGGTCCAAAATAGTTATGTTGGTTCAAAAAGTGTTGCTGATCAAAACCAAGAACAAAAAAATAACATTAAAGTTGCCTTGTCGAACTGGCAGAGTTCTGAGTCTTGTGGCGTGAACGGCCAGGATCAAAAAAATTCTCCTATTTTGGCCAAGACCATATCAAAAAAGAGAGCTATAGATTTGGGGCAGCAAGCTAGAAATTCACAACAGAAGCTTGCAAACACTAGTAGTCCATTACTTCATCGAATGTTAACACTGCAGCGCAGCCTAAGATGCAAATTCTACAAAGAGGCCAAGAAATACTTGGAAAAGAGTAGTCAAAGACACATTTGCAGCTTTCGTAGAGGCAAAACGGTGCTGCTGTCACAAAAAACCAGCAGAAGGTAAATCCAACTTCTTTCAATATTGTTGAACACTTCAAAAAGGCTACTGTCAGCATGTCTATATTAGATGCTTTACACATACTAGGTCAGAAAGGTTTGCTACAAGATGCTTTAGCTGAGTTGTCCATTTTTTATGATACGAATCAAGGAGTTGCTAAAGTGGTGCTTGCAAATGATTTGGAGGTTAAAGATGAGCAGAAAACTAAAGTGGTAAAGCATCCCCCATTTTATTTAAGTCTGATTATTGGTGATCAGATAGTACACAATTATATGGTTGATTCTGGTGCCAATAGCTTAGTTATGCCTAAGAGTTTGGCTGATAAGGTAGGTCTTGTTTATGAGCCTAACCCCCAAAAGGGCGTAGTTCAACTAGATGGGTTTGTTGTTAAAACTGCTAGTATAATCAAGAACTTGGAACTTACCCTGCATGCATCCCCGAGTTTTGCTATTCATCAGGATATACATGTTATTGATTTACCACCACACTTTTCCATTTGTCTCTCGAGGGATTTTACAGCCAAGCTGGGTGGGTTTTTGTCCTCTGATTGGTCTCATCTATTTTTTAGAACAAGTTATGGTACACAAGTGACTATAAAGTCTGAGCCTCTAGCCAAAGACCATATCGAACCATATTCCCTGAATCCTATAAACGCTAACCTTTATGCCACCCCTGTACTAGAGGAACAAACCATGACTGCAGACTACAACACCCCTATAGAAAATATGAATCTAGATGAATGGGAAGCCGAAGATCATGAGCTTGATCCTTTTCAACACATAGATGAGATAGGATTAGGAGTTTATATAATTCGTGAACCTGATTTTGATATGCCTAATATTTGCAAAGAGGAGGAACAATCCGCAGAAATAGAAAATGAGCTTTGGAAGCTTTACTTCGATGGTTTGAGAAGCAGTATAGGTGCTAGAGGTGGAGCTATGCTGATTTCACCAGAGGGAGATAAATATTTTTCAGCTTACAGATTTTCTTTCAGTTGTTCAAACAATACAACTGAATACGAAGTGTTAGTGCATGGCCTAGAATGGGCTCAAAAGAGAGGTATCATATGCTTGCAAGTTTATGGTGATTCAGAGTTAATAGTAAATCAGGTCAGAAATCTAAATGCTACAAAAAATGACTTGCTTAAGAAATATAAGCATCGTTAATGAGATTTAATGGAAGATTTTGATGCTTTTAATATTGTTTTAGTTCATAGAAATGAAAATAAGCATGTTGATAGGCTCGTTGCCATAGGAGCCCAGTTTGATATTCCAAACAAGATTCACAAAGTAGAGGCACGTCAGTATGTAAAAATATTCATCAGACCTTCTATGCCTGACAATAATGTGAGTTGGCAGGTTTTTGATAGCGATGAGCAAATTGTAAATTTTTTAATTGTTGAAGCTGAGTTTGGAGATTGAAACAAACAAAAGTGGCAGCAGAAGTATGATAACCAGATTGTGCAGTTGAAGACAAACAAGCTGCCAAAAGGTTTGGTGACCTTGGAATCTGTGTTCAACTCAAATGACCAAGTGTAGAAAGACAAGTGGAGCCTAATTGTTAAAGAAAAACACTATGAGGCAATCAAAATCTTTAAAGGAAAGATTCTCAAGCTGGAAAAGGTATGTAATAAAGAGGAACAACAAGCATTTAATCTGTTATGCCAAAAATTTAATGATGTTTTTGCTTGGGAGTACAAGGATTTGAAAGGTTTTGACCCAAAACTAGCCCAACATACTATTGAACTAGAGCCTGATGCAAAGCGAGTAAGGTAGAAATAGAGACCTCTTAGTCCCAAATTAGAACACCTTATGAAGACTGAGCTGAATAAGTTAGTTGAGAGTGGTATTATTTTTCCTATCAAGCATACTTCTTGGGTGTCAAACTTAGTTCCAGTTAGGAAGAAAAGTGGGGAAATCAGATTGTGTGTTGATTTCTAAGATTTAAATAAAGCATCACTGAAAGACCATTACCCACTCCCTTCCATGGAGCAAATTCTGTAGGTAGTTTTTGGTTATGATAGATTTTCTTTGTTAGATGGTTACTTAGGTTACAACCAGATTCTGGTAAAACAAGAGGATCAGTTCAAAAAAATATTCATGACTAAGTGGGGCATGATGGCCTACAAAAAGATGCCTTTCGGCTTATCCAACATTGGAACAAATTTTCAACGAGAGATGGACATGGCCTTTCATGGCCTTATGAACAAGTTCGTTCTGTTATATTTACATGACATTATTTTTTTCCATAAATGCTAATGAGAATCTTGATCATTTAGAGCAGATTTTTCAGAGATGCAGAGAGTTTAGAGTGTCTCTCAACCTAAAAAAGTGTATATTTTTTGTACACGAAGGTAAACTCCTTGGACACATTGTTTCAAAGCAAGGTATCTCTATAGACTCTGAAAGAGTCTCTACAATTCTTGAATTGCCATTACCAGCTCACAAGAAATGCTTGCAAAGTTTTTTTGGAAGAATAAATTTTGTGAGGAGGTTCATACCAAATATTGCAGCTTTGTTGCAACCTCTCACTTCTATGCTTAAAAAGAATATGCCCTTCAGTTGGACCAACAAAGGTAAAGAAGCTTTGAGCAAATCAAAGAAGCCCTTACAACTGCCCCTACCCTCATTAATCCAAATTATGATAGAGATTTCATTCTTTATGCATTTGGAGGAGTTGATACTATTTCTGCTATTCTTTGCCAGTAGAACAATGAAGGTTTGGAGCAGCCTGTGGCATTTTTTAGCCAGGTATTACATGATTATGAGGTGAAGTACTCTTTTGTCGAGAAGCATTTTTTTTCTATTGTAAGAAGCCTAAAAAAGTTTAGGCATATGCTGTGAAATAGCAAAATTTACTATTAGTTGCTCATTCAACTGTTAAGGATTTCTTACTTAACAAAGATATTAATGATAAGTGTGTTGGTTGGGTAACCAAGGTAATGGAATTTGATGTTGATATTAAGGTAACTAAGCTCATTAGAGGCAAGGGTTTGTGTGAACAGATTGTAGGAAATGAGGACAACAACTTAGAAGATGCTGAAAATGTTGACAGAGTGTTAAACATTGATGATGCAGTTGTTGTTCCAATTTCTTCTGATACTTGGTTACAACAAATGATGCACTATTTACAAACTGGTGAGTGCCCTAAAGGATTAGATAGAGAAAAAAGAAGGTATTACAGATTATAGGCGATTCCTTTTTGCAATTATTGATGGCATTCTTTATAGGAGATACTTTCAAGGTGTTTTATTAAGGTGCATTCAGCCTGATCAAGTTGATAAGCTTTTAGCATAATTTCATGATGCCCCTTCAGGAGGCCACTTTGCTACAAGAACAATAGCCCTAAAAATTATGTGGGTTGGTTATTACTGGCCAAATCTATTTAAAGATGTTATTGCTTGGGTCAGAAGGTGTGAAAAATGTGCTTTATTTTCTGGAAAACAGAGACTTGTTGTGCTGCCCCTGCACCCTATTTAGGTGGAGCAATCATTTTCCAAGTGGGGTTTAGACTTCATTGGACCTATCAATCCACCTTCAAGTGTGGCTCATAAGTGGATCTTTACTACAACATATTACTTTACTAACTGGACCAAAGCTATTGCTTTGAAAGAAGCAAACGAGACTTCTGTGCTTAATTTCTATCAAGACTTAGTGTCAAGATTTGGTACTCCAAATTCGATAATCTCTGACAATGGTTTGGATTTTATCGGTTTAAGGATAATCAAGAAGACAGTTGAGGACAATCAACGAACATGGCATGAAAAGTTGAAGTTAGCTCTTTGGGCTGACAGGGTGACTCCTAAAAGGGCCACTAGTTGTTCTCCGTATGTACTTGCTTATGGAAAAAAAGCTAAGTTACTTGTTTCTATTGAATTTCCTACTTTGAGTTTCATTAAAGAGCTAGAATTACTGAATGAATAGCCTCTTGAAGTAAGATTTTCATAATTGATAGAGCTCGAAGAAACTAGAAAGGAAGCATTAAGACAACTTGAGATACATCAAACTTAGATGAAGAGCTCTTTTGATAAAAGGGCAAGACCACAAGAATTCATTATTGGTGATCTGGTCTTCAAGTGGAATTAATATAAGATCAGACCTGGATGACATTCCAAATTTGATGCAATTTGGGATGGGCCTTATGTGATCATGGAGTGCAAGGAACACAATGCTTTCCAACTTTCTAAGTTGACTGGAGAGGTGTTGTTTATCCCAGTTAATGGGATCCACCTCAAGCATTTCCTCTTAGATAAGTTATATCTTGTAAATAAGTAGAGTAGTTGTAAATAAGGGCATTACGCACATTACTTTCAGTAGTTTTCTTTTCCCTAAGCGATGTTGCACATGTTCGATTGGCCATCAGGGCCTATTTGTTTGCTTTATGCATTTTTTCATTTTGTTTTGCTGTTGTTTGGAATGTTGTTCAAATTTTTGAGTTTCATGAAGGGGAAGATTTGACTTTGTGCCCAATGGAGTGTTATAGGAAATTGATCTAATGCTTAGTTGGAAAGCATTTAGCGGAAATCGCCAAAATGTTACCAATTTTTCACTACAGCTCAATTGGTGGAGCTGATTAAATTTTTTTATATATATATTTGAAAGTGAAAGAATAGTTATTTCTACATGTGCTTAAGTGTTGTTTGCACTATATTATCATTTATCAAGTGACAAAAATGCAAGTGTTTTGAGAAAAGTTTCGAAAGTATTGCTCAAATAATTTATAAATCAAATGGAGTACAAAATTGAGTATACAAATGATAAATCATTTTTGCTTTCATTTATTTCATGAAGTGATTCAAATTACATGTTTTCATTTGATTGCAAGAATACAAATTATAGCACAACTTTTCATTTTGATGCATCTCTTTCAGAATGGAAATGAAAGAACAAATTTAAGTATCCACACAAGTCGTTGTTTTAGCCATTTCCATTCATTACTTGAAAGGAAATATACAAAGTTGAAAGTGAAAAGAAAATAACATGGGACATATCTATCACTTCCTAAGTTGAGATTCTATTGATTCCTCATAGCTTGCTCCATTCTTCTTCTGCTCCCGAATGTACCTGCAAAAGATTGAAAAGGGCATCAATTAAGAGCTCGGGATATGAACTATACTAACAGAGATATATTTCAATCCTTGCAATGCATAGAACCAACTAAAGGAAAGAACGAAAGCATGAACTGAAAAGGGAAACATCATCATCACATATTTTTTTTTATGCTAACATCATTTGTTTCCTTGTGCATGTATAGGAAAATTCATGTAGTTGTTTATATTTTGAAGACAAAGCATGTGGAGAAAAATGGGCTCCCACAAGGGTAGAGCTCGGCATGCTGCCCCTTTGGGATCACAGATGGAGATGAGTGAAGGAATATAATTATCATACTCATCTGAGCTATTCAACTGAAAGAGTAAAGCAAAGTTTCATTCATCAAAGCCATTAAGCCGACTGTTCACTCATAACAATCAAGTAATATGATTTTCTGAAAGCTACAGGTGGATAGTAGAGTTAATGGGTTCAATCAATTCAACTGAAATGCATCATTTTCATAATTGCAAATCTAAAATATTGCAATACTATTGCTTTTGCTGCTTTAAGTTTGTTCACATTAAATCCGATTTCATATTTTTCTATTTCGAAGCAGTAGTGTTCTATCCAATAAACAATGATAGTGAATAGGCATACATAATGCCTTATCAATTAAGCACTAATGAGAAATTTAAACATGGAAGTATTTGCCGAGTTTCGGTATTGATTTATCTCATAGAGTGCTTAAGTTGGGATGCCCATTTTTTTCTAGAGGCATGCAAATTGTGACATGAAGATAACAAGTATCAAGACAACAAATACAAAGAGTAGTTTTCATAATGGAGCATAAAAATGCATGAAGAGTTCTAGGTAGAAGGTATTAGCCCACCAAGAATTTGTAAGGGAAGTGTAGAATGAGGAGAGCATTTCTAGGCATGCGCAAATGGATATCATCAGTAGATGGAAGGTACAATATTGTGAATACCTAGTGCAATAAGGAAAATAAGTTACAAAGTTGTTCCATTTCGTCGATACATCTGAAAGACTAGTCTCGTTGTCCCAAGGAGAGTACAGAAATTTAATGAAGTTTAAAGAAGGTGTATTCCAAATACCATAAGATTTTAAAATAATACAACGAAGAAGATACTCATTATCTTGCAATTTTTTGAGTATTAAGCTTACTAGGGTTTTATTCAAGATAGCACAGGAAATGTTCAAAGTTCTGAGTGAAAATGCAGATTTTCTGTCATTCATGCTTTATATGATTTTTGATTCTGTGAACAAAAAAGATGACACAACCAATTTTTTCATGAAGTGCAACAAGGGTTTGTTCATAATCCCTTTTTTCTATAAGAAGTTAAAAACCCATCTAGGGATGATTTTAATTTCCATCAGAGTTTAGGAGTTGAGCTCATAAAGATGAAAATGCAAAGATATATGTAGGAGAATAGTGAGCTTACCATGCACGCCTGTGGAGAAAAAAAATGGCAACCAAGCTCTAACTGAGCTTCCTAAAGCAAGGTCGATCTCATTCTCATGGAATCTAGTGAGGAAGAAGAACACATAAATACAAGCGATGCCTCATAAAACACATTAATGGCCACAACCTTAAGACCAAAATGGTTCAAAATAACAACAAAGGAGCTCGATAGAGCTTAAGAGTATGCTTACCATCAGAATCTTGTGCAAACTCGATAGAGACATCAGCAATGGAGCTTGAGATTCCTTTAGAAAATTGAAACCCTAGCATGATGGCAGCGCATTTTCTTTCTCAACAGAGCGAAAAGTTCAAAGTGATAGTGCAAAATGAGTGAAGATTAGGGTTTGAGTTTGGTTTTGTCCCTTTCCGTAATTCGAGTTTAGGTTGAGCATCATGGGTTAAGTCGATGCCTTTAATGTTTGCTATTTGACAAATTCAAACTTAGAGTTTATCATGGTTTGAAATTATATTAGACTTTAGTCGATACTCTATGTGGTCGAAAATCTCATTCATGATTTAGGTCGATCACTTGACTAGGAGTCATTTTCCTAAGTCTTAGGCTGAGTTTTGGTAAAATATTTTGAAGCCCAATGCCTTAGGTATTTTATTTAAACATCATATTTATGCCTTAGAGAAATAGACATTTATGCCTTGGATTATATTTTTATTGATTTTAAAGAAATCAATTTAAATATTCATGACTTTATTATTTGTTTTTGATTGGATTTTAGAAATCAATTATGGATTGGGAAATTGTTTTCAAAAGGAGATATGGATAAGACATATTCATCATATTTTATGATTTTTTCTAAGAAAATTAATATTGTAAATGGAGAGATAAGTTTTTTATTGTTTTGCAAAAGATTTCCAAATCTTTAATTGCAAAAATAGGTCAGATTGAGGAGAATATTAAATCTGCAAGCTATGTAAAGCAAGAATAAAACAAGTTGTTTTATCTTTTTGCTATTTTTAGCAGATTTGTGAGTGGTCTTTCCTTGGTTGGATTTGAGCTTCGTGATGAAGAGATAAGGTGTGTTTTTTTGCTTTAAAAGAAGATTTGACCTTTTTTGAGGAGCCTTTCAATATGTACATGCAAAAAGTGTGTTTTTTCTACTTTTGTGCAAAATTTTTGGGTAGTTTTTGATACTTTTCCTTGAGCTTTCTTCTTGAGCTCAGATTAGGGTTTTAGTGATATATCTTGGGAAAAATTTAGTGTTTTTCCAGTTCAAATTCTAGTTTCTTTCTCTTACACATTTTTGAGCTTGTAAACTTCTTTGTACTCAGTTTCGGATTTTGGCATACTCCTGCAGTTGAATAAAAGCAACTCATATTCCTCAATTTTGTGTCTTTTACAATTTTAGTTTGATGTTATATTGTGATTGTTGCTTCCAGAATCCTTATTATGTCCTAGAATTGTAATTTTAGTGTAGAAAGTTCATAAAATACAGGTTGCATGATGTGTTTAAACTTAAATCTTCATGCAAATCAATTTTGTGTTGAGTGTTCATGAGGAATTATGAAATATTGTTGTTTTCTGAAAGTTGTTTGTGGGAAAAACCAGAGTCATCATTAAGTTATTATCAAGTTCTGAAAAAAGTCATAGTTTCATTGCAGTCATCTTTCTAACTCTTTCCATTAGAAAAATCATTTAGAATAGGATTATCATTTGGAGAACCAACTCACTCTGTGGATTCTCTTTTCGCATAGATCACTCACATCTGAAAAGAGTTTCCATGTTTTAACAAATAGTTTGATTTTTTACAAATCTGACAAAGGGTGCATATCTGATTGTCAATAGTTATCTCCAAAAAAGTGAATCTCATCTTATTGTGACCTCATTAACCCTAAGATTGTTATAGATGTACTCTATTATTTAGAGCATGCTTTGATAATGCAAAATAATGGGTATACGAGCCCCACTACGTTTCCTTGAGAATTCTATATGTTAGACTTCACATATGGAAGGAGATATGGAAGTGATATTAATAATCTACATTTTTCCATACTTTTGTTACTGTGGATCTTGCTTTTTTGTGAATATTGTTATGAAAACATTTATTATTTGATTTATGGCTTCTTTTGTCTTGGTATGCCTCGAGTGCAATGAAATAGTTATTGTTATACACTTTATCTTCCTCTTTGTAAGGCATTCTTCATTGTTGCACTCTACAACATATACCTTGAATGTTCTTGAAAGTACTCTATTCTTTCAATTTTCTATAAGTTGTATTGTTCGTTGGTTTCCCTAATATGTAACTATGTTGTTTGCATCTACTACGACATATACCCAATGTTGCATATGCCTTTCATAGCTATTGTGCCCACTCATGCCATTGACATTCTAATCTTCTTCCAGTCTCACTGTCTACACATCGCTTCCCTTTCATGTGGCTCTCTACGTATTGGCTCATTGTTTCGTGTTACTACATGGAATTGCTAGTCTATATTGTGTTGAAAGAAATGTAGGAATGGAGCCTCCAATATTATATGAGGCCAATTGGAGTACTTGAAAGGATATTTTCGGTACCCAATCTGGATCAAGACGAATAGTCAACTAGTTGTGTGAAAGATAGAGGTGAGTTAGAGTGGAGGTATTTTGAAACACCTAGAGAGAAAATATGCCTTGTAGATGGTTAACGCTGAGGTCAATCCATTGTATCTGAAGGAGGTCTCCATGAAGAAAATTAGGAATTTTTCAATTCAACTTGTTGGATTGGATGAATTTTTTTTGGATAGATGAAAACCCACTCAGATGGGAAGGAAAGTTGCTTCATAGGTGATTGAAGGACAGATCCAAAAGAGCTAACTTGGAAAGTTGAGTAAGTGAGGAAGGAATCGTTCCCGTCAAGAAGCTATCCTGGAGTTTCAATATCTCAAGAAGAGAGAGATTTCCAACAGAGGTAGGAATACGCCCACTAATTTTGGTTCATTTTAGTTTGATAGTTGCGAGGGAGGAAAGATTTCCAATGGAAGGCGGTATACTCCCACATATTCTACACCCTGTCAAAGAAATATAAGTGAGCTCAGGCCACCCGCTACCTAATATTTTAGTTATATTTCCACTGAAATCATTGCAAGCCATTCATAGGTATTTCAAATGTGGTAGAGTGGATAGAGTGAGGGGGAATAGACCACTCAAATTACATTTATAAAAGCTAAGCCATTCTAAACTAGTCATATTTCATAACCATGGAGGAAGTGGGGATGAAAATTTATTGTCGTGGAAGTCAAGATGCGTGAGGGATGTGAGGTCGAGGATAGTAGTGGGGATTGGGCCTGACATTTTGTAGAACCTCATGTCAAGGAAGTGCAAATTATGAAGAGAAGATATGTATTCCCTCAATTCTTTACCACTGCTAATTATGGTCACATACTTCATCGCCAAATACTATAAGCTTGGCAAGTTCCATTCCCACTCTGAACTCAACCAACATTTGAATTCATTCTTCTTAGACTTTGAAATATCCAACTATTAGAGGTTGGAGAGATTCCCCAGTGCCAATGGAATCCCACCTTGTCATGACCACTATTTTAATAAGTAATTATAATTCAATAATACTATTTTAATAATCATTGATGAAACTTTGACCTCAACTTGTGGTGAAAATAAATCTACACACAAACACCTAGTATCATTTAGATGCATCTAGCATACAATTTAATTAATTGCATAATTGTTTGTGTTTCAGAATGCTTATTTAATTAAAGTAATTAAATGGTGAAATAAAGATTATGAGGAAATAAAAGAATTTATTAAATTTTATTATAAGATTTTATTATGCAATTATATATGATAATACTTTGTTATTTAGAATATAATGAGTTATTGTTGGCAACCCTCCAAGTAAATGCACGCATCGGTTAAACCAGAAATCATATCTCATAACCACTGTTGGCGTATAGGTTTCACACACTCATAAGTGATTTTTTGTAAGTCAATAGACCCGTATCTTGTGTAGAAAGCACATTAGCATAACACTATTACCGCATTGCTTCCTGTGCTGAAATGTGGTGGATTGAATGATATACAAGTTAAATTTAGTTTCACAAAGAACCACTAGTTTAGTCTGGCTGGAGATCCCAAAGGAGCAGGCATCGGTACTCCAGAAGCAATCAAATTAGTCTATTCTTGCCATCGAGCGATTATATATGATATTGGCCCTGTGCCTAACAATTGGACTCTTCCAGCTTGCATGTGATGAACTTTTGGATGACTCTTTAGGACACAATTTTATTTTGTACTTGAGATGTGATAAAAATGATGTGCTTACTAGTTTCTCATGCAACTTCCATATCATTTTCTAGACATGTATTTATATGCCATTCTAAATTCCTCCCTTAGATTTGTTGTGGTCTCTAGATTAAGAGCTTTCAACTGTATAGTGGTAGTTCTGTAAAATTATGAGGATGTATGATTTCCCTCGCGTCGTGGCTGTAGACTTAGGGAAACCCGAGTATGAAGTTTGATGCTTGTTTGTTTCGTTGACATTTGAATGCCAAACCTTTGTTTATCCTAGTTGCTAAATTTTCCTTCCTTACTCCATCTTCCAGCATGCTAGTTGCTTATCTCTTGGTACGTCGTTCACTGTCTAACTTCCTCCTTGTGGGTCTTATCCAAATTAAACGTAAATCTAATATCTTGTATGGTGGCAACTTTTCGTTTAGAAGGGTAAATTGTAATAGTTTTCCATCATGTACTCTAGGTTCGTTGGGGATATACTGGCTAGGTAGCCAAGTGTGAACCTAAGTCAAGCCTAATTCCATAGGTGTTAGCCTCATGCAAGTAGTTAGATCAGGCTATGTTGAACGTGTGTTATACTTATTCTCTTAGCAACAATCGTTACCCTAAATGTGAATTGCATGCTTATTGAATGGAATTTTCCCCCTCGTTGCTTTGTAATCTCTTTAGTGTTCGATGCTTGTAACTGTTTGAGTACGTTTATTGATGTATGGATATATGTGTATTTTTCATATTTATTCTAGATACATTCCTATAATTATCCATATTAACATATTCCTATGTGAGCTACACATAACTATGGGGATATAGATGTTTTGTTTTATTAAGACACTTGGTTATACGAAAACAATAATATAAATGAGTATACAAATAAATATATATATATATATATATATATATATATATATATATATATATATATATATATATATATATATATTTATATTTATTGGTGCTCATAATTGTAATGAAATCTTGTAGAATGATGGTTTGATTTCTTTTTATATATATAAGTTTTTTTGTGTTGTTAGCATATAATGACATTAGCTTGTAGAAAAAATATGTATTGTTTCAACAATTGAAGGGTTTTGATAGTTAATTAAATGGATAACTAGATAAAGGAAGATTAGTCCACCTTCCATGTAAGAGAGTAATGAGATTGGTGTAAAAATGTCGCTGATTAGATTAATTAAATAGTCTTGTAAGCTTTATGAGTAAAACTAAGAAGGATTTAGCTTTGAGGTTTGATTGGTTAGTTACATGAAATAATGGAATGTTCTTGTTGAGGAAGAATACTTGAAAATAAAATGGCTACATTGTAAACTTACTTTGCATGCTTTGACCTTGAATGGAGTTATTGTATGAACAAAGTTTGTGAATAATGGAAACATGATATTTATTCTCATATTTAATCTCTAGCTTTTATATGTACTCTAATATAGTTCTATCCTCTTATTGTGGAGACCTCTATGAATCAGTGAGTTAAGAAGTAAACACTTTTGCTATAATTCCATAAGCATGTGTGCATTCTGACAGGCTTAGGATCACCATCATGAAGCTTTACATGAGTAGTTATGTTTGTCAGTGCACTCATGGGATATTTGGGAGACAATTGGAAGTAGAATTATCTTATTTGAAAATACTTGGGAGCAATTCATGATAGTGTTGGCATTACCTTAATCTTCCTATGCAAGGATGATGCATTGGTGAAACTTGAAAATGTTACTTGTAGATTCATGTGACTTGTAAAAGAACTTCAATATGTTCCTTGTGATATAGAAATATGTAATGAATGGTCATGCCAATGAGACTATATGATCATAGCCCGTGAGGAATCTTGTAAGCATTGAAACTTTGTAGCCAGTAAGGCTCGGCTAGTGAAGCATTTCATTAAGCTAGTGAGGCACTTTTACGAGTGGTTTTTCAACCCTACGAGGGTTTTCCATTATGAAATTCTTGTCTTATGGTTCTCTTGTGGGTGCATTGATGATATTGTTGTTCTCTTATTTTGCATTACAGTATTTAAATCTATGTGATTTGCATATCTTTGTATAAGTATTTATGGCTAGATTTGGTAAAGGCATAGCCTTGTGTTGATATACATAGTAACTCAATAATGTATGAAGTTCCTTTGAAATAGTAATGAAGTAATTTATATGTATTGAGTATCTTTAATGAACTTTCCTTTGACCATGCATGGATATAAATGTTATGCATTTTATCTCCTTTCCCTTACTTGTGATGTACATTGATCATGAAAATTATTTATTTTGGAATGTGTATGTTTTTCGTCCATTACACACCTTCAAAAGAATTGCTGCCCATGTCTAGATGCTTCAATTCTTTGAGTGCAGATATACCCAGATCCATAACACCATCAAAGGAATTAAGGTAATATTGGCAACAATCTCATTCAGTTGGCACTAAAGTTATTGTGTGTAATTTTTTTAAAGTGTAAATTTTTTAAATATTTTTAAAATTTCAAAATACCTTAGGGTATAACACCAGTGAAACCATTGGAGCTTATATCGAGATATTTCAATTTCTTTAACTCAAACAAAGGAGTTCGAGTGTGAGTTGTCGATGAGTTTTGCAACACCAAATTTGAGAGGTGCAGTTGGGTGACATGAGATGTGAGATTGTTGCATTCAACACCATCTTATTCACAACAATTCAACCCTTTCCATCAAGGAACTAATCCACCAACCCCAGTGTTGAATCTTAGGAGAATAAGCCTCTCCTTAGGTAGACATTCAATATTATTGCAGTTGCAACATATGATAACAGTGCTCGAGCTCATGAAAAGCATTACCTGTATGTATTTATCCATCGTGACAATTTCAATTTTGTATTTATCCATCCTGACAATTTCAATTTACTTGATTAGTGCAACAAGCATTCAAATGCAATACGAAAAATAAAAGAATTGCAACTTGCAAGGAAAAAACCAAACACTACCTACATTCAAAGGACTGAAAACATGTTGTGGATCGAGAAACAGTCTGTGAGAATTGAGAATTTAAGTCGCGTTGAACATCTAGAAGCACGTATGTCATGTTAACTAGTGGTACACATCTTTGAATGGCATACTTAGTAGGTTTTGGAAAAAGAAATTAAGGGAATGGTAGGGGTAGGTTCTATGCAACATAATATAAAAATATTTATTGGAAGTATATAATTATTGTGTATTATTTGTGCAGTAGATGTCTTTGACTAAGATTAATTGAAATTCAAACAAGGAGAATATATCTTAGAAAATTCAAAGCAATCAATGTATGTAACAAGGCAAAAGATTTTCTACCACCCAATCTAACAATTTTCATTGGTAATACACAATTATTGTGGTGTCTAAGTTTAAAATTTTTAGAAAAAAAACTTAAGAAATTAAGCACTAGGATTAGTAGTACTACCATATATAATAAACTAACAAGATTTAAATTTAATAAAATTTGTTAATAAATATTTAATAAGTTCCCTTCAGGTGTATTTTTCTCTATGCATCGGCCCGTGCATCACAAGTAATCAAATCGACCTCTTTCTAAGTTCTCCTCGCCTGCTCCACGTGCCTACTCTTCACAACCCCTAGTTTTTGCATTCCTTTCGCATCCTAGGAAACCCCGCTATGCTTCCACATGTCATGACTGTGGGATACTTTTGATCATTCTTCTTGCTGCCTCATTGGGCTCTGCTCAAGTGCCATGAAGCCCTCACTCCAAAAAGGCCTGGCGAGCCTCGCAATTGTTATCTATGATGTACTCTTGGTACGTGTCTGCTCTTCGTAAAACTTTCAGTGTAGAGATGAAGGAACAACTGCCAGTAGCAAAATGTTGTCATGCATCTCTTTTATGCCCTACTGGTGATCATTCCCTCCATTATTGATGAAGTGCTCCACCCATTCGAAACATGTAGCCTTAGCACAAGTCTTCAGCTGCAAGAGAGAGAGGTTCACATGGGCAGCAAAAGGCTGCCACGTGTCTAGTCTACGGATCTCATGTTCAGGTGATAGACTGGACGAGCTGAATGCTGATATTGGCCACTACGTGTCATAATCATTTTCACGGGATGATGAAACTTGTCTGATTAAGCCTTGCCGGGACCATTGCCATCATTTGCAGAGGATGCACCTATTCCTGGAATAATCAGATGCTTAGTTTCAGATCAATTCTGTTGCAACAACTTGGTGAATATTATGATTTTGTATCATTGCTAGGGGATTGCGAAATATTTTTTGTTGCTGCTCTCTGAAGTGGTGGGGGTTATTTCCTACTATATATACTTTTCTTTGTTGTGAGAAAAGGTTTCATAATTTGGAGAAAATGCTGGTTTTGGAAAAAGACACCAGGCCTTTATTGTTGTTTTATTTTATTGCAAAGACTCTTAGACTGTGCCAATTGTTCGGCCTTTCTATTTTTTCATGCTATTTGATGAAATTGTAAACTATGCTTTTATTGTCTAGACATTTCATTTGAGAACTTCTATATATGTTGAATGCAAGTTTGCTGACCTAGACCATGTCTAAAGACTCTTCCTAATAGTAGAAATGTATGCAATATTATTTTATGTCAATGAATGGATTGTCTATGCTATAATCTTCAGTTTCTAATTTTTTGTAACACCACAAACACCAATCAGGCCCTTAGATCAGTGATTTATTGTGCCTATCATTAAGTCTTGTTGCATCGCCTTAGGTTAGACTTTATTTTATTATATCTAATTCCTTTTCCCTTTCCAAATCCCCATTATAGAAGAAGCCAGATTCTCTAAAAATCCGGAGGTCACTTAGTTTAGCACAAAAGTTCCCCCATAAACTAAGTTTCCCATAAGACACTATTACCTCATCAAATTTTGGCCTCAATAGTTTGTTCTTTTTTGGCACGCCTGGTAGGACAGAGCTTAAGTGAATTTGCATTTTAGAAGGGTGTATGAGCCATCGGTCTGTAACTAGATCCCAAACCACATGCAACCCCAGTTTGCTAGTACCTCCACTAGGAATAGTGCAAGTCGCAAATCAGTTGGTAACCATTCCACTCCCACCACCCATTCCTCTAGCCATGTTGTCGGTAGCCAACAAAAATTATGTGACATGGGATGCTAGAAGTCCCCTAGCAGTCCTAGTAGCACCCATTGTCTGGGGCGCTATCCCGGTTTCAACCATGAAAGCTATACCCAAGTTTACTGGAGATGGCTCAAGAACACCCGTAGAACATTTGCAAGATGTGGTGGACGTGTGTCTGGTACATGGGATTACAACGCAGAATGTAGCTCTGAGGCTTATCGCTGCATCTTTTAAAGGAAAGGTGTTGTATTGGTACCAAACACTGTCACCTAACACTATTCGCACCTAGGACAAGCTCGAAGATCTGTTCTATGAGAGGTTCTCAAATGATGAAGATTGTTCTTCATTGTATTATCAACTATCTGTCATAAAATGAGCCCCCTAGGAGGCTCTGACGGACTTTAATGCCTGATTTCATACAAATTGGCAAAGGATCCCTATTACTATACGCTCAACTCTTGAGTTGGCGTTCATATTTTATCTGAAGTCCATCAATTCTGACATTTCTGTGATGATCAAGTCTTTGGGAGGAGCTACTCTACCAGATGCTTATGGTGTTGTTGTAAAAGCTGAGAATCATTTGATAGATTGCGGAAAATTGCCTCCTTGACCTATTATGCCGATATTTCCTGAAATATCGATTCTCACACAAGAAGTTGTGTCAATTAGCATGGCCACAACTCCCCAATCTATGTACACATATGCGACAGCCCCACAAAATGTAGTTTCTACATCGAGTTCTTCCAAAGATGAAATGAGTGACTTGAAAGAGATGTTGTGGACCATGGAAAATGATATAACCACTCTTAAGCAGAACCAATCAACACCCCCAAAGCTTGCATATCAAAACTATCAAGGCGGGTGGTCCTCATATCAGCAGAATCAATACCAAGGCGTGCCTCGCACTAATCCACCAGCTTTGACTGCCAACCAAATGGTGTCGATGCCTACTTTGTTGACGAGTGTTTTGCCAAGCTTGAGTAGGGAATTAACTCCAGGGTAGAAAAACCTCATTGATGACATCAATCTCTGGTGCTTCCCTTGCAGCGATGCGCATATGCCCCAGAACTGTCTATGTGGCAACTTGCAACAAAAGGTGCCAGAGCAACATAGCCAAGGTGCAGTGATAGATCATAGAGGTTATATATATGCCTCACCACAAATGGAGAGTGCGGTTCTTATCGAACAAATGCAAGGAATTTCTTTAAAACAAGAATCTGATGTTTCTCCTGATCACACACTTTTTTCATGGATGGAGGAAGAAGAAATGATGTTTGCTAATGATATGTTCATATCCAAAACACCACAAGTGCAATCTGATTATAACATGTGCTCAAAGAGGAGATTTATCGGCGAGTCAGTTGTTCTGCATCTAGCCAGCCCACAACTCAAAGGTGCTTCCGATCAAATTCCTAGCACTTCTACTGCCCCGCCACCATCTCAATCATGGAAGAAAATTATTATAGCAAGAGCCAAGGAGCATAAATCTCTGAGTTTGTCACCTTTTAATGTTGTAGAACAATTGAAGAAGTCATCCGCTAATGTGTCTCTATGGGACATTCTAGCTATCCTAGAGAAAAATACACTATTATAGAAGGCACTTCAAGAAGAGGTCAACACAGCACCAACAAAGCAGTTTTCCAATGTAGAGGTTGTTAATCAAATACCGCCAGCTAAAGTCTTTACAAACAATACAAAGGAATCTCCTGTCGAGGTTAGAGATAAGTTAAAACCCCAACCCTTCTTCTTGGCTCTCATTATAGGAAAGAAGTTATTGCACAATGCTATGATTGATTCTA
Organism: Sequoia sempervirens; assembly: GCA_007258455.2. NCBI lineage: Eukaryota > Viridiplantae > Streptophyta > Pinopsida > Cupressales > Cupressaceae > Sequoia > Sequoia sempervirens. The sequence continues at coordinate 17,582,611 of VDFB02193867.1, read as the reverse complement.
GCGCTAGCACCAAAGTTATGCCTAAACAGATAGCCGAAGCTTTAGGACTTAGCTATGAACCTATGAAAAGGGGGGTAATGCAGCTCGATGGGAAAAAATGTTGAAACCGTAGGTGTCATCAAAGCACTTCCTTTAACTCTATTTTCTTGCCCTAGTATCACGGTGCCGCAAAACACTGTGATCGTAGATTTTCCTCCTATGTTTGGTTTCTGTCTATCCTGATAATTTACTTCAAAGGTGGGTGGATACCTGTCCTTGGATTGGTCACATCTGATTCTTAGAACCAAGCATAGTGCAAAAATGAAGATAGAATCAGAGGCTTTGCATTCTGAACATGTAGCGGATGAAGCCCTGATCAATTTTGAAGTCGTGCATACCTCTATCACCAAGCAAGAAATGTATTGCGTTGAATTACTGGAGGAAGAAAAGGTGAGTGGAGACCGGAATGACAAAGAAGATGCTCTGTTGAGTGAACACATGGACAATGATCCTTTTTTGAAATTATCATGCTACAGGATTGGGCACTTATGTAATTTATGATGAAGACCAAGTGCTCCCAAAGGTTGCTAAAGAGTCTGAAGGTAGCCAAGCAAATGAGCTATGGATGTTGTACTTTGACGGAGCAAGAAGCAAAGTGGGTGCTGGAGTGGGGATATGTCTAATATCTCCATAAGATGAAAAATTGGTAAGGTCTTTCCATTTTCATTTCGCTTGTTCAAACAATGAGGTTGAATATGAAGGATTAGTTCAAGGTTTAAGCCTAGCGAAACGAATGGGCATTAAGCAATTAATGGTGTTTGGAGATTTTGAGTTGGTAGTCAACCAAGTCCGAGGGATTTCCATGGCAAGGAATGTCCGCATGAGATCCTATCGGCACTGAGTCTAGGACCTAGTTAAGAGTTTTGAAACCTTCAATATCCAAACTATTCCTCAAGGACAAAATAGCAATGCAGATCGCATGGTCATGATTAGTGCTCAGTTCAATCCTGCCTCTGACCTTATACATAACAAACATTCAGTACAAGTACTAGTCCGACCAGTGATTCTTGACAATGTTTAGAGTTGGTAGTTTTTTGAAAGTGATGAACACATCACCTCATTCATCCAACAGTCAGGGGAATTTGCCAATCAGCTTCAACCAAAGATTGTTGAAGCTTATGAAGAACAAATTATGCAGCTCAAATCTAACAAGCTTCTGAAAAGATTGGCTAATCTCAAATTTATTTTTGACTGTGATGATGCCATAAATGATAAGCGGAAGTTCGTAGCAGACAAAAGTGATTATGTGGACCTTCGGGTCTCAAATGGTAGGAATCTTTGAGTCGGGAAAAATGTCCTGCACCATGATAAATAAAGACTCGTTAGTTTTTGCGAAAAATATGGAGTAGTGGCCTGGTCCTATGATGATCTAGAGGGGTATGATCTTGATATAATCCAAGACACGATTGAGCTAATAGAAGGTGCAAAACTAGTTCGAAAAAAGCATAGGCCAGTAAACCCTAAAATTGAAGCGCTAATGGAGCAAGAGTTAATTAAGCTCATTGAGTTGCGCATTTCCCAATTAAGCATAGTACTTGGGTATCCAATCTGGTCCCAGTCTGAAAGAAGAATGGAGATATCCATTTGTGTGTGGACTTCCGAGACCTAAACAGAGCATCCCTGAAGGACTATTATTCGCTGCCTTCTATGGAATCAATCTTACAAATAGTTGCAGGATCATAAATGTTTTCTCTGCTAGATGGTTTCTCCGGTTACAATCAGATCCAAGTTAAGGAAGAGGATCAACACAAGACTACGTTCACCACAAAGTGGGGAACATTTTCATATGCTAAAATGCTTTTTGGTTTATCCAATGCAAGGGCAACATTCCAACGGGTGATGGACATCGCATTCAGCAAACTAATAAATAAGTTTATTCTAATTTACTTAGATGATCTTATTGTGTTTTCTAAATCTAAGGATGATCATTTTGACCACGTAGAAATAGTTTTTCAAAAGTGCCAAGAGTTTGGGGTTTCCCTAAATTTGAAAAAAAATGCGTATTCAGAGTACCGCAAGGAAAGCTATTAAGACATGTGGTGTCTAAGGAAGGAATTTCAATTGACCCCAAACAGGTGAAAGCTATCAAGGAAATTCCCCTTTTGGTGAATAAGAAAGGTGTTCAGTCCTTCCTGGGCAAGGTAAATTTTGTTAGCAAGTTTATTTCCGACTTTGCGGGAATAATTAAGTCGATCACCCTGGTGCTTAAGAAGGATCAGGCATTCAAGTGGACGACCGAAGCTCAGGAATCCTTTGAAATGGTTAAGGAAGCTATTTCCACAACTCCGGTACTAGTTAATCTAGATCTATCTAAGGATTTTATAATGTATGCATTTAGTAGCAAGTCCAGTATTGCTACTATCCTAACCCAAAAAGATGATGAAGGAAAGGGAGAACATCTAGTGCTATTCTTGGACCCTGAAGGAATATGAGACAAATTATAATTTCATTGAAAGGCAGGCCTTTGCAATAGTGAAGGGACTTAAAAAGTTCTGCCATGTAATTTCCTGCAACAAAGTATTTATTTGTCACACATTCCAGTGTGCGTCAATATATCATGGAGGGGAAAATTATAGAAAAAGAGCTAATTGGATCACCAAGATCCTTGAATATGATATTGAGGTCAAACCCACTAAAACCATCAGAAAAAATGGCACCATGGAGGTTCGGCTTGCCAAATTGTTAGAAGTATAAGAAAAAAAGGGAGAATTTCCTAATAGCCATGACAATCTACCAACAAGTGGTCAAGCGATGGTTTCACAAGAAGGCTTCTGACCAAGGCCTAAAGTGTGGAGACTTAGTACTGAAGTATGATAAAAGGGTTGCTAAGCCAAGTCAGCAAGGTAAATTTGATAGCTTGTGAGAAGGTCCCTTTAAAATCATTCGGTGCAAATAGCATAAAACTTTTGAATTAGAAAATATGGAATAGGAACCCTTAGGAATCTCGGTCAATGGGATTCATCTTAAGTTGTTCCATTAAGTGTCGAGTTTTATTTTTGTACATATGTGAATAATGCTTTTATTTTATTTCCCTTTCTTTGGCCGATCTTTTTCAAACTTGGTTTGTGCTTCTACGAAAATAACTCATTATTACGGAGGGTAGAACAGCGAGATTGCTTGACATAAAAAACACCCATGTGCCAAGAAATAAACACATATGCTATAAAAGATCCCATAAAATTGAAATGTAGAATGAAAGAAAGAGCCATGGATTTTTATAAAGATATATATCTATTTATATATATTCTTTGGTTTTTACATTGCAAAATGGTTGGGAAAGCCATAATCCAAAAAGTATATGACTATTCGAGCTATTCTTTCATATATGCAAAATTTATAGGCTTTTTCAGGCTTATATACAAAATTGTGAGGTAGGTGGTGTGTACAATAGCAAGAAATAAAGGGACTGGGAGACTTTATTTCTTAGGAGCAGAGAGGGTTTTCATCTAAGGGCACAAGAGGCAGCAATTGATGTGTCAATGGAAGCATCTACCACTTCTTCTATAGCGACGCCTATTGTGTCTTCATTAGCAGGTTCTTTGGCAGTAGAAGTAGCATCGTGCAACACAACTACCATTGGTGGGGGAAACAACAAGTTCTTGAAGTCGGTATACCAATCTATGTCATAGAACGGTATCATGTTGTAACTGCGGAATAGGAAGTGCAAGGCTTGGGTAACCCTCTACTGATTTTCATCACATGTCTAAAGGAAGAATCCACTAAGAAATTGCAGCCATACAACTACCACTTCTTCCTTGATATAGCGATAGAGTTTGCTGGTTGATGACAGACCTACCCCATATGCAGCATGAACAACAACCTCACCTAGGCCATTCAAGTACTTTCTGGGAAACATTTCCTTGACCAGCTTCAAGATGAGAGGCTTGGGGATGCCAATATCTAACATCGATGCTACAAAGTGTGAAAAGATATCAGTATTCATGTGATACTTGTCCTCGTACTCTATGTAGTCCTTACCTAGAACCCATTTTATGGCTATCAAGGCTAAGGAATGCTTATTCTTGGTCATTCTTTTTAGCCGCCTAGTAGAAACCTCCCCCAGAAACGCTGTATGTGACTTATAAGAGGTTAACCGAATAGGAGTATCCATGGTTCTGACACTATGCTTATACCTTCTAACGAATATTGGAACTTACCTATCACCTAGCCTATGAGAAAACTTGCTTAAAAATGCGCTAACAACCTATCACTGCTCAAATGCTAAGTATGATTTCCTCACTACTTACCGACCTATTTATAGAAAAGATGAGAAGACACATGCTAATCCATTTTGAGAAAAATGTGATGATAACTAGATGCCAACTTGACAGGCATGCCTGCATTTTCTCACATTTCTGGACCATTTGAATCTATGGAGGTATGGTTCAATGCATGGTAGATTAATAGGAGCTAATTAATTAGCTTTACAAAGGTGGTGCTCATCGACAGTAAGCTGCATGACTATAGGCTATTGTGTCATCTCACAGACGTTTCCTAGAGCCCAAGGGAATATCCATATCTTTTTAGGCCATGATCATTTACTTTGGCTTAATCATTTCGGCCAAGAAATTAATTACTAGCACATACTAAGACAAGGTTAGAAGGAAAATTTCCGGCTCAAGTTTCAAGGGAATCACATCATATTAGATGGTTTCCAAACGTAATAATGAACTGTTGCCACCTCAAAATGGCAAGTAGTTCATTTTGCACGAGTCACGAAATTAATGGTATATGCTGAATTAAATGCAAAAAGTATGTTTTCCTCTACCACCTCGAGAAAAGATAGCCAAATATTGCATGAAAAGGTTTAATGATTCAAAGTCTTTAAAAAAAAATATGCCAAAGCTCAAGGTGCAAAGAATTTTTTAGTGTATCCAAAGTTGGATAAAAATAACATAGTCCAGAACTCACAAAAGTCTTCATCTAAAGAAAAATGTGAGAGAGTTCATCTTAGCAAATGCAAGAGGAAATTGGCCAAGAGTTTTTTACAACCATACGATCATCTGAAGATGTGTATGTCTATGAGGATTTGGCATATGCTACGCCTAGTATACCAAGCAAGCCAAAGAGGGCCTATACGATAGAGCTGAGCAGGCCTAAAGAATGCAAAAATAATAAAAGGGTTGAGAAGAAATGGGATAATATCTATGACCCACGGCTCGCAAAAAATCCTAAATCCTTAAGAGAAGCAGCCTATGCAAGGTTGATGGCACCAAAGGTGGACACGTCTATAGCAATGAAGGTTTGGTACAATGGTTTTCCACAATACATGGTCTCGCTGGTGCACTACTGCCCAGAGATAGTTGATGCTGCCATCTAGTGTTATAACCCTAGCACCCGCTACATCGAGGGTCAAAACTTAAGAGTTCACATCACCCCACAGGCCATTTGGCATATGCTAGATGCATCCCGGACCCAAGTAAAATAAGAGAGAACATTGAGTCCTTTTACCCTGGCAAAGGAGAAAAAATATGGATGGCGATGAAAAAGAACTCGGATTTCTTGTTGGAGGAGATTGGTTGTTGGAGGAGATTGGTAAGAAAAGCATCATAGGTGTTAAACTGCCAAGTATTCCATTGTCGCACGGTGCATTACACAAGGATATGCAGGATGCCATGTCCATGCTAGCTTTTGTATGCAGCCAAGACTCTGATGAGATGGTGGAAACCTTTCAACTAGGATTGGCTTTCCAATTCCGCAAGCAACACAATACCTTCTGGTATGATTTCGCTGAGTTCATGGTAGATGAAATAATACAGAAAACAAAGAATTACCTAGTGGAGGGAAAGTTTAGATTTCTTTCTTTCCTAGTTCACATGTTCCTACATCAAAACCCTGATTTCTTCGCCCGATATTTTGAATTATCAATTTTTAATGAACGGGGTAAGAGGAAGTCAGTCTCCATGTGGACGCCTTTTCTTTCCGTGTCATATGATTATTATGCATGTTTGGATTATTTCATAACTCCAGTCTTGCATGATTTACGAGGAGAAGGTGACATAATCCGGCTCGACAGGTATCCGACCAGATATATGCATAGTTTCACTCCCGCCTGTGACTGGTTCTTAGGAACAGATTTCACGATTCTCCGGATGCAGGGCTTCACTAGTCAACCTTTCCTTCTCCTAGCCTGCATCATAGATAGGGTATTCACACTTGAAATGTATTGGAAGGTTTTTATAATTGATTTTACCTTCTGTAGCAGCAAAAGTGTCAAGAGTAAAAGATTCTTCACTTGTCCGAAGAATTTCAAATTGGTAACTCTATTAAAGAAACAATCAAATCAATTATTGTAGGATAAACTAGCTCATTTAGGGTTGGTTCTGGTAAATGACAAGTGGGATTACAACCCTTCCAATGACTTGTCAGAGCCACAATGAAAGTCACACATGTTCCTTGACCTTACTGGGAGAAGCGACGTAACCCATAGGAAGACAAGGATGAAAATTTTGTTGAACTGGCACGTATTCCTATGCAAGATACCAGAGGTCCATGGCACTAGTTCTTCTTTGTTGTATGGGTGGCCAAAGATAATTTCCACATTGAATGCACCATGTACAATAAGTTGCAGAAGGATGAGGAGTGGACTACTGAAAAAAAAAAGCTTTCTAGAACTATCGCTAAGAGACAGGGCATTTGGATGCCCCTTATAATAACCTGAAGGATGACAAGGAATTTGAAAAATGGTGGAATGACTATCATCCCAACCCAGACTCTAGCATTAATAAGAGTGGGGACCCAGAGGATGAGTTTGAAGAGTAGGAAGAGGAAGTGGCAACATCTGCCTCCTCTGCGTCGAAGAAGAAAAGCCCTAGACAACCTGTCTATGTGGCCACAAATATGCATTTTAATATATCAAGAGCCTCACATACACTGACTTGGGCCACTAAGCTAGCTAGGGTATCACGGCAGCAAACAACAATAGCTGTTGAAGCTAGGGAGACCCCGCCCGCAAAGCGGCAGTGCACAGAGAACATTATCGGAGAAGGTTCACAAGAACACGCCAAAAGACAAGTGCTTGCAGCTAGCCAAGAGCCTGAGGCTGAGGAAGAATCGCTAATGATTCTGGATCCACCATCGACCAGTCAATAGGTAAACTTCACTCCTTTTTCCCTTGGTTCTCATTCCTTGGTATATGCCCCTGCCTTAGCAACAATCCCTACCACAAGTAATGGCCCTTTGTTTCCCACTTCTAATCCAACATATTTGGAAGGTTTCACCCAATTCTCGCAGACTACTCCACCCAGCCTTACTCCTTCATGAACCCTTATGCCCACTACTGTCACTTAGGCTCTCCTTGCCTTATTTTCTAAAAATGTGCCTCCTGCGGGTACCCCTTCTTTCACTATTATTACGGATCCTCTTCCATCGCAATAGGCTAACACCATAATGACAACTTCTCCAGCATCCTAGCCTATGAGTCCTCTGGCTGATTCACCAATTAAGTCATTACAAGTGACTAGCCCCACTTCTGGTCCGCAAACCAAGTTTTGGAATGTGCCCCACTTCTCTCTGCAAACTGTCACTCTCCAAAAAAAAAAATGCCCATGCCTAGATGAGGGTTACCTATCCCTATGCCCTACCTTCTAGTGCTCTTTTTGTAGGCAGACTAGTTTCATCACCAGCTGAATTTATGGTACAGATTGATTGCGGAAGGGAGGCACGCACAAGTAGAATTCGAAAGCGCAGGGCAAAAGATGATAGTGTTTATGCTGAGTGAAAAATATAGACTCTTTATGATGAGACCCGACAGGAATTGAAGTTTACAACCATGTACCTGAGAGTAACCAAGCCTCAGGGGGAGATGCACCCAGAAGATTATGAGATATATGTAGTAGGGCTCGACATGAAGGTGACCCGACCGCAGGATAAGGTTGAGATCATGGAGGAAACACAATGGGTGGTGACCTCTAACTTCCTTATAACTAGCCGCCAGTTAAAGAAGGATGAGAAACTTAAAGAGGTAAGCGAAAGAGTTAGTTTTTTAGAGAAAAAAGAAAAAATACTAGAGGTGGATGTTGCACGTATGACAAAAAGGGTACTGGTAGCGGAGGATGAGAAGAATAGACTTTAGAGTGAACTTGCGAAGATTCAGACTACTGACATTTCCATGGTAAAAGAGCTACAGTCTATGAATCAGGAGACAGAGTAGAGTCTGCGACTAAAGAATGAAGAGCTGGAGTGACTCTGCCTTGAGTATAGTCAAGGAATGGTGCAGATGAATGAGGCTTTGGAGCACCAACAAGCTCAATATGAGAAAAAAATACAAGAAAAAGAGGCTAAATTTAAGGGCCTAAAAGCTCAATTAGAAGAAGAGCTCCAGGAGGCAAAGTCTTCTTTGGACATGCACTTAGCAAATCACTCCTGAGCCGAGGAGAATTGGAATAAAGAAATGAATAGCTCTGCAGAGCAACTTGCATCTGAGAAAAATAAAAGGGCAGGATTGGTTGAGGGGTGATCCCGCAATAGTGGTTTACAATTTTTGGCCAAACTGGACACTGAAATAATTTTTTCTAACTAAATCTTCACTTTCGGACACTTATAGTGGCTAAACAGTGACAAATTTGAAGATGATGCAAACTAGAGTTTTGTGAAATTTTTTTTGTAGATTCTAAATATATTTTTTCAAAATTTTTGGAATTGGATTGCACTTATTTTTCCATCTCCCTTGAAAACTATTTTTTTTGAAAAAACAACATTTTTAAAAAGTGACTCTCACCCTATAACGCATTATTTTTTTCCATGAAGGATAAAATTCTAAGTCTTTTGAATTTAGATTTGTAACTCTGATATCTAGTGTTTCCACTTGGTTAGATTGTGTTTTATTGAATATTTTTTCCTTAATCAAGTTTCAAAGTCAAACCAATTACAATTCAGACATAGGCAGACCGTATAACACGTAACTTTTTTGGTATGTATTGAAATTCAATTTTTACCTTTTTGTTGGATCAAGGACTTCAATATCTAGTGCACTCATATTTTTTAATTTTTTTTTGATAAATTTCTATTTTTTCACATGTGCATTTAATAGAGAGCTTGATTTTCGGTGAAAAATCTACATTCACAAGAAATAAAAACTAAATATAATAATCAAATTTAATTTAATTAAAATTATACATTTTTGGAAGCTTATAATAAGGACTACATACAAAAAAAAATTAAATGAATTTATTTGATCCCCAAAAAGGTAAATCAAAAGTGGCTTTTTATTAACATTTTGATAGGTGTAAAGGAGACTCCGTTATAGGTATGGCTTAAAACTAGCAGGGTTCTATCCAAGGGGGATTGGTCTAAGGTGGTTTGATCAAACCCTCTTCAATTAGAATCCTTGAAATGGAACTTTTCAAGGCTTAAATCATTATATTTTCTAAAAATATGTAATTTCAGCAAAAATTAGAATCTCCCATTGTAAACCACTATTGTGGCAGCACCTTGAGGCCACTAGCTCAAAGGACATGGAGATTGCTTCTCTTAAAAACTCTCTCCTATCTTCTTCTACACAACCGTACATTATTCCGTTGGTAAGACAGTTGTACATCTCTCATTGGGAAAAAATTAAAGCCTTTTTCCTAACACTGTAGCCTACCCTCCGATTCATCGCCAAGACATCAAAGCTAAGCTAGGAGGCTCATGATATGATTGAGCAATTCCCACGGTTTATCCTAGAGAAGGTTCTGGAAGCAAGATATCTGCTCACCAAGCTATACTCGGTCTCTGATGAAAGCCTCACCAAGGCAGGAATTGAAGATTGGGATGTTGCTACTCATATGGAAAATAAGTTTATTCATTTCCACTTTGCTTGCCAGCGCACTAAAGCAACCACTGTTACTTTGAGCAAGACACTGAAGAACATACGAGAGAGTTTCTCCAGGCTAAGCAGGATGGGTTTGCCATCCCTGTTCCTTGAAAATGGCTCAATTACCTTGGCCGAGCAGATTGCGGAAAGAATAAAAGAAAAGGAAAATGATCCGAAGGATTTTAGGAATTTTAGTCATCCTCCCATGGTGACCAACATTGAGGAAGTGATTCATCTACTTGCACAGCTACTATTTCATTGTGAAGTAGGGGCCAGTTTACCTAATGCACTGCCTCATAAAGAAACTATCGATCTAAGTGGATCACAAGAGAATTTTCGCAACATGGTGAAGCCATCTGAAGATGAATGGTCACCTCTGCAGGTGGCTCTTTCCACTCTTTGACTTCATTATCTAATGAAATGGCACTCTCGCCTGTAAACTAGAGAAGTTTTGGGTTCTTCGTTCCTTAGGTGAAACACCCCTAATAGTCGCCAAAAGCTGTTAATAAATATTTAACAAGCTCCCTTCGGGTGTATTTTTCTTTATGCATCAGCCCGTGCATTGCAAGTAATCAACTCAACCTCTTTCTAAGTTCTGCTCTCCTGCTCCACGTGTCTATTTTTCACAATCCTGAGCTTCTACATTCCTTTCACATCCTAGGAAACCATGCTATGGTTCCACGTGTCGTGACTTCGGGATACTTTTGATCATTCTTCTTGCTGCCTCATCGGGATCCGCTCAAGTGTTGCGAAGCCCTCATTCCTAAAAGGCTTGGCGGGCCCCATAATTGTTATTTATGGTGTATTCTTGCTACATGTCTGCTCTTCGCAAAACTTTTAGCATAGAGATGAAGGAACAACTGCGGGCAGTGAAATGATGCCACATGTCTCTTTTGTGCCTGACTGGTGATCTTTCCCTCCATTATTGATGAAGTGCTTTGCCCTTTCGACATGTGTAGCCTTAGCACAAGTCTTCAGCGACAAGAGAGGGCAACGAAAGGCTACCACGTGTCTAGTCTGCAGATCTCATGTTCGGGCGATGGATCGAATGAGCCAAATGCTGCTATTGGCCACTATGTGTCATAATCATTTTCATGGGATGATGACACTTGTCTGATTAAGCCTTGTCAGGACCATTGCCATCATTTGCAGAGGATGCACCTATGCCTAGAATGACCGGATGCTTGGTTTAAGATCGATTATGTTGCAACGGCTTGGGAAATATTCTGATTCTGTATCATTGCCACGGGATTGCGAAATATTTTTTGTTACTGCTCTTCGAAGTAGTGGGGGTTATTTCCTACTATATATATTTTTCTCTATTGTGAGAAAAGGGTCCAAAATTTGGAGGAAATGTTGGTTTTGGAAAAAGACATTAGGCCTTTATTCACTAGTACATTTTGACCAATTTTTTGATGATGGTCCGTCGAAATTTCAACAGCTGTTGGATGCCAGGCTAGAATTTTGACGTTTCAAATGTCGTCAAAATTCTGACAGAATTATAGCGATGAATAGCCATCGAAATTTGTCAGGTCAGAATTTGAACGTTTCAAATGTCATCGAAATTCTGATAGAATTATAGCGACGAACAACTGTCAAAATTCTGACGGACCGTTGTCAAAAAATTGGTCAAAATGTACTAGTGATTGCTATTTTATTTTATTACAAAGACTCTTAGACTATGCCAATTGTTTAGGCTTTCTGTTTTTTCATGCTATTTGATCAAGCTATAAACTATGCTTTTATTGTCTAGACATTTCATTTGAGAGCTTCTATATATGTTGAATGCAAGCTTGCTTACCTAGACCATGTCTAAAGACTCTTCTTGGCAGTAGGAATGTATGCAATATTATTTTATGTCAATGAATGGATTGTCTATGCTGTAATTTTCAATTTTCTAATTTTCTAGAACACCACAAACACCAATCAGGCCCTTAGATCTATTATTTATCATGCCTATCATTAAGTCTTGGTGCATCGCCTTAGGTTAGACTTTATTTTATTATATCTACTTCATTTTCCCTTTCCAAACCTCCATTATAGAAGAAGTCGGCTTCTCTAAAAACCCAGAGGTCACTCAGTTTAGTGCAAAAGGTCCCCCATAAACTGAGTTTCCCCTAAGACACTGTTACCTCATCAAATTTTGGTGTCAACACAATCCAAACTAAAACTCTTGTTTGGTAGTACACAGTTATTTATCACTATACATAGGATGAAGCTAAACTCTTTGATAGGGATAATAGATTTTAAATATTCAAAATAGTAAAATTAATTATACCAACACATATATAAAGATAATAGATTTTACATCATTTAAATTATAATTTTTTATCATATAAAAATATCTTATATTATTAATGATGGAAAGTGGGGAGAACAAATAACCTTATCTTACATATTGTTTGATTGTGAGGACTAAGTTCAATTTTTTTAATAATACATAATTATTAATGATGAAAAGGTATAATGCATACAATATTACTTTATATTTATTTACAATTATGATGATAGTCTAAGTAAATTACCACTTAAAAATATATATAATTTTTTTATGAGACATAGTTATTGTATATCATTAATGGTAAAGAGTAAAAAGAGCAAACAACTTTACTTCATGCATTGTACAATTGTGAGGATAAGCATAAATCCAAAATAAAACTCTTACCACTTTGTAAGAAACACTTCTAAGGTAAACAATAGACACATCTAGTTCTACTTGTAAAATATGTAGCAGGTGTGTTTAAAAAAGTTTAAAATAGTAATGATATTTGCATATAATAATCATTGCATTTGAGTATAAAAGCATATAATTTTAAGTAATATACAAAAAATCTATTTGTAGTCTACTTTGGTCAATACATTACAAGTGTTAGTAAATAATAATTGTTGGGACACCAAAACTGCACCCTATTTGCTAAGCTTTTCCAATTGCACTTAGCAGATTTGGACCAACATTGGAATGCTTTCAGGTTGTGGGTAACCTAATTGAAAGAAGACCTCCAGATTGTGGGCCGGCTTCCCCATTTGATATCACTTAACTATTGAATTTCTGAGATAAGGGTAAGGATTGCATGAAAATAAACCTAATGCTAAAAAACCTAAAGTGATGCACCAAAACAACCTAGACCTATTAACAACTTATCATATTTGAATTAATATCACAAAGCTGGACTTACACAACTCACTTGATAATGTAGTTTGCATAAATATTTCATAAGAAGGTCTATAAATAATGTTATTAAAAGGAAAACAAAGATTTCACAATTAACAACACCACTAACAACATAACTTACAACCTGTAAACATACACCTACTAAATAGATGCATAACATGAGACAAGCTTGCAAGGAAATGATAGATTTCACAAAACAAGTTGATCAATCATTAACAACATACATAAAAAATAGGAAATGAGAAGGTAAAAGTGCTCTACTTTATCAATTCAAAGTGCTTACTATATAATAGGCCTATCTGAGTTATAATGTAGCTTCATGAAAAATAACTCCCAAAGAGTAGCTATCCTCTTGCTGAAAAAGAAAGAACCCCCAAAATGTTCAAAAATGAACATACTTAACCAACACCCACCAAAACCTCCAACCAATGTGCTTCTAGAAGATTATCCTCGGATAAAACAAAAATGGCCTCAAAAGAACCTTCTAGAAGTCTCTAAAATGCCCTCTACATGGAGAAAAAAAAAGCTAAGCCAATAGCCATCCCAAAAGTGTGACAAAAATACCTCCAGCTAGCTTCATATCCACCAAAATCAGTCAAAATAATATCTCACACATTTCTCACCTCTGCAAGTCATTATTGGTCCTATTTCAACACTTGACCACATTCTCCATCATACAGTTGTTGGTATGTGGCGATTGATCATGCTATACTGTATAGCCCATGGTATACTGTACACCCAGGCCCCTATCCTTGTTGTGTACTTAGTGTCCTACTTTTTCGCGTCATGACCGAAAAAGAGAAAAATCAACAAAAAAGAAAAATCCGATTTTGTAGAACCCAAAAATATGGAAGCTTCTAAGCTTGTTAAAAGGGGGTTCGGATGGGTATTATAGTATGATGAAAAATGCGATTATTCGCAAGATTGTAATAGGTTTTACACTAGATAATAAAAGTATTGGATGGCTGCGGTTTGGTGGATGTAGCTCGGATTGGGTGAACCACGTTAAATTATGTATTATGATTTATTCTGTGTGTGTTTTAGTTTCTCTGTTTATTAATTAAATTTGTATTTAATTGTTAGATATCTGCCATCTCAAACCCTAACAAGTGGTAATCAGAGAAGGTTGTGTTTCGATTACCATCCGTAGGAAGGTCTCACGGCTGAGTGGGAGTCTCACGGTTGAGTGGGAGCAATGGCAGACGAGGGTAAGAAGGTTGAGAAGTTTAATGGGTAAAACTATCAGTTATGGAAGATGTAGATGGAGGACTATCTCTATCAGAAAGATTTATGGTGGCCATTGGAAGGGAAAACCAAGAAACCTGCAGCAATGTCAGATGAAGACTAGGAGATCTTGGATAGAAAGGCTCTTGGCAATATTCATCTATGCCTGGCACAATCAGTGGTGTTCAATATTACAACAGCAAAGACAAATCAAGAGTTGATGGAAACCCTAGCAAAGTTATATGAAAAGCCTTCCGCTTCGAATAAGGTATTTCTTATGAAGCATTTATTTAGTATGAAAATGGTAGAAGGTGGGTTAGTTACTGATCATTTGAATGAGTTTAATATGGTCACCAGTCAATTAACTTCTATAAAAGTAAACTTTGATGAAGAAGTTAGGGCTCTTTTGATTCTATGTTCTTTGCCTGAAAGCTGGAATAGCTTGGTAATGGTTGTTAGCAATTCTGTTTCTGGTTCGAATACATTGAAATTTGATGATGTTGGTGTTATTTTGAGCAAGGAAATTCGTAGGAAAAGCTCAGGTGGAACATCCACATCAGGCAGTGTTTTGAATGTAGAAAGCAGGGGCAGAACAAAGGAGAGAGGAAACAATTATGAAAATTGTGGGAAGTCATGAGGAAAATCAAAGGACAAAAGGTCTCAATCTAGATACAAGAGGGATTGTTGGTACTGTGGTAAGCTGGGTCATTTGAAGAAAGATTGTTAGTCTCAGAAAAATAAAGGAGACAAAAAGAAAGGAAGTAAAGAGACAAATGTGGTAAGTAATAAATCTGATGATGATGCTTTGATTCTTTCCCTTAATAATGCTGATGATTCTTAGGTGTTAGATTCAGGGGCTTCATTTCATGCTACCCCCCATAGAAGTTATTTTCTTGATTATGTCCAAGGGGATTTTGGGCTAGTTTATTTAGGAGATAATGAACCTTGTCAGATTGTTGGAAATGGAAGAATCAAGATTAAGTTGCAGAATGGGAATCATTGGCTACTACATGAGGTAAGGTATGTTCCAAAGTTAAGCAGAAATTTAATTTCAGCAGGGCAACTAGATGATGAAGGTTGTGTTGTTACATTTAGTGATAAAAATTGGAAGGTCACAAAGGGTGCCTTGGTGGTAGCAAAAGGTGTGAAAGTAGGCACCTTATATCTTTGTACAGGTCATACTGTTCCTTCTACTTTAATTGTTACAGAAAAGGGTCAATGTTTAGGAACAGTTGCTACAATTCAGTAGGTAGAAGATTATACAGTTGTTGTGGACTCTAAATTAGCACTGTGGCATAATAGACTTGGGCATATGAGTGCAAAAGGTATGAAAGTACTTCATTCAAATAATGTTTTACCAGCTCTAAAATGTGTTAATATGGATTTCTGTGAAAGTTGTGTGTATGGAAAACAAAAGAGAGTAAGTTTTCTCAAGGATGGGAAGCAAAAGAAATATGAGAAATTGGAGCTTGTGCATACAGATGTATGGGGACCAGCTCAGGTATCTTCTCTTGGTGGCTCTTTGTATTATGTTACATTCATTGATAATGCAACTAGAAAGGTATGGATTTATTTTCTTAGGTAGAAATCTGATGTATTTGAAACTTTTAAAAAATGGAGAAGCTTGGTTGAGAATGAGATGGGTAAAAAGATAAAATATCTCAGATCTGATAATGGTGGTGAGTATTGCAGCAAAGAGTTTGAAGATTATTGTTCCTCTAATAGTATTTGTAGGCAGAAAATGGTTACGAGGACTCCATAGGAAAATGGAGTGGCTGAGCACATGAATAGAATAATAATGGAGTGTGCACGGACTATGAGATTGCATGCTAGGCTGCCTTTAAAAATGTGGGCAGAGATTGTAAACACTACTATTTATTTAATTAATAGAGGTCCCTCTAATCCTTTGGGTTGTGGTATTCCAGAGGAAGCATGGAAAAGTAAGAAGGTGAGTTATTCTTTTCTCACAACCTTCAGTTGTGAAGCATTTTCACATGTAGATTCTGAAAATAGAACCAAGCTTAATGCAAAATCAAAGAAATGTGTATTTGTTGGATATGACATTGATGAATTTGGTTATAGGCTTTGGGATTTTGAAAATCAAAAAATTGTGAGAAGCAGGGATGTCATATTCAATGAGAAAGTATTGTACAAAGATCTGTTGATGCAGTATGAGAAGAAAGAAAATGAATATACAGTGTTGGATGATATTCCAAACAATGATGTTTCAGTGGTTCCTCATGTTGGGCAACAATATCAACAACAAATACCAAAAACTTCTGTTAGACGGTCTTCAAGGATAAGTAGACCTCCAGAAAGATTCTCTCCCTCTTTGTATACTATTTTGTTAACTGATGCTGGTGAACCAAAATATTATGATGAAGATATGCAGGTGGATACCAAGGTTCAGTGGGAGCATGGAATGGAAGAAGAAATGAACTCCTTGCTGAAAAACCAGACTTGGAAATTATGCAAGTTTCCTGTAGGTAAAAAGGCTTTACCAAACAAATGGGTTTATAGTTTGAAAGAGGAAGATAGAGGTAAGAAGAGATTTAAAGCCAGATTAGTTGTAAAGGGATTTGCACAGAAAAAGGGTATTGATTTTGATGAGATTTTTTCTTCAGTTGTTAAAATGACTTCTATTCGTATTGTTTTAAGTATTGTGGCTACTGAAGATTTGCATTTAGAACAGCTTGATGTTAAAACAACCTTTCTCCATGGTGATTTGGAAGAGGAAAAAAATATGGACCAGCCACAAGGATTTGAGGTCAAAGGTAAGGAGAAATTAGTGTGCAGATTGAAGAAAAGTTTATATGGCTTGAAGCAAGCACCTCGGCAATGGTACTTGAAATTTGATAGTTTTATGGCTGAGCAAGGCTACAGCCAGTGTAATTCTGACCATTGTGTTTATTTTAAGAGGTTGGATAATGACATTTACATTATTTTATGTTTATATGTTGATAACATGCTTGTAGCAGGGTCTAACATAGATCACATAAGTGAGCTAAAACAACAGTTAGCAAAATCTTTTGCTATAAAGGATTTGGGGGAAGCAAAACAAATCCTTGGTATGAAAATTTGTAGAGATAGAAAAACAGACAATTGTTTTTATCTTAGGCTAATTATGTTGAAAAGGTGTTGCAGAGATTTCATATGGAGAATGCAAAAGCTATCAACACACCTTTGCCTAGTCATGTTAAATTAACTAAGGATATGTGTCCAAAAAAACAAGAGGAGGAAGAAAAAATGTCTAAGGTACCATATGCTTCAGTTGTAGGCAGTTTAATGCATGCCATGGTATGCACGAAACCGGATATTGCACATGTCGTAGGAGTTGTTAGCAGGTATTTGAGTCATCCCGGAGTTGAGCATTGGAATGCGGTAAAATGGATTCTCAGGTACTTGAGAGGTACATCCATAAATATTTATGTTTTGGGGGCTCTAATACTGATTTAAAATGCTATGTTGACTCAGATTTGGCGGGGGATATAGATACTAGGCGGAGTACCACATGTTATGTATTTACAGTTGGTGGGACAGCAGTGAGTTGGATTTCTCGATTGCAAAAGGTGGTTGCTTTATCCACCACAGAGGTAGAGTATGTTGCTGCAATAGAGGCGACAAATGAGATGATATGGCTGCAAATTTTCATGGATGAGTTGGGCAAACAACATGTTGAAAATTACTTGTTTACAGACAGCCAGAGTGCTATACATCTTGCAAAGAATTTTGCTCTTCATTCTAAAATAAAACACATCCAGTTGAGATATCATTTCATTCGGTCAATGTTGGAGGATGGACAGGTTAAGCTGAACAAGATACATACAGATGTCAATCCATCAGATATGTTTATAAAGGCGGTGACAAGGGAGAAGCGAAACTCCTCTTCAGCTTCGGTTGGCCTTCAAGGTTGAATTCAAGTATAATAGAGCAGTAGGGTCCAAGGTACTTATTTCTAGTGGGAGTTGTAATTGCAGCAGTGTCGTCCAAGATCAGTCTCCAAGTGGGAGATTGTTGGTATGTGGTGATTGATCATGCTATACTGTATAGCCCATGGTATACTTTACTTTTTCGCGTCATGACCGAAAAAAGGAAAAATAAACGAAAAAAGAAAAATCTAATTTTGTAGAACCCAAAAATCTAGAAGCTTCTAAGCTTGTTAAAAAGGGGGTTTGGATGGGTATTATAGTATGATGAAAAATGCGATTATTCACAAGATTGTAATAGGTTTTACACTAGATAATACAAGTATTGGATGGCTGCAGTTTGGTGGATGTAGCCCAGATTGGGTGAACCACGTTAAATTTTGTGTTATGATTTATTTTGTGTGTGTTTTAGTTTCTCTGTTTATTAATTAAATTTGCATTTAATTGTTAGATATCTACCATCTCGAACCCTAACAACAGTATGTGTGTTTTTGAAAACACATTGCCTTTTAAAGCATTAAAGATAGTGAATTTGTTAAGTGATTTATAAAACACCACTTAGCAAAAAACTTTACAATTGAGCATAAATCAAAGGGCCCAACCATTTTTCGGTGTTACATTTGTATTTAAAAGCAAAATAAAAGTGATTTTAAAATCACTTACATGATATCTTAAATATGGAACAAAATGTAACATGAAATGCTATGGAAAAAAGCTCTCAAAAACTTCTAAGGCACTTTGACCGTCAACTTACCATATTTTGCATTCTTCCCACACATGTCATACTTCATTGGTTTGTAAAGGCATATAGTATCAATAGCACTTGGCTAATAAGGTCGACCTCCAAGACTCTTGGAAAGAATACCAAGTCACATGATGTTGGAAAAACAAGGCATCACTTGAGGGTCTCATGGCAACACATTGTATTGCACACCTAGCATAAGTTAAAATAACGTAAGGCATAAAATGCCTAGGTGATAACACATGACATAGTTAAGACTTAGCAAAGCTTTTAAAATGGGAAAGTTTATAAGGCATGAAATGCCTTAGAAGGGAGAATACAAGTTCGGCCCCATCACATTTCATGTGTTGATTTTTGTAAATAAAGGATAAAAAATCCCATCGATATGCAAAGATGGGTCAAACCCTAATGATAATACCCGAATGATGGAAAAACACCATCATTTGGTCGCTTGGAAGAATCTGGAAAAATGATGCTATGCCGCCAGGGCTTGAGCAAACACAGGAAAAATGTAGATTCACCATGGTTTTGTTGACTTCATTAATGAGAAACACCGCGAGCAGTAGGTAAAATGCTTTATGTAGTTTAAAAATTAGATTTTTCACCATCTGGAGACCGTTTTTCAACCAACAAGCTGCGGCCATGGCTATTTTTCTGACCCATTTGTATTGTTTCCTCTCTTTGTTGTTGTTTCATTTGTTGACAACTGCCACGAGAATTCTGTGAAGCTTTGCTAGAAGCAAAAGCTTGAAAGTTTTGCAAGATTTTTTGTGAGAAAAAGCTCTAGGTGAGTTAAATTGACTCTTCTCCTAACTTTGAGCAATAGAAAACCATGTTTTTCTTTGTTTCTACCTTAAAAATGAAGCGTAGAATCTCGTTTCTTTTATGCATTTATCAATGAGGACACTCCATTTTGTTTCTGTTGTTTCTCTGACTTACAAAAGGCTCACTGGTCGTGGCCATGAATAGATAGATGTGTCCTTATGCTTCATTTCTAAAAACCCTCCTGTAATCTTTTGACTTTCCTTCTTTTTCATGAATCTTGGCAAAATTAATAACCCAGATGGGTTTCTGGAAAAGAGAAAAAGAAAACTGGAATGTGGCTCAGCCCTCATCATGTGAATTGGGTTTTCTTGCATCAGTGATTTTCTGTCTATTTCTACATTTTGAGAAAAAACCCTGCTTGGGTTTCTTGTAGCATTCTTTTTTTTTTTAACTCCTTAACTGTTGATAAAGAACCGAAATGGGTCACTAGATTTTCGTATAGGCTCATAATTGCTGCAAGAAATAGATGATTTTTGCAAGTTTATTTCATTTTTCCTATAGAATATAAAAATGTAATTCCATTTTGTGTGATAAAACCATGCAAGGTTATGATAACAATGAGACTCCATAGGGGGTCACCTTTTGGAACAAAAGCTTCCTTTGTTCATTTGGTAATGTGCTTTAATCTTTCATTGTTACTTCAAGAAAAGTGATGGAATGGCTCTGCTTGACTTCTTGTACAGTTTAAAGCTTTTGAGAGGGCTTCAAAATTCTATTGAATTGATCCTCCGATAAGCTCCAAGGTTATTGTTCTTAGGCTTACGCATTTCATGTCATTGTCCTAGATACAATGCTGACTATATTATGCTTTGATTGAATTATCATATCACTGTGCTTCCCATACCTCTGTGATCTAATGAGCAAACCACCTATATGCTGCTCTCAACTATCAAAACAGTCCTACAAATCGCATTTCCTTCATGTTCTTGACATGACCATCACTTATAGCCATTGTTTACTTTAAGATAATTCCATGCATTATACCTGTCTGGATTGATCTTTGAAGCTTGCTACTACTAGGTGTCTTCGAGAGGGCTAACACCTCCCCTTCTATTTGACTATCTTCTCGTGTAGAGGTAAGTAGGTGAAGTGTCCCTGTTCCATTAGATGATGCTACCTAGGTGAAAAATAAAATAAAATGGTTGCTAAATGATTCAAAGCCATTGCACAACATGGGTATAAGTTCATAGTTCTTGCATCTTTTCCATTCTTTCATGACACTACTCTTTTCACTAACTTGTACTACCATAGACCTGTCCTTGCAAGGCTTTGATGCACTCATCATTACATAATTTGAGTATCGTATCATGAGATAAAAGCATCAAATATCATATGCTTTACCACTTCAGATTCTTACTGCTATGATGCCATGTTTTATCTCCATAGTAATGATTTTCACTTAATATCCATAGCTTAAAATCTTTCAATGTGTTTCAGCAAGAAAAGATTCATAGCAAAGTGTATTTGAAAGATGCAAGAAACAAGAAATGTATGACTATTCCATACCTACACTGTTCTTGTCATTCATGAAGTGGTTGCTTTCTTTTAGAAGGATTACAATCATGCTGCTCTGTCTTTCATGGAATCTCCTCTTGATTGCTATGCCCTTCTTATAGGGTTTTTCCTTTGGAAACCCTACTCCTGGTTGTGTATGGTGTTTGTACTTTTACTCTCATTACCAACACTGATGTGGACTATCCTAACATGCTATCATTACCAGGGATCATTGGAACTATTATTTCTCATCATGAATGTCCTATAGTATGATCTTGTTGATTGGTGATTGTCTATGCACTGACCCCCATTCATTTGTTGACTATTGATGGTTGTGCTTAGTCATTATGACAGTGAGAAAACTTATTACTATGACTGTCCTGGAATTATCATCGAGAAATATCAATCCCCTGGTCTTGCACAGAAACCTTGGACCCCTTTTGGCTTTCTTCATTGATTTTCACATTCATTTGATCAGTATGTGTTGGTGTTTTCTTTTTAAGGACAACGATGTTGTCTTACACCTCATGGCTACTGTCTCATGACACTTGTACCATGACTACTTGTTGTCCCTATGACTTGACAATGAAATGCACTACCCCATGTCTTCCTTCATGTAAGGTTATGATGCACAGACTATAAATCCAATACAAACTAGCAATACTAACTTGTTGTCAACATTCTCTTAAAATGCACAATTTCCTTTTATCACTAAGAAGGTCAAAGAGTCCTCCAAATCAAAACACATGTGTTTCCCCTTCCTTGAAGCACATCCATGTCTGTCAATGTACATGACTGCCCCATTTCAAGTAATGGTTGCTACTGTTTTGATTCAATCTAGGAGTGATCCTTACTTATGCTCTAAACTTGTTGTGAATGGATTGTGTTTCATATCTTCTGATGGTCATGCTTATTCCTTTCTTTGTAATATACTTAGAGGCATCATTTCTAGAGGAAACCATTTGGCAACTATTCAATCGTTCTTTGTAATATGCTTAGAGAATAGTAGACCTTTGTGTTATGGCATAGCAATAGTATCTTGATCACATCATATGAGGGTTCTATTGCTATCATGACTTCTTGTAATGACATATTTATGATATGCACATGTCTGTGTCAACTAGAGTTGATGTTTCTTGAATTTCTTTGCCTTTTTCCCTTCCTCAAACCATCACACATTGATTGCTAGCTAGCAAACCTGTTGTCTAATGTTTCGTTGAGAAGGCCTTGAATTCAGCCTTGTGCAACTTTAGATTTTTGTCTTTAGTTTTTGTCCTTATCTTTCATGTTTGAAATGCTTTCAATCCTATCATGTTCTCAATCTCAAGGACATCATATAAATTTCATTCATCTAACTCATGGGGCAACAAATTAGATGGCTATGTTTCGTTTCCATGAAGACAGTTATGATTTTTTTTGGATACCCCCTATGCTTGTTGACCTTGTAAGCTCCTGCAAAGGTGTTGTCCTTATACTTGTACCATGACCATGAGTCAACCATTACTCCTACTACTGTTATATGTGATAAACATGCATAGTCTCCTCATTCTAACTTTATTTGACAACCACCTGTCACATATGTGGGTGACCTAATAGCTCACTCTCCTATGTGATGAGTGACTTCCCAGTAGGGTTGTGGTGAGAGGGGCTTGACAACAACCTGAAATGCTTCCTCATTGTTTAAAAGATGCATAATTGAACTTGATGCATCTATGAAGACACTTGATGCATAATTGAACTTGATGCATCTTCAAAATCACTTCCTTTTATAAAATGGATCAAGGATCCACTTAAGAAGATTGAAGGACATATCAGCATAGTATGATGCATCTTTTGAATCTGATAATGAAAGTTGATCAATTGGTATGATTCCATATTGATTTAATGCATTGATAAGAAATAAATCTTTGATCAAGTTGCTCAATTTCCTTTTCATTCAAAGCATGCTGAGCTCTACCCTTGTGGGAGCCACATTTACCCCACATGCTGCATTTGATATGATAATGAAACAATAATTAGACTTGTCCTAAATCTGCACATGAAACAAACAGTTAGAAAATAATTGCATATGTTGAATGCTCTTTTGTTTAATGCATTTATGGATTAGTTTATACATGTATAGGTAGGTGTGAATGTAAGGATTGAATCATTCGTTGCTTAGAGCCTCGCTCTAACACCATGTTTTCTTCAGATGTAGGGTGAGGAGCGCTACGAAGCTGGGAGGGACACAAGTGGTTCAGAGCAGCAGCAACATGACAACGAGTGACTTGTTACCAGTCATTCACAGGAAATGACTAGTTTCGTTCTTACATGCACATTCTCTTTTGTTTCATTCTACTTATTCATGTATAAGTTGTTTCATATTTTCATTTGAATAAGAGAGCTATTCCCTTCGCTTGTGAGGGACATATACCTTAATGATTATCAATAAAAGAAATTACATTTGAATACATGGATCTCTTTCATATTTGTTGTAATGCACCATTGAAATGGCAAAAAATGTAATCTAATTTACTTTGACAATCACTCCTTCACGCATATTGAAACTTAGCAGTTTTATGGTTTATCTTTAAATGTTTAAACAACATGAAAAGAACAACACTATGGTTACCTGATTTCAGCTGAAAGCTAAAAATCAGGTAACAATAATGTAATTGAATTTTACAGTCAATATGTTGAGATGAGAAGCCTACAACATTTACAAATATTGCACATTCATTGTGTTAGTTATATTCAAACAATTTAAAAAAAAAAAGTTTTTTTTTTGATAAAATATATCTAACCAAATGTATTGAACCTATTTTAATTCAATTAAATGATTGGTTGCAAATTAAGAGAAATATTCTATGAATAGTACATAATTGATTAAAGGCACTATACACATCAATTATTTAAAATTACAACTATTTAGGAATATTGTTATTTAAATGAGTATTATCAAATACTGATATGTTAGACAAAATGAATAGAAAAATAGTATTTTAATTGTATTATGTGATTGGTTGGTTTTTTAACAACTAAAAAATATCGTTCTATTAACATGTCATATGAAATAGAAGAAATATTTTATGAATATTGTATAGTTGACTAAACATACTATACATATAAATTATCTAATCTTACAACTATTTAGAAATAGTGTTAATTAAATGAATAGTATCAAATAATAACACAGTAGTCAAAATGAATAAAAAAATATCCCCAATAGTAATTAGCTTACCTCACATTAAGATTATTGTACATCACTATGATCTAATAGAATAAAGAAAAATATTTTTTATATATTAAAATAAATTTAAAAATATATACATAAAAAAATAATCAACCTATTTTAATTCTCTTCTCCTATTGCTTCATTATATTGAGGACTAAATAAGAAATTAAAAAAATTAAACCTAAAAGGAGCATATTCAATCTGATCCATGTACATCAGCATATTCTCTGTTGTGGAAGTTTGTGCAACTGTATTCAATTCTATTAGAATATTATTTTAAGGAATGCGTAGGGATAAAACGTTTGATTTAGAAGATACATTTCACGAACTTCGTAGTTTAGCTTTTATACTATTTTTAGGTTACTTTTTTAATCTTGTTACACGGAATATACTAATCTTATTTTAATGTAAGATTACAGTTTGCATTTCTTTTTGTGTGATGTTTAATTTTAGTTATATAAAAAATCATGGATTAAAATTTTAATTTTAATTATACTAGTCAATGTTTATGTATTTTTTATATTATTTTATTTTTTTATTTATTTGATATTATTTTAGTTTTTATTGGTTATTGGTAAAATTATTATTTTTATTTAAATTGTAGTTTTCAAATTTTCATATCAATCTCTAAATTAATATTATTTTTCTAAAAATTGTTTGTGTAAAAGTTTTAAATTATAAATATATATCTTTTATGATCTATTAGTTTAAAGTGTCTTATTTTTTTTCATCAATATATCTCCTAACTTATGTTGGATTAATTATTATTGATGTCAAAACATAATCAATGTTTAAGTGGATTAATGGTTTAATGATGTCAAAAAAGAGTAGGAGAATTTAGTTTTGTGGTTTTCTTGTGCACCCTTTTAATTGTTTGGGTTCTAGATGATCCTCTTAACTCGGGGTTTAGGTAGAGCCTTAATGACTTAATGATGCCAAAAATATATGGACGGGGATAATTCTTCCCCACTGAGTATTGATGAACAATAATGCAAATTGTTTTTTTGAATGATCTCTAAAATTATTTGGTTCCATACTTTTATCAGTTTGAAGTGTTGTGTACATGAAGATATCCTAGATTTATCAATAAATTTTATAAAATACATATAATAACATTTTTGATATTCCAGGGGGAGAGAGCCATTATGGACGCCTCTGATATCTCCCGCCTAGTTACGAATTTGAATGTGCTGTGACTGATTTCCTCCCTCCCTCTCGTGTCGTCATTGCCTTTCCCGCCTGGCTACGAGGTTTTTTTGACCTTTATGCAGACGTTTCTCCCATTCCTGTGGTTGGATCTCCGGCTAGAGTGGCTGAGGTTTCCTCAAAACCCCTTGCAGGATGTGGTGTGGGTTCTTCTGCAATCAACAATGGCTCTTTCCAGCTCTCGTTTGTGGATGCAGTACGAAATATTCCTCCTACGGTGGTTAAAGCTCCGGTTTCCCCTACTACGAAAGGTTCTGAACCTCCTTCGGTGGCTGCAGCTGCAGTTGATGTTGTGAAGTCTCATCGGCCCTCTTTTGCTGCTTCAAAGGGCCCTCTGCCTTTTGTTGATGCTGTGAGGACTGATCGGCTTGTGGAGGGCTTTATACGCCCTATGCGGTGTGCAGATGTCCAGTAATCTCTCTCGGTAAGGAAGTTGCTGAAATATTGGTTTTTATTTCAAGACTGCTCGCTATTCTTGACTATAGTTTGTGGGATTGGGATTCTCATCCCCTCTCCAAGAGGCCTTGGGTTCATTCTTTTAACCCTTTGAAGGAACCCTTAGATGTGATGCTATTTGCGTAAGATTGCCTTATCTTCCCTTACAATTCTAGTGTTCCTTTGCCTATAAGGGCATTGGTAATGCTCTTGGTAAATTCTTGAAAGTGGATAAGGCTTCCAAGTATTTTACTCATACCTCCTTTGCTAGGATTCTGGTGGAGGTTGATCTGTCGAAAGCTTTACCTAGAGAGGTTGTGCTGTAGGTTAATGATTGTTCTTGACCTCAGATCATAGATTATGAGGGTCTTCCTTTTTGTTGCATATGTTGTTTTACTATTGGTCACTTAGCCTATGACTATTCTCGAGGCTCCCATCCTATTTCTTCTTCTACTTGGTGGAAGAACTCACTCTATAAACACTTAGCAGTATGCCCTGCTACTGACTCTATTTCTTCTGATGATGATTCAAGGCCTCCCTCTCCGAGGAAAGATATGAGTGTTGTGGCAATTGCTGCTCCTTTGGTGGTTTCTGTAGTATCTCTGGTTGCTTCTATTGATGTTGTTTCCCCAATGGTTTATGCTACTCTAATTCAAAACAAGGATGTCTCATCTGCTATGTGTGTTGCCTCCTCTAAGGCCCTGCCTCTCCGATTACTGTTGCTGATGGTGTTGTTCCTCTGGTGGCTTCTACTATTCTGGTTCAACACTCGATTGTTCCCTCTAAGGCATGCGATGCCTCCTCTAAGGATCATCCTGTTCTTATTCTTAATCAAGTTCTGGTACTCTGTGGATAGTTGTGAAAAGGAAAAAGAAAGGTACTCCTAAAAGTGTCTCGGTTGAGTTGCCTTTGAAGGAGATAAGTTGTTGGTTTCTTGCACTGGTGCTTGACTATTGTTCCTTGTTTGGCTGCCTTTTTTTTTTGGTCTTGGTGGCTCTATTCTTATATGTTTGTTGATGTTGTTCTTATCATGCTTTTCCTAACTGGTTGTTGTTTTGACCAGTCTATTTTATTGGGCTTACCTGCTTAGTTGTTTGATCTATATATTTTTCTTTGTTGTATAAGGGATCAGGGCCCTTTCAATCCCTGCTTACTTCATCAAAAACATTTTTGGTATTCTTGTTATCTTAATTATAAAATGTTAGAGAATTTTTTTTGGTGCCTTCAATAGTAA
This sequence comes from Sequoia sempervirens, assembly GCA_007258455.2. Lineage (NCBI taxonomy): Eukaryota > Viridiplantae > Streptophyta > Pinopsida > Cupressales > Cupressaceae > Sequoia > Sequoia sempervirens. The sequence continues at coordinate 17,555,304 of VDFB02193867.1, read as the reverse complement.
TGGGTAGCAACAAGTTACGGTTCTAAGTTTCTCCAATGTAATTTAATCAGTGTGTACAAATGGAAGAAATAGCATAGTGGTTTTAGAATTTCATTTTTAAATAATATTGGTGGATTTGGTCATGTGAATAAATCCTAAGGCCTATTCTAAAAATCTGGAAAATGTATATTGAATTTGGTAAAAACTATGTTTGGTTGCTTGTAAATAATCATTACCTTGTCAAAAAAATTGAATATAATATCTAAATAAATATAATTCCATCCAAGTTGATAGAATTCCATTAAAGACAACAGGGTTAGTGTTGTAGATGATGGCTAGTCTATGAAAATATGGCCCATTTCATTATTGCTAGTGTTGATGTTGAATTATGCTTATACATATTCTAAATTGCATGTGTGGTAGTCCTAGATTGTTGGTTCACACAACATATGGTTATACATTGAATGTGCATAGTAAAAGTACACACGGGTCTATTGTATCTTGTTGACTTGAAATTATGGTGTAATGTTGGTAAACTTTGAAGTCAATTGTACTAATTATAATTACACTAGTTAGCATTAGTTAAAAGTGTATATTGTTTGATACTCCACTATTGATAGTAGCAAGAGAAGATCATACTTTGTGTTTAAGAGATGCAAGATTTCCTTTACTAGCATTATAGAAACTCTAATAACCTTTTTACCATATGCACATGTAAATACAATTATTGTGATCGCCCACGAGCATAGGGATGGTATGATGAATTGCCAAATGTGACTACTAAAAGATGCTTCTGCACATGGTCGTTCAATTATTGTGACCTTGATCTTTGTCGATGAGCATTTAGAAATTGACTACTAAAAGAATGGGTTTTCCATGTCATGTTGAGGCAAAACAACTCTAACTATCAGCCACCTCTTTTGTTTTATGAATAGTATTAGAGTGTACTATATGATAACGATCATTGGGTTTGTAGCCATACCCTCACACTTTAATGATCAAGTGTCAAAAATGGCTTTAGGAAAATTCACCATCAACAATTCACCGCAGGAAAATTGACCGCCACCAACAATTTACTGCCATGGAAAATTAACCACCAAAAATTCATGCAATTAATTTTTCGCGTGGTGAATTGTCATGATGGTGAATTGTTGGCGGTGAATTTTCCGTATGCCATCAAATATATTATCACCTATGAGATCAAGATGATTCGCTTTCAGAGGTGAATGTGATGTGTCCTCTGCCCGCTCTCGCATTGTTGATTTCATTGTTGGGACCATGTAATGTTCAATGAGAATATTTTCTTATCAAGAGAGATGGTCACATTAGATCAAAATAATTATTATACATTGTCACTTAGATCAAAATAATTATTTTATATTATCACGCTAGATCAAGATAACTATTGTACATTGTCACACTAAATCAAGATAACTATTCATCTAAGGTTGTTCACTATAATCTAGCTTTACTCGATGTCGATGAAGGTCTTGTCTTCCCCTCACAACCACTAAAATTAGTGCAAATAATAGATTTCATGATGATGATAATAAAGCCCTAACAAACATTCCATGCTATTATCATCATTGTGCACCTTTGTATTTCTATGCTTGGATGTTTTCATTAAGGCTTATGAGTTCAGATTACAGATTTATCTTGCATCACAAGATATACAATTATGTTTTAAAATTAAATTGTGGAAACAATATTATAAACCCCAAAATTTAGAGATGGTGTGCGCTTTTTATTGTTATCTCTAGTGAATTTTAGAGTGAAACTCAATGGGTAAAGAAAAACTTATGGTTTTCATATTTTTTTAAAGTAAAAGTTACATAAAATGAAAATTGATCTAAAGATTGTAAATATTAAGGATTGTATGATAATAAAGAACACATAATTGTACAATTTTTTTTTTTTTTATTCTACAAAAATAATATTACTTTTGTAGTTTAGAATTTATTTTTTACAATGAAAATACGAAATGCTTTAATTTAAAATTCAATGTTGATTAATAAATAACTTATTTAATTATATATTGTTTTATTAAGATTCAATTGTAGGGTTTTTGAGTCAATCATATTGATCATATTTTTTTATTATTAGTGGTTCTAAAGAACTCATTTCTCATATACATAAATGTAATTGACTAAAAAATTATATATTTAATTCTTGATAAAAAATCACAAAATCTAAAACAATGCAAAAAGTGACACCTATTTAATAGGTTATCAGACTATTTAATTTAAACCTATTTAGTAACCTCTTTGGAAAGCCTTCAATTTTATATAAAACAATTATAAAAAAGAATCATTTTGAAAATTTAATCTTAGAAGTATAATTTCTATATTGACTTATGATATACTAAATCATCAACAAGATTATGGAATGCATATAAACAAAGAATATTGATGCTCACAAATACATGATCATCATATTTGTAAACCCTGTTGCATAAATCAAAATCCCAAGACAACACTTTACACTCATGCAAACATGAAGAAAAACCTTGAATATTGTTGCATAAATCAAAGCCCAAAGACACCACTTTATACTCACGCAAGCTGCATGAAGAAAAACCTTGACTTTGCGCTTGATCAACATTAAGCACGTACCCATGGGTATGATATAAAATGCGTCCAATTCACTCACATAGTAGAACAAAACCCCATCATGCCTTAAAATAAAATATCTTAAAATCAAGAGTGAAATGATTACTCTTATTTTAAACCTTATTTCCAAACCCATCACAATAGAAGGCCTTAACAATAGGAGTAATATGATTACTCAAAAGAAAGGGGCTACAACTTTTAGAAAAATTAGAAGGATTCTAACTCACTCATTCTTATATTAATTTTACTAATATCTAGCAACCAACATACATTGTCATTACAAATATTGATGCATTCCCACAATTGAATTTTATTTATGTTTGACAATTTCTTCTAATATATTATAATAAAGTTTATAAATTTTAGGTACATATAGGGAATATCAAATTTTTTTATTGCACCTATAAAAGAGGTAACTCTTACTACAAAGGAAATCATTTATGGTCTTAGCATTTTACTATTTGGGTACAAAAATAGCGTGCACAAATTTTGTACCACTATCATTTTTTAAATAAATTAATCCATATGCAAACCTGCATATATAGTAACATATTAATTAGTAAGTATTAAGTCCTCAATCAACATTATCCTTAAGTGCATAAATATTTATAATCTTATCTAAGGGAGAGGGGCCTATAGTGGGTCACCCTAACTTCACAGTTCTCAAAGTCCTTTGTGAAAATTTCAAATTACTCCCAAATTTGTACAATAGCTTATTTGGAAAGTCCCCTACTTATAAAAATTGGTTTCAAGGCCACATCATCAAATATGATGCCACATTAGCATGCTTTTTGTCAAGGTATCAAAAATGACCCAAAAAAAAGGTGAGACCAATAGTGGGTCACTAAGTCATGTATTATTGGTGCACTGATGTGGCATCACATGATTTGTCAATTTATGTACTTTATAGATAAAAGTTTTTTGCAATTGGATATTAAACCTACCCACTTAGGCCTACTTCTATACCCACCATTGAACCCCTACCCACTATGGGCCCCTTTCCCTTATATCAACATAGAATCACTAGGATTTTGGGATGTCAATCTGCTCCCCTCTTAGCTTCTTACCTTGTCTTGCCTTTAAATTTTAAGAAGTCTGTAAATTATTCCTCGAATGACATAATTGTTGGTTGAAAGGGTAAGTTACTCAACCAAGTTGAGAAGCTTCAACTTCTTAAATCCTTCATTCAAATTATTCCAATTTATTTCCTTTCCTTATTCAAGGTTCTTGTTTGTATAGCCTACAAAATTGAATAAATTTAGAATAATTTCCTATGGATAGGAACAAAGGAGAAGTCTAGAATCAACTTGGTCAGTTGGGAAAAAGTTTGCATGCCAAAAAATTTAGGGGGTGTGGGTATTAGGAGATTGATTTTTTTTATTAAAACGTTGCTTGCCAAAATTTATTAGTTCCTTTTGACTAAAGAGAAAGACTAGGCAACAATTTTGTGTCACACCTTATTTCCATGTTACAAAATTACTTTTACCTTTATGAGTAAATTTATTTTAATACATGATTATGTTTTAATGAGTTTCAATGAATGAATGAAATGTATGAATATTCAATATAATGTGATTGATTTTTGAAAGAACTTTAATGATACAATTGATATATGATGAATATCATTTTCATGTTATCAACTAAATTCTTCATGGGTAAACCCACAAAATTGGTTTACAATTCGAATGAGGAAGGAAAAGTTGTAGAAAATGACCCCATGCAAAAAAATTTAGTTTTTGGGGTTTGAACAAACTTTTGAATGTTACACTAAGTTGGATGCAAGAAAGATTCAAGCCCTCCAATATGGAGAGAGAGAGAGTATCACCCAAGAGAGGGAGTTGGCATGGAAATCACTAGTGTACCTATTAGAGTAGATGTACACACTCATTGCTTAGGTTAGGCAAGTCTTGTCAAGTCAGGTTGAAGTATGTGTGGGTAAATGTTAAACCTTGGTGATAGATTTTTGGGTTGGTAGGAATGTTTGGATGATTGTCTTCGATTCTCTTTGATTTTTTAATCGATTTGAGTCATAGTGTTAAAATCCTTTTATTGAGAATGAGATATATATTTTATGTATATATATATATAAATGGATATGTATATATATTAAATGTATATATATGGTAACATATATATGAGTGTATGTGCATATGATCATGCATAGGTAGAAATACCTACATGTACCCATACGTAGATACGTCATACATATGCATACTCACACACACACACACACACACATATATATACACTTTATATATATACATACATACATACACACACATGTATGTTTGATATTAAATAATGATAATATATATGTAATGCCCGTCATGCAAACCCCAGAGAACACACACAATGCAAATATTTTTTTTTTTAAAACAATTAAATTAAACATGCAATAACATTAACCAAAAATCACATAACATATTACATCACATTAACACACTTAGTTCTCTGGAACACGTGAGGTTACATCGCAACAACTAAACGGAAACAAAAGATAATGAAAAACCACGTATCCATATATATTAATAAATTTTAAATACATTTAAAAAAAAGCAAACAAACATTAATTAAATAATATATATATTATAAAAAAAAAACAAACTTATAAATAACAGGCCGTCGGCCTTACTGCACGCAGCAGTCAATGAGACTGCTGCGGCAGTACTGCCATAGTAGGGTGACGGGGAAGGGTACGGCTTCGGCCGTCCCCCTGAACCTCCAATAAAATTTTATTTTATTTCATTTTTTTAAAATTTCGTTTCATAATTTTTTTATAAATAACTTTTATTTTAACGAAAAGAAATATATGACAATGCAGGACGGACGACCATGTACTGGTTCGGCTCGAAACCCAAAGAAAATAAATAAATTTAAATCTCTTTCATTTTTTTTTTTTAAATTTCATTTTTTGAATAACATAAAAATCTGACAATGCCGACAGAAAAATAAATTCGGCCATGACAAAAAAAAATGAACCAGAATCAAAAACTTGAGTGAATATATATATATATATATCTATGTTATTACAGAGAACACAGTTATATATAAATTTTATCACAGAGAATAATCTATCTGGTATAACACAGAAAAATATAAATATATATATATATATATATATATAAATTTTTCTCTTATAAGAAGAACACCTCAAATTCATTAAAAGAAAGATTGATCTTTTCCATAGAAAATAAATAGAGAGAAAATTTAACATATTCAAATGAAATTCGACAGAATTATCTTTCCGTTTGCTTGCAATAAAACAAAACGATTTCGAATTTAAAAAGAAATTTTCATATAAAGAAAACCTAATTATTTATTTATTTTCTTTTTACAAACTAAATCATTTAAATCTAATTCTCTGAAACATTTCTTTTACAAACAAAGATTGATTTAAATCACATTTCTATTCTTTTTACAGATTCCAAACAAACAAGAAGAGAGAGGGTGGAACCTGGAGTCCTGTGCTCTCGAAAATCTGATGTTGACTGCCTGAATCCGATGGCCTCTACATAGAGCTTCTCGTTTCGGCTTCAAAATCTCCTCTACAAAAATTCCATGCTCGAACTCGAATCCGATCCTTTGTTCAGAAGACTCTCCAGAATAACTAGCAAAAGATTGGCAATCCCTTTCTAAAACTCTCCTCAAAATATTACAACAAAAAAATGGAAAAAAAATACTTTTTGAAAACTTCAGAAGATTCAAAAATGCATCACCATTATTTTTCAACCTCTGTCTCCACAAACCTCTGTGTGTGTAAAACTTACAAAATTCTTAATTAAATAAAATATATTCACAATTTATTCCAAAAGCTCACAAAAATCCACAGTAAAAGAAATTAATTCTTTAAAAGCAAGCTTTTCAGTCAGATTTGAGTTCTCATTCGTTCTCATAACTTTTTCATTCTTTTATTTATTTATTTTTCTATTTTCAATACTTTTTGTTTTAATTTCTATTTTTTTACAACTTTACTTGCAAAGCACATTATCTAATTAATTTAACTAATTTATTCTAACAATTATCCTCAACAAGATAATTAATTAAAATAATAAAACACAATTTAATATTTTAATTATCATTTAATCAAACACATGACTTTAAAAATATTTAATATTTAAATACAATTAAATCTAACATTAAAATAAACAATCATTTCCATCATTTAAATTAAATAATCATAACTTATAAAATACCACATTAATAAAATACGACAAAACACAACCGCAAACCACGACAATTACAAAAAAAAATGAACAATACAAATCAACAAGACGGTTTGACATCATGGGATGAGATGACTTCATTGCCACCTCTGTTTCAACTTATACCGTTGGGTTATTGGTGCTCGCCCTATCCTGTCGAAGCAGGTGGAGTCGAGACTCTGTACCTGCAAATTCTGCATACAAACGAAGTCATGTACATGTGCATACATATATATAAAATCAAAGCATTAAATCAAAGCATTGCATTGTGAGAAGGAATCGCAGCGTAACAGAGCACTCGCAAATAAGTGATGCTACACTGTCCTTCATCACATCTATCCTAACAATTATAATATAACTAATAAAATAACATTTCTAAACTAACAATTCATCTCATGACATAATTTATTAAATCACTGCATCATAATATAATTCTGAAAATCAACTAACATAACCAACCACAATGTCATATGAAATAATCAAATCCTCAAGTGTATAAGCATAATCACCAACAATCTACTAATCAAACCAACAAACCAAACAATAATAGTATCATCACAGTATCAAACCAAAGCATAGAAAATAATAAGTCTAAACAGTATAAGGGGTATTACAATATATACATATACATAGATATAGATATATATATATATAGATATAGATATAGATATAGATATATATATAGATATAGATATAGATATAGATATATATAGTTGATGGATGTATATAATTATGTGAATGAATCTATATTGATATATACATATTATAATAATAAGTTATTATATATATATATATGTATTATGTTGATGAATATATATAATTATGTGAATGAATATATATTGATATATACATATTATAATGTGATGGAAGTGAATGTGTTATAACATAAGATAAGCATGTTAACGTTGTTATAAAGCATGCAAGGTAGCCACGTATGCCTTGAGAAGCCACACATAAAGACTAAGTCAAAATGCCATGCATATGGCATAAGTGGTGTATAATTTTAGTGCTTTTTGGAAAGAATTTAAATACATCTATTATGGAAACATAAAACTGCCAACATTGGCACCCAAATTGCAAGAGTGAGAAGGCAAAAAAAAGGCACAATAGAATAAGTATGCGAATAGGAGAGTATAAATCCCATGCATAGCTTAAAAAGGGAGTTTTGAATTAGTAAAATAACATGTGCTATCCGGAGAAAACCACGACTTGGACATATGAACAAACTGAATAAGTTTTGGACTCCATGCGTTATTTTTTCTATAATTTTGAAAATATTTAATTAAAATAAAACAAATTATTTACTTTATATGTTTATTTTTTATTTTATTTTAAGAAAATAAGAGATTTATTAATCCGAAATACTATAAATACACAAATAGTTAATTAAATAGATGAAAAATATACACAAAACTATCTTATTTTACTTTATAATTCACTTGTAAAATAATTATAACAAATATTTGAATTTAAATCCTAAATTATAATTATAATAAAAGACCATTTTTTATTTAAATATTTTAATTTTAAGTTTGTGTTTATAAGAAAAAGTATTATAATCGCACGAGTGAAAAAAAAATCATTTCTATTTATATACATTATTAAATATTAATACTTTAACAATAAATAACTTTGAAATTTAAAATACCCAAATACTTTTTTAAAACATCTTTACTTCTTGCTCCCACGTAAGACTTCTAAATACAATTAATGTCTCCTAAAAAAAGTCAACGAATTCAAAAGGAAGATAGCTAAGATTAGTAGGTATACAATAATAATATAAATTTATATACATCTCACTTTAGCTAATATATATTTGTTATTTACATTTCAAGGTAGGTATAAATATATATTAAGAGAGACCAATGCCATTATATGGGAAACATAATAAATTGATATCATTTTGTAAAGAGATTCGCATAGTTTGAAGGATATGCAAATGAAGCTGCTATAATACTTTCTTCTATATTGAATCCGTTTTACCTCAACTTATGCAGGATCTTCCTATTTCTGATGTTACATTTTAAAATGCATCTCTTGTCTTCTTTGTTCAAGAAGTAGAAGCACTATTATTGAAATGAGATCTATGATATTGCTTTGGATAACCTTCTAATGCCAAGAAAATAAATCAAAAAAGTTAAAAGCAGCTTCATCTAACACTTTGATGTATCTTGCTCGCCCTGTCCTCCTGGCAAACAAAAGAGCAAACAATCCCCAAAATCCAATAGCAAAGGTAGCCATACAGCTAACATACCAATACCAAGGATCCTCTGTCTCCTCTTCCTCTCCATCATCCTCATTTTTTCCAACTGGAATGATGCCTGGTGAACCTGGGCATCTCTTATCAAGTGGAAGAGCACAAAGACGCGGGTTGCCATAGAAGTAGGCCACATTAAACGTGGAGAATTGACCTTCCGTTGGAATTTTACCAAAAAGCCTGTTATTAGACACGATGAAAACAGCTAAGAAGTGAAGAACTTGCATCTCTATTGGAATCTTGCCTTCCAGTTTATTATAAGAAAGGTCCAGAGACTCAACTTGCTCTAGCATTGCCAATGTATGTGGAATTTCCCCGCTAAGGTTGTTCCTGGAGATATTGAGGATATGTAAAGCATTAAGTGTACCAATTGTTGAAGGAATGATACCTGACAGCTGATTTCCAGAAAGGTCAATGCATGTCACAAGTAACAAAATAGAATCCACATATACCAACTTGGTTTCCTTGTTGGTTATTGAGATCTCTTCTTTGTAATAGGAGGGTGTCCTATTTTAAGATTGTACTGTTGAGCTTCCGACTTGAATCATTCCTGATGCTAATTTCTCCAGCTCCGGTGGTATGGACCCACTCAAACTGTTCTGTGACAAATCTAATGCATGAAGATGACTGAGTTTGCTCAATTGAGGTGGAATAGATCCTGCAAAGATGTTTTCCCTCAATACAAGTATCATCAACTGAGAGAGTTTTGATAGCCAAATTGGTATCTTTCCAGACAATAAATTATTTCCAGCATCTAAGATCTCTAAACTAGAACAGTTGGAAAGACTATGTGGCAAATTTCCCTTCAGCATGTTGTCATTCAGGTGCAGCGACTGAAATTGGTACAGCCTTCCCGTTGTGGATGAGATCTCTCCTACCAAACCAGTATTTGCTAGGTTCAATCTTGTCAAAACTGAACAATTTGTTATGCTGGATGGTATCTTGCCAGATAATTTGTCATTTGAGAGACCTAAAACCAGGATTTGAGGAATTAGCATATCAATTTGTCTGGGGATAACCCCGGTGAAGTCATTGTAGGAAAGGTCCAAAACATAGAGTGACGGGGAGGGCAAGGGAAGAGGGCCACTCAGCTTATTATGATGCAGATCTAGGGTTAACAATGTTACATCCAAAATGGGGGAAGTTGACCTTCTAAATTATTATATGATAAGTTAAGAGAATTGGCAACTTTGAGATCCCAAAGCCAGGATGGAATGCTTCCTACAAGGCTATTGTCGGAGAGATCTAAACTGGATAATCTATATTGTGTTGAAAGAAATGTAGGAATGGAGCCTCGAATATTTCAGGAGGCCAATTTGAGTACCCCAAAAAATATTTGAGGTACCCAATCTGGATCAACATAAACAGTCAACTGGTTGTGGGAAAGATAGAGGCGAGGTAGACTAGAGGTATTTTGAAAAACCTGGAGAGAAAATCTGTCTTGCAGACGCTTAAAGCTGAGGTCAATCTATTTCACCCGAAAGAGATTTCCAAGAGAATTAGGAATTGTACCGTTCAACTTGTTGGATTGGACGAAAAGTCTACGGAGAGAGGAAAACCCATCGGAATGGGAAGGCAAGTTGCCGCTTAGCTGATTGTGGGACAGATCCAGTACTGTCAACTTGGAAAGCTGAGAAAGTGAGGGAGGAATCCTTCCCGTCAAGGAGTTATTCCGGAGTATCAGTTTCTTAAGAAGAGGGAGTCTGCCAATAGAGGCGGGAATAGGCCCATTAATCTTGGTCTCTACCACTTTAAAATGTGTGAGGGAGGATAAATTTCCAACGAAAGCAGGTAAACTTCTGTTGGAACATTCTAATTTCCACTGGTTATTGTATAGCAGTCTCTTGAATTGAAACAACGTTATATATGCAATGTAATAGTTTATTATATGATAGGTAAAAGATGTATTGTATAGTGGATAAAACAAAATGTACGCCAATGTTCTGGAATCTTCCTAGACTTCCCGTGATCTTCGAACTCCTCTATTTTCTGGAACCTTCCAACTTCTCTATAAAAGGAGGACCAATGTAATGCATTTTGCAATCAATACAATCAGTTTGTGCAGCAGCACGGTTCTGAGAAGTGTCCTGAATTTTGCCTCCGCCCACTCACATAGTGGTATCAGAGCTGTAAGGAAGGATCGCTGGCTGTGCAGAGTTTGTCAGGCTGGAGAAGTATCAGTGCCTAGTTCGACCAGACTGCAAGTAGGAGATTGCTGTTCAAGCTACTGAGGGTTGCCAAAGTCTGAAGACTGGAGAGAAGCTGATCGCAGCAGTTTATGAGAAGCTGTTATTAAGGAGTGTTGCCCAGTTTGCCAAGAGGATAGCAGCCAATCAAGTAAGCTGTAGTTTTTATCATTTATTATTGCCTAGTGTGCTGTAACATTGTTGATATTTTATAAGAAACTGCAGATTTTGGAAGTGGCCGTCCAAGTTTGTTAGCTGCAGATATTACAAGAAAGATTGCTGCCTAAGGAAAAGTTGCTGCTGGGGAGATTACAAGAGGAGATAAGCTGTATGCATCAGTCAGAGACAATATCAAGAGCTGATAGCCTAGAGTCTCAAAGGTGTGGTATTTTATTGTGGGATAAGATCTGTAAGGATTAAGTTGTAACTTAGCTTGATCTTGAGTCGAGTATTTTTAAGTATCAATTGGTTTGGGTGAAGGTTATATATTTAATACTGGGCAGCATATGACTATGTTTTTGGCATGATTTTTGTTAACAAATTTAAAGTCTAAGAGTTAAAAGTAAAAAGAGAAGATTTTGAAGATCAGTTTTTAAGTTGAAGAATATTGTAAAAAGAGTGCAAAATGAGTGTAGAGGTGCAGGTGTTAAAATAGTCAAGTAATAAACATTTAAGTCTTGAAGATTGGAGGCATACAAAGAAGTGGAGTAGCTAATCATTTGACATCATGGCATCAGGAAGTAATTTTTTGCAGCCCCAAATCCCATATTTTACAGGTAAAAATTATGATAATTGGGCAATTAAAATGAAAACACTATTTCGTTCCCAAGATTTATTAGAAATGGTTGAAAGGGGATTTGTAGAACCACAAGATGAATCTCAATTAACTAGAAATCAAAGAGATGAGCTTAGGGATAATAGACGAAAGGATGCAAGGGCTTTACAGCTTATGCAACAAGGCATAGATGACACTATTTTTGCTAGAATAAAAGGTGTAAATGCATCTAGGCAAGCATGGGAAATACTTGAAACTGCATATCAAGGTACATCTAAAGTAGAAGTAGTCAAATTGCAATCACTTAGAAGGGATTTTGAAAATCTTGAAATGAAAGATTCTAAGTCAATAGATCAATTCTCAGCCCAAGTTATGAATGTTGTTACTTAGATTAGAGCAAATGGTGATGAATTGTCAGATCAAAAGGTTGTTGAAAAGATCCTTAGAAGTTTGCCTAACAAATTTGATAATGTTGTGGTTGCAATTGAAGAATCTAAAGATCTATCTCAATTGTCTATAGATGAGTTGTTTGGGTCATTGTTATCTCTTGAATATAGGCTAAACAAGAACAACAATGTTTCATTAGAAAATGCATTCAAATCACAAATGACATTTGGTAGAGGCAGAGGAAGAGAAAATTTTAGAGGAAGAGGACAAGGAAGAAACAATTTTCAAAGAGAAGAAGGAAGAAGCCTCAATTCAGGAGAAAGGCCAAGACAAGGATTCAAGCCTAGAGGATGTGGATATAATCAAGCATCACAAAGGGATGATAAGTCCAATACCCAATGTTATTATTGCAAAAAGTTTGGACATTTTGCAAGTGAATGTCGAAAGAAACAAGCATAAGTAGGAAAGCAAAATGCAAATTTTTTAGAAAGTAATTCAGACACATTATTTATCACTTGCCACGTAGCTCAAGAAAATTCAAATGATACTTGGTTTTTAGACAGTGGGTGTAGTAATCAAATGACAGGAAATAAAGATTTGTTTGAAAGCATGGATACTATAATTAAATCAAAGGTAAAATTGGGCAATAATGATACAGTGGTAGTCATGGGTAAAGGTGTAGTCAATGTAATGATAAATCATGGTAAGAAGACTATTCATGATGTATACTTTGTTCCTGGGTTGAAGCATAATCTTATAAGCATTGAACAACTTGTGCAAAAGGGTTATAAAATCACTTTTAACAATAATGTTTGCACTACATTTGATTTACCTCCTAGTAACATGATAATTGCAAGGGTTGAAATGACAAAGAATAGGATTTTTCCACTAAGGATGAGAAATGAAAAGATAGGAGGGTTTGAAGCAAATTTTAAGGTAACTTATCAAGATCAAACATGGTTATGGCATTTAAGATATGGACATCTTAATTTTAAATGATTGTATTTGTTGCAAAAGAAGAAAATGGTAAAAGGACTACCCCCAATTGAAGAACCAATAAGTTCATGTGATAAATGTATTTTGGCAAAACAACATAAGGAAAGTTTTCCAAAGGGAATGTCATATAGAGCATGTGCACCTTTAGAGCTTATACATACAGATTTATGTGGCCCAATGCAAACACCATCATTAGGGGGAAGCATTTACTTTTTAACTTTCATTGATGATTATACTAGAAGGACATGGGTTTACTTTCTTAAATATAAATCTGAAGCATTTGGAAAGTTCAAAGAGTTCAAAGCATTGATTGAGAAATAAAGTGGCCTATTCATTAAAATATTAAGATCCGATAGAGGAGGAGAATATAAATCAAATGAGTTCTTAGATTATTGTAGGTACCATGGTATAAAGAAGCAATTCACTACAAGTTACACACCTCAGTAGAATGGTGTCGCAGAGAGGAAGAATAGAACAATAATGGAGATGACAAGAAGCATGTTAAAAGGTACGAATCTACCTAATGAATATTGGGCTGAAGCAGTAGCTTGTGCCATGTATATTTTGAACAGGTGTCCAACAAAGAGCGTAAAAGACAAAATTCTTCAACAAGCATGGAGTGGTAAGTACCAAAGTGTATCACATTTCAGAATTTTTGGATGTATTGCATTTGCATTTGTGCCAAAAGAAACAAGGAGTAAATTGGATGATAGAGGTGAAAAATATATTTTCATTGGTTATTGTGAACATTCAAAAGCATATAAGCTGTTTAATCCTATCACTAAAAGGGTCATTGTAAGTAGAGATGTTGTATTCAAAGAAGAAGAATCTTGGGATGGTAGTATAGATAAATCAATTTTAGTTGGTGCATCAATACCTCATGATGAAGGAGAAGAAAAATATCAAAAAAGTCAAGATAATCAAAATAATATACAGGAGGGTTCTCCATCAAGAACTCCACAAAGAGAACAAGGTGAATCATCAAACTCACAAATAAGTAATGATTAAAATCCTCTACTTGCATCACTAAGGCCAAGGATTAAAGAAAAGAAGTTTAAGAGTATGCAAGAAATTTATGGTCAAGCAGATGAAATAGATTTGCAATCAAATTTTGCTTTATTTGCTTAAGATCCTATTTATTATGATGATGCAATTAAGGAAAAACATTGGGTTAATCCAATGAATGAAGAGATAGAATCAATAGAAAAGAATGACACATGGGAATTGGTTGATTTTTCTAAAGGAAAAGAATGCATAGGAGTAAAATGGGTTTACAAAACTAAATTCAATGCAAATGGAGATGTTGAAAAACATAAAGCGAGATTAGTGGCTAAAGGTTTTGCACAACAATATGGAATTGATTATAATGAAACATTTGCACCAGTAGCAAGACTTGATACAGTAAGAATGGTATTAGCAATAGCAGCTCAACATAGTTGGAAAGTTTATCAGATGGATGTAAAATCAGTATTTTTGAATGGGTTTTTAGAGGAAGAAGTCTATTTACAACAACCAGAAGGATATAAGGTAAGTGGGCATGAAGAAAAAGTCTACAGGTTAAAAAAGGCACTTTATGGACTTAAGCAAGCACCTAGAGCATGGTATAGTCGAATAGATACATACATGATGGACAATGGTTTTAAAAGGAGTAGTAATGAACCTACACTATACATGAAGATCAATAAGCAAGGTCAAATCTTGATTGTTTGTCTATATGTTGATGATTTTATTTTTACTAGAGATTTATCCATAGACATGTTTAAATCAGCCATGAAAAAGGAATTTGAAATGACAGATTTGGGATTAATGGGATATTTTCTTGGAATTGAAGTTATGCAAAATGATAGTGGGATATTTATTTGTCAAACAAGGTATGCAAAGGATGTGTTGAAGAGGTTTAGAATGATAAATTGCAAAATAGCATCTACTTCTATAGCCACAGGTACAAAGCTTAGCAAAGATGATAATGGCTCTAATGTTAATTCAACCATATTCAAAAGACTTGTTGGAAGTTTGATGTATCTCACAACAACTAGGCCAGATATTATGTATGGAGTTAATCTGATCTATAGATTTATGGATTCACCTAAGGATTCACATTGGCAAGTTGGAAAAAGAATGTTGAGGTATATTGCAGGAACTATTGAATATGGCATAATGTACTCCACAACAAATAAGTTTGAATTGGTTGGATATACAGATAGTGATTTTGCAGGGAACATTGATGATCGTAAAAGCACTTTAGGTTATGCATTTCACTTTGGAATAGGTATTGTTGCATGGGCATCAAGGAAACAACCTATAGTCACAATTTCATCCGCAGAAGCAGAATATGTTGCAAGTACATCAGCAGCATGCCAAACAATATGGATGCAAAGAGTCTTAATGGATATAATGCATGATCAAAAGGAACCTACATCAATCTATTGTGATAATAAGTCAGCAATTGCACTATCAAAGAATCATGTCTTTCATAAGAGGAGCAAGCACATTGACACAAGGTACCATTTCATTCGAGAATTGGTAAACAATGGAGAGATCAACCTCAAGTATTGCAGATCTGAAGACCAACTGGCAGACATATTCACAAAGCCCTTAGCAAAGTAACAATTTGAATATCTTAGAGAAAATTTAGGAATTGTAAATATTGATGTTATAAGTAGTAGAAATTAGGGGGAAGTGTTGGAACATTCTAATTTCCACCGGTTATTGTATAGCAGTCTCTTGCATTGAAACAACGTTATATATGCAATGTAATAGTTTATTATATGATAGGTAAAAGATGTATTGTATAGTGGATAAAACAAAATGTACGCCAATGTTGTTCTGGAACCTTCCAACTTCTCTATAAAAGGAGGACCAATGTAATGCATTTTGCAATCAATACAATCAGTTTGTGCAGCAGCACGGTTCTGAGAAGTGTCCTCAGTTTTGCCTCTGCCCACTCACAACTTCCTGTTATATTCGACCCTGAGAGAGTAAACAGAGCGAGGTGTAGCCACCCGCTGCCTAAAATTTCATTGATATCTCCACTTAGGAAGTCATTATCAGCCATTCCGAGGTATTTCAAATGAGGCAAAGTAGAGAGAGTGAGGGGGAACGGACCACTCAAATTACATCTAAAAAAACTAAGCCATTCTAAATTAGTCATATTTCCTAACCATGGAGGAAGCGGGGGAGAAAAGTAGTTGCTGTGAAAATCAAGATGTGTGAGGAATGTGAGATTGAGAATAGCAGCTGGGAGTGGACCTGACATTTTGCAGCAACTCATGTCAAGGAAGTGCAAATTACGCAGAGGAGATATATATTCCCCCAACTCTTTACCACTGCTGGTTAGACTCACATACTTCACTGACAGATACCGTAACCTTGGCAGATTCCGCACCCACTCTAAACTCGACCAACATTTTAATTCATTCTTCTTGGCCAGATAAATATTCAAATATTGGAGGTTGGAGAGATTTGCCAGCTGCAATGAAATCTCACCTTCAAAACAATTGTTGCCCATATCCAGATGCTTCAGTTCTTTGAGTGCAGATATACCTGGATCCAAGACACCACCAACGGCTTCAAGCTAATATTAGCAGCAATCTCATTCAGTTGGCTATAGAGTTTTTGTGTGAAATTTTTTAACAGTAAATTGTGCAAATACTACTTTTTCAATCATGTTCAGATATATCATGGGGATTATATATGTAAAAATTTCAAAATGTATCCCAATTTTTATTATACGCATTTATTTGCCCAAAAAGGAATTTCACATCTCACCGATTATTATGATCCAGCAATCTCAATCACTTTGCTATGGACTTACTATTAAAACATGTGAAGCTGTTCGAACTTGAATTTAAATGCTATAGCTTCCTTAATGTTAAATGTCTGACTCCAAATGTTGATGTACAAAATGTTTATGTGGTTCATTTTTAAAAAAATTGCTAATGTGAAAATCTAATAATTTTAATTAGTATCCCTTTTTCAAATTAATTTATCAAAACAATTTCAAAATACCTAGGGGTATAACACCAGTGAAACCATTGGAGCTTAAATCCAGATATTCCAATTCCTTTAACTCGAACAAAGGAGTGAGAGTGTGAGTTGGCGATGAGTTTTGCAGCACCAAATTTGAGAGGTCCAATTGGGTGACATGAGATGTGAGATTGCTGCATTCAACGCCATCCCATTCACAACAATTCAACCCCTTCCATGAAGGAACTAATCCACCGACCCCGGTGTTGAATCTCAGCAGAATAAGCCTTTCTTCATCTAGACATTGAATATCATTGCAGTTGCAACATATGATAGCAGTGCTCCATCTTATGAAAAGCATTACCCATCTCTATTTCTCCATCCTGACAAATTTCAATTTAATTGGTTAGTCCAATAAGCATTCAAGTGCAATGTGAAAATAAAAATATTGCAAGGAAAAAACTAAACAATACCTGCAATCGAAGGATTGAAAATGCGTTGTGCACCGACAAATAATCGGTGAGAATTAATGTGGCATTTAACATCTGCAAGCTTCTATGTCACGTAAACTGGTAGTACACATCTTTGACTGGCAATAGTAGGTTTCCCAAAAAGATATTAAGGGAAAGGTCGGGGAAGGTTTTATGTCACATAATCTAAAAATCTTTATTGGAAGTATATTATTATTGTTTATTATTTATGGAGTGGATGCTTTTGATCAAAATAAATCAGTTTTCGAAATTGAAACAAGGAGAATATATTTAAAAAATTCAAATCAATCGGATTAGTAGTATCCGTGTACGTAGCAAGGTGTTACATTTTCCACCACTCAAACTAAAAATCTTGAGTGGTAGCACACAATTATTGTAGTTCTTTAAGTCTTGGTTTGTGGTAGATCATTATCTCTTGTTATACATCAGATGAAACAAACATCTTTGATAGAGATTAATATATTTTGAATATTTTGAGTAGAGAAATATTTTAGATTATTCAAAATAGTAAAATTAATTGTACCAACATATATAAAGATAGAAGATTTTACATCATCTAAAATAAAATTATATTTTTTTATCATATGAATTATCTTATAATATTAATGATGGAAAATAGAAAATAAAGAATATTTTTTATCATATGAATTATCTTGTATTATTAGTGATGAAAAGTTGAGAGAGTAAAGAATCTTACAATTATAAAGACAAACTAGACTCATTTTTTTCTTTTTAATATATAATTATTAATGATAAAATATGTATACATTACATTTATAATAGCAGTCTATCTAAAAAAATATTAGACAAAGGAAATACAGTTATTCTATATTATTAATTACACCGGGGAGGCGTTATATAGTGAAAGCATTCAAGGAAAGTTTTTGAAGCTACATTGAAAATGACAGGTAGGTGGAAGTATTAAATTTATTGAATAGATTGTTTACTACACATTTTTTATATTAAAATGGTTGTAATTTTTTTTCCACTAAAAATTAGGTGAATGAAGCAAATTAACAAATGCTAAATTTAGTTTTTTTTAAGATTAAAATTAAATTACTTATAATTTACTTGAATTTAAATTTATAAGATTTAAAATATAAAATATTTTTAACATTTTGTATTAGTATAAATTAGTAAATAGTGTATTTTTATGTAGGATGTAGTTCTTTTTCCTTTGTCTTATAGTTTTAGTAGTGTTGCTTTATAAAAATAATTTAAATGATCATCCAATATTTAAGTCAAACATTTACTTATTATTAATTTTAATGTGTTATTTGCATTGGATTAAATATTTTAAAAATATTTTTTCAAATAGAAATATAAATTTATATGATTAGAAATATAAATATAAATATAAATTTATAAGATATATTAAAATGGTTGTAATTTTTTTTCCACTAAAAATTAGGTAAATGGAGCAAATTAACAAATGCTAAATTTAGTTTTTTTTAAGATTAAAATTAAATTACTTATAATTTACTTGAATTTAAATTTATAAGATTTAAAATATAAATTTATAAGATTTAAAATATAAATTCTTTTCGTAGTTTTTCTAGGCTTGTGTTTCAAAGATGGCAATGCACGAGGAGTATCCATCTAATGTGTGAGGATTTCTCGTGCAACAATTATGAAAAAAAAAGAATTAAAATAGTTAAATTATTATTTTAGCAGTTTAAAAA
The DNA here is from genome assembly GCA_007258455.2 of Sequoia sempervirens. NCBI lineage: Eukaryota > Viridiplantae > Streptophyta > Pinopsida > Cupressales > Cupressaceae > Sequoia > Sequoia sempervirens. The sequence continues at coordinate 17,535,774 of VDFB02193867.1, read as the reverse complement.
ATTAAATGTAAAAGAGTAAGAGTGTTTAGTTTTTAAGGATTAATGTTGAAGAATAAGTTTGATATAATGTAGAGTTTTTTTTGTTGTGGTAAATTGAAAATATATATTATTTATAAATAACATGTGTTTTGTAAGATTTGATCTTGTCTATTATGGGAATGTCTTGATAGGTCTATAAATTGTATATAATTGTGATGCTTGCACTTTGAGCTAGATTCTCCTAGATTGACCCCTTGCTTAGAGTAGCTTTATAGTTGTAAAAGTTTCCAAAGACTATTTATAATATTCTATGTCATAGAATGATTTGATGCAAACACAAGTTTATATTTGTGCTCCAAAGAAAAGATTCTTAGAATGATGTTCCTTGCAATTCATATGATTTCTAATTGTTTCCTTTTCAAGATGGTGTGAAACTGGAAATCACACCTTGGTGTGCAATGGGTACGTCGAAGAGTTGTGGAAGGTCAATTAGGAAAATTTTGGGTCTATTTTTTTGCAAACATTTTGCAAAGGTCAATTGGCAGGCCATTTAGAAAATGATTTTTTTTGTGCAACATAAGTTTCAATGGAGAAGTGATAGCTTCAAATCAACTATGCATCTTTTTATAGGGATCCAAACATTATCGAAACAAAACCTCTAAATGAGCTCCATTACCAACAAGCTCATGTTATGTTGCAATAGAGAGAGAGGGAGGGATATAGATAGAAAGAGGGAGAGATAGAGGGGGGAAGAATGTGAGAGATGGGGGGCATAAGGAGATAGAGGAAAAAATAGAGTGAGACTTAAAGAACAAAGAGAGAGGACTTGAGAAAGAGAGGGATATACAAAGAGGGGAGAGGTAGAGAGAGAGATAATTTGTCAAATATTATAGTCGCAAGTTCCATAGTAGACATGCATACAAAAAGTGGAAGCATTAATAAGGAACATGAACTATTTAACATAATACCTAAAGTTTTGAAGAAGATGTCATCTCATGGACTGCAATGATTGCAGGATATGTACAACCTTCCCACATCTATATAGATTTTTAAGAGCAGAAAATAAGTCATAATTTTCTTAGGATCCAAGTAAAAAAGTAGCATCATTGTAAATACTCTAAAACCTATATCCATATGTGATCAATAAGGGCCAAGAAAACACATCCACACAACCATCACATGTTTAATTGGCATCTTAATCATAAAGTTTAAGGTGTTCTTGATGTACTCAGCATAGGTAAGAACCTCAACCATACACACAATGATCAATTTTAAGTGTAATGCAATAAGGGTTACTCATCTTATTGAAATATATAAACGCTCATCCACTAAACCTAAATGGCTACATACACAAAGAACACAAGCAAAGCTTATATTGTTATGATATGTTCGAGAGTGCTTCATTATTTCAAATATTATGAGAACATCCTTGAAAAATCCATTTTGTGCATATCCTACAAACGACACCACATTTCTTTGATGCACTTTTTTAAACAGTTCACAAGCCTCATCTATGCTTTACATTTTCCATACATGTCTATCAAAGCATTTCCAACTATATTATTTGACAAAATTCCCCCTTCCATCAAATCTATACCGTGTTCCAAAAATCCCATTTTGGGATAAGCAAGGAGAATGTTGGCTTTACAACTACCAATTTGATTTTCTTGAAAATTTCTTAATCTTTGTCAACAAATCCATTGTGTTTGTGTCCTGCAATCATAGCATTCAATGTGACCAAATTTATTTTGAGGCACATTGTCAAACAATTCGCGTGCCTTGTCTATTTTTGCACATTTTGCACACATGTTTACCACTCTGGTTGTAACTACATCTGTCCAAATTCCTCTATCCTTTAGATGCTTTGATGGATGTCCATACCCTATTCCAAAGCTCCCATTCAACACAAGCTGCAAGGATGCTGGAAAAGTTTGTAGAGTATGGCTTTAAGCCCATCAGTTGCATATGCCTAAAAGTTTCTAAAGCCTTTTCAACAAATCCATTTTGTGAATATCCTACAATCAGGGCATTCCATGAGAACTCATTTCTTTTAAGGCATTAACTCAAATAGTTTGCGTGCCTTGTCTTTCCATCAACATTTTGAATACATGCCTACTAGGGAAGTTGTGAATACATCATCTTACGAAACCCCTCTATCTTTTATCCTGCGAATGGTGTGCATAGCCTGTTCCAAAGCTCCCATTTCAACACAGGCAGGGAGGATGATGGCAATGGTTGAGAACTCTAGCTTTACACCTGCCAATTGCATTTGTTTGAAAGATTTTAAAACCTTTTCAACATACCCATTTTGTGCATTTTCTATTTTTTTGCATACAGTGAAACAATGTGATAAGCTCTGGAAACCCATATCTTCTTATCTTGCAGTAGCTAACTTCTACAACGTGGGAATTTAAGATGTGCGTGGGTGGGTGAGCGACACCATTAAGCAGCCAAAAAATAGTGCAAAAACTAATAAGACCGATGGTGCACTTGTTTTCAATTGTTGGCCAGGTGTTGTGGAAATAGGTCAATCGGTGATTTCAAATTTTAGGTTGAACTCTCTCAAATTGGATACACCTTCAATGTAAAATATATAGGAATATGTGTGGACATGAGTGTAATAGAAAGCTAATTATAGTAAATATATGATAATGAGAATGTATGGATAAAGTGGAGTTAAATGGATAAAAATGAGTGAGTGGAGGATCAGATGGTGGAAGAAGGGATTGAAAAATGGGCCCACCTTACATGGGAGTTCTTTTGTCAATATGTATGTTTATTAAAAAATTTCTAAAATTATATTAGAAATAGCATGGGTATTCAAATTTCATTATTAAAATAGATAAAAATAATTATAAAAAATTTATTTATTTTAAATAAATGTATAAAAAATAAAAATATATGGATACCTGATTACTGCTTTTTAAACAAGGTTGTGGAGAAGGATTTTTTAAAATGTTATTTAGTGAATTTTTTTCATTATTAAGTGAAAAATTCCCTAGGTTGAATGCCTATGGGATAGGTTCATGTTGGGACCTATTTTTGGAGATTTGGATAAGCTTTGTCCCTCCTAAAGTTCATATGATGAAATTTTACAAGATTTAACTTGGCTATGAAGCAACTTGACTTTAACTCATCAAATCTCTTTTACCTAGGTTCATACATCCATCTTGGTATATTTTATCTATAAAACTCTTGAATTTTGTGGGAGTTACATTCAAACATAGGGCTAGAGTTCAATTAGAGTTCCCTTGTTATGCGACAACTAGGGTTAACGTTCAATCAAGATTCAATTAGGCTTAAGATTTAATTAGGGTAAGGGTTAAGGTTAGGGTTGGCTAGGGTAGGGTTAAATTAGGCTAAGGGTTAGTATTAGTGATAGGGTTAGGGTTCAAGTAGATTTTTGATTCAATTAGAGAACTATGATTGAATTATAATTATGATTTAATAAAAAAACAATATTCCACTCTTTTGCTCTGAGTTTTATGAATTTTAACTTTTTGTTGAATATGCACATCTTAGTGTGATGATCAACTATTTGGGTGAGCCAGGAGTCAGTGACAACCATTTTGAAGTTTGAGTTTTCCATCTACACTTTTTCAAACTTGAAAGACACTCTTCTAGGGAATTTGTCCTTGTTTATGAGCCAGTAATCCAAACCAACTTCAAATAGGGTTTCGATTAGAGTTCAAATAGCTTTATGGTTAGAGTTAAGCTTCAATTTGGGTTAAGGTTCAATTGATTAAAAATATACGTCTTAAGAAGGATATCTCTCGGCGTACTTTACATATATTTTTAAAATATAGGTATGCTAGTGATAAAGAATAAAAAGAGAAAACCTCCTTACATACAATTGTGAGGATAAACATAAAGAAAACTCCACTTTGTCAGAAACACTTCTAAAGTAAAACAAACTTTTCAAACGTGAAAAGAGCATATTCAATGTAATCCATGCACATCAGAAGTATTTGTGTGGAAGTTTATGCAACTCTAGTCAATTCTCTTGGAATATTATTATAATTAAGGAATGTGTAGAGATAAAACCTTTAGTTTAGAAGATATATTTTGTAAACTTCATAGTTTATATTTTATACTATTTTTAGGTTATTTTTCTAATCTACTTACATGTGATATACTAATCTTATTTTAGTGAAAGATTAAAGTTTGATTTTTTATGTGATGTTTAATTTTAGTTATATAAGAAAATATTAAAATTTTAATTTTAATTATATTAGTCAATTTTTATGTATTTTTTCTATTATTTTTTTATTTTTAATTTATTTGATATTAATTTATTTATCATTTGTTTTAATAAAATGGTAGTGTTCAAATTTTCATATCAATCTCTAAATTCATATTTCTATTCTAAAAATTGTTTTAGAGTTTTAAACTAAAAATACATGTCTTTCATGATTCATTATCTTAAAGTGTCTTGATATTTTTCCATCAATATATCTTTTAGCTTATGTTGGATTAATTGTCATTGATGCCAAAGTATAATTAATGTCCAAGTAGATTAATGACTTAATGATGCCAAAAAAGATTAGAAGAGTTTAAATATGTGGGTTTCTTGTGCACCATTTTAATTGTTTGGGTTTCTAGGTGATCCTCTTAGCTTGAGCTTTAGGGAGAGTCATAATGACTTAATGATGGAAAAAAAATGTGGGGAGAATTCTTCCCCATTGAATATTGGTGAAAAATTATGCAAACTGTTGTTTGAATGAATTCTAAAACTACTTGATTCCATAATCTTATTAGCTTAAGTTTTGTGTACATGAAGAAAGATAATCCTACATTGATAAATTAATTTATAAAATACATGCATAATATAATTTTTTATATTCCCACTATCTTAAACATAAATGTTGAAGAAATTCCTTTGGTGCGTAGTAGAAAGGGGTAGCAACAAGTTAATGTTCTTATGTTTTTCCAATGTAATTTAATGAGTATGTATAAATTGAAGGAGTAGTGTAGTAGTTTTTGAATTTAAGTTTTAGGTAGTATGGTTGGATTTCGTCATGTGAATAGATCCTTAGAAAAATATGGAAATTATTAAAATATAGGAAATGTACATTGAATTTGGTAAATGTCCGGTTGTCTATGAATAATGATTCCCTTACTAAAACAATTCAATAGAGTATTAAAACAAATATGTTTTCATCAAACTTCATACAATTTAATTAAAGAGAATAGGGTTAGTGTTGAAGATGATGGTTAGTCTATGAAAGTATTTTGCATTAAGTAAAATCCTTTTCAAACTACTCCATAAACTTGCAAAAAAATAACTTTCATTAACTGGACTAAATTTAATATTATAAAAAGGAATAAATAAATAAATATAAAAGAGTAGAACAAATGTTGTAGATGCGATCCTTGTTGAGGGTACATCAAGTGATTGCAGACATTCCCCATTAGAGGGTTGCCAACTCCTTTGGGGTTGTACTTTTCCCTTTTAATTGTTCATATATGGTAGTAAGAAACTAACATTTTAAAAAATTTGATTTCATAGCTTGGTTTTGGAGGGTTGTAAACCCTTATTCAAATATGCATAAAGAAATAAATATTGATAAAAAAAAAAGTAAACAAAGAAGATAGAAAGAGAATATAGACATAGCCTTGACAGAATTTTAGATCCATGGAGCCTATAAACCAACAAATTTTTCCATTAGTCCTTTTCCCAATAAATAAATCATTCCAAAGTCATAGA
>VDFB02193867.1:17495034-17529988 GCA_007258455.2 Sequoia sempervirens | reverse complement strand
CCATAAACATAAATGCATACATATAGGCATACATAGATACATGACACACCAGCATACATATACATACAAACATATGAACAAACATTCAAAAAAGTGGCATTTAACTAAAGGAAGAAATAACGCGAGCACATTATGTGTTGCTAGATATGTTCTGTGGAGAAGCAAAAAAGTCAAAACTAATAAATAATTACGCACCCACATTATATTTTTTTCTTTGGGAATCCCGAGCCTTAGGTTTGGTATTTTCCTTGGAATACCAACCCAAAGGCTTGGAGGGCATTCCCAATGACCAGAGATGTGTTTTTTGCAAATTCTACAATTTTTCACATAATCGGGTTCGTGCTCACCGTCAGGATTGCATTTGGTTCAATATCGACAAAATGAACACATGGGTAATGTTAAGTTCTCTCTTAGCTTTCCAACGATGTATTTTTTTCACTTTTTGACAATGTTAGGCCTTTCATCCATAATTTCTTTTGTTTGTATGTCTGTTTTTTGTCAAAAAGTAGTGTTTGGTATTTTTTTCGTTATAAATTAACCGTTCATCAAAATTTAAAATAAATTACATTTTTAGAAACTAGACTCCATTCTACAAATTTTAAAAATAAAAATTAAAAAAAATCTATTAGTTTCCAAAATTTGTATGGGGAGCATGGCCAAAATTTTTCTTTTTAGGAAGTTCCCACTTAGAAAATTAGTAAAAAATCAAATATCCATTAAAAAATTATTAAAAAAATTGTGCATCAACTAGATGTTGTTAGCTAACTTCTGACCATAGCGATTTTAAAAATACTAAAAAAAAGTTCACCGTGCTCAGGTCGTACAAGAGTTGCTATGTTATGTTTTTCTAACAAAAACAACACCAATTTGTGTACATCCCTCTTTTGAACCCCTTAATCTCAACCATTTTCAAACTAAATTAGTAGTTTAGAAAGTAGACTTAGAGCACTTTGATCCTTGTTTTTGTTCTATCTCAAAATTTTGAGTGTAACTATCCTCAATTTCACGTCCAAGGTCAACATTTCTTGATTTCAGAAAAAAAGTGGCCACTTAAGCCCCCCCTTTTTGGGAACCATCTTGGTGCACTTACCTCTATGTGATATGAAGTCTCCAAGGGAATCATCTAACATGTCAGTCATCGCAACTAAAGGGCTTGGTAAAGATAGAATGAACTTGTGGAAAGAGATATAACATTAGTAGATTACTATTCTTTCCCCAAGTTTACTCATTAAATTTTAATTACAATTTGGGTTTACGCATATTAAGTAAAACTAAGATTGAAAACAAAATAATAGACCTAATCCAAGAAAAAATCTAGAAACTAGGTTCTAGGTATGCATACTCACAAGTATTAATCTATTCTCGAGTTCTCAAGTAGGTTTTTGGAGGACTATGACACCCTAGGGAATCTTGGTCTTGTTAGGGCTTTTTTTGATATTTTAGTTTCAAAGGCACTAGTGATAGGAATTGATTATGTGGTAGCTTGTAAACCCTAATTGAGAATTAATTTTTGTTGTTGTTTTGTAAGCTTCTAGATTGTGCCATTATGTGTTGTAACAACTTAAGTTGTTCAAATTTTATAAAAAATGAAATGCAATTTATCCCAATTATGTAATGTTTCAAAAAATGCATAAAATTCACCTACAAATATGATAATCTTCAATATTGAAATGTAACAATTTTTCATAAATTTGCAACAAATAAACAAAATTGACAACTTTCTTTAACTTCCAATAACAATTGTCTAGAAGTTCAAATTAGACAATTTCAAGTAGAATTAGATAGATAATGCAAAGACAAAGACCTATGAAAAAAGTTGTCTGAGCCACGTGTACTAGGTTAGGGCACCCAAGAGCATTGGAGTCGTTGTTGGGGTGTTCTACTAAAATTTTGGGGTCTTGTAGTGATAGATCTGAGACTTTTTTTTCCACTTATAAAGTCATCAAAACATTGTTAGATAGTTCTATAAGTGAATCTCCATGGATTGACAATTTTTAGGGCTTTGAATGCAATAATAGACAAATTTTATTCAAAATTACTTCAATCCTCTTCAACCCAAGTTTTGTATATTCACAAAGAGAAAAAATGTTGGGACATTTTAAGGCCTTACCTCAGTCAAGCCCTATGTAAGTTTTTCCTCTTCCACTTGATGGAAATATCAATGATAATAAGATAGTTGGAAGGAAGGAATGATGAAATTACAAAGTGTTGCAACTCACCACCCTTCAATGGCATCCTTGAACAACTAAAGTCATGCACATCAAGTCAATGATTTGAATCTTGCTTACTTGAATGGTTGAATTCTTTGGAGACCTACAAAATGGGTTAGCCTTCACAATGACATAAACTCACATACACTTTGGCATGATGCTTGGATATTGAATTGTTTCAATAAATAACTAAAATGTTGCTCTTGGCTTGCTCTTGAATGCTCTTAATGTTTTCCTCTTGATAGATTCTTTCACTTCTAGTTTCAAATGGTGAAAATACTAGGTATTTATATGCTATTAATCTAATTTCTTGAAATTTAGATTGCAAAAATTGACACTTGAAACTTGAATTTTGAATTTTAAAATACCACCAACATGCCCAAAAATGGGTTCTAGCTAAGAAGGGGGACTTGGCCCAAACTTCCAATATATTAAGTGTCAGGGGTAACACATGAACTAGGTGCATTTATTGAATTCTTGTAGTTTATCAAAAAACAGTAGGAATGGGCTCCAAAATAAGTAATTTTAGGACATTGGGGGGGTCAATTAGGCTCAATAATTTAGGAGGGCCAAAACATAGTGTGAAATTGTTCAAGGTGACAATTTTCTATTCTACCAGGACTATAGAAATATATTTGCAAGACATAAACAAATCAAATAACCAATTTATTTGTGTGGTCTTATATAAAATAAATTTAAAGGGTAAAAGTAAGAAGTTGGAGCCATGAAGAGGGGAATTTTTTGCCAAAAAAAATCTTGCAGAAATGTGTACACATTATTAAAAAAATTGTACGTGCTTAGCAATGGGTACCCAAGCCTAAATAAAAAATACGTATGCATTATTCTTAGGGTACGCATTAAAAAACATGTACATGTATTATAATGCGTACACTTTATAAAACGTGTATGTGTTATAATGTTAAAACATGTATGTGTTATAACACATACACGTTTTATAATGTGTACACATTTCTAAAAGTTAGTTAATTTTTTAAATAAATGAGCAAATAAAAAATGCATATGTATTTTTAAAATTTTGAATTCTCAAACCACATGCTACCTCAGTTTTAGGCTTGGGAAAGGCTTGGAAACCAAACCCTTAGCCTTTGACCTACAACTAAAAAACTAAGGCTAGTTGAAGAGAAATGTCCAACTTTGCAATATAGCTAATGAAATTTTTTCTTAATTAATCTATGAAATTAAAACCCATTATAGAACACGATGTCTAGTTTCTAAATATATAATTTTTATTCAGATTGGATTATGTTTTTTAGTTTTTAATTAATTTCTAAGCAAACTGGTCCATAAACTTGATATATGAGGTTTTTTTTGTTTTTTAATAACTTTTTTTGATTATTTTTTAACAAAAAAAGTTATATAGGATCAATCTTCAAAAAATTCTCTACATAATGAAAAAAATAAAAAAATGTTTAGTTTAAGTCCAATTATGCTATTCATACAAATTGATTTTTTCAAACAACAATTAGAGCCAATAAAAATTCAATAAGAAAATTATATATATATATTCAAAAAAAATCCTCATCAATCATCATGTTGTTACCTATCTTTCTCCAAAAGGAATTAGAAAATTACTTTTATTTAGGTCAAAAAGTGGTGTCCATACACATGCATAGTATGGCAAAACAAATAACAATTTTTCTTGTAGTATTTGAATAAATTACATATTTGGAAACTAGATTCAAAATACTAAATTTCATATTAGATTCATTGTGTAAGTGCTTCAAATTTTCACTCCAAGTGTGACAAATTATGAAAAACACCAAAAACACTTCCATTTTTGAGTTTTTTATGAACCCAACTTCTTGCATCAGCCCTAAAGGGATAAATTTAAATTTCTATTTTTATTTATTTTGATATTTTATAGCATAAAGTCAATCTCATCCTCTTCTACATTATTACCTCTAATAGTTGAGATTTTTTTAATGAAATCTACCTTCTCTATGTTGAATACTTAGCATAATTTTTTCTTTTTTTTTTTTAATATTAAATTCTCTATTATGAATTAATGTATAATATCTCTAATAATTTGCAAAACAAAAAAAAAAAACTATTTTTTTAATATTAAACACTAAATTATGAATTAATGTGATACCATCAAAGGTATGCATCTAAGACTGCATAAAAGTTGGGGATTACTTTCAAACATAAGAAACTAAAATAAACCAAGTTGATTTTGGCTGCTAAGAAATTTGGTAGAGTTAGATATGTTTACTACTCTCTTCGGTCATAATGAAGTTAAGAATGGTGAATTTGTTGAAGAATTAGGAATGAGTTAGGAGATATATTGGTGGAAGAAAGAAGGGAGGCACTTTTAGATAATGAATCATAAAAAGATATGTATTTATAGTTTAAAGTCTTTACAAAAATATTTTCTAAAACAATAATATTGATTTAGAAATGAATATTACAATTTGAAATTTTTTATCTATATAAAACTAATAATTTTACCAATAACAAAAATAATATATTAAAAAAATAAAAAACTAAAAAAAATACTATTAGAAATAAATGTTCACTAATATTTAATTAAAAATTTATATTTTTTATATAGCTAAAATTAAACATTAGACAAAATTACATTTAAATTTTAATTTTCCATTAAAATAACATTAATTACAAAATTAATATCGAAACTCTCGAGTATTCCATATAACAAGAGGGGAAAACCAATCTAAAAATCTCATAAAACTTGTACCATCAAGTAAAATGACATATTCTTACCCAAACATATCGTATCTTCACATTAATAAATCAAACAATATTGTAAAACAATTGACTAAAGCTGTGCAAACTTCCTCACAAAAATATTCTACAATACGTAAATGCATTCCATTTGATTGGCCTTCGGTTGACTCTACTAAAAGCTTATCACAAATTGATAGGATGTTTTTGGAATTAGGGTACTGTCATATCGCATAATATGCAGCTATGTTTGTTTTGTTTGAAATATTTTAAGATTTATTTTTCTTATATGAATTTTCAAAATTTAATAATCTTTAATAAAGATTTTTATTTTGTTTACAATTATTTTTTTTGGATCGATAAGAGAGCTCATATATTATACTGATTTAACAACTTTACATTTGTTTGCATAAGGAGGAAGACATAGATTTAACCTTGATGTCATAGCCACCAAAGCCAAGCTTACTAACCCCTAATATGGAAACCCAATACATAGCATCAACCACCATAACCGAGCCTATTGACCCCAAAACAAGAAGAGCTCATCACTAGAGCTTCCGTGAAAATTTCAGACCACCAAAATTTGAAACCTAACCAGCTGTAGAAAGGAAAACTAGAAAGAGACATAACTAATATACCCTAAACCTAGAGAACATATTGGAAAAAACTAAAACCTGAAGCCCATTACCAGACATTTTGTTGTGCGAACAAACAAAAATCACATTTCCATGCCGAGTCCATCGTCAGAACCAAACAGAATTCCCTCATCAAGAAGGCGAATCCAACATTTGCCAACCTTCGATGCTCCATTAACTCAAACCCAGAAACATCCAACAAGAATGGGTAGTAGTTTACCAGTGCATTAGGGTCTTCAAGCAAGTGCAAGTCATGAGGGCACAGACTTCCTTTCCCCAAGCGTGCAGTGGCCAATGCTCCGTCCAAGCCTGCCAGCATATCTTTCTGAAAAATCCTTTGCATGATTATCTTGGCATCTCCCTTCGAGACCCCGACATCCAAAAGCCCTGCTAACACCCTCGAAGAAATATCCGAATCCAACCTATAGCCTTCAACATTCTCCATAAACCTCTTTCCTACAATGCAGGAGATGGCCGCAAAGATCAAATAATTTGGCTGTTTAATGAGACGTTGAAGGTGAAGCATAGTGATCTTCCCTTCAAAGGAAATCTGCCTCTTAGAACCTTTCAAAGCGACTAGTGTATCCATACCCCGCATCTCCAAATCCTTGCCAGACACTAACAAAATGAACCTGCTCATTTTCCAACCACACAGCGGAGACAATAACAGCAATGTGTACAAATAAATGCACCTTCCTGCTTGCGCCAACACGATTTCCTTCTCACGGGCATATCGTCCTTTGAAAGCCAACCAGATAATGAATGCCAACGAGTAATTATGACGATTACAGGTACCAGAACCTTCCCTCGAACCACCTAGCTTCTTAAAGATTGAAGGATTCTGGTATTGCCACCACACACAAGTAAATATAGTTGTTAATCGGTAGGGCCCATATCCAACATCACATAAAGCTCCTATTTCCCAAGATCCCAGCCACCTCACACATCCAAGGTGAGGTGGCGCCCACCCAGCCACCCACGTCAATTACTCGGTCATTAAATTTTCCTAGAACACTCCCTTAATTGAAAACCCATCAGCACCCAAGTTAGATAAAGTATCAGCCTCCTAATTGCCTTCTCTCAAAATGTGAGAGATTTCATAGTTTTCAAACTGGCCCAACTATTTTAATACTGAGCCCAACAAAGCATTAATTTTCCAGTTTTGGAATTTTCCATAGCGCAAAGCATTGATTACAAGCAACGAATCCCCTTCTATGCAAATATTCTTGATATTTAACTCTAAACACCAAGTAAGTCCTAGTGCAGCAGCCTGCAGTTCTGTCCAATTATTAGTTCCAATCTTGAGTGGGGAGGTAATTTTTCCAATCGTCACACCAAGCCAATTTCTAATAATTCACCCAGCTCTCGCTTGCCTAGGATTGCCTCTGGCATTGCCGTCAAAGTTTAACTTATACCAGTAATGGTCAGGCGGGTGCCATTTAACTGTCTTCCTTTCCAATTCTCCAATCTTTCCACTTGGCCTAATTTGAGAGGGAATTAACAACCCAACCCACTGCTTTGAAACTTTTAGATCCCAAGTTGAAAAAAGAGAGATTGATTTTGAATTCTTGAAAATCCTTGAGTTCATCAGTTCAACCATACAATTTTCTAATTTATTCATAAAATATGGTAATGCTAATGCGCTGTCCTTAAAGATGCATCGATTTCTTTCCTTCCAAACCTCCCATATCAACATTGATGGGCTTGACCACTAGAACCTAGCAAGCATCGAGCTTTTTCCTAATCTTAGCCAGCCATTTAACCAATCTTTCAAGTTTCCTGGAGAAACTATTATGAGACATAATTTCGAGCAAAGCCACTCCCAACAATGTCTAGTAAATGGGCAATTAAGAAATAGGTGATCATTAGTTTCATTCGCCACTTTGCAAAGCACACATCTTGAAGGACCATTGAAACCAAATTTCTTTAACCTTTCATAAGTTAGGACTCTGCCCTGAACAACAGCCCATGCAAAAATTCCAGCCTTGGGGAGGCAAAATTTATTCCAACACAAATCGCCATAAATTTCTTCCACGGATTCCAATTGCTTAGTGAGTAAACCATACCCTTCTTTGGCCCGATAAAAACCAGAAGGAGAGCCACACCATCGAAGCACATCCTTGCCACCTCTGAGATTGAAGGAACGCTGTTTGATGATTTCCTTAAATGTTTTGATCTCGACTTTTCTTAGGCCTAATTCCAAGGGGTCTTTCCAATTCCATGCCACAATTCCATTTGAGTCATCTATTACCAAATAATCTCTGACATTCTCACCCCATATTCTTTTTGAAACTTCTTTCACATTGCTCAAAGAAGCCTCATCTGCAAGCTTATAATAACCACCCCAAGAATCTTCCAAAAATAATGCCTGACCACCATCACCTAAGTCCCATGAAAGAAAATCCACAATCTACTTCCTACAATTGCAAATGAAGTTCCAGACCCGAGATCCCTTGGGAAGGTGTCGGGAAGAGAAGAAGCTTAATGGGTTGTTCTGTAGATACTTTGCAGTTAGAATTTTTACCCACTTTCGATCCTGGTGTTCATAAATTTTCCAGGCCAGTTTTCCTCCTAAGGCTTTATTTTGGAGAGAGTTTTTTGATGCTAGCCCCTACCGCTTCTCTAGATCTACAAACCTTTTCCCAACTTATTAAAGAGAGCTTTTTCTGATCCAAAGCCCCTTGCCAAAATAATTGTCTTAGATTTTGGCTAAGTTTGTCATTTACGTGCCCAGGAAGGGGTAGACATGACATCATATAGATTGGGAGTGCAGCCATAACGGATTTGATTAAGGTTAACCTGCCAGCCCATGAAAGCCAATGTTCTTTCCATGAGGATAGTCTCTGGTTGATCTTGGATAACAAAGGATCCCAAAGTTTCCCCAAATTATGTCCCGTAGCCAGAGGCAAGCCCAAATATTTGCATGGCAACTTCCCTTTTCTGAATTTGAGTATATTCAAAATCTGTTTTCCAAGGTAGGATTAGTAAAGAAGAAGAAAACTTCATATTTTTCTAAACTTACCTCTTGTCCAGAAGCCTTTGTATAATTTGTGAGGATTTTTGTAAAGGATCTTGCTTTTGAGACTTCTACTTTCCCTAGTAGCAAGTTGTCATCAACAAACTGTTGATGTGTTACTGGCGGCATGTTACTCGTTATTTGAACTCCTTTTAATTTTCCTTCAATATTTTCCTGAGCAAGGGTGCGACCCAAAGACTCTGCCATTAAGATGAATAAAAAGGGGGATAAGGGGTACCCTTGCCGTAATTCCCTAGAAGCTTCAAAGAAACCAAACAGAGAGCTATTAATCAAAATTGAATACCTTGGGCTTGCAATCCATCCAAAAATCTAGTTGAGCCGAAAGGTGGAAAAACCAAAAGCTTCTAGAGTTTTGAAGAGAAATCTCCAGTTAACTTTATCATAGGCTTTCCTAATATCCAGCTTGAGAAGCATGGAAGGAACCCGTGTGTTTTGAATTAAGTGTATGGATTCCTGAGCAATGATAACCCCATCAAAGATTGACCGCCCAAGAACAAAACCTGTTTGTTCTTTTGAAATCAATTCTAGTAACAACACTTTAAGCATGTTTGCAACTGCTTTGGCCAGAATTTTGTATGTTGTATTACATAGCGAGATAGGCCTAAAGTCTTCAAGTTTGTCTGGTTTTTCCTTCTTAGGAATGAGGGAAATGAAGGTGTTATTGAGTTCTTTTAAAGCACATCCTGATGCTCTTGAATCTTCAACTGCCGCTACCACATCAGCACCAACAATCTCCCAACAATGTTGAAAGAAGGCTGTTGGGAATCCATCGGGTCCCGGGGATTTGTCCGGATGTAGCTAAAAAAGAGCATTCCTTATTTCTAGATCCGAGAAGGGTTTATTAAGAAAACTATTTTGTTCATCTGAAACCAATTTGGGGATATGATGCATAAACTCATTTTGATTCTGTAAGTTAGAACCCTCCCAGTCATTCAACAGATTCTGAAAGAAATGTACTGCAACATCTGTGATAGGACCTGGTTGGTCAATCCATCTTCCATCTTCCATTTTTAGGCAAGAAGTTTTATTTCCTACGCATCTGATTTTTGTGGAGTTATGAAAATTTTTGGTGTTTCTATCCCCCTCCTTCAACCACAATTTACGCAAATTCTGTCTCCAAAACACCTCTTCTTTTGCTAAGATATCGTTCCAACTTATTAAAATATATTTTTCCTTAAGAAATAAATCATTATCCATACCTCTCTGGATTAGTTCCTTATTCAAGACTGAGAGCTTTTCTTCAATGCACTTTTTTTCTACAAATATGTTCTTAAAGCTGGATTTGTTCCACTCTTTCAGCCTTTGCTTTATATGCTTTAACTTAGAGGACAGAGTGAACATTTTTGTCCCCTCGACATCAATTTCAGCCCACCACTGTTCAATGAGTGTCAAAAAAAATTGATCCTTTAACCACATTTTTTCAAATTTGAAAGGACATCTTGGAGGACACCCATCATCAATAATATCTAGAGAAATCGAAAAGTGATCCGAACTAGGGCATGGTAGAATTTTGCAATCCAAAGAGAAAGGAAAGGATGCTAGATTTCCTTTTAGAAGATACCTATCAAGTTTCTCTACAATAGAACAAAACCCATACCTCCTATTTGTCCAAGTGTATGAACCATTCATCAAGGGTATATCAACAAGATGATTCCTAGCACAAATGCTTCAAAGTCAATTTGTGATTGGAGCTTCCTTGACACCCCCCCTCTTATCACTCGAGAGAAAGATTGCATTGAAGTACCCACTGATGATAAAGTGATCAGATTGCCAATTATTGCAAAAATGCTCAATCTCAGCCCATACCACTTATTTTGCAATACAAGATATAGGTCCATAAACATTAATCAGAACAAACTATAAGTTGGAAACCAAAATTTTGACTGAACAAGCTAACCATATGTTACTCCCATCTAATTTTTCTAATGTTACCAAATTGGGCCACCATAGAGTAATCAAATCCCCAAAAGCGGCATCTGCTCCAACCTCTATCCAATTCCAGGGGCCCATCCTTTTGCCGAAAGCCAACGCACCTTCTTTATCAAGCTTTGTTTCCTGGAGCATACAAACTTCATCCTGTGAAGCTACTATTTGATTCTTCACAAGGCGTTTCTTGTTAGGGGCATTTAAGCCCCTAACATTCCATGTAAATATTTTCATTGTTCTTCAAGAAGGGGAGCCCCCTTCCCTACTTTCAAAAAATCCACAATCTTCTTCTGACCAACCGCTTCTCCATCAATCTTCAACTTGACCATGTTTGGAACTCTACCTCTCCTTTTGTGGTCACCACAATCCAGTGACAACACTTCATTATCAATTTGACATATGCCCAGCCCTTCTTGTGCTACCACATTTGAAAAAAATTCATCTATTTTTCCAACTAAATCCTCATCCATTACCCCTATATCTTCAAACCAACCTTCTTCTTCTGTATTAAAAGGTTCTCCCTGAATTTCCTTAGCTTCCTAGGCAAGCTCTACAAGTTCTTTGCTAACTTCGATCAAAGAGTTAAAAATTTCCTTTCTTAAATTGTTGTCAATGATAACTAATGCATCATTGACTTTTTCATTAAGGGCTTTGTTAATATCCACTATTTGATTCAAAGTTTGTGACCCTTCCTAAAATTTTGACTCATCATTTTCAGATTTGGAGTGCTCTAAAGCATCAATGATCAATTCTTCCTTAACTTCATGTCCTTGTAGGGTTTCTGAGGCTTGCTTGCCAGACATCTCACTTGTCCTTGTAGGCAGGTGATCCCAATCCCTCCAGCCCAAAGTTCCAACCCAGCTACCAAAGGTTTTAGGTTCAAAAACCAGAGGTAACCTAAGAACTCTCCATTTTGTATGAATCTCCATTTCTCTCCACCTCTGGCTGCTTGGAGAATTATCTACACAAATTCACACATAAGTGCTGATACCATCTTCATCCGTCCACTCATCCGCACAAACATATTTTCCCAATTTATCACCAATGTATGCTAAAATTCTTTTATGCCAGAATTCATAAGGGAGATTTGGTATTTTATACCAATCTTGAATATATGTGAGCCGATGTTTGTGCGGATCGAAACCGATTTCCCGTTTGTGCATGTAAAAACCAAAACCATCCATTAGCAAGATTCCCTCCATTATCTCATAGTGGATAACACCAGAAGGATAGATAACCATGAAAAAACCATTTGCCAAGTATTTGAAAGTCATCTTCATGCCCCACCTACCCTGCCACCATTGAATCAGAGAATCCCAATTCAGATTAGAGTCGAACCATTTCATTATTATACATGACTCCTCCAAGCATTTGATTGAGGGGCCTAACCAATTGGAACTCATGACAAAGGTTCTGCAATCCTCCCGGCCGAAATCCGCCTCTTTGCTACACGAGCTAGTATTTTGTTCTTCTCTTCTACCCTTCCATTTTGATGATTTTGAATTTGATTTTTTTCCCCTCCGATTCCCTTCAGCCCTTCCCCTTTTGCTTCAGTTACCATTTTTCCTTTTCCACCCAGACCTAAACACATGAGGAGATCCATTGCCATCTTTTATCTTACGTTCCTCTTCAAACAAAATCTTCCCCAATCCCCAATCCCTTGGAGATTTACGCGAAGGCCATGAACCTACCTCTATCTCGGCATCCTTCCCCCTCTATTTGGCACTCTTCTGTGTATTTTCACTCCTAGCACGCTGCTCCACCATTTTTTTTTAGAAGGGGCTTATTCATATTTTGTTTAAAATTATTAATAATAGATAATTGAGTATTTTCAATGAGGAATTTTATTTTGGATGGTGTAAAATTTTATCTTTTTTATATAAATTGATATTGCTAATCTTATTATTTTTAATTTTATACAATATGTTTCTCTTAGTTGAATACCCATAATCTATGCTCAATCTTTCTACCTACCATCAATAAGAATAGACAATTATGTATCTCCAACAATTTTGTTCATTTAAATGATATAAAATCTTCTACTTATTACATTGTTACATACTTGAAATATTCTAAGATACATTCCCTTTCAATTGTATTTCCAAAAACGTACTAATCCCAGTCAATGATGTATATCACTAGTTATGTTGGTTATTAATACTTATACCTAAAATTCTCTACAAAATAGGCATATCTAATAGTCAAGAATCTTAGGATGCTAGCCAGTGAAGAAGGATTTATAATCCTTCTGCACTTTAGGTTTTGCTGACCTAGGTAGACATACCTTTTATTAGTATCAAGTAATAACTTACATTTGTAACAAGCTATTGAAATAGTAATATATTCTCATAAATTATGATAATGATTTGTAAAATTAACATAGTAGTTCACTAAATCCCTTGTACATTTTCATATGCAAATATTGAGAACATATAATAATTAAGAATAACATATGAACATCTTAATATTTTTTTGTTTTAATCTATTTTGGATGTTGGACAAGTCTAATTGCTCAAATAAGTGTCTTGAACATGGGTTATAGAGTCATACGACCTCATAAATGTTTCTTAACAACAAATTAGCACATATTCAATGAATAACTCATATTATTGCATTACATAAAAGTATTCTATGAATGGAAATACTTTTAATTCTACTTGATAATCCCTAAATAACAAAGCACTCTCAATAATGCTATTGTCACTTAGACTTGCACCCTTTCCAAGTGATTTACTCAGTAAGCTAGTGAAACATTGGATGACTTCTCAAAGTGTGGGCAATGGAGAGGTGAAGTCAACCTCGAGAGAGAACTAGTTCTCTTGTTTGTAATCACCTAAACTAACAAAATTAATGTTTTTATGAAGAAAAAAGCAAGGGGATAACTTGAAAATGAAACTAATTATTTCTAAGGTGATGCATCAAAAATCATATTTAAAATCCTTCTATTGTTTTAACACATAATTTTGCTCAATAGTTCAACATAACTTTACACAACTCAAATATTCTCTTATGCCAATGCATTAGTGTTTTGCAACGAGGTTTGGTTTTCTAACAATTTTGAAGGAAAAGAGATGTTTTGCAACTTTAATCACTATTTTAAATACTCATAGCTTACACCCTAGAAACAACATGTATTTTTTCTACC
Organism: Sequoia sempervirens; assembly: GCA_007258455.2. Classification (NCBI taxonomy): domain Eukaryota; kingdom Viridiplantae; phylum Streptophyta; class Pinopsida; order Cupressales; family Cupressaceae; genus Sequoia; species Sequoia sempervirens. The sequence continues at coordinate 17,516,332 of VDFB02193867.1, read as the reverse complement.
TAAAGGTGCTAAAGTGAGACAAATATCAAAGGAATTATACATAAATCACATAAATATTCATCATTCAATACTTTGCACAAAGTGAAACAACCATCGAGAAGGTAGGATACTAGAATTTTATTGCAAAATTTACAATTTCCAATATAGTTTGAACTATTTTTGTCTTAAAATAAAGTGTTACAATGATTTTTTCAATCATGGAGTTAGAAGTTACAATAGAATATTTTTCAAAGAAAACTTTCTAAAGTTAAGTCTAGTCAAAAATGTAAGAACTATGTAAAAAGAACCTAGATGTACTATTTCCTTCCAATATTTGGAGAGAATGTATCCTTATTGTATCATGCTTACACTACTCTTACAATTTCCTAGCCAATACTCTTTAGCATAAAATCAAATTATGGATAACATTTTGGTTACATTTTAGACCCTCTCACACTTTCCTTATTACTCTATTGTGTTCCAAATTATTCTTCATTATAGTGATAAATTATTCTTGGATGAAAATATTGATATGTAATGAAATTAATTAGATGAAAAAATCATGAATAATATATAAATACTTCTAGGAAACAATAATCCAATTGGAGGTATCATGCATCCATTTTATCTTCAATATCAATAAAATTTAAAATGTGATGATAATAACTAACCAAGCCACCTCCTCTATAAACCATGCTTAAACCATTCTGTCACCCTAGGCTACCAAATTAACTATATAAGATTATATAGATGATCATATAAATTAAATATTTAATGGTTATACTAGCCACAATTTAGCTACATATATCCTCATGTGTGCTATATGGTAAGGGTGTGGAATTTTCCTACCCTTAAACAACAAAATTATTATTATAGTGATTTTTTCTTGCTTGTGTAATGCCCACCTCTTGGAAGAAATCCTATTCAAGATTAACATATTTTTTTTTTATTAAACACAACTTAATGTAATTTTACCCCTTCAATTTTTGAATCTTACCTACCGATTGTTGCTTCATATGGTTCTTCAAGTATACATTGGGTAAATTTGACATTGTAGGTTAAAGGAACTCTAAGATAGTAATATAGTATTAGTATTATATTACCAAATTTTATATTATTTTAATATTTGTTAATGAAACTTGGTGAACGGGTTGGAGGTGCCAAAATTTTCTGTGGTTCGAACACTGAAGCCAGTGGAGATTGAAAAGCGGTGGGGAGAGATTGAACAGAGCATCGCTTTCTTGATGCGTGCGGCGGAAATTGTCAAGAATTGGCCGAATGGGTGGGTGCAGGACTTTGTGAAGGCAGAGGGTTTGGAAGGGAAACTGTGGGAAATGGATGATGAGGACTAGGAGCTAGGTGCGGGTGAAGAATGGATCAAAAATGACTTCAGGGATATGGAGGAAAGGCCCAATCACCTTGCACATAAGGCTTGCGGCGCAGAATGCCCTATCATGCTGAACGTAATCGAAGCCAAGAAGATGCAAGCGGCTAGTGACAGTGAAGGATAGAGCCCTGGTGCTAGTGTGGTGTGTTTTTTTGCTTTTTTGATGCGTAATAAAAATTATATGAAATGGTTCTGTTAGTCTTGTTTACTATAGGTGTCTGTGGTTAGTCCGTGGCTAGTCAGGCCAATCTAGCAATGTAAATTTTGGTGAACAGTGGGCTTAGAAAAGGTTGTTTTGGTTTGGTTGTATGTATGTCAATAGTTGGTTGTTCTAAGGGGATGGTTTAAAGGAATGGTCTGAACTTTCCAAGTATATGTACAAATCAATTTTTTTTTTGATAATATAGGGTGTTTTCCCATAAAGAAGCTGTTTAACTATATATAAAAAAAAAATTGTTAATGAAACCACATCAAAATTATATTTATACACTCTTTTGTACATTTTTGGAGAGTATAAAGACATCAACAAGAACCTTTAAAATAAATAGTGATAATTACATGAAATAGTTAAACACGGGTATTTGGTAAGCATTGTATATGAAAATGACTAGATTAGTTTTAAGGAAGAAATTGGGTTATCCTTACATCTGAGATATAATTTACACATTATAATTCCAATAGTGGGTAATACATTCTAATTTAGAAATCATCTATTAAAAGTTATAAAGGCTCTATTTGATGCCTTAATGCCTAGGATGCTACCTATGGTTATTCTTAATTTTAGATTGACCACCTTTTTGTTTAGACACCTTTATATAAGTTTATTTAAATTAACCATGTGATAATAAATGGTTTAATAATATTTTTTGCTTCATATTTTGTCTTGTTTAATCATAGCTACACAATTATGTACACAAAAGTAAATATTATTGAACCTCACACCATAATTAAGTCTTTAAAAAAAAAAAATCATTTAGATTTAAAAATGGGCAATGTTTAGGTCAATATGAGGGTTAAATGCATAAAGAGAGTTCATGGAATTAGATAAAAATGAGGAATCCTTCTTTTCAATTCAAAATGCAATAACAAAAATTAAAGTCAATATTATTGAGAACCACACTCAAATAACCAATGCCTATACATCCACATCCTCAATAATTATTAATATTTACTTTTGAAATACAAAAACATAAATAAGAATTAACAATAATAAATTAATCTAAAAATATTTAGAAAAATATTAACACACATATATGTACGTGTATATATATAACTAATTTAAGATGGAAATAATTTATAGTAAATGATATTCATAAGGTATGTTCCAAAAGAAAATACTCTATACTATAAAAAAAAATTAGAATTAATTGACACAAATCCTTAAGTAAACCTCGCATTTAAAAATAATTAATAAATAAGGGAAATTAAAAAACCTAATACTCATTATGATTAGGCATTGCAAGTTACTCAAAACCTAAAATAACTTACTCTATATCTCATTTTATCATGGATAAACTGGAATAATTTCATGGCAGTGCTTGAATATGAGGTGCATGTAATGACAATAAGCTTGAATCCATCTTGATGTGCGTGAGAAATGTGTGTAGCAAGTAGGACACCATTGCCTTGAGAATGCAGGAATGAGGGAGTAGGAGTAGAGGTGATGATCTAGCATAAGTGGCTTGACACATATGACACTTAATAGGTAGGAAGTGAACGTTGGGTAGAGGAGGAAACTAGGTTAAGATTGCACAAGTGTGTTTAGTATATGTTTGCAATATTTTCTAAGGTTTCTTTATTCCATTTTTACTTTGGGTTGTTGTTTGTGAAATATGTAGGCTCTTTTTTTATTTTACATAAAAATCATATTTTTATTTTTATTTTGGGAAAAAAGCTATTGTTTGTTGTAGGACGAGGAAGGGAGCTCCAATGAGATTCACATGTCCATCTACTTATAGGAACCCTATGCAGCCTTAAAAGGCTACCTTCTATGACTTTGGAATGATTTATTTATTGGGAAAAGGACTAATGGAAAAATTTGTTGGTTTATAAGGACTAATGGAAAAATTTGTTGGTTTATAGGCTCCATGGATCTAAAATTCTGTCAAGGCTATGTCTATATTCTCTTTCTATCTTCTTTGTTTACTTTTTTTTTTATCAATATTTATTTCTTTATGCATATTTGAATAAGGGTTTACAACCCTCCAAAACCAAGCTATGAAATCAAATTTTTTAAAATGTTAGTTTCTTACTACCATATATGAACAATTAAAAGGGAAAAGTACAACCCCAAAGGAGTTGGCAACCCTCTAATGGGGAATGTCTGCAATCACTTGATGTACCCTCAACAAGGATCGCATCTACAACATTTGTTCTACTCTTTTATATTTATTTATTTATTCCTTTTTATAATATTAAATTTAGTCCAGTTAATGAAAGTTATTTTTTTGCAAGTTTATGGAGTAGTTTGAAAAGGATTTTACTTAATGCAAAATACTTTCATAGACTAACCATCATCTTCAACACTAACCCTATTCTCTTTAATTAAATTGTATGAAGTTTGATGAAAACATATTTGTTTTAATACTCTATTGAATTGTTTTAGTAAGGGAATCATTATTCATAGACAACCGGACATTTACCAAATTCAATGTACATTTCCTATATTTTAATAATTTCCATATTTTTCTAAGGATCTATTCACATGACGAAATCCAACCATACTACCTAAAACTTAAATTCAAAAACTACTACACTACTCCTTCAATTTATACATACTCATTAAATTACATTGGAAAAACATAAGAACATTAACTTGTTGCTACCCCTTTCTACTACGCACCAAAGGAATTTCTTCAACATTTATGTTTAAGATAGTGGGAATATAAAAAATTATATTATGCATGTATTTTATAAATTAATTTATCAATGTAGGATTATCTTTCTTCATGTACACAAAACTTAAGCTAATAAGATTATGGAATCAAGTAGTTTTAGAATTCATTCAAACAACAGTTTGCATAATTTTTCACCAATATTCAATGGGGAAGAATTCTCCCCACATTTTTTTTCCATCATTAAGTCATTATGACTCTCCCTAAAGCTCAAGCTAAGAGGATCACCTAGAAACCCAAACAATTAAAATGGTGCACAAGAAACCCACATATTTAAACTCTTCTAATCTTTTTTGGCATCATTAAGTCATTAATCTACTTGGACATTAATTATACTTTGGCATCAATGACAATTAATCCAACATAAGCTAAAAGATATATTGATGGAAAAATATCAAGACACTTTAAGATAATGAATCATGAAAGACATGTATTTTTAGTTTAAAACTCTAAAACAATTTTTAGAATAGAAATATGAATTTAGAGATTGATATGAAAATTTGAACACTACCATTTTATTAAAACAAATGATAAATAAATTAATATCAAATAAATTAAAAATAAAAAAATAATAGAAAAAATACATAAAAATTGACTAATATAATTAAAATTAAAATTTTAATATTTTCTTATATAACTAAAATTAAACATCACATAAAAAATCAAACTTTAATCTTTCACTAAAATAAGATTAGTATATCACATGTAAGTAGATTAGAAAAATAACCTAAAAATAGTATAAAATATAAACTATGAAGTTTACAAAATATATCTTCTAAACTAAAGGTTTTATCTCTACACATTCCTTAATTATAATAATATTCCAAGAGAATTGACTAGAGTTGCATAAACTTCCACACAAATACTTCTGATGTGCATGGATTACATTGAATATGCTCTTTTCACGTTTGAAAAGTTTGTTTTACTTTAGAAGTGTTTCTGACAAAGTGGAGTTTTCTTTATGTTTATCCTCACAATTGTATGTAAGGAGGTTTTCTCTTTTTATTCTTTATCACTAGCATACCTATATTTTAAAAATATATGTAAAGTACGCCGAGAGATATCCTTCTTAAGACGTATATTTTTAATCAATTGAACCTTAACCCAAATTGAAGCTTAACTCTAACCATAAAGCTATTTGAACTCTAATCGAAACCCTATTTGAAGTTGGTTTGGATTACTGGCTCATAAACAAGGACAAATTCCCTAGAAGAGTGTCTTTCAAGTTTGAAAAAGTGTAGATGGAAAACTCAAACTTCAAAATGGTTGTCACTGACTCCTGGCTCACCCAAATAGTTGATCATCACACTAAGATGTGCATATTCAACAAAAAGTTAAAATTCATAAAACTCAGAGCAAAAGAGTGGAATATTGTTTTTTTATTAAATCATAATTATAATTCAATCATAGTTCTCTAATTGAATCAAAAATCTACTTGAACCCTAACCCTATCACTAATACTAACCCTTAGCCTAATTTAACCCTACCCTAGCCAACCCTAACCTTAACCCTTACCCTAATTAAATCTTAAGCCTAATTGAATCTTGATTGAACGTTAACCCTAGTTGTCGCATAACAAGGGAACTCTAATTGAACTCTAGCCCTATGTTTGAATGTAACTCCCACAAAATTCAAGAGTTTTATAGATAAAATATACCAAGATGGATGTATGAACCTAGGTAAAAGAGATTTGATGAGTTAAAGTCAAGTTGCTTCATAGCCAAGTTAAATCTTGTAAAATTTCATCATATGAACTTTAGGAGGGACAAAGCTTATCCAAATCTCCAAAAATAGGTCCCAACATGAACCTATCCCATAGGCATTCAACCTAGGGAATTTTTCACTTAATAATGAAAAAAATTCACTAAATAACATTTTAAAAAATCCTTCTCCACAACCTTGTTTAAAAAGCAGTAATCAGGTATCCATATATTTTTATTTTTTATACATTTATTTAAAATAAATAAATTTTTTATAATTATTTTTATCTATTTTAATAATGAAATTTGAATACCCATGCTATTTCTAATATAATTTTAGAAATTTTTTAATAAACATACATATTGACAAAAGAACTCCCATGTAAGGTGGGCCCATTTTTCAATCCCTTCTTCCACCATCTGATCCTCCACTCACTCATTTTTATCCATTTAACTCCACTTTATCCATACATTCTCATTATCATATATTTACTATAATTAGCTTTCTATTACACTCATGTCCACACATATTCCTATATATTTTACATTGAAGGTGTATCCAATTTGAGAGAGTTCAACCTAAAATTTGAAATCACCGATTGACCTATTTCCACAACACCTGGCCAACAATTGAAAACAAGTGCACCATCGGTCTTATTAGTTTTTGCACTATTTTTTGGCTGCTTAATGGTGTCGCTCACCCACCCACGCACATCTTAAATTCCCACGTTGTAGAAGTTAGCTACTGCAAGATAAGAAGATATGGGTTTCCAGAGCTTATCACATTGTTTCACTGTATGCAAAAAAATAGAAAATGCACAAAATGGGTATGTTGAAAAGGTTTTAAAATCTTTCAAACAAATGCAATTGGCAGGTGTAAAGCTAGAGTTCTCAACCATTGCCATCATCCTCCCTGCCTGTGTTGAAATGGGAGCTTTGGAACAGGCTATGCACACCATTCGCAGGATAAAAGATAGAGGGGTTTCGTAAGATGATGTATTCACAACTTCCCTAGTAGGCATGTATTCAAAATGTTGATGGAAAGACAAGGCACGCAAACTATTTGAGTTAATGCCTTAAAAGAAATGAGTTCTCATGGAATGCCCTGATTGTAGGATATTCACAAAATGGATTTGTTGAAAAGGCTTTAGAAACTTTTAGGCATATGCAACTGATGGGCTTAAAGCCATACTCTACAAACTTTTCCAGCATCCTTGCAGCTTGTGTTGAATGGGAGCTTTGGAATAGGGTATGGACATCCATCAAAGCATCTAAAGGATAGAGGAATTTGGACAGATGTAGTTACAACCAGAGTGGTAAACATGTGTGCAAAATGTGCAAAAATAGACAAGGCACGCGAATTGTTTGACAATGTGCCTCAAAATAAATTTGGTCACATTGAATGCTATGATTGCAGGACACAAACACAATGGATTTGTTGACAAAGATTAAGAAATTTTCAAGAAAATCAAATTGGTAGTTGTAAAGCCAACATTCTCCTTGCTTATCCCAAAATGGGATTTTTGGAACACGGTATAGATTTGATGGAAGGGGGAATTTTGTCAAATAATATAGTTGGAAATGCTTTGATAGACATGTATGGAAAATGTAAAGCATAGATGAGGCTTGTGAACTGTTTAAAAAAGTGCATCAAAGAAATGTGGTGTCGTTTGTAGGATATGCACAAAATGGATTTTTCAAGGATGTTCTCATAATATTTGAAATAATGAAGCACTCTCGAACATATCATAACAATATAAGCTTTGCTTGTGTTCTTTGTGTATGTAGCCATTTAGGTTTAGTGGATGAGCGTTTATATATTTCAATAAGATGAGTAACCCTTATTGCATTACACTTAAAATTGATCATTGTGTGTATGGTTGAGGTTCTTACCTATGCTGAGTACATCAAGAACACCTTAAACTTTATGATTAAGATGCCAATTAAACATGTGATGGTTGTGTGGATGTGTTTTCTTGGCCCTTATTGATCACATATGGATATAGGTTTTAGAGTATTTACAATGATGCTACTTTTTTACTTGGATCCTAAGAAAATTATGACTTATTTTCTGCTCTTAAAAATCTATATAGATGTGGGAAGGTTGTACATATCCTGCAATCATTGCAGTCCATGAGATGACATCTTCTTCAAAACTTTAGGTATTATGTTAAATAGTTCATGTTCCTTATTAATGCTTCCACTTTTTGTATGCATGTCTACTATGGAACTTGCGACTATAATATTTGACAAATTATCTCTCTCTCTACCTCTCCCCTCTTTGTATATCCCTCTCTTTCTCAAGTCCTCTCTCTTTGTTCTTTAAGTCTCACTCTATTTTTTCCTCTATCTCCTTATGCCCCCCATCTCTCACATTCTTCCCCCCTCTATCTCTCCCTCTTTCTACATATCCTGCTCTCATTGCAGTCCATGAGATGACATCTTCTTCAAAACTTTAGGTATTATGTTAAATAGTTCATGTTCCTTATTAATGCTTCCACTTTTTGTATGCATGTCTACTATGGAACTTGCGACTATAATATTTGACAAATTATCTCTCTCTCTACCTCTCCCCTCTTTGTATATCCCTCTCTTTCTCAAGTCCTCTCTCTTTGTTCTTTAAGTCTCACTCTATTTTTTCCTCTATCTCCTTATGCCCCCCATCTCTCACATTCTTCCCCCCTCTATCTCTCCCTCTTTCTATCTATATCCCTCCCTCTCTCTCTATTGCAACATAACATGAGCTTGTTGGTAATGGAGCTCATTTAGAGGTTTTGTTTCGATAATGTTTGGATCCCTATAAAAAGATGCATAGTTGATTTGAAGCTATCACTTCTCCATTGAAACTTATGTTGCACAAAAAAAATCATTTTCTAAATGGCCTGCCAATTGACCTTTGCAAAATGTTTGCAAAAAAATAGACCCAAAATTTTCCTAATTGACCTTCCACAACTCTTCGACGTACCCATTGCACACCAAGGTGTGATTTCCAGTTTCACACCATCTTGAAAAGGAAACAATTAGAAATCATATGAATTGCAAGGAACATCATTCTAAGAATCTTTTCTTTGGAGCACAAATATAAACTTGTGTTTGCATCAAATCATTCTATGACATAGAATATTATAAATAGTCTTTGGAAACTTTTACAACTATAAAGCTACTCTAAGCAAGGGGTCAATCTAGGAGAATCTAGCTCAAAGTGCAAGCATCACAATTATATACAATTTATAGACCTATCAAGACATTCCCATAATAGACAAGATCAAATCTTACAAAACACATGTTATTTATAAATAATATATATTTTCAATTTACCACAACAAAAAAAACTCTACATTATATCAAACTTATTCTTCAACATTAATCCTTAAAAACTAAACACTCTTACTCTTTTACATTTAATTTTTTAAACTGCTAAAATAATAATTTAACTATTTTAATTCTTTTTTTTTCATAATTGTTGCACGAGAAATCCTCACACATTAGATGGATACTCCTCGTGCATTGCCATCTTTGAAACACAAGCCTAGAAAAACTACGAAAAGAATTTATATTTTAAATCTTATAAATTTATATTTTAAATCTTATAAATTTATACTTATATTTAAAAAATCTGCTAAATTTATATTTCTATTTATGTTTTAAATCTTATAAATTTATATTTCTATTTTTATATATTTTAAATCTTATAAATTTATATTATTTCTAATCTTATAAATTTATATTTACTTGAAAAATATTTTAATATATTTAATCCAATGCAAATAACACATGAAAAATTAATAATAAGTAAATGTTTGACTTAAATATTGGATGATCATTTAAATTATTTTTTTAAAATAACATTACTAAAACTATAAGACAAAGGAAAAAGAACTACATCCTACATAAAAATACACTATTTAATAATATATACTAATACAAAATGTTAAAAATAATTTATATTTTAAATCTTATAAATTTAAATTCAAGTAAATTATAAGTAATTTAATTTTAATCTTAAAAAACACTAAATTTAGCATTTGTTAAATTGCTTCATTCACCTATTTTTTAAGTTAAATTAGTGGAAAAAAAATTACAACCATTTTAATATATCTTATAAATTTATATTTTTATTTATATTTCTATTTTAAATCTTATAAATTTATATTTCTATTTATATTTCTAATCTTATAAATTTATATTTCTATTTGAAAAAATATTTTTAAAATATTTAATCCAATGCAAATAACACATGAAAATAAATAATAAGTAAATGTTTGACTAAGTAAATATTGAATGATCATTTAAATTATTTTTAAAAAGCAACACTGCTAAAACTATAAGACAAAGGAAAAAGAACTACATCCTACATAAAAAATACACTATTTACTAATATATACTAATACAAAATGTTAAAAAATAATTTATATTTTAAATCTTATAAATTTAAATTCAAGTAAATTATAAATAATTTAATTTTAATCTTAAGAAAAAACTAAATTTAGCATTTGTTAATTTGCTTCATTCACCTAATTTTTAGTGGAAAAAAAATTACAACCATTTTAATATAAAAAATGTGTAGTAAACAATCTATTCAATAAATTTAATACTTCCACCTACCTGTCATTTTCAATGCAGCTTCAAAAACTTTATGGTCAAACTTTACGGAGAATATTCCTTGAATGCTTTCAATGTATAACGCCTCTCGGCGTAACTAGCATACCTATATTTAAAAAAAAAATATGTAAAGTACGCTGAGAGTTATCATTCTTTAATTTTATTTTTTGATTGATTTATCAAAAAGAGAATCTAGCAATGATGAACTCTTTTAATATTTCTTGTTTTGTCAAGATTTTAACAAAAAAATTAAACATTATATTAAATTGTGCTAATTTTTTATTTTGTATATTCTTTTTAATAAACTTTCAATTTTCAAAATTAATTGCTCAATCAATAGACCTCTTTATATCACAATATTCTAATATTAAATTGATATATAGAAACAAACACTTTTTTTAACTTAATTTTTTGAACCCAAAAATTCATAAAGAATTATTTGTTAACTAATTTAATTATAATATCATGAATTCTATGAAATTATAAAAAATTGGTAGCTTTTATTCTTGTAACTACATTGTCCAATATAAAAATCATTAAATTATATGATGCATTCTATACAAACAAACACTTATTTATCTTAAATCAATTAAAAATTTTAAGAAATTAAATTTGGAAGATTTACATTTGAAATCTTCTTTAAAATTTTAATTATTAGGGGAGAGGACCCAGTAGTTGTGCACCCTAACTTTCGTTTCAAGGCCACATCATCAAATATTGTGCCACATCAACATGCATTTTGTGAAGATGTCCAAAAAGGCCCAAAAAAAAAGTGCTAGCAAAACTTATGCATTCACATCATGGGTTGTTGAACACTAATGTGGCATCACACCTAACTTTGCACTTCTAATTATCCTACATGAAAATTGAAAATCACTATAACTTTCATTTCAAGGCCACATCCTCAAATATGATGCCACACCAGCATGCTTTTTGTCAAGATGTCCAAAAAGGCCCAAAACAAAGTGCTAGCAAAACTTGTGCATTCACATCATGGGTAGTTGAGCGCTGATGTGGCATCACATGATTGGTTGTTTTTTTAAATCAAAGGAATATTTTTTTTTTACGCTAGGGTAGTCATGTCACAACTATTGGGCATTATATAAACAACTACTATTACAACTATTGAAACATGCTCAATTTGTTAGATATTCAACATGTAATTGCCATGCATAATTGGTTTGAGATTTATGAACAATTCACAAAAATAACATATATTTAATTAGCTAGTTATATTTATATATATTAACATATGTTTTTATGTAATTAATAGCACGACAATTCAGCGGAAAAAGTTTATACTTTGTTATGCCCAAAGTGAAAGGAGGTCCAAATAGCACCAAGTTAATGCAGAGTAATTTAGATGGGCATCATGTAGATAAGAGATACTTAAAAAACATGAAAGCAAATTATTAAATTTCAGAAAGGTTCCATCTTCAAAGAAACAATTAATCTGAATCGAGTAAAGAGTAAAAACCAATATGATGTTAATTTGTATTTTTATCTTTCAACAAATTGGTTGTTGAAAGAAAAAAAATGGTTGGAGTAAACAAAAACAAAATACAAATTAACATTTTTCTGAATGGATTTACAATGAATTACTTTTTCTGCACATTTTACAGTGTCCTACAAACCAATTTAATCATAAGTCCACAAATTGCAACCTTATGGAAAGGATTTCAGAATAAACGACATAAATGCCAAAGCAAGTTGTTAACTGTCTGAATTGGATAAAACAACAAACCTACCATTCTCCAGGAGACATACCTGTTTGTGCATGTATATAATTAATGTAAATTCTGACACAAAATTTACCTAGAGAGAGCTTAAAAATAAGAGGCAAAGAACTGAAAGCGAACCCTGTAATGGTTAGCTAGGAGGGAAATCCAGTTGCCCATTCTGCCATAGCTGGACCGTGTGGCTAAACTAAACTTCACGGGAGGAAGAGAAGAAACAACAGGTGGTGGAAGGAGAAGAGTATTAGCAGCAGCTTCCTTTGTTGGTGTTGGAGGATGCTCCATTTTTTTTTCAAATTATCAAAATTCGAATCCGCGACCTCTCTACACAAATTTAAGCGCTCAGAAAGACAGCAAATCCTGAAGTTAGTTTTAATACACCAGCAAGCATTGAACCCTCAACCTAGAAATCAATGGCTATCAAGAAAATAGAAATCATAAAAAAAGAAAACGTAATTGATGAGAACTTGCTATTTCGAAGTCATAGAAGAAGAAATCAATGGCTATCTCCAACGGTGTCTCTGGTCTCAAAAGAACCTTCAATGACAGTTTTGGATAACTACTGCACATCCCATCTACCCGTTCAAATATGCATGCATCAGAAATAAAATACAAAGTAATCTATTTATACGATGGGAGCAAAAGCTGCACATGACTTTCAGGTGCCTGTCATTTTCAATGCAGCTTCAAAAATTTTATGGAGAATATTCCTTGAATGATTTCACTGTATAACACCTCTTAGCGTAATCAGTATTCAACTGAAAGCCCTCTTCTTAGAAAGCAGCATTCAAGCATACCAAACAAAATGCCCTTAAAAAATCACAAAGAACAAATTCCATTTTTTCTTGTGTCAATTTTCTCAGAAAACCCCATCATCTACTGCTTAGCATAGTAAATTAAAGATTTTAGTAAAAAATGTAGATGATAGCCAAATTATAAACTATATAGGAAGAATAGAAAAGGAACCTGTTACACCTAATTTAGTGAAAATGAACTACAACTAATTTTATTAAGGAAAAGTGCCAATTCATGTATCATTTATTTCTGCTCTTGAACCGAAGATTAGTCTTGATGAAATTTTGGGCTTATTGAATTTGGGATTGAGGTAGCATTTGGGATCGCTGAAGAATTTGACATATTTTTCTGCTTTGGCATCCGCAAGATCAGTGGTCTCCAGTATCTTTTTCTTGGATGCCTTGGAAATCATCTCCATTGAGCTTCTGCCCTGCATTAACTGCAAATGGAATATTGCACTTGAGGTAAAATAAAATAAAATAAATACTGTAATGCCTGCTATTATACGATATGTTAACAGTTAATCATATTACCGTGTGAGCATCATGAGTATCAATCCCAGGAATGGCTGTTAACACTTGAATGCAAGCCTCCACACTTTCAACGAATCTCTGCCACTTCAAAAGTCGGACAGGGTCAGGGTTTGTAAATAAATTTATACAAATACAAATATGTAAACTTATTCACCTCGGTTTGGATCTTTGTAACCACATCATGTCGTTTAATTTCCAAATCAAAGAACACAAACAACAGTTAAAGAGATGATCATGAAAATCCAAAGCGAAAAGAAACACAAAGGAATCAAATAAGCGTGTTGCCTCCATGGACATCTGCTAATTGCATTTGCTTGAAGTTTCTGAGCCGGAGACGGTTAGAATAAATCGAATGCATTGAGTGGAGTAAATTGAATGTGGAGTAAATTGAATGTGGAGTAAATTGAATGCAGCCACAGACAGACAGTTAGAATAACGGTTTTATTTAATCCGTGCAATTTTTTAAACTTTCAGTTACTCACGTTTTAATTATTTTTAAAAAAATAACTAATTTATTTATGAGTCCAGAACTTCCATCTCCCTGTCATTTTCAATGCAGCTTCAAAAACTTTACGGAGAATATTCTTTGAATGCTTTCACTGTATAACGCCTCTCGGCGTAATAACTATTTTAATTGTTTAATTGGTCATTTATCTATTTTTTCTATAATTAAATAAATCTTTATTTATTTGATTATCCTTTTCCATCTTCATCTATAATTAAATAATGATTTTACATTATTTAATTATCTATCCACATCATCCCTATCCTTTATTAGATAATGCTTTATCATTACTTAATAAATTTATTATTTCATTATCCTTCCACATCATCTTTCACCACATTCCCACATTTGTTCATTGGATCATGTGTGTGGTAGTACAACTCTTATTTAAAATCTTTCACATGTACAACTAAGCACAACTAATTTAAATAAACTTTTATTTAAATTAGGTCTCACCTATTCTCCTCCCTCCACTTGTCACATGACTACAACTCCCTTAGAGAGTGGGAATAACTAATCAATCCTAGCCATCCACATCGTTTAATCCAACTTTCAATCTCAACCATCAATCCAAATCAGCCCTTGCCTATAAATCAATCATCTTGTAAGGCATTAGGGGGGGATTCCATTCTTCAAGCATCCTTATGTTGTCAAAATCATTATTGATTCATCTTAATGTTATGCTACTGAGGTATTGAAGATCTGGATTAGGTAATGCATTTGATTGTTTTATCATTTTTATTTAGCCAAAATTTTAATATAAAATAATAAGTTATAATTATATTTTATATATGTTCTAACCCTAAAACTGAATAATTACCATAATTAAAATAATCTATATAATTTTAATTCTAATTGTAAAATATTAAATCGGGTGGGAGGGCAGGGTGTGAGGCCCCTACTATTCTATAGGCTAGGCTAGTTGTGGTGGGTGGGTTCCAGAACTTAAATTAATTATATATATTCTAATTAATTATAACCCTAATCCTATTTTAATTTAAAAATATATATAATTAGAATTGTAACTTAATCTATATAATTATAATTATATAATAAACCTAATCCTAAACTTAATTCTTAATTATAATTTTATTTAAAGATTTTTTATAAATTATTTCTAATAAATTTTAACCTTAATCTTAATTTTAATCCTAATTAAAATTATTTTTTTAAACATAAAAAATTTAAATGAAGTAAAATAAAACCTAAATTCTAAGTATCATAAAATTAAAAATTAAAAAATAAATAAGCATACATCAAATAAAAAAATTAGAAAACACATAAACATACATTTATACTTCTAATAAGAATTTCTAAAAATGTATACTCAAGCTCACCCATTTGACAACACATACTCTGATTTTTTAATTATTTTTTTCTACTTAAATATTGTATGAAACCCTTCATTTATTATTAGCCAATAGACTATAGACTATATTTTATGTGGAGTTTTGATTGGAAACAAGTCTCACACCATGAAACCCGTGCTATAAAATTCCCCATAAAAATGCCTTAGGAAATTATTACTACAAGTTATCTTATTATTGCAAGTTGTCTACGACTTGCATATGTAGACACAACCCACTACTTGCATATGTAGACACAACCCACAATTTAGAGACAAAATCAAAATTTCCAGCTATAAAATATCAAATAAATGCTAAAATGTCTAAATTTCCAGCTATAAAATATCAACATTTCCCACTACCTTGAATTTCATTAAATATAGGTTGAAGCAATATCTCTATAGCCAAATATAAAAGGCCTATGTGTGGGGTGTGGTGCTACCTTTTTCAAAAATTCAAATATCAACATTTAATTGCATTCTTCTCATTATTATTCTCATTAATGGTTGTAGAGAGACACATATGATAGGGTTGCTAATGCTAATAAATTATTATATTGTGTTAATTTTGGGAGTTATTATTTTGTATAAGAGAATTTTTTTTTTCTTGAGAGATCAAATCACATATGTCTATCTATTTTTTCATATAATTCGCTCTATGATGTATGTATGAGGGATATAAAATTTTCTTTGAGAATAAAAATGTTTTTTTTCTTTGCTAACCACATCATTTTTTGTATCATCTAGCTCTTACTTCAGCTATGAAATACTCTTCCTAGAGGACCACATCATATAGATTACATAAATATAACTAAACATGGGCTTACCATTAAAAATATAGAATAATCAATTCTTATAGTAGTATGAATTAATCAATTGTCACCACAATGTAAATACTCACTTAGATTAGTAGACCATTATGCAAATTATGGTTCATTTGAATATAGAGATTGTGCTCCTCTATGTGGGCCTTCTCAAAGTTTCCCTTCACCATACTCTTGAGACCCTTCATTAGTTGATAGGCTACATTTAGTGTGAAGTTTTTGTCAATAAATTATCTCATGCTAAAAACAAGTTGTCATTAAATACTTTTTAGATAGTTGTTTCTAAAATTGTTAATGCTTAAAAATCTTTGATCAATCAAATTTTGATAAGGAAAATCCACTCATGATTAGTGCATTTGTTTCTCCTCCCCATAGAGCACTAAAAAGCACAAAGTGGAGCTTAAGATAACATATGCAAAAAGCTTAGTAGAATCCAAAAGAAACATATAAGTTTCATCATTACCATTGAATAGGACCTAAGATGTCTTCGAAATCAAGTTCAATTATGAAGAGACATGGGAAAGAGGAAATTTTCTTCTTTCGTATACTCTACTACAAACAAAATTTAGACACATTAAATCCTCAATTTTGCTAATTGGATCTCACCAAAATTATGCTAGTATTTTTGTAAGGCCATTAAAACTTCTATAGGGTTAGATAGATTAGGAAAGGAATAATGAGAATCATAGTATAGAATTATATCACTAAAAACTAATTACACTTATGCACAAGCATTGGAATAACATGCATATCAAATACCAATTACTTATATGCTTGGGTTATATGTCTTATCATTTGGGCAAATAACCATTTAAGATATGTCAAATAATTGTGTAGCTCTTTTACTTCTAAAATTAGGTCTCGTTGTAAAAAAATAACATGGATGTTTCTCCAAGTCTAAAAAGGCAATAATTTTGATAGCCCCAAGAAAATTTCAACACTTAGAAAGATTAATATGCTAAATAATTCAAAAAAATTGGCAAGTTATTTTATAGGTAAAATCCATAACCAACATGTAGTTGGTACTCAAAACCACACTAAAAGGTACTATATTTCAATTCAGAGACCTAAACCATAATCCTTTTTTACTTAATGTGGTTCATAAATCTATAGAAACTCCTTTGATGTATTTGGCCTACAACATGAAAAAATCTCTACATCCTATAGTGCTCAACATGGATCGATTCCATAGACTGCACATTCACATTTAGTCTATTTTAGATGTGCATGAATCATTATATTAGACACTTTTATCTACCAAGAACCCTATAGATTATTTGCAATCAATTCAGTGACAAGTGGTTCTAAGTGTCACTCAATTGTGCATAATCTCTAAAGGAATGTAAGATATTCCTATTGGAAAAACCATTTTATGCAACCTATTCATTACAAAGGCTTTCTAACACCTACTATCATACTCAACCATGTCTAATTAGTCTCAAGAAACACTTCCATGGATCACTCTCCAAGCATATCCATTCAAGGATCAACCAATACATGAAATAAATAAAGGTACACAAAAACACTTCCTAAACCAATCTAAAGTGGAGAGAATGTGCAAGTTTTTAAACCTTTAACACCTTAAACAATTAATGTGAAGAAGATGCACATAGTAGGATACATTACTATCACCACAAGTACATGCAAAATCCCAACACAAGATTTACATGGGGAAAATCCTTTTGAGAGAAAAAACCCTCACTTCAAAATCCTATTCAATGTATTACAATAAACAATTTGGTTTTGCCAAGAAACTTTCTTACATGAGAATACAAGTTTCTCTAGAGTAATTTCGGCAACATAAAAATACTTGTAAAAATCATAATCGAACTCCATAATAGAACACTTCAGTATATACGAGTTTACAATGAATAAATTAGATGCTTCCAAAATGGTTCCCCCAAGAATTCTACATGTCATCATCCTCTTTGCTTTATGCATGCAAAATTGAAGATGAACATGCAAGGAACCTATCTTACCTTGCACATGTAAACTAAAACATGTCAATTGTAAACGACACATGCAATGTGTCCACTTACATGCATGCAAACTCAAACTTTGTATGAAGTGTGCCTACATGCACAACTTCACCAATCTTGGAAATTTTCAAAATTGAATCCTTCTTTGTAATAGTTCTTGTCATTGTTAACTGACAATTTGACATGAGTTAAGTATCAATAACAACTTAGTCAACTCATACAAAGTGGGAAACCTATTTCCTAAAAAATAGGAACTATGTCACCTATGCCACTTCACATGTAGGATGTCAACTCGAAGTGCCACTCCCACAAATGACATCACCACATGCACATTATTAATTATAAAGAAAATGTATCAACATAATTTTAATATTAATAATTAACAATCAATGCTAAGAAAACAAAGATTGAGATACCTTATTCCTAACATTATCCCACTTGTCGAACACCTTTGAAGAGCCAATGGAAACAACAAGAATTTAATAACTGGGGGTTGTGAAGCCTTTAGACTTCAAACACCATTTGAACTTAGTTGTTCTCATAGGATTTGCTAATGCATCTATAACATTCACTAAAGTGTTAACTTTCTCCAACTTCATCTTCCCATATTCTACCATTGCATTGTGCTTTTCCTCACATGGAAGGTCAAATTCATCACTAAACATATGTCACTCTAATTATCATAATAGATGGTAATCAACCCCACATCAAGCCCAACATCTAAACATAAATGCTTAATCCAAATGACCTGTTTATAAGCATGAGTAGCTTCCATGTACTCTACTTCTATAGTGGACGAAAAAACTATAGATTGCCTCTTATTCATCCAAATAATAGCACCACCAAACATCATGAATACATATGCACTAGTGGATATTATGTTGCTAATATCACCTTCCCAATCTAAGCCCACATATCCACAAATACAAATTGAATGTCGAGGTTCTAAAGGATAACCATGAAAAAATATGGAAAACTTAGTACCCCACAAATATCTAAATACTATCTTAATTGCATCCTAATGTATTTGTCTAGGATTAGCCATAATTCGACTAAGGACTCACACTTTGTGTGTAATGTCTAGTCTTGTGCAAACCATGACATACATCAAACTATCAACAACACTCACATAAGGTACTTTGGTCATGTCCTCCATCTCAGTAGGATATTTTGAACAATCCTTCATATATAGCTTTGTTCCTTACATTACAAGATACCATGCTAAATCTCTCCAACCTTGAGTTCAAATATTTACTTTGGTGGAACCAAAGCTTTCTACTAGCTCTATCTCTTATAATCTCCATCCCTAGGATATACCTACCTACACCTAGATCTTTCATTTCAAACTGTATTGACAATGGAGACTTCAAATCTAAAATCAAACTTTTACCAAATTCCTAAATAAACATGTCATCTACGTATAATGCAATAATAAGAATGTGATAATCACCAATTTTATAGTAGACACAATGATCATATTTAGACCTCAAAAATACCAAACTCAACAAAAGGTGTCAAAATTATGGTACCACATCCTAGGAGATTGCTTTAGGCCATATAAAGAGTTCTTCAACTTGCAAACCAAATGTTCTTTACCTTTTACCATGTAATGCTCAAGATATGACATATAGATTTCTTCCTCCAAGTCACCATGAAGTAAATTTGTCTTCACATTCATTTTCTCAACTTCTACATATATGTTGCAACAATTGATAACAAAAATCTAATGAATGTCAACTTATCAATAAGAGATAATATCTCACCATAATCAATTTCGTCTACCTGTGAGTAACCTTTTGCAACCAACCTTGCCTTATGCTTCTCAATACTACCATTAGGACCAAATTTCTTCTTGAACACCCATTTGCAACTAATAACTATTTACACCCATTAAGAAAAGGTATTGGATCACATGTGTCATTTGTCTTTAAAGCAACCATGTCTTCATCCATGGGTTTTATCCAAGAATCTGTATCATTGATACCCATAGCCTTCTTTACAATCCTTGGCTCATCAACATTACCAATCAAATTAAAAAATGCAATTATAATCCAAAAATGAATAGCCAAATCTTTTAGGTTTTTGCCTAATTTGACTGGACCTCCTCAAAGGTTGATGTTGTTATATTCATCTTTTGAAATTTGAGAGCTACTAAAACTCTCCTCATCATTAGGTCCATTTTAAGCTGCTGGTTCAACTTTCTAAGGTCTAAAGAAAGTTAAACCACATCTTTCTTTTTTGTCTCTATAAGATGTTGAATAATGGAAGGACTCATCTCTCTAAAGATAATACTTCTATTGTATAGTACTTTATTGACTATTGAATCCCAAATTTTGTACCCTTTCACATCAATATCATAGCTGATGAAGATACACCTAACTACCTTGATCTCCTACTTAGACCTCTTCTCCCTTAACACATGAGCATATTCCTCATAACTAAACACACAAAGATGTATCAAGGAGGGATTATTTCCACATACCTCCATAGGTGTCTTCTCATCAAGCATAGATGTAGGAGATCTGATAATCAAACAACACACAATGGCAACATTTATAACCCAAAAAATTTGTTCAAGGCTAGTTCCACTCAGCATACTCCTTGTCCTCTTCATCAACGTCCTATTCATCCTCTCTGCAACTCCATTCTATTGATGGGTATATGCATTTTTCTTATGCCTCTTAATCCCATATTCTTTACAAAAAAAATCAAAATCTATAGAACAATTCTCAACACCATCTTTAGTCATCAAGCACTATTTTTTTTTACCTATTTGATTCTTGCGAAAAGTCTCGAGCTCTTTGAACTGACTAAAGAATTTAGGTTTACTCCTTAGGAAATACACCCATTTCCTTCTACTATAATCATTTATAAAATATACAAAATATACAAATCTTAACAATAGAGGAGTATTCACAAGACCAAACACATCAAAGCGAATTAAATTAACACCACCAAAAAATTATGAGAATTGGAATAAAATTGAATGTGGTTTTATTTTATATATATATATATATAT
>VDFB02193867.1:17156197-17494934 GCA_007258455.2 Sequoia sempervirens | reverse complement strand
TGGAAATTGAGCTTGCAACTGGCCTTCCAACCTTGCGTTAACATGCGCTGGCAATTAATATCCTGGCCGGAATGATTACACTAAGCAAACGATCACCGCCTTAAAAAGATACGAGTATCGCCTTGGACTCTGGGATGCACTTGAGATATGACACAATAGCCTACGGCCATACGTACCTTCACCAACAAGTGCCACCCTTTTAAAGCTAATTAATCAACTTCATTTAATTAAGCACGCCTTGAGCCGTGCTATCATGCATGTACCAGCCCAAAATGTGAATAAATGCAGACTCGGCCTTCGAGATGGCAGCTAACATACATCACGTTCCTTAGAGGAGGACTGACATATGTCTTGTCAATTTCTCTATAAATAGGCCAGTAGATAGCAAGAAAACATACTTAGCATTTGAGAGGTGATAGGTCAGTAGCAGATTGCTAAGCAAGTCCATTCATAGTTTAGGTGGTGAGAAAATTCAACATTATCTTAGGAGACTTAGGGACAGTGTCAGGAGGATGGATACCCCAATTCGCCTAACCTCATTCAAATCACAGATGGCGTTTGTTGGTGAGATCTCCACTAGAAGGCTGAAAAGGATGATGAAGAACAAGCACTCGCTGGTTCTGGTAGCCATTAAGTGGGTCCTAGGCAAGGATTGCGTTGAATATGAAGATAAGTATAGGGTGAACACCGACGTATACTCGCACTTTGTAGCATCTATGCTGGACATTTGTGTTCCTCGGCCATTTATCTTGAAGCTAGTCAAAGAAATCTTCCCGAAGAAGTACTTGAATGGGCTCGGCGAGGTTGTTACACATGCTGCGTATGGGATAGGCCTACCAACAACTAGCGACCTGTGTCGCTTTATTGAAGAAGAAGTTGTCATTGTTTGGCTGCCATTTCTCAGCGGATTCCGCCTGCAGACTCGTGGCCAGCACTAGCAAAGGGTTACTCAAGCCCTACACTTCCTGTTCCGGAGCTACAACATGATACCCTTCTATGACATAGAATGGTATACTGACTTCAGGGACCTGGTGTATCCACCATCGATGACGACTGCGTTGAATGATGCTGCCAGTGCCGCCGAGGAGCCCGTGGATGAGGAAGAAGCGGATGCTGCGGTGAATGCGTCAGTTGCTGCCAGCCATTCCTTTGGATAGATAACTCCCTTGCCTTCCTGCTTGATGATGTAACTCACCTACTCTAGATAAGCCTGATAAAAGGCCATTATATATATAGTATACTCTAATACTTGTATATATTGAAAATCGACATCTCAGCCATTTTGTAGCCCAGGAACATATATATATATATAAATATATACCTCTATTTTTAAGGAAAGTCTATGCTCCTTTTTGCTTCTATGTTTAAAATTTTCTGGGTTTGCAAATTTTGTATGCCTTTTCTCCATTTATGAGTATATTTTGTGTAAAGAAACTTTGGTGTTTTATCCACCAACGATAATGAGCAAATGCGTAGAAAGACCACTGATTCAGTAAAAGAATAGGCCAAAAATAGGAAAGGAAATAAAAGCGTTATTTACAACTATACAGGGTAGACCTTTTTTGCCTAATGGAATAACTTAAGATGAATCCCATTGACGGGGATTCCTAACGGCTCTTGTTCCATATTTTCCAGCTCAAAAGCGTTGTGTTGCTTGCACCGAATGATTTTGAAGGGTCCCTCCCATAGGCTGTCAAACTTACTGTGCTGACCTGACTTTGCAGTCCTGCTGTCATATTTTAGCACTAAGTCTCCACTTTTTAGACCTTGGTTGGAAGCCTTCTTGTCAAACCATCGTTTGACCACCTGTTGACGGCTTGTCATTGCTATTAGGGAATTCTCCATTTTTTCTTGTACTTCTAGTAGTTTAGTGAGTCGAACCTCCATGGCATCATTTTGTTCTACCTCAAGTGACTTTAATAACTGTATTGCCGGGATATCCATGGAAATTAGTTACAGTGCCTCCTTCCCATATACCAGCTCATAGGGCGAAGTCTTGAGGACTTGCTTAGGAGTTATGCGGTTGGCCTAGAGCACTTTTTGGAGATTTTTATGCCATTCACTCTGGTGTTCTGAGCCAACCTTTTTAAGGAGTCAGACTAAACTTTTGTTTGTCGACTCGGCTAGGCCATTTCCCTATGGATAATAGTTTGATGATTTTTTAAGGAATATGTCATTTTTTAATGCAAAGTGGCATACCTTTGTACCTACAAATGCTCTGGCATTGTCCAAAATGATTGTCTTCGGAGGGCCAAACCTTGTCACCAGTGCTTCGAGGAAGTCTACAATCTCTGTTTCTGTTGCCCCCTTAAGAGGAACAGCTTCCGCCCACCTTGTAAAGTAGTCTGTAGCTGTCAAAACCCATTTATGTCTGGCACTAGAAACTGGATTGATCATTCTAATGAAGTCCAGGCCCCATTGCGCAAATGGTTCATCTACCACGATAGGTTTGAGGGGCATCACTGAATTCTTCCTTCTATCGAAGAAGAACTGACATTTTTTACAAGCCCTTACTAGAGAGTAGGAATCATTGAAAAGTGTAGGCCAGTAATATCTAGCCCGCAGGACCTTGATGGTGGTAGTTTTAGCAGAGAAATATTCACCTTCGTTGCTATTATGAAATGCGTCGAGGATCCTCTGCGCCTCCTCCGAAGTAATGCATCGCAGGAGCACACCATTAAAATTCCTTTTGAAAAGAACTCCTATCAGCGTATATCCGCAATTCTATAGCCGGTAATACCTTCTTTTTTGGGATGAGAGGCCTGGCAGATACCTTCTGGTTCGCATGAAGTTCATTCTACCTGTCAGCGAATCATCTTCCAATCCTGATCCATTTATCAGGACGAGCTCTGGCTGTTCCTCTTTGGCAGGCACCTCCTCATCCTGTGCCATATACTCACACAGTCCTCTGCCTTTGATAGTCTTGGTAGGCCTGACCTCGATGTCATACTCTAGGATCTTGGTGATCTAATTAGCCCTTTTTTCTGTGATCTCTCCCTCCATGATGTATTCCCGCACACTAGAATGGGCGACATACATCAGAACTTTGTTGCGGGAAATTAGATGGCAAAATTTTTTAAGCCCTTTTACTATTGCAAAGGCCTGTCTTTCGATGAAGTTATAATTCGCCTCATATTCCTTTAAGGTTCGGGAATAGAACGCAATTGGATGCTCTCCCTTTCCTTGACTATCCTTTTGAATCAGAATAGTAGCGACACTGGACTTGCTATTGGAGGCATATATTATAAAATCTTTGTACTGATCTGGATTAATTAACACTGGGGCTATGGAGATCGCTTCTTTGACCTTTTCAAATGTCTCTCGAGCCTCCGTTGTCCACTTGAAAATTTGATCTTTTTTTAGCATTAGAGTGATCGGCCTAATCATTCTGGCAAAATCGAAAATAAATTTTCTGACGAAATTTACCTTGCCCAAGAAAGACTGGACACCTTTCTTATTTATCGGAAGGGGTAGCTCCTTGATAGCTCTCACTTTTTTAGGGTCGATTGAAATACCTTCTTTAGACACAACATGCCCTAACAGCTTACCCTGGGGTACTCCGAATACACATTTCTTTGGATTTAAGGAAATCCCGAACTCCTGACACTCTTGAAAAACTAATTCCAAATGATCAAAATGATCATCTTTAGATTTAGAGAACACAGTAAGGTCATCCAAATAGATTAGGATAAGCTTATTGATCAGTTCGCTAAATGCGACGTCCATAACTCGCTGGAAAGTTGCCCCAACATTGGATAAACCAAAAGGCATTTTAGCATATGCAAATGTTCCCCACTTGGTAGTGAATGTAGTCTTGTGCTGATCTTCTTCTTTAACTTGAATCCGGTTATAGCCAGAGAAGCCATCCAGCAGAGAGAACATTTCAGATCCTGCGACAGTTTGGAGGATCGATTCCATAGAAGACAATGGATAGTGGTCTTTCAGAGACGCTCTGTTCAGGTCTCAGAAGTCCACGCATAAGCGGATATCACCATTCTTCTTTCAGACCGGTACCAGATTTGATACCCAAGTACTATGTTTGATTGGGAAGACAATACGTGACTCAATGAGCTTGGTTAGCTCTTGTGCCATCAAGGCCTCAACTTTAGGGTTGACTAGCTGCTATTTCTGTCAGACTGGTTTTGCACCTTCTGTTAGCTCAATAGTATGTTGAATGATGCCAGGATAGTAACCCTCCAGATCATCGTAGGACCAGACCACCACTCTATATTTTTCACAGAAACTGATAAGCCTTTCTCTATCTTGCTATGAGACATCTTTTCTGACCCGGAGATTCTTGCCATCAGATATCCGAAGGTTTTCATAATCACTTTTGTCTGCCACGAATTTCCGCTTATCATTTCGGGCATCATTACAATCAAAAAAATTCTCGAGAGTAACTAACGCTTTCGGAAGTTTTTTTGACTTGAGCTGCATAATTTGTCCTTCGTAGGCCTTGGCGATCTTTGGTGGAAGTTGATCAGCAAATTCTCTAGAGTGCTGGATAAACGAGGTGATGTGCTCATCACTCTCAAAGACCTGCCAACTCTAATCATTGTCGAGGATTGCTGGTCTAACAAGCACTCATACTGAATATTTGTTTCGAAGCAAGTCAGAGACAGGATCAAACCAAGCACCGATCATCACCATGAGATCTGCATCGCCATTCTGCATTCGGGGAACGATCATGATGTTGAAAGATTCAAAACTTTCCACTAGGTCCCAGATTCGATGCCGATAGGATCTCATGCGGATATTCTTTGCTGTAGAGATTCCTCGGACCTGATTAACTACCAGTTCAGAATCTCCAAACACAATCAATTGTTTGATACCCATTCGTTCTGCTAGGCTTAGGCCTTGGACTAACCCTTCATATTCAGCCTCGTTATTTGAATAGGCGAATTGGAAATGGAAAGATCTCAACAACTTTTCATTCTGCGGGGATATTAGACATACCCCTGCTCCAGCTCCAACTTTGCTCCTTGCTCCGTCAAAATACAACGTCCACAGCTCATTTGCTTGGTTATCGTTGGATTCTTTGACGACCTTCGGAAGAATTTGGTCTTCATCATAAATCACATATGTGCCCAATCCGGTAGCATGATAATTCCCGAAAGGATCATTGTTTATATGTTCACTCAACAGAGCATCTTCCTTATTATTTCGGTCTTCGCTCACCTTCTCCTCCTCTAGCAGTTCGACATTGTACATGTCCTGCTTGGTGATGGAGGTATGTGCGGCCTCAAAATTAATCAGGGCCTCATTTGCCACATGTTCAGAATGTAGAGCCTTTGATTCTATCTTCATTTTCGTACCATTCTTGGTCCTAAGTATTAGATGTGACCAATCTAAAGACAAATATCCACCCACCTTTGAAGTAAATTCTTGAGAGAGACAGAGGCCAAACATAGGAGGAACATCTATGATCACTGTATCTTGCGGGACCGTGATACTTAGGCAGGCAAATAGAGTTAATGGAAGTGCTTTGATGACACCCATAGTATCAACTTTATTTCCATCTAGCTGCATCACCCCCTTCTTTATAGGTTCATAGCTGAGCCCCAAGGCTTTTGCTATCAATTTTGGCATAACTGTTGTACTAGCGCCAGAATCAATCATAGCATTGTGCAATAGCTTTTCCCCTATAATGAGAGTTAAGAAGAAGGGTTGAGGTTTTGGCCTACCTCCGCCTTCCGTATGGGATCCCTTTGTTTTGTCTGCAAGAATTTTAGCTAGTGGCATTTGATAAACCCCCTCCATACTGACGGACGGCTCTGTTGGTGCTGGTTTGATCTCTTGTTGAAGCGCTTTTTGTAGCATAATTTTCTGTTCCAGGATAGCTAGCATGTCCCATAAAGACACATTAGCGAATGATTTCTTCAATTGCTCTACCACATTAAAAGGTGATGAGCTCGGATATTTCTGCTCCTTTTCTTTTGTTATAATAATCTCCTTCCATGGTTGAGAAGGCAAAGAGATGGTCGAAATGTCAGAAATTTGATTAGACACTCCTTTGCATTGCGAGCTGTCTGAAAGTGAAACAACAGGCTCACCGATGAATCTCCTCTTTGAGCGTGTGTTATGGTCGAACTGTACCTGTGGCATTTCGATTGTGGATGTGTCATTGGCAAACACTATTTCCTCATCTTCCATCCATGAGAAGAGCGCATGATCAGACACAATATCAGACTCTTGCTCTAAGGACATTCCTTGCATTTGTGCGGTAAGGACCGCATTCTCCATTGCCAAGGCATATATGTATTCTCCATTTTTTGCTGCAGTACCTTGATTGCATAGTTCTGCCACCTTCTATTGTAAGTTGCCACGCAGACAATTTCGGGACATATGTGCATCATTGCAGGGAAAACACCATGGATTGATGTCATCAATTAGATTGTTTTGTCCCATGGTTAATTCTCTACTTGAGCTTGGTGAAGCACCTATCAGTGGTGTAGGCACCGAGACTATTTGGTTTGTAGACACCGAGGGTGGATTAGTGCGAGGCGCATTCTGATATTGATTTTGCTGATAGGTAGGCTGCCCACCTTGATAGTTTTGATATGCAGGCCATGGAGGCATTGCTTGGTTCCATTTGAGAGTTGTTATGTCATTTGCCATAGTCCGCAACATCTCCTTGAGGTCGCCTATTTCATCCCTAGCAGTACCCGATGTGGAAGCCAAGCTTTCCAGAGTGGCTACATATGAGTACGCTGATTGGGGAGTTGCTGGTGTACTAGTCGATGCAACCTCTTGTGCTACGTTTGATATTTTAGGAAATATCGGCACAATAGGTCGAGGAGGCAATTTTCTGCAATCTATTAAATGATTCTTCGCTTTGATAGCGGTAGCATAAGCATCTGGTAGAGTGGCTCCTCCCAAAGACTTTATCATCACATAAATGTCAGGATTAATGGATTTTAGGTAAAATATGAATGCAAGTTCTGGAGTTGGGCGGATAGTCACAGAAATGCTCTGCCAATTTAAGTGAAATCGGGCATTGAAATCAGTCAGAGCTTCCTGGGGTGCTCGTCTTATGACCGACAGCTGATAATATAATGAAGAACGATCTCAGTCATTTGAGAACCTTTCATAGAATGGACCTCTGAGGTCATCCCAAGTGCGAATGGTATTAGGAGTCAGTGTTCGGTACCAATCCAGAGCCTTGCCTTTGAAGGACGTAGCGAGGAGCCTCAGGGCTACATTTTGCGCTGTGATACCATGTACCAGACATACATCCGCTACATCCTGCAAATGTTCTGCTGACATTTTCATGTTATCTTCAGCAAATTTGGGAAGAGCTTTTAGGGTCGAGACCGGGATAGCGCCCCAAACAGCAGGCGCTACTGGCACTACCAGGGGACTTCCAGCATCCCATGCTACATAATTTTTGTTCGCGGCCAGCAACATGGTGAGAGGGAAGGGTGGTGGGAATGGAACGGTTACTAACTAATTTGCGGTCTGGACTGTCCCTAATGGAGGCACTAGTAAACCTGGGTTATTTGCAGTCTATGATCTAGTTATAGGCCGATGGTTCATACACCTTTTTATAAAGAAATTTCATTAGTTCAGGTCCCACCGGGCATGCTAGAAAAAGGACAAACTGTTGACGCCAAAAATTGGCGAGGTAATAGTACCTTATGGGAAACTCAGTTCAAGGGGGACCCTTTGCGCCAAACTGAGTGACCTCTGGATTTTAAAGAAGTCGGCTTATTCTATAATAGTTTTTGGAAAGGGAAAAAGAAGCGGATATAATAAAGCAAAGTCTAATCTAAGGCGATGCGCCAAAATTTGCTGAGGGGCATGATAAATCATAGATTTAAGGGCCTGAATATTGTTGTTATGTTCCAAAACATCAGAAACTTAAGGCTATAGCATAAACAATTCATTTTATTGACATAAAATAGTATCGCATACATCCTTACTACTAAGAAGAGTCATTTAGACATGATTGAGATAAGCAAGCTTGTATTCAATATATATAAGTCTTACCAAATGAAATGCTTAGGACAATAAAAGGCACAGTTTATAGTTTGATCAAAACATGAAAAATAGAAAGGCCGAACAGTGGGCACAGTCTGAAAGTTTCTTGCAAACAAACATCTAAAAGAGGCCTGGTGTCTTCTGCTAAAACCAGTATTCTTTTTTTTATCTCCTCCTCCTTCTTTCTCTTTTGGACCCCTGAGTATATATAGCTGGAGAGAAAACTCCCACCGCTTTGGAAAGCTGTAACAGAAAAGATCCCACAATCTTCTGCAATGATGCCAGAATCGGAAGATTCCTAATGCCGCTAAAATAGTAACCAGTTAGAACACAACATCTAGTCATTCAGTTACAGGCGTGCCCTTTGTTAATGATGGCAGTGGTCCCAGCCAGGCCCAAGGCTACAAGTGTCATCCACTGCTTTAGAATTCAAGAAGAGCGGCATCCAATAACATAATCTCGCCAGCCAGCCTATCGCCCGCCCCAAGGATCAGCGTAAGGCACGTGGCAGCCCGTCGCTGCTCGAATGAAAACCTCACTCCTTGCTGTCGAGAGCTTGCGAAGATGCGACACATGTTCAAGGGACCGAGGTCACTCCTGAAGTGGGGAGAAAGCCGCATCAACCGGGTGCGAAAGACGCTTGGCAGCATTTCGCAGCCCATTTTGTTCACCTCCTTGTTGTGTTGAAAAGGCTGCGAAAGGTTGCCACCTGGCAGAAGGTAGGGTCCACAAAAACAAAGAAGGCCTGCAGAAGCATTTCGCAGCCCATGGCTGTTGATTTTATCCCTGCAAGAAAAGTTTGTGATACGTCGCCACATACCAAGATGTGGGTCCCTCTAACAATCTTTAGAAATGATGGCCTCGGCAAAAGGCTTTCGCAACTCGAAGGGTCTCCAAGGCAAAAGGAAATAAAAAACTCCATAAGTGAGACACATGGACGCCCAGCGCAGCCTCTTAAGAGCCGAAAGGGAAGCCATCACCCGAAGTTGCGAAGAGAGGATGCGAACAGCGGGAGATCAAAAATTGATGGAAAGCCGACCAGACTCGGCGACGCACAGGCCAGCGCACACATATTCACAAAAAGAAACCCAAAGGGTGCTATTCAAATATTTATTTTAACATTAACTTCTCTGAATGAAAAGCCACCGGTCTGCCCTCTTGATTGAGAACAGCTCCAATAGCTACATTGCTTGCATCACACTCAATGGTGAATAGCTTCTCAAAGCTTGGTAACACCAAAACAGGCTGGGTAGCTATCTTTTCCTTCAGCAACTCAAAACTCTTGTTAGCTTGCAAATTCCATACAAACTTGGTTTTCATTCCTCCTTTTATGGTATCCAACATAGGAGCACAAATAGCACTAAATTGTCTTATGAATTTCCTATAATACTGAGCAAGACCATGGAAGCTTCTTACCTTTGTTGTTGTCTTTGGAGTAGTCCAATTGAGGATTGCTTCCACTTTGCTGCTATCCATCTTCAAGTTGCCATGTGATAGCACAAATCCAAGGTACACAAGCTCTGTTTTGATGAACTCACACTTTTTCAGATTGATCATCAGCTTCTCCTCCTCTAGCCTCTTGAAAATCAACTCTATCTGTTGGAGATGCTCTTCTCTTGTTCTGCTATAGATTAGTATATCATCAAGATACACTACTACAAATTTTCCAATGTAGTCTTTGAGGATTTCATTCATGAGTCTCATGAATGTGGAGGGGGCATTAGACAAGCCAAATGGCATAACTAGCCACTCATAGAGACCCTCATTGGTTTTGAAGGCTGTTTTCCACTCATCTCCCTCATGTATCCTAATTTGGTGATAACCACTCTTTAAATCTATCTTGGTATAGTACCTAGCTTCACCTAGACAATCCATGAGATCTTCAATCCTAGGGATGGGAAACCTATACCTGATGGTTATCTTGTTTATTGCCCTGGAATCAGTACAAAGCCTCCATTCTCCTCCCTTTTTAGGTGCTAAGACAGTGGGTACTACACATGGACTAATGCTTTTCCTGATGAGACCTTGGTTTAGAAGTTCTTGAATCTGCCTAGCTATTTCCTCATTTTGTTGAGGTGTCATCTTGTAGGCTGCTTTGTTTGGAAGGGTAGCTCCTGGTATCAAGTCTATCCTATGACTTATGGCTCTTTTAGGAGGTAATGTTGCTGGTTGACCACTACTTACAATGCCTTCATAGGTCTGCAACAACTTCTGTATCTCCTTAGGCAATTCTTGCTTTTCAGCTGCTTTCTCTTTGCTCACCTCTCTTGGCTTGATCATCACTACATAGCCAACTCATTCTCCTTCTTCCAAGGCTTCCAAGAACTCTTTTTCACCCACCATGAGCAGTTTAGAACCTGCTGTCTGCACCTCTGTGTCTTCTAGCAAAGACTAAATCTTGAAGGTTACATTATCTTTCTTGAAGGTGTAGGAATTCCTTGCTCCATCATGTACAGCTTGGCGGTCAAATTGCCATGGTCTACCTAGGAGCAAGTGACATGCATCCATAGGTAACACATCACACAAAACTTTGTCTTTGTACTTGCCAATTGAGAACACCCATGCTTGTTTATTCACCAAGACATGCTGACCCTTATTGAGCCATGTGACCTTGTAAGGATTGTTGTGGGGTATCCTTGTCAACTTCAATTTGCTGACTGCCTCCTCTAACACAATATTTTCAGTAGAACCTGAATCAATGATGACTTTACACACTTTCCCCATCATCTTGCACTTTATCCTAAACAAGGACCTCCTTTGGCTTGGCTCTTCTTTCACCAGTTCGTTGATCAAAGTCCTTCTCATCATGAGGTTCTCACCTTCCTCTGAGTTCAATGGTACTTCAAGATGCTTATCTGCTACAATAGTCTCATCATGAACCAAATTAGTTCTCTTGTCACCTCCATGAGAAGTGCTACCTTTCTCTGGACATCTATAGGTTGGGTGTCCCAATTGGTTGCAGTGGTAACATTTCATATTAGTGAAGTAGCTGCCTCTTCCTTGTCCACCACTTCTTCCTCTGGAGCTGAAACCTCTTCCTCTACCACCTCTACTAGAGCTTCCTTCTTGCTGTTCTGAAAATTTGACTTCTCCTTGGGCTCTTGGTTTTGAACTTCTTCCACTATAACTTCCTCTTTGTCCTCTGTTGTCTTTCCCTTTACCTCTGCTTTTGGGGTTTCGATCTTGCTTCTTTTTGCCTTTCTCCTCTATCTTCAAAGCCATTTGATAGCATTGGCAGACTGTTTTGAAGTTTACTAAGCTCATATCTTCTTGGATAGACCACTTGAGCCCATTCAAGTACCTTGCTAGCTTGATGTTCTCATCTTCAACCACTTTTGATCTTAGGCACAATTTTTGAAACTCCTCAGTTTATTTTTGGACATCCATATCTTTTTTCCTCAGATTATGTCTTCTCCTATGCAACTGAACTTCATAGTCATCAGGAAGATAGGTCTGCCTTATCTTGGTTACCATTCCTCTCCATGAAACTATGGGACCTTTGCCTTCTTTCTCTCTTTCAGATTGTACAAACTTCCACCATGTGAGAGCTGCTCCTATCAACCTTGACTTGGCCACCTTTACCTTTTGGGCCTCTGTTATACCATCACATTCAAACTGATTTTCAATGCTCTCAATCCAGTCTACAACTGAATCGAGATCCATTTGTCCACTGAATAGTGGCACACCCTCCAATGCTTTGCCACTTAAGGCCTGCAGTGCTTTCAAGAAGGGTTCCTCTACAAGAATAGGATCAGGCTTTGGAGCTTCCTCCTCCAAGTCCTCTTCTTTTTCCTTTGCTTCCTACTCTTCCTTCTGCTCTATCTTTTCCTTCACTTTATCTGTTGTCTCATGGACTTCATCCAAGAGCTTCTCCACTTGAGATAACCTTTCCCTCAACAACCGATTATCTTCCTCTTGTTCTTCTACTTTTTTAGCCAACTCAGCATTAGTCACCATGGTTCTTTCCTCTGGTGTGTTCTCTCCTACTGATTTAGTGGGCTGCAACATCAATCACAAGCCTTGAATCAAATGTTAGCTCTAATACCAATATGGTGTATGATACTCCAAGGTTTGCTTGCACAAACCAATAAGAAGACTTCACTCTGCCTTCCACCAAGAACTTGCCAACCTCTAGGCCCTGTCTTGACTTAATTCATCAACCGAACCTTGCTTCAACTCTGTTCCAAGAGTTTCAATCCTTGTGCTTAACCTTGGAGGACAAACACCTCTTGAATCTGGTCTCTTCTTCACAACACCTAGAAGGATCTAAGTGCAAGCATCAACATCTGACTTGAACTCTTTGCAGGGGAGATAGAAACTCCATTTCCTTGCATTTCACATGCAATTGAATGCATCTTGAAAGTTCTTTAGCTTTCAATTTACCCAATCTCAAGTTCTTGCCTTGAAGAGGCCTAATTTCTACTAGCAATTACTAGTCAATTTTTTGCCTTTTGTTCTTAAACTTGACAAACAACCTAGCAGATAAAAGGAACTTTCAGATACCTTTTTTAAAGGTTTAAATCTTTCACTGGGTTTGAGACCCCTACCTCATCCGTACAGTGGATTCCTATGATTAAGGACAAATAGGCTAATTAGGCCTAATTCTTAGGGTTTCAATGTTCTACTGCTAATATCTCCTCCAAATGGCTTAATCAAGATTCAATCCTTCTAACTTCTTTGTGTTAGGTCATTCCACACCTGGAACTGTACTTTTTTCGTACAGTGGTACCTTCCCCTACCTATTCTCTTTGTCTTTTCTTCCTCAAACCTCTAACCAGGCAGTCACAACTCGCCTAGGGTTTGATATTATAAATCATTGCTTGCCTTCCCATGAATCCTTTTGCTAAGTATTTACAATAGACTAGCTCCCATTCCATATTCCACCAATCTCAGGGAAATCCCATGGTTAGTGTTTATGGGGGAGCCATGAAAAGATTTCCTGCTCAAAACAAAGAAACCTAACACCCTACACTCTAATCTAAGAATTAGAAACAGTAAATCTACACTAAACAATCTTTATACAAGATGAAAGTTACACTATATTGCCCAATGAACATAGATTCAGTGCTAAAACAATATGTACAGTGCCTTCAAGATCTCTTCTTTTGAAAACACACGGGTAAACACAGGAAAATGCAGATTTCTTTTTTTCACATCAAAACCAAAACTTGAATACAATGCCACTAACTCTTCTCTACGAGTCACCACACCTATGTTGAAGCCTTTTCCATGTTTTAAGGGAAATTGCTCACCACCATACCCCTGATTTTAAGGGAATCCAAGACAACTACTAAGTTACATGCAACCAAACAATGTTGCTATGCAATCTTTGCAATATTCTTGCAACCTTGCCATCATCCTTCATCTTAGGATCACTAACTCCTTGATTCCAAATCAAAAACTTCCCTAACTGCCTCTAGGAATCCTTTAACAACGTAGATGCGATCAACACACATTAAATGCTTACATTCTAACATCTGCTGTCCAAAGCTAAGAACAACATTTAACAACATTGATGAAATTAGTCCTAATGCCTAACTCATCACACACCAACAAGACCTACTACGGTCCAAACTAATCACACAAACACCCTGACTTGGCTAAGGTCAGGTACAAGCCAAAATTGAAGACAAACCAAAATGGAGTTAAGCCAAGGTGCTCCTACACCAGTGGGTGAGTGGGTGAGTGGGAGAGAGGGTGGGAGAGTCAGAGAGCATGGGAGAGAGTGGGAGAGAGGGTGGGAGAGAGAGGGAGAGAGGGTTAGAGAGTTGAAGAGCATGGGAGAGAGTTGGAGAGACTGGGAGAGTGGGAGAGAGGGTGGGAGATGGTGGGAGAGAGTGGGAGAGTGTGGGAGAGGGTGAAAGTGTGTGCGAGATAGGGTGGGAGTGGGTTGGAGTGGGTCTACCATATAAATATTTTAAAAAACTAAATTTATTATAATGCGAGCAGGTTATTTATAAATAGAGAGATGGCCATTTAGTGAGAAATAATGTGAGCGCATTATAACACGTGCACGTTATTTCTTGCACTAAAAATGGTTAAAAAACACAATATACCCATGATGCCAGCTCACATTTTGCATATTCTCCTGGTTCTACGCGTGCTTCGACAAAAAGTAGCTTTTTGGTGATTGAGTGAAGTGTGCATGCATGATATTTAGATTCCACCACCTTTTTCATGATATTTCCATCACCTTTGCATGAAATAGCAGAGTTTTCATGTTGGAAGGCATGTAATATGAATTCAAGTTTGAATTGCAGTGATAACAGATATACAATTGAATTTTGGAGGGGAACAATCTTTTGAAAAGGTAAAAATTTTGAGGAATTTGAGGAAAGAAGAAGAAAAGGCTACATAATTGGGTAGAACTCCTCCATTTGAAACTTTGGTTTTTTAGGTATGTGAAGTCTTTGTACATTTTCTTTCATTCTATTATGGCTTGCTTTCATTTTTGTTGTTTTGCTTATTCCATGTTGATCAAATTGTTTGTTTGTCATGTTACAACCTTAGGTTGTCAATAGACATTTTAAATTACACAATTCAATACACTTTCCTATTACATTTTTAAACCACATCTCTTTGAGGCATTTTGTTAAATTTAACAATTGACTCTTTGTGTATGCTTCCAAAGATTTCATTGAGGTATTTTGTCAAACAGCTATACAAACCAGCTGATTTCCTTGTCTATGCTACCAAATTTTCCATACATGCCTCTAAAAAATTGGAATATACTCCTAATGCATGCTCAAATAGGTTTCCAATACAAAAACCCTCAATTTGCTCATAAATATCTAGGGTTTTCTATATTTCACATCTCCAAGGCCTTCCTGATGCAGAGCCAAGGTGAAGATTAACTCATAACAACCTAATGTCAATTCAAATACTAATGCAGACAAGGTGGAGCAACACAACAACCAGCCCAATTTGATCAAATCCATGCAAAGAAACAACCTTCAAAACTTCATTCTCCCAAACTGCCCAAAATAATATCCTTTGCTTTCTAGGTCTCGAAATTCATCGAATGGACCTATCTTTTAGAGAAGTCCATAAAGGTCCAACACATCATCCATTTAGCACCCACTCAGACCCCAAGTATAATGCCCAACAAATCACATAAGGTTCCCTTACAACAGTATGGAGTTTCAATAGGTTACCCTACCCAAAGGCTACTAGATTAGCCCCATTTTACAAAGGAGGTCCCTCTTAAAGACTCTATTTTTACTCCAAACCAATGGAGAGTCATTTGATATTTTCTAAAACAACAAAATCCATGGTTAGTTCCCAGACACAAACATTCTAAAGTGTTGTCTCAGCAAACCCTCCTTTTACATGCTAAAACCCAAGGGTTTATTGAAAGTCATATACCCAAGCCTTTCCAAACCTCCACAAAGAATCAAACACCTTCCAAATACCCTGCACAAACTTAAAATTTCATTAGATCAACAAGTTCTTCATCATTTTGACAAACCCCACCATCTAGCCTTCAAATTCACAAGGAAAATTGACTTTTCCAGCCCTAGGCATCACTCCTACTCACTCAAATGAACAAACCTACACAAAATAGACCCTCAAACATTTAACCCTACCTATTATGATCCATTCCACTGAGTTACAATACCTACAAAAGGTGGAATGGATCAAGCTTGCATTCTTTGTACTCTCAAACCCTTAATTTCTAAGTTACAGAGGCAGTCTTTGAAAATCTACTCTAAAACCCACAAAACTAAATGGTCAAGCCTCAAATTTGATGGAAATCATAGTAGACTCACTACACTATCATTCCCAATTCATTTCATGCCACAATATTCATTTTACGGATTGTTTATTGCCAACAAAATTTAGAAAAATAGGGAAAAACGTGGAAACAACAAAAGATTTCATTCAAATTTTCAAATGGAGTCATGCCAACCTCCCTCCAACATTTACATGGCCTTTTTAAAGGAACTCCAACCTCTACAACTGCCTAAAAACACCTTAGAACTTACCTTTACCAACTTGACCTTTCAATTCCCTTTTTAGTGCAACTTTGCATTTTTTTCTTTTTTTGTAATTTTTTCACTTTTTGACACTAAAACTGACTTTCAACTATTCTAATGGCCTTATTATGGCCTCATCACACTACTTTGACCTTTACATTTCCATCTTATAGGTATTTTCATGTTTATGCCATTGAAGGCTTCATTCCATCATATTGACAACATTTGCCAAGACATGACAACTTCATAAACCTATCAACCTAACATGACTCAAAACACTTCCTAATGGTATTTTGAGACCTTATTACATCACACTCATGATTACAAAGAAAAAATTCATCACTTGACCACCTAATGGTCCTAGCTTTCCTTGGTGCTCCTGCACCATACATCTGGCCATGAAAGCTTTCCAAGTCTCTTGGAATTCTGCAACACCTTGACCTACAACAAATCTCTAATGATCCTCCTTGTTCTTGCCATTTCTCCATCTTTCCTTCATCTTCACCTTAGGCTTGGCCTTGTCCTTGCAAAACAATTCCTCTCTTGACTGATCACCTTGAACCTGCACCTTCCTGCTCTGTCCTATCATCCATGGTTGCATCCAATTGCTCCTAACTTGTTCCATGGTGTCACTTACTTCCAAACAGTCCACTCTCTGTCCTATTATTTTTCACCCTGGGCTTCACCTCCATCAACATGATCATCAAAACAAGGAAGTAATAAAGAACTCCCTTCACTTTTTTCCTCTTATCCATCCTCTTCACCATCTACTTTAGGTTCTCCCATCTAGGAACCATTGCCACAACTACATACAATTTCCACATCAGTACTCTTACCCATCTAGGACCATCCACTATCCTAGCCTCATCTTTTACTGTCTTCTCCATTTCATTTGGAGATCACACTCTCACCTTTCCTCTAGCCTTCACTTGGCCAACCTTTATCAACATCTCTTCCTTAGTCTCTTCCATCTTTGAGTCATTCAAACACTTTGTATTTTCAATTTCACCTTTTATGGTGACTGCACCTTCTACAAACTCTGTCTTAGACCTTTCCTTTGCTTTTTTCCATTCCACTTGATGCATCACATCCTCTGATCTCTTATCCTCCATTGAACTCTTTTCCAACACTGTATTTTTAGGCTCTTTATCTTCTTGTCCCTTTAGTGGACCACTTACTGCATCTACCATGCTTTCCACGCACTTATCTTTATCCTCAACTATCATACATTCTTCCACTGGCGTTTTATCTAGGCTCTTTGCAACTTCCATTTTTATGACCTGCATAAAAAAAAATTTCTTGTCTTCCTTTTCTTGCCCCCTACATGGGTTCTTTGCATCTAGACTTTGAATCAAATCTCACTTTACCTCTATATCTTCTGATTTAAATGTCACTATTTCTATAATGCTTGTCTTCTCCTTGTCTCTCTTTATTTGCAAGGGACACAACACTACCCCTATCATAATTTCTTTATTCTTGACAAGCCCTTCATGGCTTTCCTCAATCCATCCACACTCTTTTACCTCTGCCTTCTTTCCCTTTTCCTCTGAGACCTTCTCATCATGTGATCTTCCATCTTCTTTGTCATTATTTTGTTGCTTTCCATCTTTCCCTTTCACTGGACAATCCATCTCTTCCACCATGACCTTACTAGGCCATTCTCGCCTCTTCTCCATCTTGTCTCCACTTATCTTTCCTTTTCCTTGCATTAGGGTCTCTACCCCAAGGTTCTTCACCTCACATTTCTTTTCATCGGGTCTGCATACCTCTTTTTTTACTGTATTAGACTGTTATACACCTGTTCCTGCCTTTTCTTGACTAAAATCAGTCCTTTTCTTGTCTCCAACCTACTTTCCAAACATGTCTAGATACTATATAAAGGATTCCCTTTCTCTTATCACTATTTCTCCATCCTTTTTCCTTTCTAACATTACTCCTTTGTCTATGTTTTCTAGCTCAACTCTTTTCTTTGTGTAAGTAGTTGCACCTTCACCATGTTTATCTTCCTCATGCTTGAGGAACTCCTTCCTTCCCATCATCCCTATCCTTGCCATTTTGTCTTGTTCCCTGTCATCTCCCTGCAATGGGGTTAGCTTGAACTTGATTCCATCTTTCACAATATCATACTTGAAAAGAAACCACTTCAACTTCGGAAACTAACATTTGAAAGAGGTGACCGTTGGTCTCCCTCTTTAATAGACTTTTACAACCCTTCACTATTAGTTAATTTGACTTGACTTAGCACTTTTTGCATAGGTAAAATTATTCATCATGCTAAAGAAACGAACTATTAAAAGGAGAAAACTAACAGATGATAAGCTCCAAGCCTTTAGAGATAAAGAGAAAAAATGGATGAGGGAATATCATGAAAAACATAAATTGGGAGGGATTGATGAAAACAAGCCAGTTGAAGAGGAACCTCAACCATCAAAAAGAGAAAAGAAATTGGAAGCACAAAGGGCACGAATTCGAAAGAGTCATGCTAGAGGAGATGCAAATACCGTAGTTGGAGACGCACCCTCTACTGCAAGTGAATACGAAGGGACACCATTAAGCATAAGTGAATATGGAGGGAAACCATCTACCACAAGTGAGTATGGTTGGACACCATCCACCACATCTAAAGTTGAGAGTACATCATCACTCAAATTTGATGAACAAGGTATGCCATCATCCCCACGTTAACCTCAAGGTATGTATTCTATTCCTCCCTCGGTAGAAGGTATGCAATCTTGCCCACCTCAATTAAATATTGATAAAATTGCTAATGTTGAGATGTATGTACCTAAGAGAACACCACCTATAATTTAGTGTA
This sequence comes from Sequoia sempervirens, assembly GCA_007258455.2. Taxonomy (NCBI): domain Eukaryota; kingdom Viridiplantae; phylum Streptophyta; class Pinopsida; order Cupressales; family Cupressaceae; genus Sequoia; species Sequoia sempervirens. The sequence continues at coordinate 17,476,163 of VDFB02193867.1, read as the reverse complement.
GAAAGCCAAAGTTTTTGATTAATATTGATGAGGATATTTTGTAGCACATGGAAGGTAAGATTCCAGAATGCACTTGTAGAAGATATGCTAATAAGATTTGGAAAATTTTCTTTGAAAGGATAAATGAGACTAGAAGATGTCAACTATTTGTTTAAATGATGTGGGGTTTAAAGTACAGAAACATCATGAAGACTCTTGGGTTGAGAACATCGAATGCATCAAGTGAAAACACTATTGTGAAGAATCTAATGGATGCTTATGAGAGTGTGGGTAAGACCTCATGCACAAAGGATAGTAATGTCACCCGACATGTCATTACATCAAAATGGTAAGCTATCAAACAAAGAGATTTCATCTCATTAAAAGACAAGTGAACAAATGGGAATTAGTAGAAAAACTTTATCAAGAGTTGTTCAAAGGCGGCAAAGAATTGAGGGCACCGATTCAAATGAATTATGGGAATTCTCGGGAAGACTGCCACATAAAGCTAGAAAAGTTGTTGAAGCATTGACAATACTAATTGAATATTATTGGAAGAATAATACAAGGCCATCTCTGAATCAAAGGGATGTTGTAAGAAGGAGAATTGGTAGTCAGAACCGTGATCAACATCCAAAGCATTTTTTGGATACGACTCAAACCCAATTTTTTCATAAATTTCAAAATGCTTATCCTCAAATTAGTATTTCTCAAAGATTATTTGAAATGCTTAAACCTTTTTATGTCAAGATAAATCACACACTCACTACTTGTTGTTGTAGACTACATAGTGAATTTGATAACCATTATGATTTTTATTGTTCTATATGTTTAGATTTGTATACTGATGATGTTTTGCAGGATTGTGGCATAGAAGCCCCGCCAAAATCTTCAAGAGAGTTCTTATCAAAAAATTTATGTCAAATAGAGGATGGCCAAATATTCTACAGGAGAACATGCTTGGATGGTTCATGCGAGCGTTCTGGTGGCTTGCAACGAATGCGAGTATGTCAACATATGGAAAGCACAGATGAGGTGGGGCATAAACTAGTAGATTTTGGGAAGTATAAAATAGTGGAATACACTACAAAAGATGGGTCTCAAGAAAAAAGGTGTGATTTGGTTATTGAGAAGATTCCAATGTATCAGTTTATGTCCATGTTTCATGAGAATCTAGTGTATGAGTATGCAAGGCATACCCATAGAGCCAGATGGTTGGACACACAATTCAAGCTATGCAAGGACACCTTTCCAGTTGGCAGCATAGTATCACTGGTTGAATTTGTAGAGAACTGCACTCTATAGCCACAGTGTGAGGTGTAGTCACAGTATTACAAATCTACACAGGTTTCAATATTTGTGCACATAGCATTCATTCATGCAATTGATAGTACAGAGGACGAAAGGAAGGTATTGAGGGAGTATCACTTTTATATTAGTGATGATTGGACACATTCTCTAGAGGTCGTACAAGGTTGCTTCTAGATGTTCTATAGTGATTTGGCTCGAAGGGGCATAGCATACGGTTGACATATAATATGGTCAGATAACTGTGCAGCATAGTTCAAGAATGCGTGCATGTTCTACTGGTTGTGCAGGATGCATCTCACTCCAGGTGTTCAACATATGTGGAACTTTTGTGAGGTCGGGCATGGAAAGGGGGAGCATGATGGTGTAGGAGCATGCATGAAAAGAGCATTAGCACGAGAAGAGTTAAAGTATAAAGACAGTGCAAAGTTGACAGGTGCAAGTTCAATCATCGAGTGGTGTAATGCTTCAATGGGTCCAGGTAATGAAGGTATGTCTTTAGTTTGTAGATTTTTTTGGTTGATGGATGATACTAAGATTGCACCATATGAGGATTGTTGTACATTAACAGGATCGAGTGAGCTACACTCTTTCCTTAGCTCAAATATAGGTTCATGGAGTGTCGATACATGTAAGATGGCATGCTTTTGTTCTTCATGTACAATGCAAGCCTGGAATGATTGTGAGTCAGGGGAGTGGGTTGACAAATGGTTGACAAGTTATCTTACCCCACTTCACACATATCACCCTCTGACGACATTGGAACTAACACAGATGGAATCATCGGTCGACTTTGACCACATATTAGATCTAGTTCAACCAGGTAATATATCTACTTGCTTAGTTTTTCAAATTCCATATTGTTGTCTTACTTTGTACTGTATTCATAATGTTGACTAATTTCAAGTGATTTTATGCACATATCAATGCAGGGCATGTTTATGTAGTTATTGCAAATGAAGAAAATGAAGAGGGAATAGACTATTACTTGTGTCATTGTGTTGAGTCTAAAAAGAAATTGGAAGCCCTAGTTATAGATGGAGAAAACATCGAATACCCTACAGGCTCAGTTGTTGTTACTGGAACATGGCTTAGAAGGTACCCACATAAGAGTGTTAAACATTGGCTGTTTGAGGACTTTGACACGCATCGTAAGATTCTTCATTACTCAAACCTTGTTGTGGCATCTAGTGTTCATTTTAGCAAATATGGGGGCAGACCTTTGAACAATACCTTATGGAAGGTCTGTGAGTCTGACCATGAGGCAATACTTGACACAATAAAGAGTAGAGCAGATCTAGATGGTTCATTAGATTAATTTGTAAGTATATGCACAATGGTTCTTATTAATTTATACTTGTATCCATGTTAATTTGTTTGATTCCAATTATATCATGTCTTATTTTACTTTGCGTATCTGTAAGTAACCCGGTAAATATTGAATGGTGTCCCCTTGCAGAAAATGCAGATTTATGAGCCATCCAAGAGAATCTCAGGCATAAAATCAATGCAACATCCCTATTTTGATGATCTTGACAAATCTCAATTATGATTTTCAGCCATTAAAAAAGTGTGTGTGAAGCTTGGTGAGGGAATTTCAAGTTATTCATTTGAAGTTAACCTTATTGTGAGCACCTATGATGTAGACATTATAGGAGCATCTCGAATTTCAAGATATTCTAGATTCATGAGAGGTGTTGTGTGCAATAGTATCTTGGAACTCGCAGTGAAGATGTATGAGCAGGAGTGACTAAGTTGATAGACTGCCATGCCTATCTATAAGTGCCTTCCATCTATTTTCATTTCATTTCCATTTTGGACATCAGTTGTTTCTTTTTATTCTTTTACTTTTCCTATCTATAACTAAACTAGTAAAATTGATTGGTCTCTCCTTGCAGAAAATGCTGATTTTGGAGCCATCGAAGAGAAAATCAGCCAAAAAAGCAATGCAACATCTTTATTTTGATGATCTTGACAAATCTCAATTTTGATTTCAAGCCATTATAAAAGAGTGTGTGAAGCTTTGTGAGGGAATTTCAAGTTTCTCATTTGAAGTTAACCTCTAAATGAGAACCTATGATGTAGGCATTATAAGAGAATATCGAATGTATGAGTGACATTGTAAAATATATGTGAGAACAGAGTACCTAAGGCATTGTAATGAGATTTACTTGTAATGACATTTACTGAAATAATGAAATTTGGTGTAGGGGGACCAAGGTTATTGACCAAATTTGGTTCACGAAAATATTTTAAGTTAGTTTTGTGTTATGAGTTTTGTCAATTGAATAAGGTCATATCACATCCACAATTGATTTATAATGTAATATGTCATGTTAGTTACAAAAAGAACAGTTAGGCATGATTGGAAAGATGCATAATCATTTGTAAAGGCTATTTATATCAATATTTGAATTTGTAGCCTTTTGAAGGAAAATGTTTGAAAATGGTTGTAAATGTACTATTAGTGAGATTGAGATTGTTAACCTTTAGAGAGTAGTAGTATTTATGTTGATGAAATTTCCTTTAGATGCAAGGATTCAAAGCACATCAACCATGTGGTACAAATGATTAAATCCCAAAGACGATCTGTAGCAATGAAAGAGTTTGAAAAGATAGAGAGAGTTACACTGGTGACTCAGGAGAAACTTTAGTGATGTAGAGTCAAGATGGAGAAGACTCAAACAAATCAGATTTTAGTAAATCAACAACCTTTGTTATTTCATTTGGCCATCTTGGAACAACTACCAACAAAAACGCTTCGAAACTGAACAATTTGGCTTAAATTTTAGAGAATGCCTCTCAAGGACCATCTCATCATCAATATAGCATCTACTAAAACCCCCAACACCATTCCCAAGCCAAACATACAAGGTTTCTTTACAATTTCTTGGAGATCCTTCAAACTGCCCTGCAAAAAGGCTATAAAATTAGCCCTATTTTACAAACAAACTGCTCTTTAAACTTCTTATAACCCCACAAGCTCTTGGAAAGTCATCAAATAGGTCACAAAACTCCCAATTCCATAGGTTTTAGAAAAGCACTCAACCTCTAAGCCATAATTGATTTAAACCCTCAATTTTCTAACAAATACGTAGGGTTTTTATCATCTCACAACTCCAAGGCCTTCCAAACCTCACCAAAGCATCAAAAAAAATTTTTAGGGTCTACACACACATAATAAACCTTCACCTAGCCTTTAGACTTAGTAGATCTCAAAAACATCACTTTGGTTCCTCCATTTCAAGACAAAATCTGACATTCTCAACCTAAAACATCACCAGCCCTATAAACGCCTTACCATTATTAAAAGAGTTAAGGAAAATCGAAAAAAACATATTGTAAAACTTTCCTCTAAGTCACAATTCACCACAGTAGGAGGAAGGGCTCCATCACAAAAATTAAAGTAAACTCAAACCCTGCTAGTCTGTATAGGCTGAATAAAGAAAAATGGATTTTCCTTTCAGTAAAACAACCAAAGGTGTATCAAAACAGATTGGTCTATTAGACCTTATTCAAGACAAAAATACCTCAACATACTAACATTTACAAATTGTCCTCCCAATTTACCATCAAACAATCACAAATTGAGGGTGAGTTGTGGGTGCTCCTCCAATGTTTAGCTTTCAAAAACAAAGTCAATTAGGATGGAAGACGTCTGGATCGAGCTAGCATTTGGTGGAAGAGGAAGAAAGATGACTAGAACTCTAGAGGCCCACCATACTAGATTTTGGTATTGAACCATGAGAGTAGAAGAGAGATCTGATATCATGTATCAAAACATTAAGCATGCATTACTCCAACCAACGAAGAAGTAGATGATTACTTTGGTTCATTTTCATTTGCATAACCATATCAAGGAATGGGAACCAAGAAGACCAAGGATGTCCAGTTTTATGTGGAGGTAATGGATGTGGTCCAAAATTTAGGAGGGTCAAGAAGGTCAATGTATGATCTTGATGAAATTGAGGAAGAACAACAAGAGAGGGACAAGAAAATAAAATCAATACAGAGTTTCAAGGTTTTGTCGAGTGAGTAAGAGAGCTATGGGAGCAGCCTCATCTAAAATATTTTGAACTAGACTTTGATATGTACCATTTAGAGAGCTTGGTTTTCATGGAGTTCCTTTCAAAGTCTCTTCTTTTATTATTCTTATGGTAAAATGATTGGTAAGTTGTTGGAATTACCTTTCTTAGTAGTAATCGCTATTAGTCAGATTGAGATTGTTAACCTTGAGAGAGCAGGACTTGGGAAAAAGGAATTTGATATGGCTATTGCTTTCAAAGACTTCAAGCAGGATGTACTCTACATTGAGATCATTCCTCAATCTTCACTTGATGGCATCAAGGAATAGATGAACTCCATGGTTATAAAGTATTATGAAAGCAGGATGAACTTGTACTAGCAGGCAATTTTGAAGACTATTACTGATGATTCAAAGCACATCAACCATGTGGTACAAATGATTAAATCCCAAAGATTATTTTTAGCAATGAAAGAGTTTGAAAAGGCAGAGAGAGCTACATTGGTGACTCAGGAGAAATTTTAGCTTTCAAAAAAAAAAAGCCAATTAGGCTGGCAGATATGTGGATCAAGCCAACATTTGGTGGAAGAGGAAGAAAGATGACTGGAACTCTGGAGGCCCACCATACTGGATTTCAATATTCAACCATGAGAGCAGAAGAGAGAGTTGATATCATGTATCAAAACATTCAACATGCATTCTTCCAGCCAACGGAGAAGGAGGTGATTACTTTGCTTCATTTTCATTTGCATAACCATATCAAGGCGTGGGAACCAAGAAGACCAAGGATGTTGAGTTTTATGTGGAGGTAATGGATGTGGTCCAAACTTTAAGATGGGAAAGAAGGTCAATGTATGATTGTTAACCTTGAGAGAGTATTTATGTTGAGGAAATTTCCTTTAGATGGAAGGATTCAAAGCACATCAACCACATGTGGTACAGATGATTAAACCCAGAGACGATCTGTAGTAATGAAAGATTTTGAAAAGGAAGACAGAGCAACACTCGTGACTCAGGAGAAACTTTAGCTTTCAAAAACAAAGTCAATTAGGTTGGCAGACATGTGGATTGGGCCAACATTTGGTGGAAGAGAAAGAAAGATGACTAGAACTCTGGAGGCCCACCATACTAGATTTTGGTATTCAACCATGAGAATAGATGAGAGAGCTGATATAATGTATCAAAACAATAAGCATGCATTCTTCCAGCCAGCAGAGAAGGAGATGATTACTTTGCTTCATTTTCATTTGCATAACCATATCAAGGCATGAGAACCAAGAAGACCAAGGATGCCGAGTTTTATGTGGAGGTAATGGACGTGGTCCAAACTTTAGGAGGGAAAAGAAGGTCGATGTATGATTGGTGCAAGAGCACCATTCAATAGGTTTTTTTCATCAAGGAAAATAAGAATATCATCAATTTACTAAAATCGGCCTGAACTTGTACATTTGAAGGTTTTGAGTCAATAAAAATGGATTTTTAACCCATTCCTCTTTCGATAGCCTTTGTAACTTGAGGAATGGGTCTGAACTAACATTATTAAGGTGTGGGAATGATGTGTTAGTGTTGGGGAGGTCTGAAAGTGAGATGGGTGTGAAACCCATGTGTGTAAAAGTGAGTTTTGTTTAAGAAAAATAGTGGTTTTGAAGAGTTAAATTGTGTTTTTGTGTAGAGAAGCATTATTTTATGATTGTTTGAGCTTGTGTAGGGTATTACAAACTTTTTTGAGTAATTTATAGGTTGTGGTTAGCTTTGGAATTATCATTTTCAATAAACCCCTAGGGTTTAGGCTACAATAGAGGGTTTTGTGGTTTACCCATTGTACGGTGGTATAACTGAGATCTAATTGTGGATTTTGAACTTTTGAAACCTTAGAATTTCTACCTCAAGAGTTGGTAAAGTTTGGATAAGTTTAGAGTATAAACCCTTTGTTCAACTGGATCGATCCCTTAAGGGTCAAAAGGGAAAAATGGCTGCAAACTTTAGCATGAGGTCAATCAGACACTGTGACGCTTAGAAACTTCTCATCTAATCCGATGGGATAATGTTGGGCCCCTCTACAATAACCTCTCCCAGTTTTCATTTTCTCAAAGTGGTTTTCCCATGGTGTCCAGTTTTCAGTTGATGAAAAAAGTGTCAAATGAAAGCAGTGAAAAGTTGCAAAGTGGTGCAACTTTCGTTCTGCAACTCGTGTGACTAAACAGACTGTTCCAACACATCTGAATAGGAATTTTTACGCTAGGAATATTCCTCTTTCACACCAAAATATGCAGAATTGCTCCGAACTACGTTAAACCAGATCGATCCCTTAAGGGTCCAAAGGGAAAAATGGCTGCAAACTTCAACATGAGGTTACTAAGACACCGAGATGCTTAGAAACTTCTTGTTTGATCATATGGGATCACATTGGGCCCCTCTACAATAACCTCTCTTGGTTTATGTTATCTCAGAGTGGTTTTCCTATGGTGTTGAAGTTTCAGTTGATGAAAAAAGAGTCAAATGGAAATAGTGGAAAGTTGCAAAGTGGTGCAACTTTTGTTCTCCAACTCATGTGACAAAACAGACTGTTCCAATGCATCTGAATAGAAATTTTTATGCTAGGAATGGTCCTCTTTCACACCCAAACATGTGGAATCGCTATGAGCTACGTTCAACCAGATCAATCCCTTAAGGGTCCAATGGGAAAAATGGCTGCAAACCTTAGCATGAGGTTATTCAGACACCGTAATGCTTAGAAACTTCTCGTATGATCCCATGGGATCGTGTTAGGACACTCTACAATAACCTCTCTCGGTTTTCATTATCTCAGAGTAGTTTTCCCGTGGTGTCCAAATGATGGAAAAAGTGTCAAATGGAAGCAGTGAAAAGTTGTAAAGTAGTGCAACTTTCGTTCTGCAACTCATGTGACCAAACAAACTGTTCCAATGCATTCGAATAGGAATTTTTATGCTAGGAATGGTTTTTTTCTTCACCGAAACACGCGGAATCGCTCCGAGCTATGTTGAACTAGATCGATCCCTTAAGAGTCCAAAGGGAAAAATGGCTACAAACTTCAGCATGAAGTTACTTGGACACCGTGATGCTTAGAAACTTATTGTATAATCCTATGAGATCATGTTAGGCCCCTCTACAATAACCTCTCTCGGTTTACATTATCTCGGAGTGGTTTTCCCATGGTGTCAAAGTTTCAGTTGATGAAAAAAGTGTCAAATGGAAGCAATGGAAAGTTGCAAAGTGGTGCAACTTTCATTCTGCAACTCATGTGACCAAATGAGCTATTCCAACGTGTCTGAATAAGAATTTTTACACTAGGAATGGTCCTCTTTCACACACAAACACGCGGAATCACTCTGAGCTATGTTCAAACGGATCGATCTCTTAAGGGTCCAAAGGGAAAAATGGCTACAAACTTCAGCATGAGGTTACTCAGACACCATGATGCTTAGAAACTTCTCATCTATTCCCATGGGATTGCGTTGGGTCCCTCTACAATAACCTCTCTTGGTTTTCATTATCTCAGAGTGGTTTTCCCGTGGTGCATCCAGATTTTAGTCGATGGAAAAAGTGTCAAATAGAAGTAGTGGAAAGTTGCAAAGTGGTGCAACTTTCATTCTGCAACTCGTGTGACCAAACAGACTGTTCCAATGCATTCAAATAGGCATGTTCACACTAGGCATGGTCCTCTTTCTCACCCAAACACGTGGAATCACTCTAAGCTACGTTCAACCGGATCGATCCCTTAAGGGTTTGAGTGTAGTATGTTGAAATAGGCCATTCCACCCATTGTTCAGGTTGTCTCTCAGTGATATGGGCCTGATGTAAGTAGGATAGGGAGTAGGAATAAGAAAATAGCATTAGTAAGGGCATTGGAAGAGATTACTAACACTGCCCCTGTTGAAAATTCAAAATTGAGGCCCCTTAAAAGCGAGGCTACAAGAGGTGAAAAGAAGAAATTGCTTGAAATTAAGTTAGAATAGGTTGTAAATAGGGTGAGATTGTGGAGTTTGATGTGTTCAAAGGGTCTGCAAGGACAGGGGAGGTCAAAAGTATGTTATGGCATGACATGCCCTAGTTGGGAAAATGTTTTGAATGAAAAAGAGAGGTTTGAGGGAGTAAATGTGGGTAAAGTCAAGGGGCAACATAATTTGGTGGTCAATTAAGTTTGTGCAGGAAAAATGAAGAGTGTTGGAATAGGTTTTGAGGTTTAGGTTTTGGTGTTTGGTTCGCCAGTTTGGCCAAAATTTTTTGGAGTGGGGTTCAGTTCGTTTTGGGTTCGTTGGTACAAAAAACATGTAAAAACAAAATATATATCTATACAACCTAGAAGCATGCATTAGGATTAGAATATCACATATCATCATATAAACAACAAAACCACCATAAACTTGAATGTCATTTAAAAAAACAAAATTGGCAAAAAACAAGTGTTTATAACCTGCAAAAAATTGTGAATAAAATCACACTGATTCTTGCGTGAAAAAAAACCATGAGACCATAGCTTGTTGCTTACTATTATGCTTTGATATATTTTTTCCAAGCATCCATAACTTGTTTGGAAGCACCTATTTTAGGCTTTTAGCCACAACAGCAAGGAGGTGAACTGTTTGATAAAATGCTTTGGTAAACATGTACGAAAAATGTGGTAGCATAGACAAGGCAACGAACTAATTGAGAAAATGCCTCAAAGAAATGTGGTCTCATGGTGATGGAATGGCATGACGAATGCAATGACAAGCAAATTACTATGGATTATCATGGCATTCCACCACCATTGAGACCACATTTCTTTGAGGCTTTTATTCAAACAGTTCGTTGTTGTGTCTATGCTATTGCTTATTATTATGCTTTGATATATTTTTTTCCAAGCATCCATAGCTTGTTTGGAAGCACCAATTTTAGGCTTTTAGCCATACCAGCAAGGAGGTGAACTGTTTGATAAAATGCTTTGGTAAACATGTATGAAAAATGTGGTAGCATAGACAAGGCAACACACTATTTGAAAAAATGCCTCAAAGAAATGTGGTCTCATGGTGATGGAATGGCATGACGAATGCCATGGCAAGCAAATTGCTATGGATTGTCATGGCATTCCACCACCATTGAGACCACATTTATTTGAGAATTTTATTCAAACAGTTCACTACCCTATCTATGCTATTGCTTATTATTATGCTTTGATAGATTTTTTCCAAGCATCCATAGTTTGTTAGGAAGCAAATATTTTAGGCTTTTAGCCATAGCAGCAAGGAGGTCAACTATTTGATAAAATGTTTTGGTAAACATGTATGAAAAATGTGGTAGCATAGACAAGGCAACAAATTGTTTGAAAAAATGCCTCAAAGAAATGTGGTCTCATGGTGATGGAATGCCATGATGAATGCCATGACAAACAAATTGCTATGGATTGTCATGGCATTCCATCACCATTGAGACCACATTTCTTTGAGGCTTTTATTCAAATAGTTCGCTGCCTTGTCTATGCTATTGCTTATTATTATGCTTTCATATATTTTTTCCAAGCATCCATAGCTTGTTTGGAAGCACCTATTTTAGGCTTTTAGCCATAGCAGCAAGGAGGTGAATTGTTTGATAAAATGCTTTGGTAAACACGTATGAGAAATGTGGTAGCATAGACAAGGCAGCGAACTGTTTGAAAAAATGCCTCAAAGAAATGTGGTCTCATGGTGATGGAATGGCATGACAAATGCCATGAAAAGCAAATTGCTATGGATTTTCATGGCATTCCACCACCATTGAGGCCACATTTCTTTGAGGCTTTTATTCAAAAAGTTCACTGTATTGTCTATGCTATTGCTTATTATTATGCTTTGATAGATTTTTTGCAAGCATCCATAGCTTGTTTGGAAGCACCTATTTTAGGCTTTTAGCCATAGCAGCAAGGAGGTGAACTGTTTGATAAAATGCGTTGGTAAGCATGTATGAAAAATGTGGTAGCATAGACAAGGCAACGAACTGTTTGAAAAAATGCCTCAAAGAAATGTGGTCTCATGGTGATGGAATGGCATGACGAATGCCATGACAAGAAAATTGCTATGGATTGTCATGGAATTCCACCACCATTGAGACCACATTTCTTTGAGGATTTTATTCAAACAGCACTGCCTTGTCTATGCTATTGCTTATTATTATGATTTGATAGATTTTTCCAAGCATCCATAGCTTGTTTGAAGAACATATTTAGGCTTTTAGCCATAACAACAAGGACGTGAACTATTTGATAAAATGCTTTGGTAAACATTTATGAAAAATGTGGTAGCATAGACAAGGCAAAAACTATTTGAAAAAATGCCTCAAAGAAATGTGTGGTCTCATGGTGATGGAATTGCATAATGCCATGAAAAGAAAATGCTATGGATTGTCATGGCATTCCACCACCATTGAGGCCACATTTCTTTGAGGCTTTTATTCAAATAGTTCACTTCTTGTGCTATGCTATTGCTTATTATTTTGTTTTGATAGATTTTTGCAAGCATCCATAGCTTTTGAAGCACTCATTTTAGGCTTTTAGCCATAGTAGAAAGGAGGTGAACTGTTTGATAAAATGCTTTGGTAAACATGTATGAAAATGTGTAGCATAGACAAGGCAGTGAAAGTTTGAAAAAATGCCTCAAAGAAATGTGGTCTCATGGTGATGGAATGGCATGACGAATGCCATGACAAGAAAATTGCTATGGATTGTCATGGAATTCCACCACCATTGAGACCACATTTCTTTGAGGCTTTTATTCAAACATCAGATTGTCTATGCTATCGCTATTATTATGATTTGATAGATTTTTTCCAAGCATCCATAGCTTGTTTGGAAGCACCTATTTTAGGATTTTAGCAATAGAAACAAGGAGGTGAACTGCTTTGATAAAATGCTTTGGTAAACATGTATGAAAAATGTGGTAGCATAGACAAGGCAAGAATTGTTTGAAAAATGCCTCAAAAAAATGTGGTCTCATGGTGATGGAATGCCATGACAATCCATAGCTTTTTGAAAGCACCTATTTTAGGATTTTAGCCATAGCAGCAAGGCAATGAACTATTTGATAAAATGCTTTGATAGACATGTATGAAAAATGTGTTAGCATAGACAAGGCAGTGAACTCTTTGAAAAAATGCCTCAAAGAAATGAGGTCTCATGGTAATGGAATGCCATGGCAATCAAAAGCATTTGATTTCCATGGAATTCCATCACCATGAGACCTCATTTCCTTGAGAAATTTTTTCAAAGAGTTCACTGCCTTGTCTATGATATTGCTTACTATTATGTTTTTGATAGATTTTTTTGAAGCATCCATAGCTTGTTCGAAAGCACTTGTTTTAGGTTTTCAGCCATAGCAACAAGGCAGTGAACTATTTGACAAAATGCTTTGGTAGACATGTATCAAAAATATGGTAGTATAGACAAGGCATTGAATTGTTTGAAAAAATTCCTCAAATAAATGTGGTCTCATAGAATGCCATGACAAGCAAATGCAATTGGGAGTTGCTCCTAGTTATTAGTTATGAAATGTGAAGTAATTGCATAACTGCTTAGGTTGACTTTTTAAAAACTATATTGTAATTGAAATTTTGTCATCTATCAGCATCTAGTTATTAGTTATGCAATGTGAATTAATGCTTTGAGTTTGAATCATGTGCAATGCAATGTAATCAACGGTATGAATATAAACTACAACAATCTATTTTTTACGATTTATTAGTTAAACTCTTTATTTTATTTGCTCTCTATATCTCTATGCTATGGAAATTCCTTTAAATTTTTTTAATTTTTTTTTTATCTCTTGTTCTACTTTTTTTACCCTTTTTTTTTAAATCTATTTTTTTTCCAATTTTTTCTAGACTTTTTCCCGATTTTTTCAAAAAATATTATACTTTTGGTTTTCCAAATTTTTCCCCAAAATACTTTTGATGCTATGGTATAAACACATATCTTTTTCTAATATCAAGGATACTTTTTTGAAACTTCCATGAATTGCTAATCTAAAAGGAAAAGTATTTTGCCTAATCTATATGCAGCCATGGTTTTGACATTGTCAAAAAGAGCAAATATGGACACCATCGATACAAAAGATTTGTATTAACCAAATAGCCATGTACACATACATCAATATATATCAATATAAGTATAAAATATAGTTACAAAATATTTATATAGGCTTACGCTCGAATGCCATATAGGCATACAATGTCAAATATATCCAATACAAGATATGTACAAAATTGCCATGTCTAGGCATACAATAAAGGGATTTGGAAGCAAAATTCATTTCTCTCCATGCTCTGGAAATAAATTATTTCCCTTTGTTTAGTGATCTGATGGCGATAATTCCATCACACATTTCTACTGTGCTCGAAGAGTGCTCCTGCTGCTCCTCCTATAGTTTAGCTCCTGGTGAAGTTTCAACTGTTACAATAAGAAGTAACGACATTAATATAGAAATGATATATTTAACAAAATAATCACTTACGGCCATCTCATGATCACTCTCCATGATGGAAATATTTGCATGTTGATGCTCAGGCATGCTCAAGCTCTGTATAAACCATCCAAATAGGAATTAAACTGTGAATCAATAATGGTTTGATTTTTCACTAGAACTAACATCTATAACAACAAATGTAAATTGAAATTTAGTAATTTTCCTCATACCTCCTCTATCAGAGCCATGGAGGATTGTATAGCCGATGAAACATTGATATCCATTGCCCTTGTAACATTTGGAGGTGTTCCCACAACCAACATCTTAAAATAAAACAACAAATTATTCAATCACAAAAGAGTTACAATAACGAGATCCATGTCATGACTTATAATGTATGAGATCTAATGAACAAAATTTTGAGTACAAGTATTAAACTATATATTTCTGGTAGGCCTTGGCAGTTTGATAGGAAGACCAAGCATGATGGGGAGAAGAACACATACTCCATTGTGAAGGATGGGAAGACTTACAACCTTTCACCTCTCCTAGAAGAAGACAAGGCAAAGCATGAAGGGCCTAGTGTTTTGATGGTGGGTGAGAAAGAGTTCATGAAGACCTTGAAGGAAGGAGGAGGAAGAAGATTCTTCCTGATTATGAAGCCAAAAAGTGAAATAGATCTGCCCACAAAGAAGAAGGAAGATGCACCAAAGGAAGTCTAAGAGTTGTTGGAAAGGTACAAGGACATAATGGTGAATGAATTACCTAGTTCCCTACCTCCCATTAGGGATATAAGCCACCATATTGATCTAATTCTAGGGGCTACATTTCCCAATAAGGCTGCATACAAGATGACACTGACTCAAAATGAGGAGATTGCAAGACAAGTGCAAGAGTTGATGGATAAAGGGCTAGTGAGGAAGAGTTTGAGCCCATGTGTTGTTCCTACTATCCTATCACCAAGGAAGGATGAGAATTGGATTCTTTGCACTGATTCAAGAGCCATTAATAGGATCACAATTAGATATAGGTTCCTGATGCCAAGAATGGAGGACCTCATGGATTGTCTATCAGGAGCATCTTACTTTTCCAAGATTGATCTAAAGAGCGGGTACCATCAGATAAGGATCAGAGAGGGGGATGAATGGAAGACAACTTTTAAGAATAATGAAGGGCTCTATGATTGGTTGGTGATGCCCTTTGGATTATCAAATGCCCCTAGTACATTTATGCACCTTATGAATGAGGTATTGAGACCTTTCATTGGAAAGTTTGTTGTAGTTTATTTAGATGACATCCTTGTGTTTAGCAAGTCTAAAGAAGAACATTTGAAGCACCTTGAAATGGTACTAACGAGGTTACAAGAGGAGAAGTTGTTGATCAACATGGAAAAGTGTGAATTCATGAATGAAGAACTAGTCTACCTTGGTTTTGTCATCTCCAAGGGGAATTTGAAGATGGATCCTTCAAAGGTGGATGCTATTCTTACTTGGCCAACACCAAAATCCATGGGAGATGTGAGAAGATTCCATGGACTTGCAAGATTTTATATAAAGTTCATCAAGAACTTTAGCCAAATTTGTGCACCAATCTTGGACACCATCAAAGGAGGTAACAAAGGTAAGTTTTCTTGGACCAATGAGGCTGATAAAGGGTTTGAATATCTGAAAATGAGAGTAGCACAATAGCCTATACTTGTGCTCCCTGATTTTGATAAAGTTTTTACCATTGAGTGTGATGCTAGCAATCAAGCAAGAGGGGCTATTTTGAGCCAAGAAGGAAAACCGGTTGCATTTTACAGTGAGAGGTTGAATGAAGAAAAGAGGAAGTATTCTTCCTATGATTTGGAATTGTATGCTATGGTCCAAGCCCTCAAAAATTGGAGGCACTACTTGTTAACTAAAGAATTTGTTGTTTATACTGATAATCATGTCTTGAGTTTTTTGAATGCACAGGACAAAATCAGTCATAGGCACATGAAGTGGGTAGAGTCTTTGCAAGCCTATACTTTCACAATAAAGCATAAGAAGGGCCAAGAAGATAAGGTGGCATATTCTCTCAGTAGAAGGGCACTTGTAGTGCAAGAGATCCAACTCCAAAGCATGGGGGTTGAAGCATTGAAGGATATGTATCATGAAGATTCAGATTTCAAGGAGGTATACAATGTTTGTGAGCAGCATTTGAATTCTTTTCATGGTGAATTTTCTGAATTTTTATTGTAGAATGGTTTTCTCTTCAAAGGAAGCCAATTGTGTGTGCATAAATGCTCAATGAGGGAGAATATCATAAAGGAGAAACACAGTGGGAGTCTTGGAGGTCACTTTGGCCTTGACAAGACCTTAGAACAAGTTAGGAGATTTTACTATTAGCCAAAGCTGCAGGTAGATGTGAGAAGGTATGTGGAAGGCTGCACAATATGTCAAAGGGCAAAGGGAACTTCATCAAATGCAAGACTCTATCAACCACTTCCCATTCCCAATAGGCCTTGGGAGTGTGTAAGTATCGACTTTGTCTTGGGGTTGCCTAGAACCCAAAAAGGTTTTGATAGTATCTTTGTGGTAGTTGATAGATTTAGTAAGATGGCACATTTTTTTCCTTGAAAATGTACCAATGATGCATCTCATATAGCAAGTCTCTTCTTTAAGGAGGTTTTTAGGATACATGGACTTCCTTTAAGCATTGTTTTTGATAGGGATTCTAAATTCATTGGCCACTTTTGGAGGACCTTGTGGAAGAAACTCAAGGCAAAAATCTATCCTTTATTTTAGCATACCATCCACAAACGGATGGACAAACTGAAGTGGTGAATAAATCATTGGGAAACCTCTTCATATGTCTTACCAAGGAGCATGGACAAGCTTGGGATCTAATTTTACCTCAAGCTAAATTTGAATATAATGACTCCATGAATAGGAGCATTGGTAGAAGCCCTTTTGAGATAGTCTATGGCATGCACCCTAGAGGGGTCTATGAACTAAGAGGTCTACAAGGAGTTTCTAGGAGAAGTGCTCAAGGTGAGGAATTTGCTATTACAATCAGGGATATTCATCAACAAGTGAAGGAAACCCTTCAAAATAATGTTGAGAAGTATAAGGAAAAGGAAAATTTAAAGAAGAGGAATGTCCAATTCAAGGTTGGAAACTTGGTGATGGAACACTTGAAGAAGGAGAGACTTCCAAAAGGAAAGTATACCAAACTCATGATGAAGAAGATAGGACCTTGCAAGGTGGTCTACAAGTTTGGCCAAAATGCTAATGAAATAGAGCTACCTCCTGGGGTGGCAATATCTCCTATCTTCAACATTTTTTACTTTTATCCTTTCAAAGCTTCTGTGATATGATTGAGTGCTTGGTTACTATCAAACTAATGATATGATTGATGTTACTAAATTTGGTTAAGGTGTATAAGACAGGTTTGGTGACTTTGATGGTTGGATGGGTGACTATTATGAAGCCTTTTGAGCAAATTGGCGATTAACCACAAGATAATAATCAAGATTCTATTGTAGCAGGAGTTTGTAACTTGTAAATAGACTATTGTAGTCAAAATATGGTAAGTACAATGCTTGATAATGGACTGATAACAGTGAGGTATGGTTTAGTTGATTTGTTGCCTTGGTGAATAAATGAAAGGATGAATTGTTCAAGTGTCAATAATTAGGTTTATGTTGTTTTTATGGTGGTTGAGAATGATGTGAATCTAATTGATCAAGTCAAAGTTTTCTTTAATATGGTTTTTTCTTTGAATGAGTCAATTGGAATACTAATTAGTGGAATGATGAATGATGGCCTATGGAATGGCTAAGAGAATTTGAGTGGATTGGATTTTGGTTGAATGAAAAGTAGATTTCTGATGAAATTATATTTGATCTTCTCCTGATTCTATTTGGGATTGAAATCCCTTGAAGAAATGATGTTGATGGTGTTTGTTGGATGCTCTGCATCAGATGTACCCTGATGATTGAGTGTTTTGATATGACGCTTTGCATCACTAACTTCCTTGTCTATGCTATTGCTTACTATTATGGTTTCATAGATTTTTTCCAAGCATCCATAGTTTTTCACAGTGGTGCACCTTTGCAAGCACATGCCTCCATGTGAAGTAATTGCACCATGTTGCTTATGTTGACTTTCTAAACAACTATATTGTACAGTTGAAATTTTGTCATCTATCAACATCTAGTTATTAGTTATGGAATTTGAAGTAATGCTTTGAGTTTGAATGATGTGTAATGCAATGTAACCAACAATATGAATATAAGCTACACAAATCTATTAAGTAGAATTCATTAGTTAAGTTCTCTTTATTCTATTACCTCTGTGTACATTTGAGTGAATCCACTGGCACTAGGAGGTGTTTGCTTGAAACCGCCAATATTAGCATGTTCAACATCCAAAATCACATGTATTAAAATGCCACTCACAAAACAATGCTATTAACATGTAATAAATTTATAATTGTTTACTAGTTACATACCCCACTGATAGGTGTACTACATAAATAAGTAGGTGGAGGACTGGTGTATCCAGACTCAACACTGTGACCCTGCAATTTTATTAAAATAATAAAACTAAATTATTTAATCATGCATTTTAGAATCAAAATTTAATAACTTAAATTCAATGAAGATGTTGAATTTTACCCGACTATCAATGCCATATGCACGATGCAAAATGTCATCTGTCCTCTCCATCCCCATAGTAGCATACAAATCCTATGTAGCAGCATACAGATCTTGCGTAGCAACATACGGATCTTGCATAGCAGCATACAGATCCTGCGTAGCAGCCTTTTGAGTGTTAGTGGGGTCATATGAACAAGTTACCCCACAAGATTGACACACAAGGGTTCGAAGGCCACCACCTAAAGAATCCCATGGATGGTGTTGTACAATAGGGCTAGTATGATGGATGACACTCTAGGTCAAAGTTTTGATCGCCTGCAATGTCTCTACGTCATCACTCTCCTTCGCAACAGTAGGCATAACAATGTGCTCACAAGGCAGCCTAGCAAGAGGTCATCTCCCTTGCCACACAGGATCTAGTTGTGCACTGGGCCTATCTTGAGCCAACCCCCCACCTCTCCCTTGGAACTCCCTCATATCAAAATAATTTGGGATTTGGTTCAATATGAACTCATTGTATAGTTTCCTAAGAAAATATTGGGGGACTTCACAATTATTGCATGGTGGGTAATCAAAGACCAAGTACCACCTATCATAAAAATGATTCCTAATCTCTTGGTGGTGGCACCAATGAATAAGAAACCTCTTCGCATTGAGGCTAAGATTTTGATTTGTTCTAGGGTCAATGAATAGAGAACACAAATCACCTTTAGTAATTTTTAAATCTTTTACTTGTTTATATGATAGTTTATTTGCATAATATGCCCTAGCTGCCTACCTCCTATCTTACCATCCCATTATTTGTTGGGTTATTGAATCTACATTTTTTAACATCTCTTTCATTGAACTTTCTAGTGTCATTCTTTCTTTAGTTGAAGCATTTGGGTCACTCAACCTACTGATAAGATCCTTAATTTGTTTTTTGTTATTTTCAATTTCACTCCTCAAATTTTGTTGAGTGTCAGGAGGGTGTTGAGTGATTGGTGGGGGAGGTTGATTTTGTTGAGGAGGATTTTCCTGTTCTTCTTGTTGAGGATTTTTAGGATTATTTGCATCTCCTACAAATTAAAAAAAAAACAATCAAATCTAACCTAAAACAAACAAAATCAACTTGAAACTAAGAAATTCAAAAAAAATAGCAAACAATACTTGCCTCCTACACGTCTTCGTTGTCATTGCACCATCTTTGCAAATGAAAAGCAACTATTGTTGATGAATTTTGAAGAATGCCTCCTCCTAGAACGCAAGCATGAAAATGAGGGTTTTTGGCCGCCGACAGAGCAAAAAAATAGAAAAGAGAAAATGAATAGCTTTCACTTTTTTTTTGCTTTTAAAATGAAATAACACAAGCGCGTTATAACGCACTCATGTTATGTCAATTTCCAATCTTTTTTTGAAGTTGGCCACAAAAGTGTAACCCAACTTCATGCACCTGCCCATAGATCTTCCACTAAGGCTTCTAAAATTCCAATAAAAAAAAAATTCATATTCATGATAGGTATTCCAATAATATCCCTCCTAATTGTGAGAGTATCTTAACTCAATAAAATTGAAATCATTGGTCCATATATATTAATATCACTTTTCCTAATCTACATCCACCTTCCAACATCTTCCCTACTTGTGAGAACACTTTGGTGCAAGTGGATGCAGTCATGGAAAGTCATGATGATCATAGTTATTGTTCTCCCGATACCTCACCCACTTGTGAAGAAGGCACTGTGGTGTTAGAGGATCCAATCATTGAGTGTCATGAGAATATTTTTCTTTTCTCTCCCAATACCTCTCCTACTTAGGAATATATTGTGGCATAAGAGGAATAAATTATTGATACATTTCTTTCAAAATATAGTAAGAGGGATGGAAGAGATGAAGATGCTAAGTTAACATTATACCCCCCATAAATGAAGGTCTTCAACAACTAGATAACTTAGCTGAGGTTATGAAGACAAAAGTAACAATTTCTTCACCTCCCATCATAAGACCACCTCAAAACAAAAAAAAACCTCCAAGTTATATCTTATAATTTCTATGATAACTCACTAGTAAGCATGTGTCACAACAACCAAGTTATCACACAATTGCTCACACATATAACATTCCTCAACTTATTGGTAGAGATTATGATATTTTTGAGAAAATTCATCATATTCTAGCAATTATCTCCCTTTGATATTTGATTCAAACATAACCTACATAGAATAGGATGCTCCAAGATATTTTGTAGAAGACTAATGTCCAATCTCTTTTTAAATTGAATGATGTAGCCACCTCATTTGATTGTATGCAAGTGAAAAATTCTTATATTACATTTCCTCAACATGAATTACCCTCATTGAGATCAAAAATAAACATGAGGCCTTAATGATAAAGGTGATAATTAATGAAACTAAAGTTAGGCGTACTCTCATAGACAATGGAGTGAATCTTAATGTTTGTAGCATTGATCTTTTAGATAGAATTGGTGTGAACAAGAATATCATAGAACCCAATGACGTTAATATTCATGGCTTTGAAAATTTTAATAAGAACCCATTATGAATAATCACATTACCCATTGAGGTTGGTCCCATAGTTTTTCCTACTCTTTTCCACATCGAATGTTAGGACCTGGGTATGTGCAAGATCATCATAGAAAAAACAAGCCCTTAAGTGGTGAAAAATTCAGAAAAATTAGAGTTAGGCAACTTGACATAAAAATTTGAATAAGTTATCTATATTATTTCAAAAATATGTAAGAATAGAATCTATAGAAAATTGAATGTTGTTTCTAAACTACTAGGTTTTTTTTTTAAATCTATTTGGTAAAATTTGAAATTTCAATGTAGTAGTATTCTTAAATTTTAGGAAAAAAATAAGAAGTAGGTGTCTGTCTCCTGACCACCCTAACCATAATAAAATGATAATACTTTTTATAATATTTTAGTTATTAGTAGAGGACTCATGTCCCAATGTGATGCATATTCTTTGTAATTTTTTCCAAGTAAATAATTAATATGAATTTTCTATTACAACTTTTAAAAATATAAAAATCATATGTCCAATTCACCTTAACTTGGTCAAACTTTATGAAATTAATTTTTTTTATCTTATAGTATGGCATAGAATTTGATGCATGTTTTAGATTCAAAAAATGTGATATCATGTGAAAGCTATAATGTTTTTCAATCAGCCTATCAATCTGGACTTTAGTCAATTCAAATAGAAAATGAATAATAATTATTTATTAAATTCAAAGTAAAGCATAATTTATATTGGTGGAAAGCTAAGAATCTCCTTTAAAAACCCTTTTTGTTTCATCAATTTTGGGTAAAAAAAAGTTGTCATCCACATACCCTACACATACCCATCATATCGCCACTTTTTGGCCCATCATGATCCTACACATACCCACCTCTTTCATACAATCTTCTCCTAGGTAGGCCATGGATTCATTCTATGAAGGGAGTCCTATCTACTCTTCACAATTTTATGTTTATTATGAATATAAAAACATGATATATGTGGTTAAAGAAGGTGAAGAGAGTTATAAGTTACAAACCAAATCCAAACATAATACTTCCAACTTTCTTAATACTTTGATTCCAACTTCAAAAGTAGAAGCTATACAAGTTAATGGTAATCCTAATTGTCTCTCACCTACAAAAAAAATCTTAGACAATGACTTGGGGGAATTATATTTTACACCCTCCTTTATGGGAGAGTATAAAATATCACAATCAAAATCAAAATAATCTTGTGTTTCATTTTCCCAACTTGGTTCTACATCAACATCACTCCATGATAGTGATAGGAAGAAGATAATCTTTCTAAAAAGCATGTATATAAAATATCTTCATCTGAGTTGGAATCATGTTTTTCTCTTGGATATAAAATTATTTATAAACATAGATATAATACAAACATGAAACAAAATGATAGGGATCAAGAGAATTCTATACCATACTTTTCCAATCAAGGTCTAGGTTTCTACAATAAAATCTCATTTTGTGCATATCATTGAGTGCATGGTTATTCTGCTAATGAATGTTAGGCCTTGAGAAATAAAATTCAACAACTTAAGGATTATGGTGGTCTTCTTTATGTTGATGCACCTAATTCCTCTAATCATTATAGGGCATTGGTAGCTTTATGTGTTTTGTTCATTACCATTCATGGTGGTGTAGTGTGGAAAAATGTATCCCTCTACATTTTCACACATTTTTGGTCCCTTGTGAACTGAATGGACTTAATTGTGCCTTATTTAGGGTTTTGTAAAGTATTTTATTGCACTTTCACACTAATCTAGGTTTTTTATTAATTAATTGATCTTCTTTATGCTTTATTTGGCCTTATTTTGTATCTACAAGCCTTAATGCATTTTTTTAGGATAAGCCCAACATAAACTAGCATCCAATCATAATTTATGTGTTTATGGATTGTATGACCTAGATTTAGTGATCTGAGACTCATATGCCACCTTGGGCATACAGGTCCCACCTAAGTTTTGGGGCCCCGATCTAGATTTCACACAAATCTAAGCCCTTCTTGAAAAATGTGTCCCAAAGCCTAGCCTAATGGGACTCATACGCTACTTCTGGTGTAAGAGTCTGGTGTGGCTTAAACCTAAATTAAATTCAAATTCTTGGTAGGATTTTATTCTCCTACATCTAGTGTCAGCTTGTAGTGTTGTAATTTTAGGAAATTTGGCATAAATAAGTATAAATACAAGGTTATTTCACATATTTTCTCCTAGCAATTTGAGTATTCATGCATTATAGAAAATTTAAGTTCTCAAGAGCATTCAAGAGTTTACAAGAGCATTGAAGAGTGATTATCAAGAATTTTGGAGCATTATTTAAACATCAAGCATCATTTCAAAGTCATCATGCATCATGTTTGTTTTTTAGCTAACATTTGTGATGTAGGGTTTCATGATTCAAGCAAGCATTCAATTCAAGATCTACTATATTCAAGCAAGAGTCAAGATCCATATTCATGCTAGCCATTACATAGATGTTTGCAACACTTTGTTTCTAGGGTTTGGTGAGTTGCAACCTAGTATTTTGTTCATTCATGATTCATCCTTCCTATTTCATTTCATTTCAAGGTTTGATTACCAAATTGGGGTTTGACCAAGGAAAACCACTTTCCACTAACAAAACAACATTTTTCCCTCTCTTTATTGTATTATTTTCTGGTGTAGGTTGAAGACACATTGAAGAGCAAGATTGGAAAAGAAATTTTCAAGTATGCAAAGTTGTCAAAGTTGTCACCTTATTAAGAAAATCACTAAAAAACATCTATAGAGCAGAATTTGATAGTTCAGACCCAAAAATGAAGTTAAAAAAGAAGAGCAAAGATAGAAGAGTAGATTTAGATCCTGACCCTCCAGAAAAGATAAGTACGACTAATATGTAACTTTTGGCGTATGAGTCCCAGTATATTAATCAATTTTCCAGATTCCTAAAGATCTAGAATTGTCATCACCAGATTCCTATTTTAGTCCAGAAATGCTAATTTGGGACTGATACACCTAGCCTGAGATATGAGTCTCAGTGTGTTTTAAATTTAGTATTCTATTATTTCAGATCTTCATTCAAGCTACTATAGGTTTCTAGGTGGACCTCTCTGATTTCTTAGTTTGTTCTATTTTGCATTCATTTATAGGTCATTTATTATAGTCTTGTGTGTCATTAAGTTTCATAATTAGATCTTGCATGTTACTATTCTTTCTAAGCCCTAGCTTGGTGGTGAACCCCTTTTGAGCCTATAAACATACCATAGGAAAAACTTTATCCAATCTATTTCTCTCATTCTATCATAGGATTGAGATCTCTAGGATTTCCTTGAGTGAAACTTGAAGGAAATAGGACCCTCTCCTTGTTTTCCATTCCCTAAAAAGATCTTAGAATAACACACTCATATTTTCTTTATTTCATTTTGGTGAACCTGCATTTAGAACGCCTATTTTTTATTTGGAGTACATCATAATCCTAGATATAGCTTGCATTAGCTTTGCATTAGGTTCTACATTAGTTAAATTGCATCTACAGTTTATAAATATTTCATTAGTGAAAGTGAATATAGATCACATTTTTATCTCTTACATCATTGAATTCCATCTGAAATCTATATTTACACTTCTAAGCCTAGACATCATTCGAGATAGAAAACATAACATTCACATAGAATTTTCTGAAAATTGTGCAAAAACCCTAATATAGGACTCATACACCCCTCTAGGAAATTTAGTCCTAGTAGAGGTAGTCTTTCCTGATTTTTGGGTATTCTATGGTGATTGTTATTCAACATATAAACCCATAAAAAACCATGATTGGGACTCGAATTCCTCTTTGGGAAATTTAATCCCATGTTAGTTTTAAAACTATATATTACAACATTAAAAAACTTTGTTTCTATGTTTCTGTTTGTTTCTATTAGTTATTTGTTTTAGTTTAATTTTTTTTTGTTTTCTTGATTTCATTTCTTAATTTTACTTGATTCAGAATTAGAGGATAGCATTTATCTTGTGTCCATTGCATCTTGCATTTCATTGATTGTCCCTTGCATGAGCTTTTCAACTTGGTGTCCTATTGCTAATACTATAGTGAGACGAATTTTGAGAATCATGTCATCCCATGATAGTATAATCATCATGGATCTTTGTTTATCTAGCTCTTTCACTTCTACTATTGACACTAGTTCACTAGGTATGGAGCATACCTTTGAAAAATATTTACCTCTAAGTAGTGCAAAAAATGTTGAAATAATGGTTGCTAGTATTTTGCAAGAAAACATAATCAAATTTATGAAGACTTAGCAATCCTACAAAATCAAATAAGTATTGAAAAAAATTTCAACCACTACTATCCCTATCATTGATAACATACATCACATGATTGAAAATGAAGACAAAGTTGATCTTGTGTGTAACATAGTTCATTTTTTTTGGAAATGTCTTACCTCAACCACTAGTTGTGCTTTACCTTCAAACAATGTCCAAATCCAAGGAGGAATTCAAATTCCTCCTACAACCATTACCTCTATTTCTACCTATACCAATCCTTATGTTACAAAAACAATGCAACCTACTAGTAATGTCATTCCTTCCTTGGGTATGTCTACTAGCATTCCTAGTACCTTTGTGGCATCACACGTCATATCTCCTACCACTTTATCTCCCATAAGCATTCCATTCACTTCCCCCTCAAACACATATACACCTCCACCATATTCACCTCCATCTCAAAACACAGCCAATGACACCCTCATAGATCAACATGTGCAAACTATTTCATCCCTTCAAAAGAAAGTTTTGGCCATAAAACAAAATCAAAATGTCCAACCTACATATTATGCCAAAAGCAATCACTTATGCTTGGAGATATTGAGAACAATGATGCCAAAATGTATAGAGGTGCCTATATCTAAGAAATATTGGGAGAAAGGAGATCCTTCTAGCCATGTTTCTGCTTATATCACCTTATGTAGTGACTTTATTCTTCAGGATAAGCTCTTGGCTAAGGTTTTCTCTAAATCGTTGAAGGATACCACCATATAATAGTTTTCCTCATTACTGAATAACTCAATTCATTCATTCAATGAACATGTTGAGTAATTTATAAACCATTTCCAAGTGCATATGACTCCTAATATGGCCTTAGCTGATTTGATGAGATGTAAGCAAAAATATGATGAAAAGATTACTAACTTTATTTCACACTACCAATCGATTTATTCCCAAATCAACGTAAAGATTCTTAACCCTCACTTTGAAAGGATGTTCACTGAGAACATGCAAACTAAGATACAAGATAATCTTACCATGATGAACTTTCCCTCATTTGTGCACTTGTGTACTTACCTTTGTGATTATCAAAACTCAGTTTGTAGTTGTGACACAAAATCCACCTCTAGCCATCTTGAGAAGTCTGAATTTGCAAACCAAAATAATTATCAACCTTTTTGAAAATAGAATAAAGGCTTTCTTCAACTAAATCCCCCTCAACAAACAAATAAACATGTTGATACCCAAGTGGCTACTATAAGGAAGACAACACCTTTTGCATTTGGGGATCTGGATAGGGAATTCACTCCCTTACTCAATATGCTCCATAACATAATGTCACAACTTTTACAATAGAAAATTATCACCTTTCCTCCTGTTAAAACTCCTAATCCTAATAAGCCTTTACCTCTAAACATTAGATAAAATTTTGATTACCATTATCACCAAAAAAATGGACACGATACAAAACATTGCAAGCACCTTAAACATCTTGTACAAGACCTCATTGATTTTGGTTGACTTTCAATTGGTTGTTTAATGATCAAGGAAATAAGTCCATTTCCACTCCTAACGAAAACTTGCAAATATTTACCAACCCTATGCCAAAACATAATATTTCATTTTTCAAAGCTAGTGAAACTTCAAAGAATGATGTGATAAATGTTGACACGAATGATGACAACATAGATACTATTGAGCAAGATCCTCTAGATACTAGTCCTATGGATATGGATACTATTCAAAAGGGTTGAAATATGTTGATCAAAACTCAACCTCAAAAGGGTCGAACTAAAAATCCTCTTGACATTTCTTTCTCATCAAAGGATATTATTAGAAATGCACCTGATGGTCCTCTTTACATAGCTCGTTGAATCAATGGTAAGCCCACTAATGGGATATTAATTGATCCCATATATGGAGAGACTGTGATGACTAAGGAATTCTTACTTGTGTATGAGCTCTATCAAGAAACATATGAAAAACCAAAAGCATGGATAAAGACGCATAATGGTTTTGCTTTCCCTATGATGGGATCGATCACCCTTCCTTTAAAAATAGGAAAAAAAAATAGATTTCTAATTCTCCATCATCTTGATGTTAGAACAATTTTGTGTGAAGCTTGGTTATGCATGCCTATGCTCCATGGAAGTTGTCTCATTGGTTGTGCATAAATGCTTAAAGTTTCTCTTTGACAATGAAATTTTCATTGTGCATCATAATGGCTTTAATCCTCTATCTTCCTATGGGAATTTTTCATTAGATTTATTTTGGCCCAACCCTATGTAACCTATTAGACCTTGAGAAGACTTCTTTTTCAAATCCTATCAAAAATTTAAGGTTAGATGTATAGAAAAAATATCCCTTACAAACATGCCTCAACCTATGATTTAGCCTACCATCCTTGACAAAACCATGATCAAACCTAAAGGCATTCAAAACAACCAAGACCAACCTAAGATAGATCCTTTTCCTATCTCCTATAAAAGACCAAGAGATAATAAAATAAATCCCATCACACCTCTTAAAATAAAACAAGTTTACAAAGCTAAAGAGAAAGTGATTGAACAATCTTCAAATGTTCCTTTCATTCCCCCCCTTAGGGAAGAAAAGAAACCCATGGTTGATAAACCCGCTACTACATAAACGTAACTTTAAAATTGTACTAAAAGAAATAGATATGCTAGAGATCATAGGTGTAGAAGTTGTGCTCTTGCTCGAAGGCTAAACAAAGAAAAAAACAAAGAAAATTAAAATCCAAACTTGATTGAAGCAATACATGACGAGTCTCCCTCTTTTCCACAACAAAAAGATCCTTTACTGCAACTGCAATAGGAGCTAAATTATTTTTTAGAAATTATCACTTGACCTCCCATTGTGATTAACTTGGATGATGATGATGAGGTAATTAAATTGATGAGGAGGTAGGTAATGAATTGAATACACTAGTTTCCTCTTCTGTGAGCTTACATGATAATTCTCCTAAGTAGAGTGTTGAACTTGGTAATGATCCTAGTTTCACACTTGCTATTGTACCTTTTGTTGGCCCACAATTTTCGTTGCACCAAAAGATCTACTTGTTCATGGCTGATACAATTTCCAGAGCTAACGGATCCACGAGAGGTGGTTAGTCCATGTCATGAATCCCAAGGGGAGCTTTGACCATCTACCAACAAACTCCCCCTCAACATTACCCGAGGGGATTTGAACCCAACACCTTTGGATTTGATACCAATTGTTGGCCCACAGTTGTTGCACCAAAAGATTGAGCTATTAATGCCCAATACAACTTCCAAAGTTAATGGATCCACAGGAGGCCATTAGTCCAAGTCACAAATCCTGAGGGGAGCGTTGACCATCTACCAACACCTTTGGATAGTTTTCCATTCTATATATGATGAACATGATCAGGATGTGGATGACTTGCTAATAGGTTGAATCACATGTGCCTTACTAGTATTTTGCATTATTTTCACTTTTTTTTTCTTTTATGTGATTGCATGTGGGTAATGTGATCCACCATGTTGTTATGTTTGATGTCTCTCTCTCTCTTTGTGATATTCCTCTATTTTTACCTACATTCTTCTCTATTTTTAAAAAAATTATGTTTTCTTTGTCTTGTGTTTTCCTTTTGGGGATGACACAAGGAATCAAGACATTTATGTATCTTTCACGTTGACCCAAAATATTTTCTTTATATTTTTATTTTCTTGTGTTTTATTTTTGGGGATGATGTAAGGCATCGAGAAATTCATGTCTCTTTCATGTTGACCCAAAATATTTTCTTTATCTTTTCTTTGTCTTGTGTTTTCCTTTTGGGGATGATGTAAGGCGTCAAGATATTCATGTCTCTTCCATGTTGACTCAAAAGTTTTTTCTTTTTTTTCATTCTTTGTGTTATTCTTCCTATTCCATGAGTTATTTGGGTAATGATGACAATTCAAAGCTCTCTAAGAACATTGTAGCAAGAACGTACTAACCTCGAATCCATGGATCCCTGATGTGTTTTAGGATTTCATTATGGGGGAAATCCTCTTTCATGATGTAGCTTTATTTGGAAACATATGACTTGGCATAGGTCTTTCCAAATAGGCTCTCATGTACTCTTTATTGTTCGTATTTATCATTTGCTACTTTAAAGTAATTGCTCACAAAGTGGTGTTTAGAAATTTCTGTAAAGTGGGGGCATACATTGGTGTTACTCTTTTGCATTTCATAATTCATTATGTAGCCTTCTTACTTCATGTGATGCATCTTTTACTTTGTGCTTGACATTGGGTGTGATTTCCCTTAAGAGCATGATCTCTCATAGGATATTATATTCCTCTTAGTGGCTTGATATGACACAATTCATCCTCTAAGTTGTGAATCTTCTATTCTTGGATTGGTCCTCTCTTGGAGACATTAGGCACAATGTTCCTTGAGTTAAGACTGTAGACACCGAAATCTGGTTTAAACCTACGATTTCCATATTCTTCATAATTCATAATTCTTCTATTAATTAAATAATGTCAATTATTTAATTAATTCATCTTCTTTTATTTCTTCTATTAATTAAATAATCTTAAATATTTAATTAATTCACACTTTTCTTTATTCTATCTAATTAATTAAATAAACGCTTCTTATTTAATTATCTTACTAATTAACCTTATCCTTCTTGTCAAATTAAATAAATTCTTATTTAATTTACTCTTTATCATATTTCAACTATAATTAAATAAATTCTTTATTTAGTTATTCATTTAAAATCCCTTCATCACTTAATTAAATAAATATTATTTATTTAATTATTCTTCAAATATCGAAGTCTTGAATTAAATGAATTATTTAATTCATTAATTCTATTTTAACACATTCCTCTATATTTTAGATAATTATGTGAGTTATCTAAGTATTCACTTTTAGTCGACTCGACATCCATGTTAATCGTTCAGTTAACTCTTCATTTGATGTCTGAGTGGCGTCTTCAAGTAATCTCTTCGTCAAGTCAGTCAATCGTCCAGTTCTAACTCAATTGCGTGTACATGCAGATTAATTAAATATTCTTATTTAATTAATTAAGTGTTTGTGCGTGCATTCGAACGAAAAGTTGAATCACTCATGTCAACTGTCAGTTATCCGAATGCATGACTAATCAGTCAATCTCAACCGTCCGTTAATCTTTCAATCTTGACTTGTCGTTCGAATAATCAATTTTCTATAAATTGATTTGTCATTCTTCATTCCAATCTCTCTCGCGAATTTGATAACTTTGGAGAGCACTTTTGTCTTGAATCTTCGATATTTTGCTAATCATTATCATAAGGCTATACTTGCACGAACTTGAAAATCTGAGGGCAATTATACTACACAAGCAAAATGGAGAAGGTCAATCGAGATAATTCATGGAAATACGTTTGGAATTGGTGAGATTGTTTCAATTTTAATTACGTTTTTACTTTCCCATGTTCTTTGTTGCTTAACGATTGAAATTTGCATTTTAGATTTAGTATTGCATGCATGTGTGCTTCTAACGATCTTCTTTGTTATCTATTGTGCAAAGCTTTTATTTGGCGTTAGATTTTGGTGAACTCGACGTGAAGACACCATCTTCGCGAATCCGTAGATCTTTTTATTTTTTGTTTTTGCAAATTTTTCGTACGGAACGACGCATGTAAAGTTTCTGCACCGCAATTGATTTTCCGGAACCACATGTGAAGTTTATGAACCGCAATTGAGTTTATGAACCGCATTTGACAGAGAAACGATGCATCTGAAAATTCCTGAATCGCAAGTGATATCCCAAGCCGCAACTAAAAAAGAAACGACGCATCTAACTGGTAACAAAACGATGCAACTGACTGGTAAAATTTTATTTTCGTTTCCCATAATCTGAAATTTTCAATTGATTTTCGTGTTACTGATATCTTATTTTCAGCGTGTGGCCATTTGGAGTTAACAAGCTTTTACAGAATGATTGATGAAGACAATATTGAAAATTACTAAATAGTCTTTCTGTAGGACGTTTGTCGAAGACCCTAGTTAAATTTAAAACAGATTGTTTGGTAGCGTAGCAAATCTTTCATTTGGATTAAAATTAACAAGTGTCTATTGTGTTTGGTGCGAAAGCACAAGTTTGGTCACCCTTACGATTTGGTACACCGAAGTATCCTCTCCCCTTGCGCATCTGTGTGATCCTGGGTGTAAGAGAAACGATTACCAACTCTAGAACTTGGGCCTATTCTGGTGGGAAAAAGTACTCACCCCAGAACGACTCAGACCGGTAGCACCCTGAACCCGAGGGACTTCCAGCCAGTATACAAAAGTGGGTTCTTGGGGAAACCCCAAGAATCACGAGTGTGGTTCCAACGAGATGGATCTGAAAGGGGACTCGTGCCGTATGGATCACACCCCACGAACGGAATGCCCGAATTAAATACCCTTTGTTGTAGAGACCAACCTATTTGTGGCCGTTGCTTGGTATTAGTGTAGGGTACAGTATCATGCCCAAAGATTACTCACTACTGATCCCCTTGAGTAGAGATAACGGTTCTTGGGAGGTCATTGCCCAAAGAATTCAGAATTGGTGTGCTCGAAAGATGTTAATGAGCTGTGGAGGGGAGCCAATGCCACCAAATTCCTAAGCTATCCGCTCTCGAGAAGGAAAGGTGTTCATCACCAATCCGGGGTATTTCGGTGAGCTATACCAAGTATACAAACCCTAGGCCTTTGGCCTATTAGGATGTGCTTGTCTGTTATCACTTTAAACGTTCTTTGAGTCCAAAATTGAAACTGAAAACACTTTGTCTTACGATTGTCTTTGATTTTTAGAATTTGATCACGGAAAATGGAGTCAGTTTAAATTTCATGTCACTAAAAATTCACAGAGAGTCGCAATTGTTCACCAGAAACATGCATCTGATTTTTAGAGTCGCATCTGTTAATTTTGAGTCGCATCTGTTAAATTTGAGTCGCATCTGTTAAATTTGAGTCGCATCTATAATTTCTGAGTCGCATCTGTCAGTATGGCTCGCATCTGATTTATAAAAGTTGCATCAGGTAGTTTTGAGTTGCATCTATAATTTTGAGTCGCATCTGTCAGTTTGGCTCGCATCTATTCTGAAAACACCGCATGCATTGTATTCTGAGTCACATCTGTCAGTTTGAGTAGCATCTGGTAATCTTGAGTCACATCTACAAATTTGGACCACAACTGATAAATTTGAAATGCATCTGTCTGTTTACCAGAATAACCAAAATTCACTGTCACTGTCCAGTTATCAGGGTTATACCAGTTTCAGTGGTCTTCATACAAACAATCTTTGAAACAGAAACAATTTGCTCAATTTTGCATCCTTTAGGGTCATTTAGTCATTACCATAGTTGTCTTTAGTTAGAGTTTAGCTTCATCATAGGGTACATATCACCTTGTATTAGACTTTTAGAGAGGTCACTTTTACAAACTTTAGGAGTAGTCCACCATCTATACTCTAGAAAGGTCATAGTGTCAACGAAATCTATCATTGAACCTAGTCTTATCATCATATACTTTGTCCTACAGAGAGTCGTCCTAGCTCATCAGTCTAGTTAGGAAACTCAACTTGTCTTTGATCCTTGTCCTACATTGGTTCCTTGACTTATCTAAATTGACACCTTGGTTTGACTTTAGGTAGTTGGTCCCTTCACCTTGGGTTTATAGAATTGATCATTTTAGGGTCTCACTTAGACTTCTTGCACCTTTAGAGTCTAGACTAGTATCATCATAGGACATCCCTTATTTTGCATAAGAAAACCCCAAAAACATAGAGTAGAGTCATACAGTTTCTAGATATAGTCTTGCATTTCCCACATATTAAGCTTGTCTTACATGGTTGAAACTAGGTCTAAGAGAAGAGAGAGAGAAAACATGTCAAACCCAAGCGAGTTCATCAACCCATTTTCTTCAAGACCTCATAAGACTCTATTAGACAAATTCACCACTAGAAACACTCAAGGACATGTTACAACAGAAGACATAGAGGTTGCCGCACAAGACCCTGAGTTTGCCTCTTTTGTAGATGAGTACCTAGCAAACGATCATCAACGGTTCTTAGGAAAATTGCTAGCTGAAGGTGCTACCTTACCTCTAGGATTTGATATCAGTACCTTACAAACTCAACCTACACAAGGGACAAATACTACGACTGCTAGTACTACTATACCTCAAGTCAGCACGACTATGCCATCTAGCACGTCTACATAGAGTACGACAGTCCACACATTCCCATTTGGTACATCTAGCATGACATCAGGATTTAATTTCACTACAGGGGCTTCATCATCTACTCCCTTTGGTCCTCTTGTTGGGAATAAAAGATCTAAAACCTCAGCCTCCACCCCTTATGTCGGTGTCACAAGTGCACAATCAACAACAACACCTACTGCTAGCATTATGGGCACTTTACCATAGTCGATGGCCATACCTAGTGCTCAGGTCACTAGTACTATACCAAGGATTACACAAATAGGGGGCATTCCCTCCTTCCAATATGGCAATCAAAATCCACCTTTCCAGACTAGCAGTCAAAACCAATTTACATCGGTTCTGAATCAGAACCCCTTTTCACAGATTGGTAGTCAGAATCCGTCTACTCAGATTCCAGGCCAAAACTATTTCACATCGGTTCCGAATTAGAATCCCTTTTCACAGAGTGGTACTCGGAATCCATTTACACAGAATCCAGGACAACATCAATTTATGCCGATTCCAGACCATAATACATTTACCAACATTCCGAATCCGAATCCACCTCAGATGCCGATGTTCAATCAAAACCCATCACGAGACTTTAGATTTCAGAATACATATATGGATCCGCATAATCCTCCTAGCACATCTTTGACTCAAGTTGACGTCCTACAAACATAAATGTAGGCATTACAAATGCAAATGGATAACATGTCAGTGTTAACTAAGAAATCATTTTCACCAAAGGACATATGCCCATTCCCTTTTGATAGATCATTGTACATGACACCTTTCCCTCACGGATATGTCATACCAAATCTTCCTAAGTACAATGGCAAACGCAATCCAGTAGAACATATTAGGGAATTTTCTACCATATGCATTGATGTCGCTTACGACCCCACATACCTTATGAGGCTATTTCCACGAAGTCTTGTAGGAGTTGCACTAGAATGGTTTTCGGGTCTAGATTCTGGCATTAGATCATGGGGAGAACTAGTCGAGAAATTTGTGGAGCAATTCTCCTTCCACATTGACCATGAGATAAATATAGCAACCTTGTGCCACACAACACAAGATGAAGGTGAAACATTCATTGCTTTCTTCTAAAGATGGAGAACTATTGCTAGTAGATGTCCTGTAGAGATACCTGAAAAACAAAAGGTTACAATGTTTCAAGAAAACCTTCATCCAAAACTCAGGAGTAACTTAAGGGTACATTGCTGCATATCTTTTTCAGAACTAGTGGAAAAGTGGGTGATAATAGAGAAGGATCTCCTTGAAAAGGGTGAACTCAAGATGACAACACCTAATCGAAATACGGTCGTACAAAACACTCCCACAGATAGAAACAGATTTTTGGTCTCGCAATAAAAATGTCACAAATGATGGGGTGGTTGATGCTAAAACATTACAAGCAGGGCCCCTCCTCACATTAAAAGGGCCTCATAACTTTGCCAATACGCTTAATGTTGTCAATCAACCTCCCAATGCAGTCCAAAATACTCAACGTCCACCACCAAGGAGATTCCAGAAACGTGAGTTCACTCCCTTAGGGGAACCCATTGAGTCGGTGTTCAAACAACTGTTACAACACAACCTCATATAGCTACAGGAACCAAGACAATATGATCCAGGATAGTTTAAACCAACTTGGTGGGATGACAATGCCTTCTGTGATTATCATAGGACAAAGGGGCATAACCTACAAAACTGTCGACAACTGAAGAATATCATACAAGATCTTGTTGATAAGCAAATTATTGAGGTTAGTGGACAAAAACAAAAGACATCCAACACTGATCATCAGGTCTTTTCAGACCCATTACATGACCATGGGAAAGGAACTGTCCCCAGTTCGAGTACTAAGACCAATATTTCCGCCAATTATGTGAGTCTCAAACATGATTATGATAGTGGCAAAATCATTCATTGCCTTCGTGTCGCTGATCAAAACATCAATACCATTACTATCAATGCTAATCCTGAGTGTGCAGTCAATACTCGGCGTACTAAGTTTACTATCCCAGGCCCTCCATCATAGCAAACACCTCAACCTTCCAAGTTACAATATAATCTACTAGACCAATTAGGGAAGACCTCAGCCCAAATCTCAATCTTGGAATTGTTGCGCATTTCCCCAGAGCATCGGTCTATCCTTGATAAGGCTTTACAGAACACCATGGTCCCTAATGACCTTGATGTCAATCGTTTCCAAGAAATGGTGGGCTACTTGACCAATAATCATCATGCCACATTTTCTGAACAAGACTATGCCACAGACAAGATGAACCATAGTGATCCTTTACATCTAGAAGTCCTTGTCGATGACACCAAAGTTAGACGAGTTTTGGTAGACGGAGGAGCAGGGTTAAATCTATGCACTTTAAAACTAATTAAGGCATTAGGTATCTCAGAAGCATGTGTAGACATCACTAAGAGTATTTTCATTAAGGCTTATGATGATGAAGAACAAAAATCAAAGGGGGTGGTAACACTTCCTATCAGAATTGGTCCTGCGGTAATGGAGACAAAGTTCCAGGTCTTGGATCTCACCCTCCCTTATAACCTTCTGCTAGGTAGACCATGGATTCATGCCATGAAGGCGGTCCCTTCCACATATCATCAGTGTCTTAAATTCCCTTACAATGGCACCGAAATAACTATAAATGGTGATCCCGATCCTTTTCAATATTGCACTAATCTAAAGGAGATCCCTCAATGCCAAGTGCCAGTGAACCAAGAGGCCTCATCGTCCAATCCATCTTCTTATGTTGACCCGTCCACACTCACTCGAACATCTGTTCCACCCTCACTTCCTATTACTCCTAGGGTTGAGGTCCAAGACAAGGGTTGTGGAGAGTATTACATGAAGACTTCTTATTGTGCTAGCCATTTGGTCCCTCCTAAGTCATATGGTTTACCTATAGCAGGTAGGGGACAATCTATGATCACTATACATGTTCCTCCCACAACAACTTTCACTAAATGGGGTGAATTAAGCAAAGAGGCTGTGGATACAGAAGATGTCACTTCCTGGCTGTACAAGGAAGATAATCAAGAACCCCTTTTATTTGCTCATAGTCCTACAAGTCTATATGGAAAGGGTTTCAAAATCATGCAAAGCAAAGGATATGACGGAAAAAGTGGTTTAGGTTTAAACCAAGATGGCAGAGTGGAACCAATATTTGTTTCTCAGTGGCCAAAAGGAGTAGGGCTAGGGTTTCAACCGATTCAGATTGGCGTTCCTAGTACTCCATCACCCTTACTTGAGGAAGTACGTGCTTCAGAAGATACCAAGACATGTCACGAACTAGTGAACCAAAATCATTGTAACTCCTCGGACTCTAATGATTATGAGTGGGATTCCTTATCCTCTACTTCTTCCATGGACCTTGATAAGTTATTTGGAGAACTTGACTTGATGTTAAGCTCCTCCCCAAACCCCTTAAATTGCTGTCAACCAAAGAAAATGACAAAAGAGGAGTGGTTTAAACACTACTATTGGGAGTCACTTGCTCCTACCTCTTGGCAACCTCAGCCACTTGTTTCTGATCATCAAACCTTGGCATTAGGCCCACCTATTCATCCACCTAGACCCAAAACCAAGAGAAAAACAGACTTGGTACAAGACTTTTGTAATCACATGAATAATTCAATCTTTACCTTGACCCCATTAGACTTTGATAACTTCGGCGATCACATGCCCTTAGTTTATCCCCAACTCATAGATTGGGATCAACAAGATACACCTGTCTTAGACACTTTTGAGAATGACGAAGCCATTGCTGAGTTCCTGGGATTACGTGAGGGCATACCTAATGGAGATCATAAAGCTGGTTTTACAATTGACTTGGACAATAAAGCATATTTTGGGGAATCTGTTCAATCCTCTAGTTGTAAAAATGAGAAAAAGAATAAACAAGATAAAAAGGATGAGTCTCTAGGTGAAAACGGAAAGGCACCTCTAGACAATGAAAAAGTAAAAAGAAAGGACGCATCCGAAGGTGAAAACCTCTCTGAGGCGCCTAAGGATGGAGGTTTGAACATTCTTCCCATTACATAGGAAAAGTCACCTATGCTCGTGGAAGAAACTGTAGAGGTCAACATAGGCACAAAAGAGAATCCACGACTGGTTTATTTTGCAGCATCATTGACAACAGAAGAAAAGCCTGAGTTCCACGACTTCTTTGCATAGAGACAGATAAATTTTGCTTGGTCATATGCAGACATGCCAGGGTTAGATCCTGAACTT
Organism: Sequoia sempervirens; assembly: GCA_007258455.2. Classification (NCBI taxonomy): domain Eukaryota; kingdom Viridiplantae; phylum Streptophyta; class Pinopsida; order Cupressales; family Cupressaceae; genus Sequoia; species Sequoia sempervirens. The sequence goes on along the minus strand of VDFB02193867.1, from coordinate 17,438,563 downwards.
GTTCTACACCATTTACCTTTACAACCAGGTGCCAAACCAGTGAAACAGAAGTTGAGAAAAATGCATCCACAGATTGCTTTATTAGTCAAGGCAGAACTCAAGAAAATCTTAGACGTTGGTTTCATCAGATCTATTGACTATGCAGATTGGATTTCCAATCTTGTACCAGTTACCAAACCAGCTGGGGGCATCCGCATCTACACTGATTTTAGAGATATCAACAAGGCTTGTCCTAAGGATGACTTCCCTTTTTGCCTAACATAGACATGATAGTTGACACATGACAGAGGATATGAGATGTTGTCCCTTATGGATGGATTCTCGGGATATAAACTGGATAAAAATTAACGAAGATCAACATAAGACAACCTTCACTTGTCCTTGGGGAACGATTGCTGGAATGTTATGCCCTTCGACTCAAAATGCAGGAGCAACCTATCAACGTGCCATGACTACTATCTTTCATGATCTAGTACACACTTGTATGGAGGATTATGTCGATGACCTTATTGTAAAATCCAAAACAAGGGCAGAACATTTATAGGTTTTAGACAAGGTATTTCAGAGGCTGGAGAAGTATAATGTGAGACTCAACCCAAAGAAATGTGTGTTTGGAGTCAAGTCAGGAAAGTTGTTAGGTTATATCATTTCTAGACGAGGCATTGAGGTAGATCCTGCTAAGGTAAAAGCAATCATGGACATGCCACCCCCCAACAATCTCAGTCAACTCAGGACATTACAGGGAAGGTTGCAATCTATCAGAAGATTTATAGTACAACTAGCCGATAAGACACACCCTTTTCAACATCTACTTAAGAAAGGAGTACCCTTTGCATGGACGCCTAAGTGTGAAGAGGCTTTTCAACTGATTAAAGAATATTTACTTACACCACCTGTCTTAATTCCACCTGTTGAAGGAAGACCATTGATTCTTTATATCACAGCAACCCATTCATCACTCGGAGCATTGCTTGCATAAAATGACGATGAAGGTCATGAAAGGCAGTCTATTATACCAGTTAGACTTTGGTTGGTTACGAACTCAACTATAGTAACATTGAACGTGCCTGTCTTGCAGTAGTATTTGCTACCCAAAAACTGAGGCACTACATGCTAAACCATCAAACAATGTTGATTGCTAAAATAGATCCTCTGAAATATCTGCTCAGCAAGGCAGCATTAACAGGACGTCTGGCTAAGTGGGTTATGATACTTAGTGAGTATGATATCCAGTATGTAGAAAGAAAGGCTATTAAAGGACAGGTCATTGCTGATCAATTAGCTAACGCACCAATACAGGCAGATCACCCATTAGTGGCAGACTTTCCTAATGAGTTCATATTCACTTTTGACACAAACATAACATGGAAACTATACTTTGATGGCTCACATACAAATCATGGTTCAGGGGCTGGGATATTGTTTATCACACCACAGGGTGATTCCATCCCTAAATCATTCAGGATTGCATTTCCATGCACTAACAACATGGCGGAATATGAAGCTTTAGTGACAGGTTTACGCATGGCAGTCAAGTGGAAAATCAAGAACCTACAGGTATATGGTGATTCTCAACTAGTAATAAGACAGGTAAATGATGATTATGAGACTAAGGATGAGAAGCTTGCTCCATACAAGCGCATGGCTGATAGTTTTAAAGAGTACTTTGACAAAGTCAAGTTTCATCAGATACCTCAAGTTTTAAACAAAGCAGCAAACGCTATGTCTACAATTTCCTCACTCCTTGACATTCCTAACAACGTGCCTAAGTTTGAGTTCTTGGTCGAACAGCTTTTGGTCCCCGCCTACGATATCCTAGATTCTGAAATGGTGTGTGACATTGTTGGTCCTGATTCCCCATGGTACAAAGAAATCTATGATTACCTTCATGCCGAAGTCATCCCCATTGGCCTATCCAATAACCAACGTAGGACATTCCTTCGCAAGTCATCCAAATACACCATCGTCGGAGACACCTTATATAGATGTGCCTTAGATAATACCCTGTTGAGATGTCTTGATTCTACTGAAGCACAAGCAACCTTGCGTGGGGTGCATGAGGGTATATGTGGTTCCCATTCTAACTGTCCTACCTTAGCTAAAAAGATTATGAGACTGGGTTACTATTGGCCTACTATGGAAAAAGACTCATATATCTTTGTAACGAAATGTCACCAATGCCAAGTTCATGGAGATTTGATACATGCCCCAGCACAGGAGCTCCGTCCTATCACGTCACCATGGCCCTTTTCCCAATGTGGACTCGACCTCATAGGTAAAATCCACCCTACATCATCAAATGGACACAAGTTCATTATCACTGCCACTGAGTACTTTACAAAGTGGATTGAAGCCATTCCTATGACATACATTACTGGCACACAAATTTCTAGATTTATCTTGAACTATATCATTTGTCGGTATGGTGTCCCTCAGTCCATAATCATTGATAATGGCCGTCCATTTAAGAAGCAAGAAGTCCATCACTTGTGTGATCAATTTCATATTCAACATCACTTCTCCACTCCATACTACCCACAAGGTAACGGCCAAGCAGAGGCATCTAACAAGACCATCATTAGAATCCTCAAGAAGATTGTCAATGATGTTGGTCGTGACTGGCATTTACAGCTTAACCCTGCCTTATGGGCTTATCGTACAAGTATCTGTACTCCCACTGGTGCTACCCCATACTAACTTGTCTTTGGATCTGAAGCCATTTTGCCTATTGAGGTCGAGATTCCTTCCCTAAGGGTATCCCTGAAAGGCCACATTGATGATGAAGAGTATCAAGTGTCGAGACTCCATGAACTAGAATTCCTAGATGAGCGAAGACAAAAGGCACTGGACCATCTCCAAGCATATCAGAATCGCCTTCGTCGTAGCTATAACAGGAGGGTCTTAAATAGAAATTTTGACATTGGTGACTTGGTTTTAATGGAGAACCCAAAGAATCAAGCAGAAAGAGACAAACCAGGAAAGTTTGAACCTAATTGGTTGGGACCTTATGTTGTTACAGAAGCTTTTGGATCAGGAGTGTACCAACTCTCTACTCCTGAAGGTGAACCATTGTCCTCACCAATCAATAGTATGCATCTAAAGAAGTTCTACACATAGCTTCTGGGAGAGCCTTTGTCTTATTTAATAAAAATACAAAAAAATCAAAAAATCAAAAAAATTGTTATCAAGGTGAAAACCTGGCAAACAGGCATTTGGTAACACCAAAAAAATTAGATAATATGAAAAATAGTAAAGACAAATCATTCGTCCACTGGTGAAAACCACTTCGGTGGTGCCTTGGATAGGTACCATGGTGAAAACTTGGCAAATAGGTGCCATGTGTACTCAACTTTTCTCCTTTGTCTACTATTATTCTAATCTATCTTGTACATACACCACTTCCCTATACATAGTCTCTACCGTGTATATAGCCCACATTCGTGTACATAGTCCACTATCCTGTATATATCCCTTACCTTTTATGTCCATCACTTGTATATATCAGTCCTAATAGGTGGTAGTCTTTTCCATAGCTTGGAACGATTGACATCGAGAGCATTTCATATCCCCCATCTCACTCTATTCATAATCAATTGGTCTTATACTCGACTGGGGGCAAACACTTGACGTGCGTCATATTGATTCTTACATTGGCTATGTGGAAGACGTAAAACCATAAGAAAATCCAAAAACATCACAAAATGACCTGAGAAAACACAAAAACATCAGAAAACTTCAAAAAAAATAAAAAATCAAAACATTTCAAAAATCCAAAAAAAGAGTCAGAGTCAGTCGCATTTGTCAGTCTTTGTCGTTTGTCAAACTACGTTGCCTCTGCGACTAGACGTAGGCAAGGCCATCTGCCGATGTGCCCCCGAGGCATTAGGTCAGTCAGTTTAGGTTTGTTTGTATAAATTTATGAGTCAATCCATATGTCTATATGACAAGGTCATTGGTCGTGTCGAACTACGACGTCTCTGCGTGTACAATGTAGGCAAGGCACATCACACGATGAGCCCCTGAGGCCACACTAGGTCAGTCCATTAGGGTTCGTCGCATTCACTTTCACACACATCTTCTATTTGTAGTCAGTCTTGTCGGTCACAGTCAAGTCGAACTACGAGGTCTCTGCGTGTACAACGTAGGCAAGGCCATCACACGATGAGCCCCTGAGGCCGCACTAGGTCAGTCCTTTAGGGTTTTGTCGTCACACACGGCAACTTGTCAACACGTCATATCAAGTCATGCATTACTCTGGTGAACAAGTTAGCTATGTCTCTAAGTCATATCAAACAACTTTCCAAACAAAACAATTCAAACAGATTAACTAACAGTCTACTACAAGATGTGTCTTTCTTGGAAACAGATGTTATCAAAACAATTAACCTATGTCTTATACAGGATGAGTCCTTCCTGCATAATCGACAAGGTCAAAACAATCAAACATAGCCTTATACAGGTTATCACATCAACGACATCTAACTCAACGTCTTATACGATACATGACTTTATGAAACCAGGCTTTGTCATGCCTTATACAGATAGTCATAACATCGAAACCAGACTCACAGTCTTATCCGGTATGTGTATCTCCTACAATCAAGCTCTATCAATCAAACAAATCAAACAAACAAATCATGTTTTGGCAAATATTTTCATTGGCTTTTTGACTTTATGGCTTATTTCTTTTATCATTTATCTTGAATTGATGACTAGGATTCATGTTACTAGCTTTCTCAATGATGTCCCATGAAGGATTTAGAGAAGCAACGATGTATCAGAATCCTATTTTCTTTGACTGCTGTCTATCGACTGTCTTTTAAATTTGATTTTGAGTCATGCTACTAGTTTCCTCAAGGATTTCCCATGAAGGATTTAGAGGAGCGATGACGTCTCATGACCCGTCTTTTTCTTTTGTTTGCTGTCTATGGTTTGTCCTGACAAAAAGACTAGGGCAACTTGTGCCTTTAGTATGAGTTAGTGACAATCCTTGTCTACGACTGTATGTTATGAGCAAGTGGATGATCTTGCACACCTTGATTTATGTCATATCCTGGTGTTTGTCTCCATTTGTATTAGTCCTGCCCAATGATGATAAAGTGCAATACCTTTTGTGATACGGTAAAATATCAAAGATTCCTAACGCTAACATTTATCTTCTATCTTTGCATTCTTTGTCGATCTTCCATTCCGCACTAACAAGTCTTCTTTCTTGCATTATGATGGAGTCCTGTGACAAAAACTGGTATACATCATCCTGCATCAGCATACATGTTAGAAACATACATATATATAGGCATATTTCACATTTCGATCATCATGGCATAATAGACAATAATCATCATTTAACACTGCATATCATAAGCAATAAACTGTAAATACATGCATCACATTACATTTGTATAGCATCACATGTCATTATACATATAACATCACATGGCATCTCATAATCATATAGAATCAACATTATCGCATTAGTTGCATAAACAACATAAAGTACATATAACCATCCATCACATAGGCATATCATATAAACATCATATGTATAAATAAATAACTGCATAATCCATAAATAGACAATGCATATCATAAGAATCGCCGCCAAAATCATATATATATATCGCTCATATGTGTCACATCATAATGTCATAATGTATCACAAATACATGGAAGCCCGCAGGCTATCAAATCAAAATACAATGTCTCAAATGGACCTCAAAACTGTATCTCTATCCTGAACTGCCACTGCCAACATGTCGGGAGTGTGTAGGAGACTGATGCTGGGAACCTGCTGATCTCGGAGCTGTGGGAGGTCTGTCATATGGCCCTGCTCTACGTGGTTGATCCACTCCCTCTGTGCTCACTGTCCGTGTGTGGGTCCTGGTCTGAGACCTACTACCCTATGCTACTAAAAAACTGGGAGCCCGTCTCTCTAAGGGAACCTCTGCCTCATACAAGTCTCGGTAGTATTTCTCCCTCTCACTGGCTCTGACCAACTCTCTGGCAAATGCTGCTGACGGTCCTGTACATAATGTCCTGAGCTCTGTGAATCTCTGCTCAGTCTCCTGCCGCCGGGCTATAGCCTAATCTCTCTCCATCAAGGCTCTGTCTCTCTCTACCTTGTAGGCATCTCTCTCTGCCATCAACACCCTCATCTGCTCCTCCAAGGAGGCAACCTGGGCTCGTAATATATCAGTGTCGGGCACCTCTGCCTCTGTCTCATCCTGGCAGACCCTGTCACGCCCATCCTCCTCCTCGTCCATCTCCCCCAGGATCTGATCCCTGATCTCTCTCTCATGATCATCCTCCTCCTCATCATCCTCCTGGTAGGCACCTAGCAATCTAAGGGCATTGATCTCTACCTCCTCTCCAACTGCTCCCCTCCAACTGCCTCCTCTCCACCTTCCACCCTCTCAAGAATCTCGGCCTACCTCTACCTCTGCTAGGATGTCTGGGATAACTGATCTGTCGGCTGCTCCTCCTCGCCACCTATGGCCACATCTAGCATGGCCACATCCTCCTCTCCTCTCTCCTCTTGATCGGTGACAAGGCTGGTCCTCAACCTTGTCGACCACGCCTCCCCTCCACGTCGGCCACCTCTGCCATCATCCCCACCATCACCTCAGCCTCCTCTGCCTCCTTGACCACCTCCTCTACCTCGTCTGCCTATGGGACCTCTAACCCACTGCTCTACTGGTGCTGGCTGTCCCGATCTGTCAAGGGAGTTGGCCTGTGTAATGCCCACACTGATCATAAGCTGGAGTAGTCCTCTGCATCTGCTGGTTTGTCCCTCCATCCCCATGGCTGGGCCTATAAACTATCAATATCTGCCTCTACAGTGGCGACTGGAATCTCTGGCCCCCATAATAGGACCTCTCATGACGACCTGAAAACTCCTCTCCCTCGAGGTACATCCTGTACCTCTCCAAACTGTCTCAATACCCGGTCTGGCAACTGTCGCTCTATGATATGCATATGGGACACTGTCCGTCCCACCAAATACTGTGTCTGTCGACAAAATGGCAAATGCTCACCCTCATCTGACCATACCTCGCAGCCTAAGTACGGTCTCCATGTAAACTCCTGCATCAGGTCTATAGCGTGTCTATAATAGCCCGTGTCTCTAATGTGGTGCTGTGTGGTGGCTCCCACATACCAAAAGGCGTATGGCGCTCCACAAGCTAGATCTACTGTCATAGGTGGTCTAAAAATAGCAATATGCTCCCACGCCCATGCCATCAGGAGCGTGGTGCCGCAGCTCATCGACTGCGCCTCTCTATAGGCAATGTCATGCAGGTGGAAGTATAGCATCCTCAGCACACACGAACCCCAAGCATATACAACTCAGCGCTCCAGCATGCCCACTAGCATCTCACCCCATCCCACAGGGAATCCATGACCTCGGCGATCAGGCAGTACAATACCACCTATCAATGTCGTTACTAGACAGTCTAACTGTCTATATCTCTAGGCCAATACCCGCCATCTAATCTCATAGTCATCAACCCCTAGCTATCTAACGTCAGCATGGGGGTAATATCTACACATCTTAGCTATACCCCTCTGGGTATCATAAACTACCCGTGTCCTAATCAGTAGTCTCAAAATCCTATACACATCCTCCAAAGTCACCGCGGCTTCTCCAATCGGAAGGTGGAAGGAAGATGTCTCTGAGTGCCACTGCTCGCAAAGTGCTGTCAGTAAACCCCGATTTTCCCTAATCTGGGGCATATCAGTCACATGCAACAAACCCAAATTCCATAGAGTCCGTCGCTCGGCTGGACATAGGCTGTCTCTAAATCGAAACGTCATGGGTCTCGACTCACGTGTGTAGATAGGGTCAAGAACAACCTGCAACAACATGCCTCATGTCAGCCTGAATCATCTATCCTAGTAAAAAAATGACTATTTTAACATAAAAAGCAAATGCGTCGTTATTTTGCAAATGCATCATTTTTTTAACACATGCGTCGCTTTTTTTACAAATGCGGTTCACAAACTACATATGCGTCATTATTAATCAAATGTGGTTAGTAATCATCACATGCGTCGTAAAAATGACATTTGCGGTGCAAAATTACAAATGCGTGTCTAAATATTCTAATGCGTCTCTAAACATGCAAATGCGTCTTAAAACAACAAATGCGTTTCTACATATACATTTGCGTATCAAAATAAACACATGCGTTGCAAAAATTCAAATGTGTATCACAATTATCAAATGCGTAACAAAAGAAACACATGCGGTTATTTTCTAAACCTAATCTAATCGACCGGCATTAAAATGCAAATGTGGCTTTTCGCAAACAGATGCGTCGTTCGCGCATACACATGCGGTGCAAAATGAAAAGCGACGCATAATTAAAAATGCAATAAATACCTTAAAATACGTGCAAATTAAAAAATTTCAAAAGACAAGTTTTAGGTCCATACCGGGGGGTCCACGCCGGCTGGTCTCTGGAACATCTTGATCCTGTATGCACGATGATGGGTGGCTGGAACTGGAGACATCCTCGCTGAACATCCAGAGCAACTTTTCAAATCTCTAAGCTAGGTGGGTGCAAATGAATAGTTTTTCACCCCAATTCCAATATATACCTAGGGCTTAGGTGGCATTTTCTTCCTACTGACCGTGTAAACTTCCATTTTCTATCATCTCGTACCCATCCCTCCCATTTCCAAACCTAATTCCGTCAACTGCATGGCGTTTCTGCCTATCTATTGAACTAATCGGGCGCATTTCCAAATTTTTCTGAACATTTCCGAAATTTGTCAATTTTCCCGAGGGGGCATATCTTCACCTTGACTGGGGCATATTTCCATCGATTTTCTTTGACACAACGCCTAAACGACATTGTATCAAAGAGGGGAAAATGTAGACACCGAAATCTGGTTTAAACCTGCGACTTCCATATTCTTCATAATTCATAATTCTTCTATTAATTAAATAATGTCAATTATTTAATTAATTCATCTTCTTTTATTTCTTCTATTAATTAAATAATCTTAAATATTTAATTAATTCACACTTTTCTTTATTCTATCTAATTAATTAAATAAACGCTTCTTATTTAATTATCTTACTAATTAACCTTATCCTTCTTGTCAAATTAAATAAATTCTTATTTAATTTACTCTTTATCATATTTCAACTATAATTAAATAAATTCTTTATTTAATTATTCATTTAAAATCCTTCATCATTTAATTAAATAAATATTATTTATTTAATTATTCTTCAAATATCGAGTCTTGAATTAAATGAATTATTTAATTCATTGATTCTATTTTAACACATTCCTCTATATTTTAGATAATTATGTGAGTTATCTAAGTATTCACTTTTAGTCGACTCGACATCCATGTTAATCGCTCAGTTAACTCTTCATTTGATGTCTGAGTGGCGTCTTCGAGTAATCTCTTCGTCAAGTTAGTCAATCATCCAGTTCTAACTCAATTGCGTGTACATGGATTAATTAAATATTCTTATTTAATTAATTAAGTTTTGTGCGTGCATTTAAACAAAGAATTGCTTTAATCAATCTTCATCTTTGTCATGCAAAGATATTTCTTATGTTTTCGAATACCGAACTGAAGATTAAATCATTTATTTAATCTTTAATTCTATTTCTAATTCGAATCACTCATGTCATTACTATCAGTTATCTGAATGCATGACTAATCAATCAATCTCAACCGTCCGTTAATCTTTCAATCTTGACCTGTCGTTCGAATAATCAATTTTCTATAAATTGATTTGTCATTCTTCATTCCAATCTCTCTCGCGAATTTGATAACTTTGGAGAGCACTTTTGTCTTGAATCTTCGATATTTTGCTAATCATTATCATAAGGCTATACTTGCACGAACTTGAAAATCTGAGGGAAATTATACTACACAAGCAAAATGGAGAAGGGCAATCGAGATAATTCATGGAAATACGTTTGGAATTGGTGAGATTGTTTCAATTTTAACTACGTTTTTACTTTCCCATGTTCTTTGTTGCTTAACGATTGAAATTTGCATTTTAGATTTAGTATAGCATGCATGTGTGCTTCTAACGATCTTCTTTGTTATCTATTGTGCAAAGCTTTTATTTGGTGTTACAAAGACCTTACATGAACTAAGCAAAACTCCATTGAACGTATCATACATTATAATTTTCGGTTATATGGCCACCTTGCATAACATACTTTTATTGCTTGTGGAGCCATCTTGTTTGTTCATGAGTTTCAAGAATACAAAGCTTTGCTTGCCTCATGAATCTCAAAGTTCATTATTGTGTGGTGCCTTATCAAAGTTATCATGAGGTAAAGCTTTGGTCTGGTTGAACAGCAAGCCAAAATTAGGAATGAATTTTCCATAGCCACTTGCATGTATGTGTGAGCACATACTAGCCATGTGTGTATGTGTCTCACCTCTTTAAATACTCACCCACCTAATAGCCTAAAGTTTTGTTTCCTTGGAGTGTATATTTTTGGACAAAAAACTTAGATTTGGCCCACATCATGATGGATGAATGGTCAAAGCTTGATCCACCCCTTATTTTTTTGTTTCTTTTTTGTTTTTCTATTTTTTTTATGTGTTTGGTAGTGTATTCTTGTGCCTTGTTATTTCTTCTTACATTGTTTTTCATGTGTTTTCTTTTGTGCCTATGTTAGTTTTCCATAGGATCTTGATCTTGGGGGCTTGCACAACCCTCTTGGTCATTTTTATCCTATCTTATTGGAATTAGTACACTTGGACCTTCCTTGATGCGATTTCATCTACATAGTGTGAGTTTGAAGCAATTTCATCCTCTCACTAAAGTGGGGGCTAAATGTAGTGTAGAAAAATGCATCCCTCTACATTTTCACACTTGTTTGGGCCCTTGTCAACTAAATGGACTTAATTGTGCCTTATTTATGATGTAAATTGTTTTCTTGCACTTTTACACTAATCTATGGGTTTATTAATTAATTGATCTTCTTTATTGTTTATTTGGCCTTATTTTGCATCCACAAACCTTAATTAATACATCTTTCTAAGGATAATCCTTACATAAACCAACATCCAATCATATTTTATGTATTTTTGGATTGTATTGCCCAAATTTAGTGATTTGGGACTCATACACCACCTTTGGTGTATGGGATCCACCTATGTTTTGGGGCCCCAATCTAGATTTCACATAAATCTAAGCCTTTCTTGAAATTGTTTTCCTAAAGCCTAGCCTAATGGGACTCATACACCACTTTTGGTGTAAGATTCACATGTGGCATAAACCTAAATTAAGTTCATATTCTTGGTGGGATTTTATTCTCCTAGATTTGATGTCAGCTTGTAGTGTTGTAATTTCAAGAAATTTGGCATAAACAACTATAAATACAAGGTTATTTCACATATTTTCTCCTAGAAAATTGAGTATTCATTCATTATAGAAAATTTGAGTTTACAAGAGTATCCAAGAGTGATTATCAAGCATTTTGGAGCATTATTCAAGTATCAATCATCATGTCAAACTCATCATGCATCATTTTTTATTTTTGAGCTAACATTTGTGATGTAGGGTTTCATAATTCAAGAAAGCATTCAATTCAATATCTACTATATTCAAGCAAGAGTTAAGATCCACATTCATTCTATCCATTTGAATTGTAGATTTTTGTGGTTTAGGATGCTATGACTCTCTTGGTCAATTAGGGTTTTTTACCTAAAGGAGAGAGATAGATCCCACACAAAATCTAGGTGGTTCCTTCAAATTAATGCAAATAAAATGAAAGTATGCCTAATTTCAATGATCTAAATACAATGAGCTGATAAAATAGATTGATTATTTATGCAAAACCTAAGAAATATGAAGTGTTTGAAAACACAATGTTGTTTACAATAAGCTAAAAGGATGAATAAAAGATGCAAATAGAACAAAACATAAAGTTACAAGAATGAATGTGTGCACCTATAAACTTGGTGAAGATTGGAAAATACTCTGAAAAGCTGGAAATGTTGACTTTTTTGACTAACTGGGACTCATTCACCACTCTGAGCGAATCAGTCCTAGAATAATGTTTTTTCCCATAATCTTGTTTTAGCCAAAAGGGTACTGAAATCTGCACTCTGTTCTAATAGGCACCTCTAGTGGAACTTATTTTCTATCCTTGGTGAATCAATCCTTTTTCTAATTTATGAGAATTCAATTTTTAGACCTACACTTTGTCACCTGCACAACACTTCTTGACAGAAACTCGGAAATCTCTTAAAACACCTATAAAACAACTTTAAATTTGTTTTCTAATGGGAGGTTTTCCTTGGTCAAACCCCTAATTGGGTAGTTAAACCTTGAATAGATAAAATCTGCATAAAACCCTAGCCCTAAGTGTGTTTAAGACTAGGAAAATCTGAATTAAGATAAAACTCTATTCTAAAGTGATAGAATAAAATAAGTAAATGTGATTTGAATGATGCATGAATTCAATCCAAAAAACCCTAAAACATTTGAAATGGACACAAATGACATGCAAACCTTAAATACGAAGATAGAGTGAAAATGGAAGATGGAATCACTTTGAAAACAATTCATAAGGTGTGATTTGATGGCTAGTTACATCCCCTCAACCTAGATTTCTTCATGATTCTCCATAGGCATTTATGATAAAATCTTTGCATTGTTCGATCTTGAATGAGAAGTGAGCTTGAAGACTTGCAAAAAACCTATCTTGTTGTCCAAAAGCTTCAACTTTGTTTCAGAAATTCTAATGAAAATTCTTGTGGAAGATTCTCAATACTTGAATTTTTGAAATTTCTTCGTAAAAGTGACTAGGAGATGTGAAAAATGACCTAAAATGCATATTTATAGGCATCAATACCTAGTTTTCTTGTATTAAGACCTAAGAGGCCAACATCCACTAAAAAGTTAAATTAAGCCGGTGAAATTCCTGCTCAAAATTGAAATTTTCCCCAAAAGGGACTCATTCACCACCCTTGGAAAATGGGCCCCACTAGAGGGGTCTCATTTTCCCAAGGTGGCGAATGGGTCCCACTTGTGGTTTTTGGAGGTGGGTTTTTGAGATATGAATGAATTAAGTATTATTTGTCAGGATTTGTATTATTTTTAAGTGTACTGGGTCTTAGGGGCCTATAAATGTTGTTTTGAAGAATGATTAATGAAAGGGTAGTCAAAAGTAGGTCCAAATTAAGCATGAAATTGTCTCTTTTTCTAAGAGCCTCCAATTTTTGATGCCACATTTAGTCCCCACTTTAGCACACATATGACTTTACATGCATATGTAAGCTAAAAGACTGTAAATAGTATACTTTATTGTACAAAAGGATACTCATTCAAAAGATGGGAGATTGAAGCCCCCATTGTAGTTATCCATAAAACCACAACATTAGGAACTACATTCTGCAACACAAATTCGTTAATTGTTCAAAAATCCTTTAATCTAACTTCTATAAATTGAGTTCAAGGGTAGATGTACGCCCCCCCTTTATTCTTCTTGCTTTACGGAGGTGGAATCAAGGCAACAATCTAGCCACATCGATGGAGTAATCATATCTTATGGAATTTCCAAGTACCATTGCACATAACGATAGATGATTGATGGTGTTAGGTGTAGAATCATGATTCCAACACATCAGATGGCATAAAAAATAGGGTTCCCTAGCTCTTGTTATGTTGTTTGGAAGAAGTACTTTATTAACTCTTAAGATGCAAAATAACCCGAGTTTAATGCATAAGAGTAAAAAGAATGAAAATAGGTTAAAAGAGGTAAAGGAGAGTGATTTTTCACTTACCATTGCATTTTACCTTCTTGTAGCATGAGAGGGATGAGTGAGATGAGAGGGTGTTCAGTAGATGGGATTATAGGACATAATGAGTGGATGTGCTTCAAGACTAGGTGGCATGTGGTGAGCTATATCACAAGGTGAGTCAATTTTTCAACCTTTTCTAAGTGATTTTACAATGATTTAATGATTTTTATGCATATAGGTTAATTTAGGATCTTGGAAAAAAAGTTTTCCAAGTGTCCCCTTTTTTTGCAAAGTGTCCCATTTGTTCACAAAGTGTCCCATTTCTTTGCAAAGTGTGCCAAAAGGGCACTAAAGTGTCTAGGGCCTTTAGGAAAGCACACTAGATAGAATTTAGTACACTTGCATGATGAATAATGTAAAAATTGAAGATATTAGATGAATTTTTAGAGCATGTTGTGATTTTGATAGGTACCGACTTGGTCACAACAGTCGCTAGGGGGAGATAGTTAATCTTTTTGAGAGACCTAGCCCCAACACTGTCAACAAAGGAGATAGAGCACCTTTAGGTAGTTGGCATCTATTGTGCATACCTTATGCCTCTCATGAGATACCACGATTCCATGTTGATGGCCCTATGCGAGTGCTGGAATGCTGATACATGTACATTTCACCTCTCGACTGGGGAGATGACCATTACCTTAGAGGATGTACACCAAATTCTCTAAGTTTCTATTTGGGAAGACCAGTTGCGGTTCCAAGGAGATCGGTTATTTCATGAGAGGAAGGGAGACATGTAGTACTACCTTGACGAACCAATTCATGATGAGTGTGTGAGGGAACAAATCAAGCTACTGATGGTACTATATTTGTGAGCCCTTATAGTGAGACACATTATGTTGTACACGGTGGAACTGGTACTCAATCCAGATGGATGAAAAAAACACCTTGATGGAGGATTAGTTCACGTGATTTGCGGGATGGCAAAGCACGGGACAGTCTAAGCTACATCCTTGCATATTTATATTATGATTTGGGTCAAATTTTTTTTTGGGAGATAGATAGTATGGTGCACTACATGCTTCTATAGGTGTGGTGCCTTGAGCATATTACATGCACCAAGCCTATTAGTTTCCCATGTATTGTAGCCATAGGGTATCCACGAGCCTTCGACTATCCTCTACGGTGCTTGGGGTAGTATGAAGATGTGCTTTTTTGGAGAGTTAGGTATGACCAGCTTAAGGAGAACAAGATCCTTTGGAGACCTTATCAGTTGACACTACAATGGCCAGATCATACTAGATAGTTGAGGAGGATGCAAATGTATAGATTTTTGGTTAGCTGACATGACTATGTAGTACATCCATTTTAATTATGGTTGATTCATGTGGTAGTTTGGAAAGGTGTAGACACCACCGAGGGTGTGCCCCTTTATCAAGAGATTGATGTGGAGAGCCCGGAGGCTAGGTGATAGCGTATGACTCACTATAGAACATGTAGTATAGAGTGACTGTGATTACTTAGATCATGATCAGGCATAGTCTTTGACACTGATGAAGTTGGTAGCATAGATGAGCATGAGGAGTGGTGGTTAGTGACATGACCAACTCTTGTATCTCTGATGGATGTCCCTATAGGTGATGTAGGACTAGTGCTAGATAAGGGTGATGATGCAGAGAATAGTGTCGAGGATGTATGATACATGGCTACAAATATTTTCACTGATGTTATAGATAATGATTATGATTTGGATGTCAATCCTAATTATGAGGGCTAGGACAGAGGAGATGAGGATGATGAGGAGTATGAGGAGGATCCACCCCTAAGTGAGGGTGATGAGATAGCAGCTAAGGATCAACACGAGTGGGGAGAGTCCTCAGACATTCATGTGACTAGATCACATGTAGTATCCATAGTAGACATCAATACCCATGGTCATGAAGAGGCTGGAACATCCTCCATGGCCCCTAGAGAGGATGAGGTTGATATCCCTCAACCTATTGGAGATATAGCTGGTGATATTTAATTTATCTATTTACTTTAGTGTTTATGTTTTATACATACACACACACACATATATATATCATGATGATGTTTACTGATTATGTATTCTTTCTACCTTGCAGGACTGACAAGAGACTAGTGAGAGTTCTATTGTCAGTCAACTATAGAGATAGTTCCTACATCCATTGAAGAGGAGGAGATAAACCCTAATTAAGTTCCCCCAACAATCGTAGAGGATGATCTAGATTCATTCAGACCATTCATGAGGCTACGAGTAGTGTATGAGAGTGTGAGGAGATGACTTTGTTGATTCAAGACCATAGGAAAATCATCCTAGACTCTAGTAGAGGTGGAGAGACTTTAGGTAGAGGTATTATGGCTATAGGTGAAGAGGGATCAAATAGCAGAGGAGCAACATGCCTCTATTGGATGAATACAATCTTTAGAGTTTACACTCAAGGTCGGCGGATCATGATCATGATCACATACGATTGTCACCCAACATCCTAGTACCAGATCATGAGGACTAGAGTTTGAGGGATCTAGTTCCCACATACCTCAATGATATTGTATATTGTTATGAGATGTACATAAAAATTTAGGTAATATGAAACCTAAATTAATTATGAAAATAAATTAAATAATTACCTTAGTGTTCAAGACATACACATAATCGTTTGTCGAGAATGAAGCAATGTGAAAGTATTTAGGATGTAACAAAATAACTTTAGTAAACACTCCTTTATCATTCATACCATTCAAAGAGACTAGAGATAATATCAACATAGATGTGTGGCATTAATAGGTTCCTTAAGGGGTGTTTCATTGAGCTCTATTAATACATAAGTGCCAGACCCATAACTGGTATCGATTATGTAAGGTCTCAATCAATTAGGGATAAATTTATCTTTGTCTTCATGGTTAGCAGGAGTATTGTGTTGATTCTCACAGAGAATGAAATTTCCTTTATTAAATGTCTGAGGAATGATGTGAGTATTGTGTTTTCATTGTAATTGTTTAATGTAAGCCTAGAGATGCTCAAGAGAATTGATGTGCTTTTCATTGAGCATCTCAAGCCGGTGCAATCATTGTTCTTTATAAGTGATATCATCAATAAGGTCTTAGATAGTAATTCAGAGGGTACGATTTTCCAACTCCAAGGGCATGATCACTTCGGTACCATAAACAAGGTTATAAGGTGTAGTTCCTGTGGGTAATCTAACACTCATTCGATAAGCCCAGAGTGCATAATGTAACTATGTATGCCAATCCTTATGATGTTTGTTAACAGTTTTCTTAAGAATTTTTTTGAGAATCTTATTAGTGCTTTCAACTTGTCCATTGGATTGTGGATAGTATGGTGTGGAAAATTGATGTTGAATGTTGAATTTTTTAAGAAATTTATTTACATCATTATTCTTAAATGGGGTTCCATTATCTGAAACTATTGCATATGGAAGTCCAAAGTGAGAAATTATGTGTTCCAATATGAATCAAAAAATTACTTTAGCACTTATAGATCGAAGAGGAATTGCTTCTACCTATTTTGTGAAGTATTATGTTGCTATAATGATAAATGTATGTCCAATAGAGGAGAGTGGAAAATTTTTTCCAATGAGATCCAATCCCCT
Source organism: Sequoia sempervirens (assembly GCA_007258455.2). Lineage (NCBI taxonomy): Eukaryota > Viridiplantae > Streptophyta > Pinopsida > Cupressales > Cupressaceae > Sequoia > Sequoia sempervirens. The sequence continues at coordinate 17,421,197 of VDFB02193867.1, read as the reverse complement.
AATGAAAATGGTCGAATGGTAATTTAGGCACGAAGTTTAGAAGTAGGGGCATGAATCAGATTGCTATGCTCTTGACATTTGTGACATCATTTATCATAAGCAAAGAAGTCTTTTTCCATATTTCTCCAATAATATCCCATAAGGATGAGTTTTGAACTAGTGACCGTCCTCCAAAATAACCTCCATAGGCACTAGCATGAGCTTAGTCAAGGGCTTTAGGAATTTCAAAGTCCCTAAGACACCTCAGTAAGAGACCATTGAAGGATTTTCTATACAACACATCGGTGAGGATTATGTATTTGGCTACTAGTTTGCATAAACGATTTCAAGTATTTGTCATTGTAGGTTCAGGAATGGTACCATCTTTTAAATAATTATATATTGTGTCATACCATTCTCACGAGTCTTCTTGAGTTGTTGTTAAAACGTCTTCTATTCGAGTATCAATTGAAGGTTTCATGATTGGATGAATAAGAAAGGTGAAGTTTGTTGAAGGATCTTGAGGGGATATAACAAAATCTACACTCGCCATTGCATCCACATGTCAATTGGATATTATCAATAGTGAATGATTCAAACTTATCTAATAGTTTTAGTGTAAGGTCCTTGTATTTTGATAATTTTTCATGTTTAGTTTGATATGTCCCATTTATTTTTTTGATCACTAATTGTGAATCACCAAAGATCTTGATATCTTTGGCACCCATGGTTAAAGCAACTCGCAATCTAGCACTTAATGCCTCATACTTAGCTGTGTTATTTGTACATAGGAAATTTAATCAATAGGACAAGGGAATAGGCTTTCCTTCAGGTGGAATTAATACCACTCCAGCACCAGAACCTATTCTACACTTAGATCCATCAAAATACAATTCCCATGTTTTAACGTCTATTGTAAATACACCGTCATCGAGAAAAGAGTCATGATTAGGTAAAGTGAGAGGGGAAAGGGCATCAACTAAGTGATCAATCAAGGTTTTTCCTTTGATTTATTTTTGTGAAACAAACTTAAGATCAAACTCAGTTAACAACATCACCCACTTAGCTAAGCATTTGGAGATATCTATTTTATTTAAAAGGTGTTTAAGAGGATCAAATTTTGTTATGACTTGTATTTCAGTATTTAGTAAATAATGTCACAATTTACTAGTAGCGAATACAAGATCCAAACATTATTTTTTGATTAGTGAGTATCATGTTTTATAATCAATTAAAGTTCGACTAATGTAATAAATAGGATGTTCTTTTCTAGTATCATCTTGTTGAGCCAATGATACTACAAGAGCGTGGGTTGATGCGGCTATGTAAAGGATAAAAAGTTTGTTTGGAACAACAGGTTGTAAAATGGGTGGAGTTGCAAGGTATTCCTTTCAACTCTCAAAAGAATGTTTGCAATCCTCATTCCAATCAAAATGTACATCCTTTTTGAGAAGATGCATGAAGGGTAATGTGAGATCATCGAAAGATGAAACAAGATGACAAATCATCTTAGGAGGTGGCATGTTAATAATTGAATCAATTTTATTTGTGTCCACCTCAATGCCTCTGTGAGATATGATAAACCCTAAAATTTTCCCACTATCTATGCCAAAGACACACTTTTTTGGATTTAATATCATGTTATATTTACATATTCGTTCAAAGATCTTTTGAAGGAAATTTACATTGTCTTGTTTTGTTAAGGATTTAGTAAGGATGTCATCAACATAATCTTCCAAGATTTTATGTATGTAATAATGAAATATCAATTTCATTGCTCGTTGATAAGTTGTGCCAACATTTTTTAATCCAAAAAGTGTCATAACCCAACAAAACATTCCCCAAATAGTTGTAAATGTGGTTTTATATTGATCTTGTGGGTTGATAAAGATTTGATTATAACCAGAAAATCCATCCATGAATGACAAAAAAGCATGTCCATCAAATGAATCCATGATCATGTCAATATTATAAAGTGGAAAATTGTCCTTTAAAGAGGCTTTATTCAAGTCTCGAAAGTCCATGCATATCCTAATATGATTATCAGGTTTAGCAACTGTGACAATGTTTGAGATCCAAGGAGAATAATCAATAGGTCGAATGAAACCTATGCCAAGGAGTTTTTCAAGATCTCCCTTAACATGCAAGGCTATGTTAGGGTACATTTTTAGTATCTTTTGGTGAACAGGTTTAGCATTTTAAGCAAGAATAATGTTGTGTGTTATGATTTCTGCATCAATACCTGGCATATCTGAATATTTCTAAGCAAAATTTTTAGGAAAATCATGAAGTAAAGTTGTAGTGTCCTCTTGTTCTTCATCATCAAGGCACTTCCTACTCTTAATAAATTTTTCTTTATCATCTATTTCCATTGGTATATCAATTGTATCTCCTAAGAGGAGTGCCTTAGACTTAGGAATTTTAGGATCATATGGTTCTTCAGTGATATCACTGTCTTTTTTCTTGGTACTTATCATAGCACAAGTAACCCATTTCATGGGATGAGTAGAGGATATGTTATCATAAACTCCTAACATTTGTTTTAAAGCTTCATCACTTTTAACATACTCCCATGATGGTGGTAAGTCTATATCAAGAAGTTCAGGATGTTTGATTGTGAGATTGTGTCTCGGTTGACATGTATTAGTGTTGATATTCAAAGATGGTCATTGAGTGGATTTTGTTATCTTAGAAAAAGAATATCCCAACCCAGTTTTTGTCTTTGGTGTATTAGGTTCTATAGGGACGTGAATACCTTGTTCATTCTTTCCACATCCTTTTCTAGTATATCCCAATTGTTTCTCAAGCTCATAGCCTTTCCCATAAAGTCCTTCCATTTCTTTCAAATTAGGCGGATGTTGATAATTGATCTTGTCAAAATTTGTTGTGTATGTTGTAGTTTATTTTGAAGTCTAGGAGATAGATGCTTGAGAAAAAAATTCTGAATTCTGACTTGACATAATGGTTGGTTGTTCTTGTTTTTCATCATCTTTTTGTGTGATTATATATTCACCCATAAATGAAGGTGTGAATTTTAGGGATCCCCAATCATCACTAAATAATTTAGAAACCTTTTCCTCATCTTTTTTGTCAATTTCAATAGGTTCTATATGAAATGTTGGAATTAATGTGTTCAAAGGACTTGTGGTTCCTCTTTCAAGGTGTACACAAATTTTAGGCTTGAGGTCTATTTCAACATGATAAATTTTGTTATTATAGACATATTACATATACAATGAAGGGTTGAAGGAACCACATTCATCTCATGAATCCATGGTCTTCCTAAAAGAAGATTATACAAAATATCATAGAGCATGACATGAATAGGAGTGTGCACAGTAGCCGCACCAATTGTAATAGGCAAAGTGATTACACTAAGCAGTTGCTTTGTTGTATTGTCAAATCCTCAAATCGATAAGGAATTAGGTTTTATGTGTGACTTGTTAACATGCAATCTTTCAAGGAGATTCACACTACATACATTAAGGGCTAAACCATTATCAATGAGGGTCATTTTGATACCTATTCGATTGACTTGAGCAATTATCATAAAGGTTTCATTTTGTTTTCATAAATCTAAAGGAGGGAGCTCATGTTGATAAAAAGTAATGTCTAGATTAACTCTTTTCATTCCATGTATTAAAGCTTCCAACAAAATTTGGAGTTGTACTAGGAGGAACCGCTATGTGTTACAATGTTGTCTAAGGGATATTGTGATAATTTGGTCAATTCTAAAGTAAATCCCAAAGAGAAATCTTTGTAGGAGTATTCTTGAGTTGTTTAAGAAGGTCATACTCCTTTGTGTGTGAGGGAAAAGGAGGAGCACTAGGAAGATTAGGTAAAGGTAAAGAGGGTGGGGGTGGTTGTTGTGGTTGTAGATTATTTCAAGTATTATATGTATGAGCAACAGTAGTATTACTGGACTTCTACAACACATTAGTTTTAGGTGGGTAAAGAGTAAATTCAGGTTTATTTGAAGGGTGAAATTTTTGCGAAGGTGGGTAAAGAATGAGTTGAGGTTGAATCACATTAACATCCTTTGTTTTAGGTTGTTCACAAAAAACATTAGTGGATGACTTACGCAAGATGAAGTCCTGAAGGGCTTCATCTAACATGTCAAAGTCATCATGACTAAAAGGCTTGAGAGGTAAGTTATCTTCAATTGGTTTAGGCTTCTCAGGGAAACCCTTAGAGGATGGAATGAGAGGAAGTCCTAAAGGGATTCATCTAACTTGTCTAAATCATCACTACTAAGAGGATTATATGAGATGGTGTTTCTAAATTGAAGCATTTTATGTAAGGGTTGGTTTGATGTTTGTGGTTTTTGGTTTTCATTGACTAATGAATCTGATCTAAAAGGACTAGGAACTAATGTTGAAAACAAACTTGCAAAAATCTAATGCTATCCATGAATGCCATGAAATGAAATGATGCTAATGCAAATTATTTAAATATAACAAGAAATAACCAAATAGAAATAGAATAGTAACTATGGGAAACACAAGCTTAAAAACTGATAACTAAATTCTAAAAACAATGATGTAGAATGTGGACTGGGACTAATTCACCCAGGGTGGTGAATGAGTCCTAGGTGGGGTATTTGAATATTTTTCTAATTTTTTTGACTTTTTTCTATGTTTTTAGGTTTGTATAATGTAGAGAAGTAATAGAAATGCAAAATTTTATGATGATTTGATACAATGAAATGCAATAATGACCTCTATATGATAGTTTCACTAATGCAATTTTTTAAACCCTAGGATACAAAAACAAGTAGAAAACCTAATAGAATAGTGATGCAATGTAATTCCTAGGATGTAAATGCAATGGAAATAAAAAACAACATGTTCAATATGTAGGTTCACCAAAATGAACCGTAGGTTTTTGTGGTTTAGGATGTTATGACTCTCTTGCTCAATTAGGTTTTTTCACCTAAAGGAGATAGATAGATCCCAAAAAAAATCTTTGTGGTTCACTCAAATTGATGCAAGTAAAATGAAAGTATGCCTAAATGCAATTGGATAATAAAATAGATTGATTATTTATGCAAAACCTAAGAAATATGAAGTGTTTGAAAATAGAGTGTTGTTTGCAAAGAGCCTAAAAAGATGAATAAAAATCAAAATAGAACAAAACAAAAAGTTAAAAGACTCAATGTGTGCACCTATAAACCTGGTGAAGATTGGAAAATACTCTAAAAATTTGGAAATGTTGATTTTTTGACTAACTGGGACTCATTTGCCACCCTAGGCAAATCAGTCCCAGATTAGGGTTTCTGCCCAGAATCTTGTTTCAGCCAAAAGGGTACTAGAATCTACACTTTTTTATGATAGGAACCTCTAGTGGGACTCATTCACCATCCATGGCGAATTATTCCTTTTTCTATTTTCTAAAAATTTAAGTTTCAGACCTCCACTTTGTCACTTACACAACACTTCTTGATAGAAACCCAAATCTGAATCTCTGAAAGCACCTGCAAAAAAACTTTAAATTTGTTTTCTAATGAGGGGTTTGCCTTGGCCAAACCCCTAATTGGGTAGTTAAACCTTCAATAGATAAAATTTGCATAAAACCCTAGCCCTAAGTGTGTCTAAGACTAGGAAAATTTGAATTAAGATAAAACACTATTCTAAATTGCTAGAATAAAATAAGTAAATGTGATTTGCATGATGCAAGACTTCAATCCAAGAAACCCTACAACATTTCAAATGATTTTAAATGACATGCAAACCTTATATCTAAAGATAGAGAGAAAATGGAAGATGGAATCACTTTTAAAATAGGTCATAAGGCATGATTTGATGGCTAGTTGCATCTCCTCAACCTAGATTTATCCATGATTCTCTATAGGCATCCCACTAAAAATTGGTCTAAGCCTATGACTTCGATTACTTCATAATTCACACCTTCATTATCATAATTAAATAATCCTAATTATTTAATTATATTTTTGAAGTCCTTTGTCCTCTATTAGTTAAATAACTTTATTTAAATAATTAATTCATTTTAACCTTTATTTCTCTATTAATTAAATAACTTTAATTATTTAATTAATTCATTTTTTATCATTATTCAATCCTGATTAATTAAATAACTATTATTTATTTAATTACGTCGCTAATTCATTTTATTCTCTTTTTGAAATTAATAAATTTTTATTTAATTTATTCTTATCACACTTTTGACTATAATTAAATAAACACTTTAATTATTTAATTATTCTTTAAACCTTTTCTCTAGTCAATTAAATAAATCTTAATTTATTTAATTTAATCCTCAAATTTTTAATTTTTAATTAAATAATCATCTAATTCATAAAAAAAATTAGTCTCGGCATATTCTTCTATGATTGGATAATTGCATAGCTATCTAATTATTCATTCACCACTTAACTCGAGATTTAATTATATTAGTTCATTATCTCCTAATCTAATATTTGTCCATTTCTAAAGAAGAGATTTTCTTGTTTAATCAGTCAGTTATCTTTTTATTCTTCTACATGAACACATTTATTAATTAAATGAATTTATTTAATTAATTCATTCATTCATGCATTCAAACAAACTGTTTCCTCCATGCTAATCCTCATCTTTACATGTGATCATTATTCTTCTAAGTTTCAAACACTTTCAACTAAAGATTAAATTATTATTTAATCTTAATTCACATCTTTGATGTTTTATCACTCACGTTATTATCGACACTAATCTCAATCCATGTCGAATATTTCAATCTAAATCATCTGTCTATCTTTTAATCTGAGCCTATCATTCATAAACCCTATTTTCTATAAATTGGCTTGATCTTCATCATTGTTACTCCTCTTGGTAAATCTTATGAATTTTGGAAGCAATCTATTATCTGAATCTTCGATGTTTTGTTGAATCATACTATTATAGGGTATACTTGCACACTTAGAAATCTGAGGGAAATTATCAAACAAATGACAAAATGGAGAAGGAGAATCAAGGTTATGCATGGAATTATGTAGATATTTGGTGAGATTGTTCTATTTATTTATGGTTTTAGCTTTTCCATTGTTCTTTGTTGTTAGCATAGTTTACATTTAATTTTAATGCATTTGTGTTTGCTTTGATCTTTCTTGTTTCCTTGTATTACATTGGTGAACCTAACATGAAGAAACACTCTTCACAAAAACCTGTAGAAATTTTATTCCTTTTTGTAGGTATCATTACAATTAAACGCATGTGACACACAAAACGACACAATTGACCCTGTGAACTGCATATGATCAGTAAAGTGACACATCTAACAACCCAAGATGTATTTGTGGCCTTCCACAATTCATTTGACTGGTAAACTCCATGACGCATTTGGCTAGTATAATTTCTAAGTCAAAATTTTGAATTTGAATTTTTCACTACATTTTTTGTTATGACTAATTTTGGGTTTGCAGCTTGTGTTCTTCAGGAGTTAACATAGTGTTTGTGGGACATTATGTAGAAGACAACTATACAATGTTCAATGTTTGTAGGATGATCGACAAAGAAAAATTTGAAACTATTGATGAATTATTTTGTAGAACGCTTGTCGAAGACTAATTTCAAAATAAATTGTTTGATTAGATTAGAAAATTATCATTTGGGCTAAAAATTAATCACTAGCTTTTATGTTTGGTATGTTTGTATAATCTGTTAGTTTAATACCTAATTCAATAATTCCCTTGCACACTTTTTCTATCCTATGAGCACGAGAAATAGTCATTGACTCTAGAAATTGGGCCTTCCTTGGTGGGAAAAAGTACTCACCCCAAGGTGACTCAAACTAGCAATGAAGCTTTTTAGCCAAGCTACTCTTGACTAGTATACAAATGTGAATTCTACTAGAAAGCTTAGGATTATAGGTGTAGATTTTTTAGGCAAACAAGATCATTGTAACTTTCCTCATGCATAGCCACCTAAATGGGTGCCCTTACTATGGGCCAATTGTTTTTGTTAACCAAAAAACTTTTATTTGCTGGTACAAGAGGTCGGACCTCTGAAGTTGTTTCATGTTCATGTGGTTCTTAGTAGAGATGAAAATTTTTCCATTGGAATTTCATGGGAACTGAAGCTTGGCTATGCTATAGAAGTGAGTGTCATGGAGTGGAGTCAGTAGGGTCAAGCTTCTAATCATCTGCTCTAAATAAGCACAGTTGGGGAAACCTAAGTGGCAATTCAATAGATATTGTCATTGTCAGCCTTGGGATTGTACTTGTCTTCTAGAATTATACATGTTCATATTCGTAAAACTTTAAACAAAGTGTTTTCTTATTGTCTTTCTTTGCAAAAATTTGATCACAAACAAAGTCAGTCAAATTTACCATTTACTAGAAAATCACAACTATTAACTAGAAAATTGCATCTATCGAAACTGATTCCAGTCTGTCATTTACTAGAAAACTAAGTCACATTTTTTTAACAGTAAGTCACATCTATCTAAATGAGTCACATTTGTTTTTGAGTTAGTTGTATCTATCATAGAGTGTCACATTTGCTTGCCATAACATTGCATTTGATATCTCAAGTCAATATGTCAAGTCTGTTAACACCTCTGATATAGGAAAGCTACATTTGAGACCCTTTGTGATGCATTTGATTAGGTGATTCACATTTGTAGTCTATAATGATGTATATGCCCTACCACATACCTAAGTCTTATTTTTCCAATAGAAAATCACCTAGTCTGAAAATCCCACTTGCCAAACTCTGTGACAAACTTGATTTTTTGAGCCGCATCTATAGTCTAGAATGACATAGTTTCCTATCACAGACCCTATTCATCAGTTTACTAGTAGACTGCATTTGACATTAGGAACCACAATTGAAAATTTTTGTGACACATCTGCCATTCTAAACCATAATTGTCCAATTACCAAAAAACCAAAATTCACTATCATAGTCTAAAACCAAACAGTCGCACCAATTTCTGATCGATCTTTTTATAGTGATCCTTGGACAGAAACTAGAAAGTTTTCTCATACTTTATAGTGATCCTTGATCAATGTCTTATATGGTATGTGTCCTTCCTAAAACTAGGCTCTATCAATCAATCATGTATTCAATCTAAATAATCAAACAAATAGATCAAGTTTTGGAAAATATTCTTACTGGTTGTTGACTGTGTGGCTTGTTTATCTTATCTTTTTATTTGATTTGATCTTTGAGTCCCATTACTAGCTTTCTTGAGGATATCCCATGAAGGATTTAGAGAAGCAATGATGTATCAGGACTCTCTTTTCTTTGAGCCGCATTACTAAGCTTCCTCAAGAATGTCCCATGAGGGATTTAGAGGAGCAATGATGTCTCATGACTTGTCTTTTATTTTTTTATTGTTTGTGGTTTGTCTTGACAAAAAGATTGGGGAAATTGTTCCCTTAGTATGAGTTAGGACATTCCTTGTCTACAAATGTTTTTTTTAAGTAGGTGGATGACCTTGCACACCTTGATCTATCTCATATCATTGTGTTTGTCTCCATTTGTATCAGTTACTTCCAGATGATGATTTAATGCAAGACCTATCGTGTTTTGAAAAAAACATCAAAGATTGCTAATACTAACATCCAAAACTTTTATGTTACTTCATTTTATTTTCGCACTAACATTTCTTCTTCCTTGCATTATGACGGAGTCCTGTGACACAAAAAAAATCATCCTACATATGCATTCATGTTAGAAATATCATTTAGACATTATCATACATATATACATATTAAATCATACATATATGTTGCATTTGAAAAACACAAAAATATACATATCCATAACATTTAGGAATCCATGCCATGCATCCACTATCATGATTTGTATAGTATTTAATCATATTAAATACAATCACATGGAATTGTAAATACATACATCACATTACATCTCATAAATGCATAAATGAAATCTATAGATACAATAAAAGTAAATGCATACATAATCATATAGAATCAACATCATAAAGTAAATATTGGCATCCATAACACATGCATATCAAATAGAATACTGCATAATCATAAATAGAACCATCATATCATATAAATTCCCACCAAAATCATATATATATAATGCTCAAAAAGTGTCATAGTAAAATTTCAAATGTATATCTCAAAATGAAGCCCACAAGCTGCATGATCAAATACAATGTCTATAAATAAATATGAAAACATGTCCCTAGCCAGAACTCCCACTACTCCCATGTGGAGAATGTGGAGGTGACTGATGTCAGGATGCTAAAGATCTTTGTGCAGAAGGAGGCCTATCATATGGTTCTATCCTGTGGGGTCCTATGATCCCCTTTGTGCTTTGAGTCCTATTATGTGTCCTGCTCCGCGACCTACTGTTGTGTGCCTATGAATAACTGGGAGCCCATCCCTCAGGAGGAACCTCTTGCTCATATAAGTCCCTGTAATATCTCTACCTATCACTAACTCTGACTAACTCATGAGTGAAAGCAGTAGCTGGCCCAATGCAAAGAGCTGTAAAATCTACAAATCTTTGCTCGGTCTCCTATCTCTCTCCATCTAAATCAAGTCCCTCTCCACTATCATCACTCTCAACTGCTCCCCCAGTGACACTACTTTGGCATGAAAAATTAGCTAATCACTGATTGATGGGACCTGACTCCTCCTGTCATGGCCGATCCCCCACCTAAATATCCCAATCATCTACAATCTTGTCTCATAGCTACCACTCCTAATCACCCATCTCCTCCTCCTCCTCATTATCGTGTTATCCTTCAAGCATACCAAGAGCATCCATCTCCTCCTGCTCCCTAACCACCTCCTCCTCTATGGCATGCTCTCCACCAACTCCACCACCAAACTCCAGCATGGGAACATCCTCTCCCTCCCTCTCCTCCTCATGGGTAGGTGATAGATTTGGGCCTTGACCTCTACCACTTCACTAACCCCATCGTCCTCCCCTCCCACCTCCTCTCCCATCACTTCCATCACCTCTCCCACCTCTACCACCATGACCTCCACGTCTCCTACCACCACACCTACCCCAAGGTCTTGTCCCTCATCTCTCAAAAACTACATCTTGATTTGGATCTATAAATGGCACTGGCCTATGCTCCACCTATCAAGTATCACAAGCAACCATTGTCCCAGGATCTACTACTCCACCCTTCCATCCCCACTGCACAAGCTAAAGTGCATCTATATTGACCTCCTCTATAGAAATAGGAATCTATGGTCCCCATAAAGGAACCACCCTAGAAGAATGAGCAAACTTAGCTCGGCCCCATGGCTCATCTTGAACCTCACTAAATTGTCTCAGAACCCTATCTAGAAGATGTCTCTTTGATGTGTACTCAAGAAACTATCCTCCCAATTAGGTACTATGTCTTTCTGCAGAAGGGAAAGTGTCATCCTCATCCAGCCATCATGTACAATCCATGTAAGGTCTCCAAATGAACTACACAATAGTATCAATAACATGTCTATAGTACCTTGTATTTCCTATATGTGTCTGGGTATTAGCCCCTGCATATTAGAAAGAGTAAAGAGTTGAATGATCTAACTCAATTGTAATAGGTGGGTGAAACACAACAATGTGCTCCCATTCCCATATCATAAGAAAAGTAGTACCACTACTCATCGATTGTGCCTCCCTATAGACTCTATCATGTAAATGGAAATATAACATAGAAAGCAAACAAGGGTTGCATGCATACATGACATGTCACTCTAGCATACCAACTAACATCTCACCCCATCCCACAAGAAACTTGCAACCTTGACAGTCAGGTAGAACTATCCCCCCAATCAATGTGCATAACAAACAATCTATCTACTCATACCTATAAGCCAATACATGCCATCTAATCTCATAATGCTCTATGCCTAGTTGCCTAATATCATCATGTGGATAATATCGACACAACTCAATAACACCCCTCTAGGTATCATACAAGACTCTCTCACCTCTGATAGGAAACCTCAAAATCCTATAAACGTCCTCTAAGGAAATAGGGGCCTCTCCTATAGGAAAATGGAAGTAGGACATCTTAGAATGCCAATGCTCACAAAGTGCAGTCAATAAACCTTGGTTTTCCTGAATGGTGGGCATGAAGGCATCATGATGCAATCCTAGGTTCCATATGAATTTTTTCTCGCTGCTCCACAACTGATCTCGAAACTCAAATTTCAATGGGCTCGACTCTTGGGTGTAAATCAGATCCAAAAGAACCTGCAATTGCATAATTCATATCTTGTGTCAGAAAAACAAGTAGTTTTTTAAGCCCAAAATTTCAAAATTTTTGGTAGACAAATGTGCACTTTAAAAAAAATGTCACTTTAAAACAAACGCATTGCAAAAAATACACATGTGTCGTTATCAATTTCAATTGTGTCGCAAAACCTCAAATGTGTCATTTCAAAATGTAGATGTGTTTCACTAATGCAAATACATCAAAAGACAAAACATGCCCAATCATTCATGCATATGTGTAACATTTTCACAAATGCAGTGCATTTTCAAACAACCAAGCATACAAACAAATGCGTTCCATAATCCTACATGCGTTATTGTGCCTAACATATGCGTTGCAAATATACAAATGTGGTGTAGATAATAGAAAATGCGATCAATGAACTTAACCACCTAATCTACCCTACACATGTTTTTGCATATGTGTCATTCTGTAGTCACATGTGTTGGAAATGAACGCATATGCATTGTTTTATAAATGACACATTTGAAAATAAAAGTTTTAGTACCTAAAAATGCGTGAAATCAAAATTTCAAAAGATGGTTTTCAAGTACATACTGGGGGTCCTACATTGGCTAGCCATCTAAACACCCGAATGTGATATCCGCGATGATCTGAGTAGGGAATTGGCATCATGTTTGTAGAAACCTCTAGAGCAAAAATCACAATTTCCAAACTTGAGGGGTGCAAATGAATTGAAAATCCACCCTATTTCTATTTATACCTAGGGTTTTTGGAAGGATTTTTTCAAACCTTGTGTACTGGGCACACTTTTTCTCAACTTCAAATGACCATTTCACCTACTAAACTTCCTAGAAACTGATTTCTTTCACCACAATTGAACTTATAGCTATCAAATTGACTAATCAGGACAATTTCCAAAAATTTTGGAATTTTTTAAAAATTTGTCATTTTTCCTGAGGGGGCATGCCCTTACTTATTTTACACTTGGGCATGACTGGGGCATGTTTTCACTGATTTTCTTTGACACAACATGGAAATGACATTGTATCAAAGAGGGGAAAAATGTAGACACTAAATATTGGGCTAAGCCTACAATTTCAATTTCTTCATAATTTGTACCTTCATTGTCATAATTAAATAATCCTAATTATTAACTATATTTCTAAAGTCCTTGGTCCTCTATTAATTAAATAACTCTATTTAATTAATTCATTCATTTTAACCTTTATTCCTCTATTAATTAAATAACTTTAATTATATAATTAATTCATTTTTTTATTATTATTCAATCCCGATTAATTAAATAAATGTTATTTATTTAATTACGTCGCTAATTCATTTTATTCTCTTTCTAAAATTAAATAAATTCTTATTTAATTTATTCTTATCACACTTTCAACTATAATTAAATAAACACTTTAATTATTTAATTATTCTTTAAACCTTTTCTCTAATCAATTAAATAAATCTTAATTTATTTAATTTAATCCTCAAATTTCAAATGTTGAATTAAATAATCATTTAATTCATAAAAACAATTATTCTTGGAATATTCTTCTATGATTGGATAATTTTGTAGTTATCTAATTATTTATTCACCACTTAACTCGAGATTTAATTTAATCAGTTCGTTATCTCTTGATCCATTATTTGTCTATTTCTAACAAAGAGACTTTTTGGTTTAATCAGTTAGTTTTCTTTTTTTATTCTTTTGTGTGCACACATTTATTAATTAAATGACTTTATTTAATTAATTCATTCATTTGTGCATTCAAACAAACCGTTTCCTCCATGCTAATCCTCATCTCTACATGTGATCATTATTCTTCTAAGTTTCAAACACTTTCAACTAAAGATTAAATTATTATTTTTTCTTCATTCTCACCTTTCATGTTTTATCACTCACATTATTACTGACACTAATCTCAATGCATGTCAAATATTTCAATCTAAATCATCGGCCTATCTTTCAATCTGAGCCTATCATTCAAAAACCTTTTTTTCTATAAATTGGCTTGACCTTCATCATTGTTACTCCTCCTGAAATCTTATTACTTTTGGAAGCAATCTATTATATGAATCTTCAATGTTTTGCTAAATCAGACTATCATAGGCTATACTTTCACACTTAGAAATATGAGGGAAATTATTAGACAAATGGAAAAATGCAGACAATCGAGGCTATGCATGGAATTACATAGATATTCGATGGGATTGTTTTGTTTATTTATGTTTTTAGCTTTTCCATTGTTCTTTGTTGTTAGTGTATTTTACATTTGAGTTTAGTGCATTTGTGTTTTCTTTGATCTTTCTTGTTTCCCTACATTACAAGTCCCACCAGAGGGGGCTCATTCACCCAAGGTGGCAAATGGGTCCCACTTGTGGTTTTTGGAGGTGGGTTTTTTAGATATGAATGAATTAAGTATTATTTGTCAGAATTTGTATGATTTTTAAGTGAAATTGGCCTCTAGATCAAAAATAATGGGTCTTAGGTGCCTATAATATTGTTTTGAATAATGATTAATGCAAGGGTAGTCAAAAGTAGGTCCAAATTAAGCGTGAAATTATCTCTTTTTCCAAGAGCATCCAATTTTCTATGCCACATCATTAGATGCATGTTTGCAACACTTTGTTTCTAGGGTTTGGTGAGTTGCAACATAGTATTTTGTTCATTCTTCCTTCCTCCCTATTTCATTTCATTTGAGCGTTTTATTACCAAAATAGGGTTTCACCAAGGAAAACCCATTTTGACTAACAAATTTTTTTTTTCTCATCTCTCTAGTCTAAGATTTGTAGGTTTAGGTTGAAGAAAAATTGAAGAGAAAGATTGGAAAAGAAGTTGTCAAGTATGAAAAAATTTCAAAGTTTTCACCTTGTTTAGAATATCACTAAAATACATCTACAGAGAAAAAAATGATATTTTAGACCCAAAAATCAAGTTGAGAAGGAATAATAGAGATAGAAGAGAAAATTTAGATCCTAACCCTCTAAAAAATCTAAGCAGTACTGATACGCCACTTCTAGCATATGAGTCCCAGTAAACTCAATTTTCTAGATTCATGAAGATCAAGACTTGTCATCACCAGATTCTTGTTTCAGTTGAGAAACCCTAATTTGGGATAGATATGCCCAGCCTGGCATATGAGTGTTAGTGTGCATTAAATTTAGTATTTCTATCATTTTAGATCTTCATTCAAGCTACTATAGGTTTCCAGGTTCATATCTATGATTTCTTAGTTTGTTGTTCTATTTTGTATTCATTTCTAGATCATTTATTGTAGTCTTGCATGTCATTAGGTTTTATAATCAGATCTTGCATGTTTCTAGTCTTTCCAAGCCGTACCTTGGTGGTGCACCCCTTTTTAGTCTCTAAACATACCCTAGGATAACCTTTAGAATATCTCTTTCTCTCATTCTCATAGGATTGAGATCTATAGGGTTTCCTTGAGTGAAACTTGAAGGAAATATGACCCTCTCCTTTTGTTTCATTCCCTAAAAAGATCTTGGAACAACACATACATATTTTCTTTGTTTCATTTTAGTGAACCTACATTTAGAAAACCTATTTTTTATTTTTACTACATCATAATCCTAGATCTAGCTTGCATTTACTTTGCATTAGGTTTTGCATTAGTTAAATTGCATCTAGGGTTTCAAAATCTTGCATTAGTGAAAGTGCATATAGGTTACATTTTTATCTCTTACATCATTGAATTTCATCTGAAATATGCATTTGAACTTAGCCTAGACATCATTCAAAATAGAAAACATAGCATTCACATAGAATTTTCTGAAAATGGTTTAAAAACCCTAATCTAGGACTCATACATCGCTCTAGGGAATTTAGTCCCAATATAGGTAGTTTTCCTAATTTCTGGGTATTTTGTCATGATTGTTATTCAACATTTATACCCTTGAAAATACATGATTGGGACTCATATGGCCCTTTGAGCGATTTAGTCATATGTCAAGTTTAAAATTACATTTTACAACATTAAAAACTTTGTTTCTATGTTTATGTTTCTTGTTGTTAGTTATCTATTTCAATTTGTAGAGTTTTTTTCTTCATTTCATTGCTTAAATTCATTTGAATTTGAATTAGAGTGTAGCATTTATTTTGTATCCATTGCATCTTGCATTTCATTGATTTTCCCTTGGATGAGATTTTCAACTTGGTGTCTTATTGATAATACTATACTGAGACAAAGTTTGAGACTTATGTCATTCCACAATAGAAAAATCATCATGGATCTTGGGTTATCTAGCTCTTTCACTTGTAGCATTTACACTAGTTAACTAGGTATGGACCATATCTTTGACAACTCTTTACCTTCAAGTAGTGTGATAAATGTTGAAACAATGGTTGCTAGCATTCCACAAGAAAACATAATCCAAATTCATGAAGACTTAGCAAAGCTAAAAAATCAAATAAGTACTAACAACATTTCAACCATTGTTATCCCTATCATAGATAACATACATCGCATGATTGAAAGTAAAGAAGGAGTTGATCTTGTGCATAACATTATTCAGATTTTTGGGAAATGTCTTACCTCAACCACTAGTTTTGCTTTACCTACGAACAATGTCCAAAGCCAAGGGGGAATTCAAGTTCCTCCTCCTACATACATTGCATCTATTCCTACCTATACCAATCCTCAAGTTACTGTCATCAGATGGATTAGTATGGGCCGATTAAGCTTGATCAGTGATGAATTGAAGCATAACAAAGCCACTAACGTCAAATCTCAACAGGATCATTCAAATGAAAGTTAAACTAAACATTTATCAAAACTAAGCATTCTAAACTATGAAAGCATTTAAATTTTTACTCTAATCCATTCAAAACTTACCATGTTGTGGGAGTGGTGTCGTGTTGATGTGGAACAACAACCCTTTCCAAATCTCGTGGATAAATGAGCTTGCTCCAGTTAGTTTTATTGAAGAAAATTAATGGAATGGTTGTGAGATTTGTATGAAAACATGATTTTAATCTAGATGAGCATAATGAAAGCTATTTTAATATGATTTTATGCCAAATGATGAAAATATACAAATGCTAAGCTAATTCTAAATGGATTCTAACCTAAAATATCCAAACCCTAATTATTTAAACAAGCTAAATGGATGCATTATGTGATTATGGAAGCCATTAATGAAATCTTAAAGCTAATTAATGAAATTAAAATGAACTAAACGATGCTAAATGTGTGCAAAATATGAGTGTGAGTGTGAGTGATTTCAACAACATAAGTTTTCTCTAAAAGATGGATCCATTTGTCTGCAAATACTAACCTATTTATAGGAGAGCAAATGATAAATGAATCAAAAGGTCAGTCAACAGACAAGGGTGGAAGAAAATGGAGGCATGTATCATGGATTCTCATTAACAAATGAGAATGCAAGATGAGATTTAATCAAGGGTTAACATTCCTTCAAATAAACACACTTTCAACTTGCCCAAGAGGTCATAAGTTAACTTGCATAGGAGGTCACAAGTTAACTTGCTCAAGAAGTAAGTTTTTTGAGAAAAAGGAATATTCCCCTTTTTCAAATGAGTGAGGAGAGAGAATATTCTTTGGAATATTCTCACGGGTGAGGAAAAGCATGATTTAGTTAATTAAAACTAAATTAAATTGTACAAAAGGGGAAGGAATATTCCTTTTGGAGGAAAGTGTAAAGGAGGAATATTCCCTTGCAAGTGGGGAAAATTAAATTTAATTGATGATTAAACAATATTAATTATGCAATTAGGAGAATTAGAAGAATTAGATGATACTCATTAAATAAAAGGATTTAATAAATGGGGGAAGAGTGGGATGACATTTAATTAAATAACTTAGGGTTATTTAATTAAACAAGAAGATTTAAGGAATTAAATTAAATAGTTTGATTTATTTAATTTAATGAGATGAAATGTTAGCATGAAAGGGGGTAAATTAACCTGATTAAATGAATTAGGTTAATAGATGCAAATAATTCCATTAATTTACTAGCTAGGCTAATTTAATTGATTAAGAGAAAAGAGTGCATTGGTTTCAAGAGGAAATGATGTTAGTATACATGATTCGAGTGTATGATATGATTTGGGATATTTTTAAATGTCTACATTTTTGCCTCTTTGAAGTGAGGTACTTGTTGCTTTGGTTCAAATACTAACGACGTTTAGGTGAAAAACTATTGCTTAAATCAAAAAATAAAAAATTTCTAATTTTTAGATGCCCCACTATTGCCCCAGTGGAAGGAATAAGCTGGTTCCCTACCCCCTTCAGAAATTGGGCAAAAAATTTTAATTTTTGGTTGATTTCTCAATAAAGGTAAAATGTTACCCAAGGGGTTTATAAAGGCTTCGAGATGCAAAAAACATGCCAAAAATATGAAAAATGATTCAAAATAGCTTTAGTTTGGAAAAATTAGTGAAAATGATGAAAAAACCTAGCTTGATGGTTAAATTAGGGTAAAAAGAGCCTAATTTTCAAGCATAAATAGGTTAGGAAGGGTCGCTTTCAATTGATTTGTGCATTCGCACCTTCAAAATTTCTTGCATTTGGAGCTCTGACCCTCTAATGAAATGGTGCAACGAGTGCTCCCACAATACAATTTTGATCGGGTTTGAGAGTACTAGAGGCTTCTAGGTGTAGGACCATCGGTATGTGATTCGAAACTTGATTTGAAATTTGACTTTTTGGTGCATTTAATGCCTTTTGAAATTTGAACTTTGGTAGCGTTGCTTTAGAGTGATGCTAATTCTAGAATCGGAAATGCTAATTCAATTTTTAGTGATGCATATGTGTTTAGTGATGTTGTTTGTGATTTAAATTTAGGGTTGTAGATTTTAAATCATGATGCATATGTGTTTAGCAATGCATATTGCTTTTTTCAAAGTTAAATTTCGATGCATATGTTTTTAGTGATGCAACCTATGATTGGAAATTTAAATGCCTCGATCATCACAGTTTGGAATTTGAATTATAACGATGTTATCATAAATAGCAACGCTATTGTCATATTGGGGATGAAACTTGAAACTTAGCCAATTTTTTTTTAATTTTTTGATGTTGTGTGCTTCGTGGGTGTAGGAGGTTATCCTACCTTTGATGTCCTGTGAGCACTGGCCCTTAATTTTTTCCAAACTTGGTGATTTTTCTAAGTTGTGATAAGAGAACCTAGGGGAGATTGTCCTATGGTACGTTGCGTACATGCCTATCATTTGGACACATTTGGTGATGATGAAAATGTTGTGCACGTGAAGGCACAACAAGACATCATCGCTCCACCTACCTACTGATGAGGTGACAATGATGCTCAAGGATTTTTTCCAAATACTGCATTTTCCAATACATGATAAACATGTGATATACGATGTTGATGTTGGTTATGATGTGTGTCATGAGGTGATGGACATTGAGGACATTATTCTAGTCACATCCCAAATTGACCTTGAGATGTATAGAGGTCGAATGTCTACCTTCAGACTTATAATTGTTGGTATTATCTCAAGCTTGGTTTCTCTAGATCGACAAAGCAGAGGACTCAATCCAAGATGGGGCCTAGCTTGGCATAGGATGTTGTTTTAGAGGACTTAGTTGCATGGGGGCTAGTGATGTTGGCCTCTCTAGACCATTATATGCATGACTTTTTATATTGTAATGGTAGGGTGATTGGCACAAGGGTTACCTTACTTTATATTTGGTCCTGGGAGCACATCATTGTGCTCTGGCCTATTGTTCAGATGGTGGATGTAGAGCCAAATGATCTTGTTGTCTAGAGGTACAAGGGTGCCATCACATAGTAGCACATAGGGTAGCTCAAGATTCTCTACTGGCATAGGCTCATTGATGCTATGAAATTTTTAGTTGGCGACCCTAGCTTCAGATGCTAGCATGGTACGATGATGTTCAATAGCTTTTCTTCACTGACCTAACTCGATACATGCAAGGTCAAGAGCATATCATCATTGAGAGGTATATGCCTAATAGGGTGGTGAGATAGTTTTGTGATAGGTAAAATAGGCCAAATGATGCATACACTACCATCATTGTTAGGTTAGCATAAGAGGTAGTAGCATGGGGACCTACGATCCTAGCCCACAAGGTTGTTAAGGGATTTTGATAGTTGGTTGCTCAACCATTGGAATATGATCAAGGACAAGAGAATTCTCAAATGATTCCTATGTATGATGCATGATTCACACCCCCTTATCATTTGACAGATCCAGTAGGTGCACCTCCATGAGGGAGATCGAAGGGGAGGGGTGTAGGCAGAGACAGAGCACAATTAGGTGATGGGTAGGGAAAAGGTTAGGGTAGAGGATAGGATGGCTAGGATCAGTAGGATGGATACGTACCAAGGGAACCACTAGTGTATTAGTATCCCCCACAACAACCTTTGATATAGCAACAGCTAGTACATACACCACTACCAGGGCCAAATCCCCATGATGTATAGATATAATAGCTACATCAATAGATATAGGTTATTATAGGTGAGAGGGATCAGGCTCATTGGCATATTTTGGTGATTATTGTTGGGAGAGATTAGGCTAAGCAATAGGTACAAGTTATCACAATGGAGAAAGACTAGGAGCATCAGCTCAGGCAGACTACTGACATGCAATTAGCACAAGAGGTCAAGCAACATCAACAATTAGAGACTATGATAGTTGTAGCTCAAGGGTGGACAATGTCTACTTGTATGTATAGAGAGGATGTGATTGAGGCAGAATATTATCATATGCACTACCATCGTGATGTCCACATGGTGTTTAGACAACCAAACTACCCATAGAGGAGTGGGGCACATGTCTGAGTCGAGGATCAACTAGAGAGATAGCTTGGTGAGGGGAACAACCATTAGGGCTAGCTCACTTGTATAGACACTTTTTGATTATTTCCCAATTCTTTATATAGAGATACATTCATGGGCTCCTTTTTGATATCCTCATGGATATTGTATTTTTGATCGATATACATACACTGACTCAAATATTGTATTATGATAGTCAATATTTTTTTAAATATATGATATGATACAAATTTGATGTGATGTGATTTGTTCATTTTATTCCATGCTTTATGAATGTATTGATGCATTTATTTTATTTATGCTTATGTGATATGTGATGATATATGTGATGATATGAGATGTAATGATACATAATGGATGCAATGGTATCTTTTCATGACATGTTATGGGATGGATGATATGATACATAGATGTTATGCTTATGCAAATGATATGGATGCATTTTTATTTTTTTTTCTTATGTATTTTTATGATATGATGATGTATGCTTATAGAGGTGTGGATGGATAATGCAAATGTTCTTGATTACGATATGAAAATGTGATGTAGTTGCATGCTAATGATTTTTGGATGCAAGATGGATGCATTGATGTTTTTGTTGACTTTCATGATACCAAGTTAGTGCAAAGAGAAGATAGAAGAAATAGGATGATTGACCATTGATTTTTATGATTGATTCCATCAAGTCTATGATCCATTGAGACTTTACTAGAAATGGTGATGAGAAATACACAATGTTGATGATGATTTTCTCATATCTTAGGATTGGTATTTTCCATCATTATTTATTGTTTGATATAACACATAGACACAATGCATCAAGGTATTGATAACCAAGATGATGTTGTATCTAGTGTAATGGAATTTTACTTTACAAATAGGTAGGATAGTTCTTGTTAACACCTTAACATATGAAAACCTCATTGGAATGTATTTTAGAAGTTTAGAATACATCAGACCAAAGCATATGCAATAGTCAACAATGTACTCCAAACAACTTCCCTACACACAACTAAGCAATTATGTGCCAAGATTATTTTACAAGAATACCCACAATAACAACAAACAAAAGATAATGATTGATTCCCCATTCCTTTCTCTCTAAATCATTTTGATAGAAATCATTGAGAGGTCCTCAGAATGGTTCATTAAGATAAATCATAAGAAAATATCAAAGATAAACAGTCAGTGTTATATGTATCTCTTGCCAGTTTAATAGCTAAGGTGATTTTTGATATTGATGCCCATCACAGGAAGGATACATCCTAGGACATGTTGATCACATGTTTTGATTAGGATGAGGTGTTTGATAAGTCATTAATACAAACTTCACCGACTCATTCACTTATGATCTAGACTTTAGATTTTGACACTTAGGTTCCCAATTTATGACTTGCTATACTTGTTTTCAAATTTTTTTTCCAAAGGTGGAAGGTGACACTCAATTTATTATGGGTGAAGGTTTATTATAGGTCAAAGCGGAAGGGGATGGGTGGTTTTGGATATTTTCAAAATATTTTAGTGTTTTTGGTATTTTGAAAATTTTTTGAGGATATTTTTGATCTTTTTGAACGTTTATGTCGATGTTTTGGTTTTTAATTCTTTTGAGGTTGTTTAGGGTTTTCCAAGGTTTTCCAATGTTTTTGTGTTTTTTATTTTCAAATATTTTGGGATTTTTTGTTATCTGAATGTTTAGGGATTTTTTGATATTTGAATGTTTAGGGGTTTTCAAGAGTTTTGACCAAGAACCTAACCTAAAAGACCTATCCTAGGGGCCTCATGGGTTGAACAAAGATTAGCCTTGCCTACATTATATTTGCAAAGACCATGTAGTTTGACTGACTTGACTTATTGAAGTTGAGATATGAACACTTGATGGATGTAACTTTATTATGAAAGACTCTTAAAGGTCTGACCTAGGGTGTCTCGGGGGCATATCAATGATGTCCTTTCCTACATTCAAGCTCAAAGACCTATAGTTTAACAAGGTTCTATTTTTTATATTCGATGTTTGACCTTTTTAGGGTTTTTGATGTGATTTGTATGTTTTGGATTTTGACTTTACATTTTTATGAATGTTTTTTTATTCTAGCTGTATAAGATTTTGCTAATGTTTTTGGATTGTTTGATGAAAATTTTACAAATGTTTTTGTTGTTTTTTCACAACTTTAAGATATACAAGAAATCAATCTAATTTTTAATGGATTTCCCCCATTGTGAGGTGATAGACTACCTCGATAGAGGTAGGAAAAATTGACCTTTGGAATATTCCAAGTAGTACTAAGGGGATACGATACTTCACAACATAAATCTATGATAAGGACACAAATGGGTGATGGAATGAATAGGATGAATGATACGATGGATGAATGGGATGATAGGATAAAGAGTTATAGATAGATGGAGGTACTTTATTTATGCAAGGCACTTGTTTTCCAGTTTTTCACCAAGATACTTTCCCAAAGCACCACCAAAGTGGTTTAAACTAGAGGACGATTAGTTTTATTTACTGTTTTCAATCATTTTTCTCATTTTTTTGGATTTTGATAATTTTTTTATTTTTTTGTATTTTTAGATTTACACCCTTCAAGACTAGGCATAATTTTTTTTAAGATGCAAGCTGTTAGTTGGTTCTTGCAAGGGTTCACCTTCAGGAATTGATAATTGGTATTCTCTTGATCCATAACTTGTTGTGATGACAAAAGGACCTAACCAATTAGGTTCAAACTTTCCTTTACTGTCTTGATCTAGAAGATTTTTTTGATTCTTCTTTAGGGAAAGATCCCCTACCTAGAAAGACTGACATTTTATTTTCTTGTTATAGCTTCGTTTCAGTCGGTTTTGATATACTTGCAAGTGATTAAGGGCATAAAGATGATGATCATCCAAGAATTCTAGGTCATTCAGTCAAGATACTCTATACTCTTCATCCATGATCAGGTTCTGTAATGACACTCGCGGTGATGAGAGCTCAACCTCAATAGGTAGAATGGATTTTTTTCCATAGACCAAGGAGAAAGGGTTTGCACCTTTTGGTGTATTGATATTGGTTCGATAGGCCTAAAGAGAAATATTTAACTATTGATGCCACTCATGGCTAGCTTGATTAACCGTTTTCTTTAGGATTTTCAGAATGGTCTTGTTTATATCCTTAGCTTGACCGTTTCCTTGGGGGTAATACAAGGTATAGAATCGGTGTTGGATGTTGAATTTTTGACATAGCTCTTTCACATACTGATTCTTGAAGGGTGTTCCATTGTCTAGGATAATGGTTTGTGGAACATCATAACAATTGATGAGGTAGTTCAAGATGAACTTAGAAATTTTATTACCCATTATGTAGGTCATAAGAATGGTTTCAACCCACTTGGTAAAGTACTTAGTGGCTATTATGATAAACTTGTTGGCATTGGATGAGGTTAGGGTAATATTTCCTCTGAGGTCAAGCCCCAATTATGAGAAAGGCCAAGGTGTGACCATTGGTTGTAATGCTTGAGTTGGAGCATGGATTAGATCTCCATGTTGTTGACATTGAACACACTTCTGCACATACTATTTGGCTAGTATTACCCCATCCTCAATAGTTTCTTAGCTAAATTCATATCACTAGAATGGGAATCACATGCCATCATGTACTTATGCTAAAGAGGTCAAAGATTCCTCTTGGTGAAGACATTGTAGTAATGTCCCTTTGATGGTTTGGTGGTAAAGGGTATCACATAGGATTGGGAATTGAGATGCCCTTTTAACAAATGTCCTTTTAAGGTTGGAGGAAATATCGGATGGGAGGGTTCCTCTACTTAGGTAGGTAAAGATGTCATTGTACCACAAGGATCCAAGACCAACAATGACACACACGAATTCTAATTCGAAGACTTCAAAAGTTGGTATAGGAGGCTGTTCTACCAAGAATTTGCATTGTAGGACATAGTTTGACATGTCTAATAATGATCTAATTATTTCCATAGAATCTACTACTTTGTTGTTCATGCGAGGAATCTACTCAAAATTTATATCTATGAAAAGGTCCTTGAGAATCTCTACCATCTTCTTGTAAGGTGTAAGCTTGTCTTAGTTTGGCAGTAATCATTGACTTGGTTTATAACCAATTGTGAGTCTCCATAAACTTTTATTTCTTGTATCTTCCATTGAATTGCTATCCTTAGACCTATGATTAGGGATTCATACTCAGCAATGTTGTTGGTACACAAAAATGATAGCCTATATGACTTTGGGATGCAATTACCTTGAGGGGTGATGAAGAGAATACTTTCTCCTGATCCATGTTGGGTGAATGATCCATCAAAGTACATTTCCACTAACTTGTGAGATTGACAAGGAACACTAATTCATCAAGCAATTCAGATATTAATGGGTTGTCTACATAGATAGGTGCCTTGACTAGTTGGTTTTCAATCACTTGTCCTTTTATTTCCTTGTGTTCTATGTACTCTATGTCAAATTCCATTAAGATCATTACCCATTTGGCTATTCTCCCAGTGAGAATTACTTTAGATAACATGTATTTCAATGGGTCAATCTTTGCAATAAGCTTAACTTTATTTGACAACATGTAGTGTCTAAATTTTTGTGAAGCAAAAACCAATGCTATGTAGGCTTTCTCAAAGGATGAATAGTTTATTTCATATCCCACTTAGGTTTTGTTGATGTAATAGATAGCCCTTTCCTTCCCATTTTCATCATATTGTGCCAGAAGAGCACATAGTGCTACTGATCTTGTTGAGATATATAGAATCAATGGTTTTTTTAGTATCATTGGCATGAGCATTGGAGGTGTCAATAGATAGTCCTTGATTTTTTGGAAATCTTTTTCGCACCTCTCATCCCACTTGTAATTCATTCCTTTATGAAGAAGATGTGATAAAGGGTGGATTTTTTCTGATAACTAAAATATGAACCTTTTGATGCATTATAATCTTCCTTGTAACACTCTCATTTGCTTTAGTGTTTGTGGTAGTTCCATGTCTAAGATAGCTTTTAACTTTGCAAGGTTAATTTCTATCCCTCTTTGTGAGAAAATATAGTTGAGAAGTTTCCCTAATGTAGCCCCAAAGACACTTTTTTCGGGTTTAGTTGTACCTTGTATTCTTTAAGCTTGTCAAAGATGGGTCCTAAGACTTGTACGTGCTCACTTATTTTCTTTTATTTTTCCAAAATATCATCCACATAATCTTCAACTATTTTATGGATCATGTCATGAAAGATGAGGGTTATTTGATCTATTTCTCCTACATTCTTTAACCCAAAAGACATTGCATTCCAAAAATTTGTCCCCATGGACAAATGAATACAGTTTTGTGTTGATCCTCCTTAGCAATCATGATTTGATTATATCCTAAAAAACCATCCATGAGTGATAGTATTTCATGCCCAGCTATTAATTCCACTATGATGTCGATGTTAGGGA
Source organism: Sequoia sempervirens (assembly GCA_007258455.2). Classification (NCBI taxonomy): domain Eukaryota; kingdom Viridiplantae; phylum Streptophyta; class Pinopsida; order Cupressales; family Cupressaceae; genus Sequoia; species Sequoia sempervirens. The sequence goes on along the minus strand of VDFB02193867.1, from coordinate 17,394,820 downwards.
GAGGGAAATCATCCTTTGGGCATGCTTTGTTTAAGTATTTGAAATCAATGCATATTCTAATGCCCCCAGTGGGCTTCGAGACTAGTACCAGGTTTGAAACACACTCAAGATAATCTATTGGTTGGATGAATCCAATGTCAAGAAGCTCTTGTAACTCAAGTTTTACCAAGAGTGCTATTTGAGGGTAAATCTTCCTTAATTTTTGTTTTATTGGTTTGGCTTCAGTATAGACTACTAGATGATGCACAAATACTTCTAGATTAAGGCCTAGAATATCTATGTATGACCATGCAAAGTTAGCTCTACACTCTTTCAAGAATGCTGCCAGGTTCTTCTATTCTTCATCCAACAAGGATTTAGCATATAAAGTGATTTTGGGTGCTTCTGTTATTCCTAGATTGACTAGAGTGGCCTTTTCTACCAAGAATTTTGATTTCTTTAGATGTATTGCATTAAGGGGGAGATTGAATCCCTCATCCTTGGGTTCCTCAAAGAGGTTTTCACCCTCAGATACATCCTTTATTTTTACTATTTAGGGATCATAAAGTGTCATAGTGTGGTTTTCACTCAAAGATCTACAAGTTAGTTGCATGTTATCAATTTTGCAACTGAAAGAATCAATCGTCTCCCCATAGTATGCTCATGTGCCTAGATCTATATCAAAACCTGCCTTGTGATCTACCCATGGTAATTTTTCATTAAGTCCCATGAATTTTGAAATTGCTTCATCATTTTCAAATAAATTTAGAATCCATGGTCCTTGTTGGTCCAAATCAATTATTTGTAGGTACACTAGGTGTATTTCATTTTTTTGATTGCTTAGGGTTAAGGTTGATGTGGATATCGTGAAGAGGGACTTATTCTTAAATAGGTCAACAAAATCAAGGGGGAAGTAATCTAGGGTTGTATCATGCAATTTTGGTAACCAAGAAGAAGCCTCAACCCATTTAGTGGAAGTACATTTTCCAACAAGGGTGACCTTGCTAGTAGTATAACCTAGGCTAAGATTCTTTGGACGTTTCTCAGGAACAATAGGTTCTAGCAAACCATTATCATTTGTTCCTAGTTTCTCATTCTTAGTATATCCCATGCCCTTCATTAGCTATAATCATTTGTTTTCATATTCCATGGGAAGAATGGGAACAAGTCTTTCATCTTGATATAGTAGTTTAGAGATATCTTCCTCATTAACATCTTCTTTATTTAGGTCCCCTCATTTGGTGAAGGTCATAGCTACCATTTTTATAGTTTCTAGGATATTGTTTCTAGGTGTGGGTTTCCCATGAGATTTGGGAGAAAGAGGTAACTTTCCCAATTCAAAAGGATCCTTTTTTGGGTATGTGTAGGATCATCATGGAAAAAATAGGCCCTTAAGTGGCAAAAAATTCAAAAAAATCAGAGTTAGGCAACTTGACGTAAAAATTTGAATAAGTTATCTATATTATTTCAAAAATATGTAAGAATAGAATCTATAGAAAATTGAATGTAGTTTCTAAACTACTAGGTTTTTTTTAAAAAATCTATATGGTGAAAATTTGAAATTTCAATGGAGTAGTACTTAAATTTTTAGGGAAAAAATAAGAAGTAGGTGTCCCTGACCACTCTAACCACAATAAAATGATAATATTTTTTTATAATATTTTAGACATAAGTAGAGGACTCATGTCTAGATGTGATGCATATTTTTTTGTAATTTGTTTCCAAGTAAATAATTAATTATGAATTTTTTATTGCAACTTTTAAAAAATATAAAAGCTCGTGTGTCTGACCACCTTAACTTAGTCAAAACTTCATGAAATTCAATTTTTCTTTTTTCAATCTTATAGTATGAAAAGCATAGAATGTGATTCATGTTTTGGATTCCAAAATATGATACCATTTGAAAGCTATAGATTTTTTTCAATCAACCTATCAATCAGGACTTTAGTCGTAATTCAAATAGAAAATAAATAATAATTATTTATTAAATTCAAAGTAAAGCATAATTTATATTGGTGGAAAGCTGAGAATCTCCTTAAAACCCTTTTCATTTCATCAATTTTGGGTTAAAAAAAAGTCATTAGCCACATACCCTACAAATACCCATCATATTGCACTTTTTTGGCCCATCATGATCTTGCACATACCCTATTATCTTATAGTTTCCACAACCATAATCTTGGATCATTTCCTTGATGTTAGGTATCCTATACACAATGGTTGCCTTCATTTTAGAGGTACATGCAAGGGATGATGGGTCAACAAATGAGGTAGAAGGTGTAGGACCTTCATCATTCTTAGGTATTTAGGGTATTTTATAGAACTTGGCCTCAATATTTTTGCAATAGTAAAAAGGCTTTGTATCTCCATTGATAGTAATTTTCTCTACCCTCGAAAGGAAACTTTAGGCATTAATGGTAGGTTGAAGCTACAACTTTTAAGGAATGGATCTAGGGTTGACCAAGTAGTATGTTATAGGTAAGATCTAGGTCTAACATTTGGAATGTAGTTTCTACGATGAGTGGACCCACTTGGATGGGTAGTGCAATGATGCCTTGTGATACCCGTTCTTGTTTGTCATATGCCCTGATGGTGGTACTCTTTGTCTTCTCAATAGTATCCTCTGAATAGCCTAGATTTTTTATCAACTAAAGGATTCAAATGTCCATACTAACACCTCCATCTACTAAGACTATTTTAACCTCATTCTTATGAATTATAACCTCAAGGTGTAAAGCATGGTTATGCGATAGCTACGATGGTAGGTCTTGTTCAGAGAAGGTGAGAAGGTGATTAGTGATATGACCTACCATAGCTTGAAATTGATTTGTATCTATATCCTCAGGGATGGATGATTTTGATAAATATTTCTCTAGGATTTCCCTATTTGCGGGTGATAGCCTCAATAGTTCCAAGATAGAAATCTATGTGGGGGTCTTTTTAAGTTGCTCTGAGAGATTAGACTTGATAGTACTTGTTAGTTGAGTAGGTTGTTCCCTAGATTGGGCTAGGAATCCTTGGATAGTGACTTCGCAACTTCGTGTGGTGACTCCACATTTTGTGCTATGCCCTTTGATGTTGACAACGATGATGATGCTAACACAGGAAGCAACCACATTTGAATAGGTATGTTATGCATTTGTGTAATCTTTAGCCTTTTTAGTGTTGTTCCCTTTGCTATGATCTAGCATAGGGTTCTTGTATATCTTAATATCTTGGTTACCAAATGGTACCTCAACAAATATGGTACCATTTTCTATAAGGTCTTGGATAATTTTTTGAGCCTCATGCAATTTTCTATTTCATGTCCTTTGATTTTGTGGAAGTCACAAAGATTATTCTCATTGTACTAGGATGATTTCTCTTTTGGTTCTTGGTAGTTTTCAAATTTGGGAAGTGTTATCAGGTTTGACTCTATCAATTTCTTCATGATGGTTTCAATGGGTTTTGATAACTATGTGTACTTGCATTTAGGATATTTGTTCTTATTAGGGGTTCACCTTTGTTGTGATTTGATGTTGTTGATCTGATTGTTCTGAGGGGGTGTTGTTTGCTACAAAATTGGTTGAATGTTAGAATTTTTTTTTATTTGGCCTAGGAGTACTTAGGACTACCTTAGCATCTACCACACCATCATTTGCTACATTTTTGTTGTTAGCCCAAACACGAGGCTTTTCCTTTGAACTAGTTGATGGTCAATTATCTTTGTAAGCTTGGGTATTTCCCTATGAGACTAGAGTTGTCTTGATGTTAAGGTATCTAGGGATAAGCTCATCATAAGTTGGGAGGCATTGCATTTTTGGGTGGAAGGATAGATCCAGATCTAGATTTTCTATGATGATCCCCACTTGTTATTCATTAGGAAGAGGCCATTTTCTCTTACTAGCTATTTGTCTCCATTGTTGCAAGAAACTAGTGAAAGTTTCTCCTTTGTTTTGTTTGAGAGTGTATAGATCTTCTAGGCTTACGCCCATGTAAATATTAAAGGAGAAATGATCTATGAATATTTTAGTAATTTCTTGAAAAATTTTGATACTAGGAGGCAATTGAGAAAACCAATCCATAGTATGACCTGTTAAACTTTGTGGGAAGAGGCACATTAAATAAGAATCATTGTAAGCAACTCCATATACATAACATTAAATTATTTAACATGGTCTAAATGACTTCCTCTCACTTTGTATTTATCGAATTTGGTGATTTCAAAGCTAGGAGGGAATGGTACCATGGAAATGTTTCAGTCAAATGGATAGGGAAATATTTTCTGTGTATGGGGCTTCTTTGTCTTTCCCATCCAAAGGTCCTACATTTCTTCTGAAAATGACTTAAGTTGTGATGCTAGATTGTCTTACAAATTTGGTGGAGGAACATATGTTGGGATGATGGATGAGTTATGATATGATAAGGTGTTGTATAGAGTGTATGGTGGTGTGAGATTTGATGAAGGTGATTGGGTTATTGATGTATATGTTGCTAATGCGCTTGTATTGACTATGTTCTATTGAGGGTTATAATAGGAACTTTTTTTTTGTTGTTTTTGTTATTTTTGTTGAGCTAGTAAGGCTTGTTGTTGAGCTTGTTTTTGTTGTTGCACCATGAGGGCTTGTTTTCGGGCCTTATTTTGTTGCTATGCTACTAAGGCTACTTGATGGGCTTGATGTTGTTGTTGTTGTGCTAAGACTGATTGTTGTGCTAAGGTTGCTTCTTGTTGTTGTTGTTTTTGTGATACTAGAGCTTCTTGCTATTGTTGCTTCTATTGGGTGGCTTGTTGATAATATTTTTCTACTTGCTATAGAGCTAAGGCATGTTCTTATAATGTAGGTTCAAGTGCTTGTTGGGACATCTATGATGTTTTGTGTGGATTCCAGATTGTTGATGAGAGGTTGAGAGTTCCCTTCAGTCAACATTCCTTGTAATATGGTGGATTGAGATGGAGGAATGTAAGATTGAGGTCTCATTTGATTTTGCATACCTTGGGGGACAAATGGAAAAGATGAGGATGGAATCATAAGATTTTTTGATGTTAAGGGAACATTAGGACCTTGGGTTCATTGATTGAAAGGGTTCCCTTGATAGATGTTTTGGATATTCCCTTGTGTTTGAGATGTGATCAAGGTATTACCTTTGGTGATGGGGTTTGTGATCAAGGGATTGTTTTGTTGTAGGTTGATGATGGATGGGATAGATGCATTTTTGACAACCGTTATGTTTGATGTATCCAAGGGAGGATTGAATGAAGATGTCCCATGTGGTGTGAGAGGTTGATTTTGCATGAGGGTATCTCCTTTCCCTTTTAAATCCAGTTGGTCCATACTACCTTGTGTGATGTTGGGCACACTTGTGGTACTTGTAAGCATCGATGAAGAGGGGTGTCCTTGAAATGTTGAAATTGTTGTGGAGTAATGAAGTGCGAGTGCCAAAGGTTGGTGTGTAAGTGGTCATTTGGGATGAAGGGTTGGTTTCAAGAGTTCCCACAAGTGTTCTACTTTCAAATGGAAGAGTATGGCCAAAATCCTTAGCAAGACTAGCTACAATGCTTGGTGTTGATGCTTGATTTATCCCTAGGGATGGAGTTGTTGGAATAGTAGATGACATCAAGCCTTGTGTCAATGATTGTGCAACAAAAGATGGAGAGTTGGGAACTATGTTCTCTAAGGCCTAGTGCTCCATGATTTCTTCCCTAGTAAGTCCAAATGGTTTATTTGTGATTTCTTCTATCTCATATGGCCTTGTTGGTGATGAAGGTTGTTGTGATGCAGTAACATGACTTCTCAGATAAAATTCTAGAGGATTTGGATCACTTGAGGTAAATGCGACTTTGATTTTCTCCATGATTCTCTTGTGTTGTGATCTCATTTTTACCATAAGTTTTGGGTCGCCTCTAGGAGAGTTATGTTGTGATTTGCAATGTTTAAACTCTCTAGTTGACTCAAATCTAGGTAAAAGGGACACTCTAACTCCTTTTAGATAAATGGTGATAATGGGAGATGAAAATGTGAATGATATGGGGAGTGATATTTTCAAACATTTTGGGACAACAATTTTGACTTAAGTTTGAAGTTTTGATGTTTGGATAAAGGATGTTAATGAACTTGGAAATCTTTAGGGTAGACTTGTGACCTTCAAGATGATCTAGTTCAAGGATGATAACTAACTTACCTAAATGAATGGAAAGGATTCATTTCACATAAAAAGTAGCTAATTTAGAGGTTACTTTGATAGATATTGAAGTCAAAAGGTGTTGGTGTATTCAAAATTTTTGCAAAGTTTGGTGAAGTGAAGTTTTGATTTTGATGAAAGGGGTGGAGGAAATGTTTGACCCAATGATGACTTAGAGTGAACATTTATTTGATAAGACCAAGGTAGTAAGAAATATGCTATACCTCTAAAGTTTTCAACTCCTAAAGAATCAATTATTTAGAGAAGTTCAAGATCATGAAAACAACCAAGGTTTTGACTCCAAAAGAATGCATATAATTTTGGACTATTCCTAGAAGAATGTTTATAAAAGTTTGCTACCAACCATTTTTTGTTTTGGTAAAGTGCTAAAAGATTTCTTTTGATAGATTTTGGACTATGATGCCTAAGTTTAAAGTGACATCCTATAGACCTTCTTTTGGGGATTTTTATTTTGCGTGAGATCATTTAGAGAAACTTAGGATCATGAAAAAGAGGATATTTATTTCTATGCGGGTGGTGGTAGTATGGGCCTTCTAGCCACAATATCAGCTTGTTCCTCTTCTTTGTCTATTATGTATGTTGCATTTCTCCACTAGGCTAGTGTTTCCTTTGTTTCAAAAGTTAAGCTTCTCAAACTACAAATTATATCTATTTGTTCTCCGCTAATGATTCAATGTTTGGTTGAACAATAGCACCTTCGAGATCAAGTTATTCAATAGGAGAAATTGGTCTCCAAATAGTCAAGTGGGGTTCAATTAGGTCAATTTATCTTGCTTAAGTGAATTTACTTACCACAAACACTTCTATATTCCTATGTCAAAAACCTCAAAAATTTCACAAGATCCAATTTGTGAAAATGATGAAATTCAAGCCATACTTGCCTTTGTTAACTTTGGGAAATATAAATTGAGATATAAACCAAAATACATAGAATCCTCTAAGAATAAATTCTTAGGAAAAGCATTAATATAAAGGTCTTGTCAAAGGGTATCCATATTTAGACCAAAGGGTTTGAAATTTTGAAAAGTCTTTGTTGATGTTTATTTCCAATGTTTTGAAACCAAGCAAAGTATTAAACTGACTCACAAACATTTAAAACCTTAGGTTTAGAAGATACTACTTTTTGAATCCCCATTTGGATTTCTCCAAACACTAAGATAATGCGAAGAGATAGAGATTTTACAACATTTGGTCCCCTCCATGACACACTAATTGGGACCACCAAATCTTAAATATTGAAGATCCAAAGATCCTAAGGATTTTCTTGTTTTGAAAATTGAATAGTAAAATGTGGGGTGACTTCAGAACGATCATTCTCCACCAAAAAGCATTAAGGTTTTTGGCTTCTAAATAGTTGGTTCATAATAAGGGCTTTTGTTCAAGGTGGCCATACACGTAGCAAGATTAGCTCAAGATTATGGAGAATTAAGAGGCCTCCCAGTCTCTTCCTAAGAAGATATTTTAATGTATCACACAGATACTAAGGGTGATACTTTTTGGTATGATGCATCCACACATGTTGTTTATGAATTTTGTTACAAACACATTATTTATATAGCAACTTGAAAGAGCTTGGCTTTATCTTAGTTCTACTTGGGTTGTTCACTCCTTTCAAAGTGGGAAGATAGGCCCTCTAAAGATAAACAATAGAAAGAAAGTAAGCTTGTAGTTCAATCATCCCAATTTTCATGAAACAAGGAGAGAACACACACCACGCCTTTTTCCTACACTAGTAAGGGGTTCATTTTTAATCCAAATTAAAAGATATAGTTGATTATACAAAGTGTTAAGGAATGTTTTTGATTATCAAAATCACTAAGTGGCACAAGAGAATTGCATACACATTCAATAACAAATATGTAAATAAAACATAGTAAACAATCGTTAATTTTAACCCCTAAAGATAAGATGAATTCATTTTATGCACCAAACAAAATGTTAAGTTCCTTTGTCAAATTTTAAACCCAAAGTAAAATGATGAAGTGAGGGTTCAATTTTAGTCCTGTTTGAGTGTTCTTTTTAAGACCCAATTGAAAATTAGTGTGGTCCTAAAGCATAAAATGAAAAGCATAATACGTGGGTTATAATTTCCCAAAAAACATCAAAATGTTTGTTACAATTATATGACAGAAAGATAAGAATGGTTCTTCACTTTTCCTTTTATCATCGAACCTACAAAAACCCATTAGTCTAAAAACTAGAACTTTCAAGGAATGTTAGTAATCGAATGAAGTGAAAAAATCAACACACATGCTAAAAAATTATCGTCAATTTTCTTACTAGGGTTCAGCATCACTATTCATGATAGTGTCCCTCTAGTGAACTTGGGTGTCACTTTGTAGGAAGACCGGTGACAATGATAGTGTCAATATTTTAGGTGTGTCACCATTTATCAATCTTTGATACCTCTAAAAGTATTTGTTGTCACCATTTATTTTAATCAGTGCTATGATATTAAATAGGTTTCTCTATTTTAGATAATAATAGCGTCACTATATGGCAACGCTTAGCAAAGGTCTTGCTAAAATTTGTTTGAGCATCACTATATCCTACAAAATTCAAATAAAACTAAATTCAAGATAGAAATTGATTAAATTTGACTAGTTTTGCACTCCTTCTAGTGCCAGAATGTGATCAAACAGATTAGTATAGGCCGATTATTCTTGATCCATAATGAATTGAATCATAACAAAGCCACTATTGTCAAAGCTCAATAGGATCATTCAAATGAAAGTTAAACTAAACATTTATCAAAAATAAGCATTCTAAACTATGAAAGTGTTTAAATATCTACCCTAATCCATTCAAAACTTATGCTGTTGTGGAAGTGGTGTTGTGTTGATGTGGAACGACAACCCTTTCCCAATACTATGCATAAATGAGCTTTCCCTAGTCAATTTTATTAAAGAAAATTGATGGAATAGTTGTGAGATGTGTATGAAAACATGATTTTAATCTAGATGAGCATGATGCAATCTAGTTTAATATTATTTTATGCTAAATGATGAAGATATACAAATTCTAAACTAATTTTAAATGGATTCTAAGCTAAGAGATTCAAACCCTAATTAATTAAAAAAACTAAATGGATGCATTATGTGATCATGAAAGCCATTAATGGAAGCTTAAATCTAATTCATGCAATTAAAATAAACTAAAAGATGCTAAATGTGTGCTAAATATGAGTGTGAGCGAGTGATTTCAACAACATAAGTTTTCTTTGAAAGATGGATCCATTTGTCTTCAAGTAGTGACCTATTTATAGGAGAGAAAATGAGAAATGAATGGTTGAGATCAAAAAGATCAATCAGCAGTCAAGGATGGAAGAAAATGGAGGCATGGATCATGGATTCTCATCAATAGATGAGAATGAAAGATGAGATTTAATCAAGGGATGACATTCTTTTAAACAAACATACTTTCAACTTGTCCAAGATGTCACAAGTTAACTTGCACAATAGGTCACAAGTTAACTTGCTCAAGAAGCTAAGTAAGTTTGTTTAGAAAAAGGAATATTCCCCTTTTTCAAATGAGGAGAGAGAATATTCTTTAGAATATTCTCATGTGTCAGTAAAAGGATGTTTTAGTTAATTAAAACTAAATTAAATTGTGCTAAAGGGGAAGGAATATTCCTTTTGGAGGAAAGTGCAAAGGAGGAATATTCCCTTGCAACTGGGGGGAATTAGTTTAATTGATGATTAAAAAATATTAATTATGCAATTAGAGGAATTAAAAGAATTAGATGATATTCATCAAATAAAATGATTTAATGAATTGGGGAAAGGTGGGATGACATTTAATTAAAAAACAAAGGGTTATTTAATTAAATAAGAAGATTTAGGGGAATAAATTAAATAGTTTGATTTATTTAATTTAATGAGATGAAATGTTAGCATGAAAGGGAGTGAATTGACCTAATTTTAAATTAATTAGGTTAATAGATGCAAATGATTCCATTAATTAACTAGCTAGTCTAATTTAATCAATTAAATGAAAAGAGGATGGGTTTCAAGAGGAAATGATGTTAGTATACATGATTTGAGTGTGTGATATGATTCGAGACATTTTTCAATGTCTATATTTACAAAAAAAATGCAACCTAAGTATAGTAATTTCATTCCTTCATTGGGTATTTCTAGTAGTATTCCTAGTACTTTTGTGGCATTGCACTTCATATATCCTACCAGTTTACTTTCCATAAGAATTCCATTCACTTCCCCCTTGAACATATATACACGTCCACCATATTCACCTCCATCTCAAAATGCAACCAATGACATCCTCATAAATCAACTTGTGCAAACCGTTCCATCCCTTCAAAAGAAATTTCCACCATAAACCAAAATCAAAATGTCCAACCTACGTATTATGTCAAAAGTAATCCCCTATCCTTGGAGATATTGAGAACACTGATGCAACAAGGTATAGAGATTCCTATATTTGAGAAATATGGAGTGAAAGGACATCCTTCTAACCATGCTTCTGCTTATACCGCCTTATGTAGTGACTTTATTCTTGAGGATAATCTCTTGGCCAATATTTTCCCTAGATCCTTGAAGGATACCGCCTTATAATGGTTTTCCTCTTTACCGAATAACTCAATTCATTCATTCAATGAACTTGGTGAGGCATTTATAAACCATTTCTAAGTGCATATGACTCCTAAGATGATCTTAGCCTATTTGATGAGATGTAAGCAAAAATATAATGAAAAGATTACTAACTTTTTTTCATGCTACCAATTGATTTATTCTCAAATCGACATAAAGATTCATGACCCTCACCTTCAAAGGATGTTTATTGAGAACTTGAAAACTAAGATACAAGATAAGAATACCATGATGAAGTTTACCTCCTTCATACACTTGTGTACTACCCTTCGTGATTATCAAAACTTGGTTATTATTCATGACACAAAATTCACTCCCTTACCAAATACCCTCCATAACATAACGTCACAACCTTTAGAAAAAAAATTGAGCACCTTGCCTCCCATTAGAAATCTCGATCCTAATAAACCTTTACCTCCAAACTTTAGATCAAATTCTTATTGGCATTATCATCGAAAAAATGGACACGATATGTAACATTGCAAGCATCTTAAACATCTTCTACAAAACCTTATTGATTTCGGTCGACTTTCAGTTGGTAGTGTTAATGATCAGGGAAATAATTGTGTTGCCCCTCCTAACACAAACTTGCAAATCTTTACCAACCCTATGCCAAAACATAATATTTCATTTGTCAAAGCTAGTGAAACTTCAAATAATGATGTGATGAATGTTGAGATGGATGATGACAACATGGATACTATTGAGCAAGATCCTATGGATACTAGTACTATGGATATGTCCATACTATTAAAAAGGGTTTAATTGCATTGATCAAAACTCAACCTTGTAAGGGCCAAACTAAAAGCCTCTTGACATTGATTTCTCATCTAAGGATATTATTTGAAATGCTCCTGATGGTTCTCTTTACATAGTCGACTGATTCAATGATAAGCCCACTAAAGGGATACTAATTGATCATGTTTGTGGAGAGAATGTGATCACTAAGGAATTCTTACTCATGCATGAGCTCTATCAAGAAACATATGACAAACTAAAAGCATGGATCAATATGCATAACAATTTCACTTGCCCTACGATGGGATTGATCACTCTTCCTTTACAAATAGGACCAAAAAAATTAGATGTCTCATTCTCCATAATCTCAACATCAAACCAATTCCATGTGAATCTTGGTTACCCATGGCTAAGTTCCATGGAAGCCATCTCCTCGATTGTGCATAAATGCTTAAAGTTTCCCTTTGACAATGAAATTTTCATTGTACATCATAGAGAGTTTAATCCTCGGTCTTCTTGTTGGAATTTTTCATTAGATTTCTTTTGGCCCAAGCCTATGGAACTTATTAAACCTCAAGAAGACTTATTTTTTCAAATCCTATATAAAGTTTAAGGTGAAATGTATAGAAAAACTATCTGTTGATGGTGTTTTCTGCACAACTCAGACAAGATACAAGTATCCTATCTCTTTTGAAAGGTAAATCTCTATCAACAAGCCTCAAGAGATAACCCAAAGGTCTCTAGTGTCAGGTCTTGACAATGCATAAACAACTCAGATAATATGTGAAATTATTGTTAATCACAAGGGGCCTTACAAATGAACAATGTTGGAAGTGCAATATCATCAAATGTAACAATATGGTGATGCTTTCAATCCTAAAACTAACCTAGATTTAAAGAAATAGAAAAAGAGAAAGGGTTGAGATAGATTCTAAAGTAACTCCTAATTTCAATCACAACAATGATGAATGTTGTAAATGAATAGATCCCCAATAAAACCAATCTCTGCTTGATCAAGGACAAGCCCAAAAGTCCACAGAAATGGTGCAATCTTCTAAGGAAACTGAAGATTTTCAGACTTTGAACATTCATTCTCATACCCAATAACTGGCACAATGCAAACAAGCATCTGCAGAACTTAGCACAAAATGAGGCCCAAAATAACTTTACACAACAACTTACAATCAAAAAATTGCTAAAAGTATGGATCAAAGATCGATCAACATCATTAACAATTCACCATTATCATGAAATAACTGAAAACTAACATCTAACATCTAAGAATCAAGAACAAGAAACCATAAACTATCAAAGTGTAACAAAAATCTTGCCAAATCAACAATCTAATTGCATTAACTTCTCGAGCATTACATAAAAATTTTCAGTTACTCTCCTCTCCTACAACTACTGATTTGTAGAATCTAACTCCTAACTTAGCCAATTTTGGCTTTCTATAGCTTCTAATCAACCATTCTAACCTTTACAAATGAGAAGGCTCTGGCCTATTATAGAGAATTAAATTTTGAACCAATGGCTAGGATATAATTCATCCAATAGCTACAATCGCACTTCTAGAAGCTTCAAGCTATTACATTTAATTTGGGAGCTCATGGTACATCATCATCCAATCAATTGCATTTAGTGACATTATGGCCCAATGACATCAATTTTGAGAAAATCCTCATTAGAGAATAAATATAGCTTCACATGTCTTTCCTTATTAAAGGCACCTCTCCAATTGGTATACAGCTGATGTCACAGATTCTTATGTAGGCCCCACATTTAATATTTGAGTTAAACTCTTCATGATTCCCTCTTGACACGAATCCATATGCAAGTCCCCTCTTAATTTATTTGATCCTGAAAAATAAATACAATCATTAGTACCTCACATGTTTAAAAAAAATCCCATCCATAAAATATCCAAATTAAACTCGAATAAAATTTTGGCCTTTTGAGAAAACTTTCCATTTTTGGAAATTTTTATTTTCAAAACTTTCTCATTTCAAGAATTTCATTTTGGGAACATTTTAGAAATTTCAAGGAACAAATTTCCAAAAAGAAATTTTCCATTTAGAAAAAAATGTATTTTATGAAAAAACATTCATTTTTTTGAAAAAAATTCCATTTTGGAAAATTTGGGAATTTTGAGGGGGCTTGGATTTTTCAAAATGGAAATTTCAAAAAATCTGAGGTAGCTCGGATTACCCGATGTTTATTCCTTCTGGAAAATCTAAGGTAGCTCAGATTATCCGATGCTTAATCCTTCTAGAAAATCTGATAGCTTCAGATTACCTGAAATTTCAAAAATTTGCCACTTTTGGAAATTTTTCATTTTTGAAAAAAAAAATTACATTTTGGGAAAAATTTCCACTTTGGAAAAAAATTGGGAAAAAATTCCATTTTTGGAAAATTTCAGGATTTTAAAGGGGCTTGGATTTTTCCAAAAAAAGAAATTTTAGAAAATCCGAGGTAGCTTGGATTTTCTGAAATCCAAGCAAGGTCAAAATCTTGTAAACTTCATAACTTTTTTTCTAGAAGGAATTTTTGAAAAATTCAAAAAGCAACCTGACCTAATTTTTCATCCTCTATCAATTGGTGGAAAAAATATTTACAAGTGATGTTGAAAATTCACCTCAAAATTGGTTTTCGAGGAATCCTAGGTAGCTTGGATTCTTTGAAATGAGTTCAAGCCGGAAAATCCAAGGTAGGTCAGAATCTCTAGGCGAACTAAACCTCAGGAAATCTGAGGGAGTTCAGATTTTTTGAACCTCTTGCTGACTTAGTCAATTTTAGAACTTGGGTGAAACTTTGAGTTGAGGCAAACTTCTAAGAGCTATACTATGATCATGATGTTGCAAAAGACACCTCAAGTGCAAATAAGACACTGGATTTTAGGGTGAAGCAAAGCCAAAATTGCAGGAAACCAACCCTAAAGGAGAAGAGATGAAATGAAGCAAGCAAAAGAGGGTCCCCATCTTCGATGGGGCATGTGTGTGAAAAGTGCACAACACTATCCATTACAAGCATGCCTCAACCTATGATTGATCCTACCATTCTTGATGAAACCATGATCAAACCTAAAGACATTCAAAACAACCAAGAGAAACCTAAGATAGATCCTTTGTGTATCTCCTATAAAAGACAAAGAGATAAGGAAAGCAATCTTGTCACACCTCCTAAAATAAAACAAGTTTACAAAGCTAAAGAGAAAGTGGTTAAAAAACCTTCAGTGGTTGCTTCCATTCCTCCCCTTAGGGAAGAAAAGAAACCTAAACCCACTCCTACACAAACATAACTTGAAAATCATATTAAAAGAAATAGAAATACTAGAGATTGTAGGTGTAGAAGTCACTCTTGCTTGGATGTTAAACAAAGAGAAAATCAAAATCCAAACTTGACTACAACAATACATGATGACTCTCACTCTTCATAACAACAAAAAGATCCTATACTGCAACCGCAATAGGAGCTAAATCCTTCTTTAGACATTATCATTCGACCTAACATTATGATTAACTTGGATGATGATGATGAGGTTGCTGAAATTGACGAGGAGGTACATAATGAATTGAATACATTGTTTTCCTCTTCTATGAGCTTGCATGATAATTCTCCTAAGAAGAGTATTGAACTTAGTAATGATCCTAGTTATGTACTTGCTATTGTCCCTTTGGCTAGTTGTGTGCCTTCTATATATGATGAACATGATTGGGATGTGGACGAATTACTGATAGGTTGACTGTTAGGAACAAGAAGGTGTCTCAACCTTTGATTTTTCCCATAGCATTATTTTTCTATATATTGAATGTTGCTAATTTTCTCACATTGTCTTTTGAGTTACAACTTGCAGTTTGTTTTTCTGATGAAGAGTCATGTCGGAAAGTTGATTTTACAAGTGGAGTTGTGCATGAGGGAATTTTTATTTTTTTGTTGAGTTTTGAAAATTGATTTAGAAATGTCTAATTTGTGCATTGTAAGCTCTATAAATATGATTTTTTGCTTGAGGAGTTGTGAAAGGAGATATTGAATTCATAGGGGTTATGCTACCAAATTTTCTCCAGATGGAACATGATGTAAATCTCCATGTAAAGGCTTAGAGCCTGCAATTTTATTGTAACTATGTATTTTGTTGATGAATAATACAATAGGTCTATGATTTTGAAGGGTGGGGCTTTTTATCCAAAAGGGTTTTCCCCACATAAATCTATGTGTTCACGTCTTCTGTTCTTTCATGTTTAATGATTATGTTTATTGAATCTATTTAATGCATGTTGTTGAAACTAGTTGATCTTGTAAGATCTAAAATTCCATGAGATTTCCTATAAGGATTAATGGTGGGAAACAAACTATGTTTGATTCCACTTTATGGTATAGTAGTACATTTTTTTTACCTTCTTTAAAGAAACATTATTTACCAAAGGCACCTCCTAATCTCAATTGTTCATTCTAGGATAAATCAATCTCCCTTCAATTGGTATCAAAGCTTTCTTCTAGGATTTTCCTTTTCCTTACATATGTAGGTTTGTGAGTTGCATGTACTTGCATGAACTCACATGTGGCTTGAATGTGCTTGCATGTTGATGCATGTAAGAATTTCTAGTGTTTAAGGTTCTGGGTTTTCCTTTTGTAAGGATTTCTTACCCTGGCAAGCATAGGGAAATATAAAGAAAACGGTTCAAGATTGATCCTTTGGTGAGTGGAAGCTCTTGCTTTTTTGTCTGAGTTTCAAGAGACAACATGTAGCTTGAAGGATGGTGAAGACAAATAAAATGGAGTTGGTCATATTGAAATGATGTTATTTGAAGCTCCTAGTTGACAACAAAATGATCCTAATGCATCGGGTGGGATTTTTTGCTTTGTGGTTGTGTTGTAGCAAAGCTTTCATATTGGGTGTCTGTGTGAGAGGCTCCCTGGTGATATGCAAAAGCTTGGGTTTTTCTTTAGCTATGAAGTAATGTGCTTATGTTGGGTGCTTTTTCCTGGTATTGGAAGGCATCATTTTTTGTTACCCTGATTACGTGTAGGATATGGATTTGATCATTGGATGATCTGGAAACTTCTGCAATAGCCTATCTCCCTTAGATGCATATGCATGTTGGTGGTTGTGGAGTTGACTAGAAATGGGTCAGGAGTTTCTAAACTATTTTTTCCTTTTATGGATACTTTTTACTTGCATGTCTCGAATTCATGTTCTTTGGATTTGGGGGTTTTATAGATTTTCCTAAAAAAACTATGGTTATGCTCATCTATGATAATCCATTATTTTGGATTAACTATTATGGTGCTCTTTTTAGAATTTTGAGTCTTCTAGATGTGAAGTGGGTGTGGATGCACATGGGTTTTTTTCAAACATAGTCATTTTTTAGGTTTTACATGGTTAAGAAAAACTTGTGGTTTTGTGGAGTTGTGGTTAAGCTATTTTCTAGACCCTAGTTTTTTGGGTGTTACTAGATAAGATAGTTATAGTTTTGCATGCATGCTTCATGTGTGGTGTGAAGAGGTGAGACACTTTCTTTGCATGAGAGTGTTGGTATGTGATTAATCACTCAACATTTCTGTTGTGATGCTTGGTGGATTCTTTGATTTTGGTGCTCATTGTGGACATGATTGGAAAATCAGATCTAAGCTTGATTTGGTGTTTGAGTCATGTTTTCTACATGATTATTTTGTTTGAAATCTCAGTTTTGTGGTTTCTAGTGCAATAATGGGTTTGCATGTTGCATTGATTGGATCTACGAGTTGTGCAATGTTGTGGGCTATCTTTAACTACATTATTGCATAGATGACTTGGAAGTGGACTGTCTATATCAACAAGGTTTGATTTAGTGTTTATGTAGACTTGTTAGCTGGCCTTGTCTATGGTCACTTGTGCATTGGTGTGGTTACTTTAAGATGAGAGGATGGATGATACATGAGTACCTAGATAGTCAATGTTGGGGTCCTATAGCATGGTGTATTTCCTTGATTTGGAGATCTTGGTTTCACTTGATGTGATAAAAAATACACTTGTATGTGTGTGGACCTAGATGTTTTTAAGATTTGGGAGATGTTGCATCATGTGCTTGGAAATCTTGGTACCATAGTATAGTGGGACTTTTAGCAGTGATTGTGTATTCATCACTATGTCTTAAATGATCTTCTTTAGTGATGTAGATGTTTTAGAGGGACTCTTAAATATTTTTGCTACAAAATGGTTTCTTCACAATTGCATGTGAACACTATTTGAGGATGTGTAACATTTCAGAACCATCGAGGACTCTTGTGGTCTTTGGGTTGAGGTGTTGGTGGTGCTTGATAGGTGATGTTGGTTTCAAGTTTGTTTGTTTTATGTCAATATATACTCTTGATTGCACATTAGAGTTTTAGCATAATGCATTTCTCTTGAGATTATGATATGTTCACTTGGAGCATGAGATATCCTAAGGGGGATGGTAAGATCATGATGTCATGATAAGTTCTTTAGTTAGATGATTGGAGCTTTGACAATGGTCTAGTGATTCTCTATGTTTTGGGTGCAATGGTCATATGCTTGAGAACTTCATGATAGTGTAGTGATGATTTTGGAGTTTAGTATGAGATGATTATTTTCTAGTGCTCATGTATACATGGAGAATGAGTTGAGGTTGTATTTATCTTAAAAAGAGATAATTGTTGTTGAGATGGGTACTCTTGATGAGATTTCAGTAGAAAGTCTGAGGAGCCTACACCTTGGTTGGACATGAGTTCAATAGAAACCTCTGAGGAGATTTCTCTTTGAGGATTCATGAAGGATTGCATATCTTGGAGGAGTATTCTAATTACCCACTCTTGGTCTACTCAGAGGCTTATCACTTGAGAGGTATTTCCCATTGTTTCTCTCCGGTGCTTTATTTTTTCTTTCATAAATATGGATTTTGAGCTACTATTAGATGGTTCTTGAGGATTCATTGTGAGAGATGGATAGCATGGTTATCTCCTTTGGTTTTCTTTTCATTTTTGATGATTATAGGGGATGGTAGTGGGCTGATTTCCTCAGATGGGAAATGGAGTAGTTTGATATTCTTTGAGAAGATTACATCCATGTAGATACATGATGCATATGTTATGTTTGATCTCTTGAGTTTGAATGAGTTTGAATGTTGTTATAGCTTTTATATTAGAGTTGTGAAGGAGATCTTACTTGACACAGTTGGCATTTAGATGTTTATGTAGAGGGCATGCTACATGTTTATGATTTGCAAATTTTTCTCTTTAGTCTAGTTATTCTTGTATGTTTGAATTCATATTACTTTAGATGTGATATTTTTATGTGGAGCTATGGTGATCACTAGTTTGCAGTCATGTGTTGTCACTTGGTTGATGACATGGAGGTTCTTGTATCTCTTTATTTTTTTAGATATGGAAAGATGGGAAAGTTGTGGAAGATTGTTGAGAGAGATGTTTCTTGCAGCAGTTGGCTGTAGGATTTGCAGATTGTGGATGATCGTTGGTACTATATGGTTACAATTTCTATGTGTTGTGATTGGTACACTCATTATGTATTTGATTGTTTCAGATTTGGCATCACCCATGTAGTGGGAGTTCCTTGATGTGTTTGGTCTTCTTTGAATAGTTGGCACATGGAGATTATATTTGTAGTTGATGAGTTTGCTATGTAGGTGGCATGAGTTTGTTGATGTGGATACCTTCTAGGTATGTGTGATTGGATGGATTAGCAGTTGTTGTGGGTGCTATTTTTACTTGTCTAGGTTGGTTTTTTGGATGGGAGAATTCAATTTCTTGGTTGTTGTTCTAGCTAATGTTCTATCTTGTTTCTTGGAGGATGACTTCATGGTTGTGTTTGTGTTGTGAGATCTAAAGTTGATGTTGTTGATACTTCTATATAGCTTATGAGAATAGTGGAGTTGTGGTATTATCCTGTAGCCTTTTCTATCAGTTGGATTTGATGCTTGTGTTCTTTGGTCTTGTGCATATACACCATGGGTCATTCCTTTCATTTGGAGGATGGAAGGAATTGTTGCCTAAGATGGTTGACATCTTGAATGTTGTTGTAGGTGTCTTCATTGGAGCACAAAAGTATTGTTTGAGATTCTTGTGATTGCATGCATGGCTATGATGATGTATTTTCATCGGTCCACTCTTAGTAGTTTAATCCTGTTACTTTCATAGGCTCTTCAAAGGTGTTCAACAAGTGAGAGAATGTTAGGAAAAAGGTGTCTCAACCTTTGATTTTTCCTATAGAATTTATTTTTCTATATATTGAATGTTGCTAATTTTCTCATAGTCTTTTGAGTTACAACTTGAAAATTATTTTTCTAATGACGAGTCAAGTTGGAAAGTTAATTTTATAGGCAGAGTTGTGCATGAAGGAATTTTCTATTTTGATTTTGAGTTTTGACAATTAATTTAGAAATGTCTAATTTGTGCATTGTAAGCTCTATAAATATTATTTTCTACTTGAGGAGTTGTGAGAGGAGATATTGTATTCACAGGGGTTATGCTATCAGATTTTCTCTAGGTGGAATAAGAAGTAAATCTCCATATAAAGGCTTAGAGCTTGCAATTGTAATGTAACTATTTATTTTGTTGTTGAATAATACAATGGGTCCATGATTTTGGAGGGTGGGGTTTTTTAATCAAAAGGGTTTTCCCCATGTAAATATTTGTGTTCATGTCTTCTATTGTTTCATGTTTAATGATTCTATTTATTGAATCTATTTAATGAATGTTGTTGAAACTAGTTGATCTTGTAAGATCTAAAATTGCATGAGATTTCCTCTAAGGATTAATGGTGGGAAATAAATTATGTATTATTTCACTTTATGGCATAGTAGTACGTGTTTTTGAGGTTCTTTGAAGACACATTGTTTACCGAAGACACTGATCTCAGTTGTTAGTTCTCAAATGAATCAATTTCCATTCATAATAGTCTTTTGAATTATTTTCTTTTATGTGATTGCATGTGCATAATGTGATCCCTTGTGTTCTATTTTATGTGTCTCTCTCTTTTCATGACATTGCTCTATTTTTACCTACATTCTTCTCTATTTCATAAATATTTTATCTTTTCTTTGTCTTGTTTTTTTCCTTTTGGGGATGAGGCAAGGAATTGAGACATTCATGTCTCTTCCATGTTGACCCAAAATATTTTCTTTATCTTTTATTTATCTTGTGTTTTCCTTTTGGGGATGATGAAAGGTGTCAAGAAATTCAAGTCTCTTCCATGTTGACCTGAAATTTTTTTCTTTGTTTTCACTCTCTTTGTATAATTCTTCTTGTTCCATGAGTTATTTGGGGAACAATGATAGTTTTGAGCTCTGTAAAAATATTTTAGCAAGAACATACTTACCCTAAATCCATGGATCACTCATGTGTTTTACAATTTCATTTTGGGGGAAACCCCCTTTCATGATGTAGCTTTATTTGGAGACATATGACTTGGCATAGGGCTTTCCAAATAGGCTCTCATGTCATGTTTATTGTTAGAATTTATCATTTTCTACTTTAAAGTAATTGGCCACATAATGGTGTTTAGCAATTTCTTTAAAGTGGGGGCATACATTGGTATTATTCTTTTTTATTTCATGTTTCATTTTGTAGTCCTCTTAATTAATGTGATGTGTCTTTTGCTTTTTAGTTGACATTGGATGTGATTTCCCTCAAGAGCATGATCTCTCATAGCATATTGTGTTCCTCTTAGTGGCTTGATGCAACACACTACATCCCCTAAGTTGTGAATATTCTATTATTGGATTGGTCCTCTCTTCAAGACATTTAGCACAGTGTTCCCTAATTTAAGACCTTAGATGAACTAAGAAAAAATTCTTTGAATGAATGTTACATGAACTGATGGTTGTGTTTAGGGGCTACTCAATTGATCACTTTTGGCCTACCCTTGTTGGTCCACTCCCTCCAAGGATGGACCTATTGTATCAAACTTATGTGAAGTACAAGAATGGGGTCTTAGCACCTAAAGTGACCTACCCTCATTCTCCCTATGCCATTTTAGTTAAAGCTTCCATGATAGTGCAAAATAATTTTTCCTCTACCACTCAAAAAAGGGAGCAAGAGAGGTCCTCTCAAGGCCCTTCTTCTTCCTCTATAGTTCAACCTCCCTCTACCTCTCACCTTGTTATGGAACCTTCGACTTGCACCCCTATGCATAACTTGAGGAGCCTGATGGTGCCTACTTGGTAGAAGTCCAAGAATTAGATGTTTGACCTTCTTATCTTTCCCATAGAGCCTTAGCCCATTGTGTATGGTAGGTAGAAGGGTCCCCATGGAGCAGCTCTTGCATCTCAGCCTCCATCACCTCCTACTATATCCCTACCCATAAGCTAGTGAATGGAAAGAGGCCCATTGCTAAGGAAATAAAGTCTATTCCCTCTCTATTGTTACATCTTCATGTCCATCTTTCCCTGTTGTTCTTGTCTAGGAGTCACACCCTCCATTGAAAATAGTTGTGATGGATATTCTGATGACTGAATAGGATCCTTTTGTTCCTTCTGAAGCTACAACCTCTAGTTACTAGAGCCATAGAAACTACCTTACACATGAATGCAAGAATTGGTGGAAGGATTTGGCCTCAGAGTTGGCCGCCTTACAAAAGAAGGAAGGGGAGCCAGTAGCTCCTACTTCAAAATCTTCTATTTTTTCCTCCTCTTTCACCCCTTCTACTTCAATTCCCTCTTCCTCAATTTTGCTTCCAGCTCCCCCTACAAGAATGAATGATCCCCACCCCAAGAGGGTGCAAGTATTCATTGCTCCTTTGGCTGAGCTTCCTCTTATAATGTCCCTTCTAGAAATCCAAATGGAACCTCTAAAAATGCTTCATGTTCCATCTAAAAATTCTACAAAATTTTGTTTAAATCCATGTCTTTAGGCTTAGGGTTTTGTTTATTGTCACCATTTTAGGGTTTATGTTGCTATAACCCTTCCTAAGTAATCCTTACCATCCTTGTAATTTTTTTAATTCATCATTGACCCCTTATCACCAATAGCCGATCATTTAAGTTACATCTTATGGCATCATAACCCATAAAGTAATTGACCCCTTGTGCCTAGGTATGAAACATACTTTATTTTGTAAGGTCAACCAATCAACATTACTTGGCCTTTAAATCCTTTGATTAAAATGGTTTTAAGTCTTTTGAGGCCTTTTCTTACATTGTCCTAGGCAGTCCCCCTTTTAAAAATAACATTTTGCATATGCAAATTTCTAATGATTATGATAACCATTTGATTACCACAAGCATATCCTGGTCATTCCCCATGTCCCTACTCTATTCTATTTTTCATTTTATTTATTCCAGTGGGTAGGTGGATGAGTGCCACGTGCCTTATGCATGGGTTGGCCCAATACCTTCGTGTGGTTAGTTGGTCATGTTTCAATGAGATCTACGATAAGTGTTTTGTGATGTGGATTCATCTGGACCACTCCCTACCAACCCATTCATTTTTATTTTGTCTTAAAAAAATGCAGTAGGCTAGAAGGCTTTAGCCATCTATCCCTTTATAAAGGGACCCACCAATTTTTGAAGGATACATACATTCTATCAAGAAAATATTGATGGTTGATAGTGGGTGACATGGGACAATCTTGACTACTCCCTACCATCTTGTGTGGGACCCACCCATGCTATGATGGATATTTTTGATATTGGTCACCATTTCTATTAAAATCTTGTACACATGGGCAGGTGGTTTGCATTAGGGAAAGTACAGGTGAGTGGATCGAGATCAAATCTTGATTGATCCTTGTCATACTATTGATCAAAGGTACAAGTGGGTTAATTCTCAAGGGCAAGAAAGAAAAATTGACACAACAGACTTTATTTAATGCTAAGCAGATGATTAAGTGTGCAAACAGAGTGGATGCATATCAACATGGGATTTTCTAATTAAACAAAGGAAATAGGTGTATCTAGTCAACTTCTTCACAATTAATTACCTTTATTTTAATTATTTGTCGATCCATCTCGATTTATGATCAACAGTTGAGATTTAAAATCAAGCGGTTGATTGTTAACTAGCTCATGCAAGCCTTCCTTGAGCATTGATGGTTGACACACTCAAATTGTTTGATATAATAAGAGTTGGCAGCTATATGTTTCTTCACAATTTTAAATAGAAGCCAAGAAATTAAGCTTAGGTTTGAGAAGAAGATGGTGTGAAGAACTTTGGCATGAAGTTGTAGAGGCATTGAACATAGTTTTCCTGAGTAAGTTGGTAGCTATGTTTTTTACATGTCAACTGAGTATCAGTTGGCTAATTTGAAGAAATTATTGCGGGCTCTATAGATTTTAGTTACCTAGGGTTTGCAAGGGTTGATTATTTGAACAATTCACATTGGTTGGTAGGTTTTATACATATTTTTGAAGTGTATTTGAACTAAAAATTTGTAAGGTCTCTATATACTTGGGAATTCATAAGTTGTTGTCATGTTCTTCTATAAGAATGGGTAAGCCAGGTGAGTTTTTCCAACCAGTCAAAAGGTCTAGGAGACTTAGTATGCTTGAATCCTAGGATGATGCACCTAAAACTAAACTTGGTATACTAGGAGCTCTTGCAACACCAAAGGGTGGGAGGAGTTCTCATAATAAAACTAACAAGGGTAGTGTCAAGAGCAACTACAACTTGAGAAATAGAGTTATTGGTCATAACTAGGGTGAGTCTGGTGGAAAATTGGCTAAGTCTTGTGGGAAGAATAAGAATAAGCACCACAAGGCTTATGATTCTTATATGGGAAGGAAAAATTCTCCCATGGAGGATTTGGCTGGTCCTTTAAGGGATGAAGCATATACTAACCTAGACTAAGTTTGTTATTGAACAAAATATTTTTTGGGAATAGGCTACTGTCTTACACTTCTAGGGTTTTACACCTAAAAGGACAAATGTATCCCAAAAATCTAAGTGGTTCACTTGAGACTAATGCAAATATGATTGAAATATGTCTAAATAGAATGTCCTAGATGTAAATAATTGATAAAAGAGATGGATTATTAATGCAAACCCAAGGAAATGCAATATGTTTGAAAACATAATGTGATATGCAGAATGAACTAAAAATGCAAACAAACTATAATAGAAATAAATGAGACTTGAGAGGTGCACCTGGAAATTGGAATGTGATGTAGAGGAGCTCTAGAATTCTGTAGAAAGCATTGTTGATGCCAACTATGATACCTACACCAAGCTAGGTGACTTACTCCTGTTTCGGGGAAATTCTGTTGGAATAGGTTTTAGCCAAAAGGGTATCTAGAATTGTAGAAAACACTTTTCAGGCCTGGCAGTGGGATTAATTCACCACTGATGGTGACTTAGTCCACCTTTAGATTTAAGGGAATTTCAAGATGCAATCTGTAGCTCCTAGCCTACACTTTAGCTCTTGATAGGTTTATGGATCTGAATCTACAAAATTTGACCTATAAGTGTTCTTCAATCTTCTTTTAGGGTCTTGTTAACTTTGAATGACTTTGATGAATTGTTGATAACTTTTGACACCTTGTTCTTTAACAAATCTACATACAAAACCTACAGAACACATGCAAAGAGGGGGTAAAATGGTTAAGAGTTAGTGAATAGGGGTTTTCCTTGGTCAAACCATAGTTTGGTAATTAAACCCTTGAAAATGAAATGAAATGAAAATAAAATTTTGAATGAACAACATGCAATGTTACAACTCACCAAATCCTTGAGGTAGAAATTTGAAGATATGCATGTAGAAGCTCTAATGGATGTAGACTTGAAAATGCCTAAAATGCCTAAAATGCTAAAGTGAATGTGTGATAATTGCTTGAATGATTAAGTGAATGAATGGGGGTGAAATGAGAGGAAAAATACTATATTTATACATAATTATACAAAATTTCTTGAAAAATACCACATCATAGGCCGACCTCAAGGTTTAGAAAATAATATTCCACCAAAATTTTGAAATAATTTTGATTTTTGAGCCAAGTGGGACTAAGTTTCCCCTAGTGGTGACTTGGTCCCACTGGGGTAATTTAAGTGGGTGTCATGAATTAAATTGTATTAAATGATGTTTAATAGGATTGTTCTAAAAAACACACTTAAGTAGGGCTTGTAAGTGTATTAAGGGGTCATTTATGCATAAGAATGGGTTAAATTATTGATGAGAAGCCTAGAAAAGATTGAAAGTTTGCTTCAACACTTTACAACACTTTGAAATAAGGCTTGGTAAATGATAAAAAGAGGCTAATTAGATTAATTATAATGAAAAGGTCCTAGAAAAGTGTGTTTTGTGAGGTTTTTGCACATAGGCCCCGCTGAAAGCAGGGACCCTCTTTTGCTCTTGTGTTGGCTTTTGGTCCTTTTGATTTGAGGATTTGGTTGCTTTAGTGCATGCCCAAAGGATTATCTTATTTGTGCAAATAATCCTCCTTCCTAAGAAGCACTTTGAAAATCTCATGTTTTGGGCATATTTTAGGTTTTTAGCTATTTTCGAGAAAATTCCCTCTGGGAGGAATTCCCTAGATGCTTTGAAAACCTAGTGGTGGATGTTTTGCACTATTTTATAGAAATTTTGAGACCTCACAAAATTCCACATGGACCGGATTTCCCTAAAATTCCATCACCTTGTCGAATTCTTGGATTGTGCTTTGGCCTGTCTTGTCAACTGCATTAATGCTTAGTGGTACGATTCTTGCAGCCAATATTTAGTTGGTTTTGAAGAGATCCTTGTTTTCACTTTTTTTGCATTACCATAGGTAATTTGATGTTGAGTGGTTAATTTATTTGCTGGCTAGAGTGATTGATTCAAGGATTTATCAATAGATTTCTTGCATTTTCATTGTGGTTGCTTGCTAGGGCATTGAAGCTTGTTTCCTACCATTATTGTGGCTATGTTCACTTTGACCTTGGTATGTGGTTTTTTCCTTACTTGTGATTCTTGAATGTAAAGGATGCATCGGTGCTTTGAGGGTCTTTGGAAGTCTAGATTTTGCATATTTTGGCATCAGGTGTTTAAATTGGGGTTTGGTTTGTCATTTTCCCAAATTATGAGTGCCTAATTGGTGTATTCCCCTATTAACTGATAAGTTGTTAGTGCCTAGCATTCTCATGTTGCATTTTTGAGCTCAACCATGTGTACATAGTTGCTTCCGTTTGATTCAATTTTAGGGTTTTCAAGCTTGTTTAATTATCATCCTTGAGTGAGTGTAAAAGTGTGATTTATGTTCCATCCAGGTGAAACTCACTTAGGCCTATTTTAGGTGATCCATTTTTATAATTAATAGGATGAAAAATCTAAATACAAGCTAAACCACTGCATTAATAGTGAATTTTAGGGTTTTTAGCTTAGGAAATTGTTGGTCAAATTTAGGGCATCACCATTCCTCACCAATTTGCCTCTAATAGAGTTGAGAACCTAAAGAAAAAATAGAAGACTCAAAATCAATTAGATTCAGGCCTAACAATTCCAAATTCATGATTGATTGATTATTCTAGGTGAAATCTTTAGATATGGTAGTTTTCAGGATTTCAGGGCTTTCACGAAATTCTCACACCCTTGGAATTTCCTGATTTCTCTTGTGCCTCCTTGTTTTCCTAAATTTATTCAAAAGCTCAAAATTTCTCATAACTCATGTATTTCCCTCATAGGCGGATTTTCCTGAAAGGTCTCACAATATGAAGGATTTGAAGGATAAGTGAATTTAGTGTGACGTGTTTGGCACCTCATGCCTGATATGGGTAATTTAAAAGATGTTGCATGCTTTTCTTTCATTTTGTGGTGATTGATTCTTGATATTCATGCTTAATTGTTAAAATCCGCTTAGCAAGGAATTTCTGAGATTTCCTCTCTAGCTTGATTTCCCCGGATGGATCAAAATATTGGATTGCTTAGCGATTATGCTTTATGATAAATTTAGGGTATTTTAAGCATAGCTTTGGGTTAATTGATTATAATTATACTGTCTATGGTTGGCTAACCTCGACATTGATATTATAAAGGGTGAATTTATTGTGATTTCTTGTGTGGATGTAAGCTAAATCAAATAAAGTGATGGTCAGCAAGATAATAGGCAAGCAGACAGATTCAAGTGTTGAGGGATCTTCCATCTCTTAAGTAGAGAGGATTAAAATGGACATAAAGAGTAAGGTTCTTGAGTCTAAACTGTCCTCCATTTGGTCTAAAGTTGGTGACACCAATGTAGGCAAATGGGATTATGAGGAATTCAAGGAAAGAATGGCACATCATGACCCCCTATTATTGGCCAGAAGGTTAGAGGAATTAGGGTTGGCTCATGTGGCTAGTTTTCATCCAACAGTTCAATGCTATGAGTTGGTGCTAGAATGTGTTAGGCACTATGATAGGAGCATACAAAGGGTTATTGGTCCTCAAGGTAGGGTGTTGGCCAATTTATCTCTTGTATCTATGACACAGACTTTTGACATGCCTAATAGATCTCATGTGGTGGCTCTAGACTTGTAAATTTCCAAGAACTATTTTGAGGATGATTCAAACAAGGCTCTACAAGTGGTCAATTATTGGTTGGAGAAACCCAAGCCCCACATTTCAAAGCTACCAAAACAATTATTCAGGGAAAAATTCAAACTAGAGTACTATGATGCTATCAGACTCCTCAGTAGTGTGATAGCTTTGAAGAGTGTTGGGGTTTTTGAGAATTGGATGTTCCTTGTTATAGTAAGGATCGAACAAAATACCAATTACCACTGGGCAGGAATCATAAGTGCCATGATACATGATCAACTATGCAATGTGCTGCAGAAAAGGAGCTTTACTATGACCTCCTATTTAGTTTATGTATTTGCAAGCTTCCATCCATATAAATGATTGGATTCTAGAGGCATCTTTGGGAAGGATGTAATATATGAAGTCTATCCATAATTGCACCTAGGCAGCTCAAGCTATAGGAGGGTGAATGATGCATTCACCATGTACATCACTAGGTTGCTTCAAGGTGCATAGCATTTTTGAATATCTGACAATGCTAAGGAATTGATCAAGAGGTATGTGGATTTGTTTATACAGTTCCCCAAATTTTATTATATAAGGATAGATGCTTTCTAGAGGGCCCCTTACAGACTTACCAGGTATCCTACTGACCACCTCATACTAATGGAAGTCACAAGGAAAATATGTGACTTTGATGCCATAGTCAAGAAAGAGAAGCACAAAACAAGGTTTGGCTATGACTTTCCCATTAGGATATGTAGTAATGAGGCTTTCCTCTCCATACAACAAATTTTTCTGAGGAGGAGATGAGCACTCTAGGCCTATCTTTCCATTCTAAAAGGTTTAGATTTGATAGAACTGGTGAAGCCAAAAAAAAGGCCAGTAGGAAATACAACCACAAAGATGACATAGAAGACTATTAGGCTAACTACAAAGATGAGTTTGAGATAAGAAAGTAGAAATTCTCTAGGCTGCCAGTCAACTTGAGTAGATTGTAGCATGTTAAAGTCATCCCAAACTAGATAGATGGTGATGGGGATGTGGTTTGAGGCCATGATTATGAATTTGTGAAGGATAAATCAGCTGGAGAAATGGACTAGAAAGAAGAGTAAAAGACAAAGCTGAAATAGGTCATGACTCTAGTGATTAAATACACAAAGTTATGGCTTAAGAACAAGACTGGGGAACTGGAGAGTGAGGGTGTACAATGCACCTATGAACTAATGGGATACTAAGAGTCTCATTCCACCTCTGGAGAGTCAATTGAGTAGGAACCTAAGGGTAAGGCTAGGGTGGGCTATCCTTTCAAGATAAAGGTTAAGGATGCTCAAGCAAAGGAAGGAGAAAAGCAAAGGAGACCGTTTTCCAAGAAAAGGAAACACATTTCAAAGACAAATAAATCTATGAAGGATGAACTTGAGGAAGAGGGAAATGAAGGAGGTGCTTTTGTGCCTAAGAGGAGAAGAATAGCGAGGTTTTCTAAAAAGAAGAAGGAATCTTCTAGGGGAGAGGGAGAAATTGATTCACAAGTAGTGAATATGGAAAGTTCAAGAGAGAAAACACAAGTATATACAAGAAGATCAAGAGCTCCTTCTCCCAAGGATAGTGTGCCAAAGAAGGATGTTCCTTTAGTTTCCCCTGCTACAAAACACCATGATGATACCCTTCCTTCTCATGAAGCTCATAATGCACCAAGTGAATTTAAGAATGTAGAGGATTGCCAAGATCAAGGAGAGGAAAAATTTTGGGAAGGTGAACTTTACAGTGCAGAGGTAGAGACAAAAAGTATGTTGTGCTCCACTTTGGTGACTTATGAGGACTCACCCATTGACCAGGAGGAAGATAGACCTCTAAAGAGAGAGAAAGTGCACATCAAGACTCCTTCACTGGGGCATGAAGAAGAAGAGCATGATAAGTGTGGTGAAGATAGGGTTGAGGAAAATCCTGAAAAGCAAAATCTGAATGAGGATCTCTCTAGGGGTCTGTAGGATGAGGTTGAGTAGGGTAATTCACAATTAGGATCCACTATGCCTGCTTGGTTGCACAAAGAGTTTAAGATTTAGCAGGTTGTAGTGAATGACACTCTCCCGAATTGGGATGAATTACTAGTTAAAATTGGAAAGAGTAAAGTAAAGAAGAAATACAGGGTTATTTCAAAGATTGAAAGAGATGGATCAAATAATAGAGTTGTTCACATTGCTACTCCTGCTCTTGATAAGAGTAAAGATGATATGACTGGTAGTGATTATAGTGTACAAACTATCAACTTAGGGCCTACTTCCAAGGAGTAGGAGATTGAAGAATATGAAGGCTCTAGTGTTGTAATCTTGGGTAGGTTGAGGAAAGAGGTGCAGACTAAGCAAGAGTTAAAGAACGAGAATGAGAAATTGAAGAAGTATTTGCAGGATTTGTTGAAAGCCTTGTAGTCTATTAGCCAGATTAGTTCTTCATCCTCTGTAATAAATATCTTGCCAGAAGAGACCATAACTGAGTTGGAAAAGATGAAAACTACTACTCATGCCACACTAAACTGGTTGCAAGGGGTAGGAACTAAGGGATATGATGCAATTAAAGACATTTTGTCAACTGCTGGGGATGCCATTAGATCTATGGAATGGTTGAAAAGTGTGCTGGCTCAAGATAAGGAAGATGTAGATCTCCTATTGCAGAAAACTAGGACTATCATGGAGAACACTTAGGAAAAACTGGCTAGTGATGGGATCTATCCTCCTTCAAATGTTGTAGATCCCTGGCAATGGCATGAGGCCTTGCAAATCAGGTAGAAGATGTTGAAGAAAGTGCATAAGTAGGGGAAGCAAATAGAAGGTACCTTGACAGATATCTACAATAAATGCAAATCTTTCTTTGATATCATGGCTGGAAGGAAAAGGTTCGCACCAAAAAAATTAAATTTAGAGAAACTCAGGAAATGGTGGTGTGATGTATATTCTACAGCTAGTAATAGCCCAGTTACCAAACACCAGCTAGATGATGCAGCTATTTACATTGCAATTATGGATAAATATCAACCCCTAAGGACAAATTGGGATAAATTTATTAAGCAATTAAGGGATGATATTAAATCAATTGAGAGAAGAATGAAGGTGTTGGTGATTCCACCTTTGGCCGACCTGGAGAAAGTATTTTCAATTTACAAGATAAGATAGGAAAGGATAAGGACAAAGGTGGGGGAATTTAATGCAATATCCCATCAAAATTTGTGCATCCCCATTATTCCTTATTCACTCTTCACATACAGTGGATGAAATTACATTGGAGAACCTAGGCCAACCTAGACGAGTCACAAGCATTTAATGCCATTTTATTTTGTTCTATAATTTCTTGGGCTGATTTTTTTGTGGCTGTTTTCTATTGTAAACATAATTGAGCCGACATATCTTGGGGGTTTTCTACAAATATGGCATGCTGCCTCATTTGTAAGGGATAGATAGTTCTACTTTGAAGTGAATTAAGTAGTATAGAAAGAGTTATAGCTAGGAGTTAGTTCATTTTGAGCAAGTGTTGTAATAAAGAACACTGGAATTGTTGTTGTCATTGGATGATTCAATACAATTGAAGACATTGTGCTTTGGTGATCTCTCTTGTGTTGACTTATCTTGCATGGTTCTTGTTGTTCTATCTTTTGAGATTGCTTGAGAAATATTGGATATATGTTAGATTTTGAATTAGATATGATTCAATGGTTTTTATGGTTTGATGCTTGAAGTGTTTGTACCAATCCTTGGTCCATACTTTTTGCAGCTAGTTGATTGTTAGTTGCTTTGCAAAGTTATTCTAGACTTTCATATTCATTGTGCTTAATTCAATTGTGAATATTTGTCCATTTCAATTACAATAGGGTTGTTTAGGATGAATGTTCATGATCTAAAAATTTTTAATTCCTTAGAAGATGCATTATTTCTGTATGATTGTAGATCCATCTGGGTCAAGCAAGAATTAGTTTTTGAGGGATTGGTCCATTTCAAGTATTTTATCATTTGCATTGTTAATCTTAGGATTAGTGTTAATTTAAGAAATCTCTCTAAAACCCTTATCTTTTGCTATTTATTTTATCATTTGGGTAAGATTTTAGACTTCAATTATCACCATATTGCAAAATCTGACAAATTCAAAGATTCAATATTTTCTTGTAGTAAGGTCCCTTTGTGATTACCAACATTTTCACATTATCACTGAGGTTTTTATGCATTTTCAAGACCTTACATTTGAGACCTTGGGGTTATCTCTTGAGGCTTTCCGATAGAGATTTACCTTTCTAGAGAGATAGAATATCATTTTTTTTGAGTTGTTGCTATGCAGAAAATACCATCAACAGATTGGTGCTAGAAGCAGGGCATGAATAAGGAAGCTAGATTGATTTGTATCTGCCATTTCTCTTGAAAGATTCAGAAGAAGAACCAGATCCACTGCAAGAGAAGAGGAATTTCAAGAGTTGCAAGCTCCAACTAGGTCAGGAAGGACCAGAAGAAGGGGATAATCATCATCCACCCAACCACTTCCATCATCTCTATCATCTTCATCTTCATCAAGTCCATCTTCATCCGATTATGTGGCCATCCCCATTCAACAACCTCAACAAGCTGTGAATCATCCTTTACCACCTCCACCCCCACTAGTAGCTTTCCTTTCTAACAACCCATCTCCATTGACCTTCAATAATTACAATGTCATACCCAGGAACCCTGAACACTTATGTTCAAAGTTCCATGTTAAAGATCCTAATACGACTATAGAGGAACATATCAGGATTTTTCAGACATGTCTTAGGGATAGTGGAATCAACCATGAAGGTGTAGCATGCAGAATTTTTCCTTATTCTTTAGGGGAAGATGCCTTCTACTAGTACAATCATTTGTCTACTAGGTCTATTCATAATTGGGATAAACTGGACACTACATTTTTGCAAAAGTTTAGGATTCCTATTAGTCTAAATGATCTTTATCTTCAGTTCACTAAAGTTAAGAGGGAGATCAATGAGCCAATAGGGTCCTTTAACAATAGGTTTCATTGTGCTTATACCTGACTACATGCCCCTTATGTTGTAGATGGTGCCACTGCTCTAGAAGTCTATTATGAGGGTCTTGATAGCTTGATAGCTACCTTGTTAAAATGGAGACCCAACCCTCCAAATAACTTGCTTGATGCATACACGAAAGTTGTTAAGATTAGTACTAATCTGATAAAACACTTATCTGGGCCCTTACCACTATTAGGACCCACTACTCACCCTGGGTAGGTTCAATCTCTTAATCGGTCTCTTACCAATCATACTCCTATTATGAATCCAATACCTCAGTTTCTTTTGGTCCCTGATCCAGGACCCCCTTTGAACCAAGTCCCACCAATGGAAAATTATCCACAACAAAGTGTTAATCAACCCATTCACTCACAACAATAGTCTAGTTTCCCTACCTATATGCAGAATTTTGAAGTCTTGAATCAGTCTCTAGGCTCTGGTGTATCAGCAAGACCTTCCCAAAACAATGTGAACCAAACTCCATATAGTAATCTTGACAAGGAAAGGTTAGAAAAATTGTCTGAACAAGTGAAGAAGTTGAACATGGAGGTCACCTGTCTATGAAATCAAAATAGTCAACTCCAAGCCACCCAAAGGAGTATGCACTCTAATTATAATACAGAAAGGGATCCCCATCAAGGACAAAATTTTGATAAGGGGTAGGGTTTTGACAAAGGACAACATGCTAATAGAGGAAAACATCTTGATAGGGGAAAAAAAATTGATAGAGGGCAACCCTCTGGCTAGGGTTTCGATAGAGGACAAGTTGGTGGACAAGGATTTGACAGAAAAAAAAACCACCTTGGAAGAATAGAACTTGGAATACTAGGCCAAACAATGGCAGTGTTCCTACCCTATTGGATCAGCCAGTTAATCAAGAAAGGCCTTCTAGTGGTGTGTTTCTAGCTGAAGCTGCTTTATCAGGATGGTGTAGGATCCATAAAACAAGTCAAGATTTTGAGTTAGACTACCCTAAATTCTAGACAACTACCTCTATCTTTCAGTATGAGGTGGAGAATAATGCAAGTAACCAGTAGTTGGTGCCATCTACTCCTTATGACTCATCTGTGCTAGTGCTAAACCATGCTCCTTTCCCATGAAGTGAGGAAAACAAACCTGATGAAGAATCGAACCAGTCTAAGGAGGAGGAAGATCAAGTGTGCAATGGAGATGAGATTACACATCTATTTAATGAAAGTCCTGAGAATGATAATGGCCCCTTGGATGAAGAAGATATCTATGTTGAAGAGGTGCAAACATTCCAACATCCAATCAAGAAGTATGACTTAGGAGATCTTCCAAACAGATGCTCGCAAGCTGGAGGACCTTTCACCACTTCCATCCCTCCAAATAACTTCACCACACCTCCAAATCCCAATGCCAAAAATAATCCAACGTATCCTCATGTGCCTAAACAATACCTTTCAAAGGAAGGACAAGCACAAGTTGACTCATCAAAAGGAAAGAATGTTGAAGCAAGCAAGGACAAGGTGGTAGAATGTCTCAAGGAGGATCCTACTGACATGAACACTGAGTAGTTGGCTATATATGTGGTAGAAGAACTCAGGATGCTAAAGGTAAGTCTCTCTGCATTTGAATTATTGAGAGTCCTAGCTATTAGAAATGTGGTTTTAGGAGCTTACACTACGAATTTAGTATCACAAGATAGGTCAGCCAGTGGGAATGTTAATAAGGAATTTGGTTCTCAAGTAGTAAAAGATCAAAATCAGGTTCATACACAACTCGGAGACAAAGGGACAGAAAAAGATAAGAGTCAAGTTGCTCAAGTTGATACTCCCCTAACTTTGTTCCACGAAAGAACAAAAACTCCGTTTCTAATTTTTGTTCACATATTTGGAAAGAATTTGCACAAGTTCTTGCTAGATTCAGGTGCTTCTACTAATGTAATGCCCTTTTCTATCTATAGAGCCTTAGGAATAACCCTTGTTGTTTCTTAAAAGAAAGTTACTCAACTGGATAGAACAAAAGTTAATGTTGTAGGGGAGTTGAACATGATCCCTATGAAAATTGCCTCATATCCTTGAATTCAACAAGTCATTAACATATAGGTGGCGGATATAGCTGACACTTATGGTCTGATTTTGGGAAGAGACTTTACTAAGGCCCTGAATGGATATGTATCAATTGATTAGTCCCACATGTGGCTTTCATGGAATGGGGTGCCAAAACAAACCAGGATTGAAAGGGAGCCTAGGATGAAGTATGTGATCATAGAATATCAAAATACTTTGAATGAAATATTGATATCAGAGGTTAGCATGGGTAATTATGTGTTGGAAACCCCTATTGAGGAGTCTGATGTAGAAGAAATTATTATGCTACATAATACACCCATTGATCTCACAACAAAATTCAGTAGTACTGGAGCCTTGGTGGAACTGATTAATAATGACAATTCTAAAGATAATCAGCTTAGTTTGCTAGAGAATTTTCAAGAATTCATTCAGAAATGCATTGAAGATCAGATTCAATTGGGTAGAGGAATGAATTTTGAAGAATTACTCTTGCCTAATTGGTGTAGAGTTCATAATGCCTCACTCAGAATTTAAATGTTGTTTGTGCCAAATACTAGTAGAAAATGTATAGAAGTGCATTAACCCCATTCTCGTAGTCAAAATTTATATACAAAATATTCAAGATGATCCCAAAGGAAAAGGCACAGTGTACTCTGAAGAGCCCTCCAACAGTAACAACACAAGAGACAAGACATAGAAATATGGAGTTGCTAGCTGCTGGACCCTAAGGCTTGATGGATCTAAATCAAAGAAAGGTGCTAGAGTAGGATTTGAGTTAATTAGTCCAAAAGGTAAGACTTTCTTTGTTGTTCACATAATTCAGTTTCATTGTACCAATAATGTGGTAGAGTATGAGGCTTTGATTCATGGGTTGCTTATGGCACTAAAGAAAAAGGTTAAGATTCTGCAAGTCTTTGGAGATTCCAAGTTAGTGGTCAAGCAAGTTAGAAAGCAATACTCATGTCATGAAAGAAGGATGACCAATTATAGGTATAGTGTATGTGACCTTATTGAGGGATTTGATGCCTTCAACATTTATTTCATACCATGAAGTAAGAACCAAACTATGGATTCCCTAGCTCAAGAAGCTAGTACTTTACAACCTTTGTCTCTCTCTAGATTGAAGAAGTTTACTGTCGAATTGACCCCAGTGCCTTCAATCCATGACAATGTGACCAACTTTCAGGTATTTGAAGATGATAGGCATATTTTGGATTTTATCACAAGTTCAGATGTCTTTACTTCATAGATCATTGATGAAGCTGAGCCTCAAGAAGTAGAGATGGATTTAGAAGGGGTCATTAATTTGAAGACCAATGCTATTCCAAGGGGAATGGTGCAGCTAGAGAGGATTTTTGTTCTGAATAGGGTTAGAGATCAAGAGCAAGATGCTAAGAAAGAGTCCATTAGTGGTCAATGTGAAACATACAACATGGGGACTCAAGATGATATCAAAAATGTATTCATTGGCAAAGTGTGTACTTCAGAGGAAAGCAAAGGAATTATTCATGCATTGCATACATATCAAGATGTGATAGCCTAGAGTTACGAAGACCTAAAGACATATGATACTTCAATTATAACTCACACTATCCCTCTAAAGCCAGGAGAAAGAACTTTTAGGCAAAGGAAAAGGCCAATCAATGCTTTGCTAGAGCCCATAATTCAAAAAGAGGTGCAAAAGTTGTTGTCTGCTAGAATTATATTCCTTCTTAGGCATTCGACCTAGATTGCAAATCTAGTTCCAGTGAGAAAGAAAAATGGGGAGATCAGACTATGTGTAGATTTCAAGAACCTTAACAAAGCATCAGAAAAGGAAAATTATCCAGTTCCTTCACTAGATCTTTAGACTGTTAATGGATCTCAAATGATGTCTTTTATGGATGGCTACTCTAGATATAACCAAGTTATGATACAATATGAAGATAGGAAAATAACTGCCTTCACTACAAAGTGGGGCACTTTTGT
The DNA here is from genome assembly GCA_007258455.2 of Sequoia sempervirens. NCBI lineage: Eukaryota > Viridiplantae > Streptophyta > Pinopsida > Cupressales > Cupressaceae > Sequoia > Sequoia sempervirens. The sequence continues at coordinate 17,357,851 of VDFB02193867.1, read as the reverse complement.
TTATAGGAGGATGCCCTTCAATTTGATCAATATTGGAGCTACATTCTAGAGAGCTATGGATATTGCTTTTAAGGACATCATTGGTAAATGCATAATTATTTATATGGATGATTTGAGAGTCTTTTCCAAGAAGCGAGGTGATCACATAGTAGACTTGTGGAAAGTGTTTCAGAGGTGTAGAGAATTTGGCATCTCTCTTAATCCAAAAAAGTGTATCTTTGGAGTTACTGAAGGAAAATTGTTGGGTCACGTTATTTATGAGAAAGGAATTGCTATTGACCCTAAAAGAGTGGAAGCACTACTCAAGATCCAACCACTTGATAGCAAGAAGGAGATGAAGTCATTCTTTGGAAAAATCAACTTCATAAGGAAGTTCATCACTAGATTTGCTAAAATAGTCAAACCATTGAATGTCATGTTGAAGTTGAAAGTAGTGTAGAAGCAAAAGAAGCATTTGCAGAAATTAAGAGAGCTATTGTTGAGGCCCCATTTTTAGTAAGTCCTGATCACTCATGTGTTGGCATGTTGACTCAAAAGTCTGATCAAGGGAATGAACACCCTATAGCATTTTTGAGTGCTCCTCTCAAGGATGTAAACTAAGGTACCCAAGTGTAGAAAAGCAATCTTATGCCTTGGTTAGAGCTGTGAAGAAATTTAGAAATTATATTCTAAGGAACAAGGTCTTTGCAATAGTTCCAAATCCTTCAATCAAACTATTGTTGATGAGAAATGAACTAGGAGAACATAGGGCTAAGTGGGTAACCTTGTTACAAGAGTATGACATTGAGATTCAACCAATGAAGCTAGTGAGAGGACAAGGGCTGACCAAAACAATGGTAGAGATGGGTCCTAACCTTGCAGCCCAACATTATAATCTTGAAGACGTTTCTCTCGGGGACTAGTATGATGATATTATTTAATATCTTTTGAATCAACAATGTCTAGAACATCTTAATTTAGTACAAAGGAGAGCTATACATTTGAAGAGTGACAGTTTCATGTTGAAGGGAGCTATCCTATACAAAAAGAACCATGAAGGTGCCTACTTAAGATTCTTGGGAAAGAAAGACACTGAAAGGGTCATGGAAAAGTTTCATGATAGATATGGCACAGGTCATGGATCTGCACCTTCTACAATGAATCAAATTCTGAGGGCTGGTTATTATTGGCCCACATTATTCAAAGATGCCCATAACCATGTCAGAACTTGTCATGTTTGTTAGACTACAACAACTAGGGAGAAGCATGCAACTCTTCCACTTCAACTAGTCTTTGAGGTAAAACCGTTTGCATAGTGGGGTTTGGACTTCATAGGTCCAATCAATCCACCTTGTTTTGTAGGTCACAGGTATATCCTTACTATCACTCATTACTTACAAGATGGACTAAGGCTATTGCTTGAAAATAGTATACTTCTGAAGTGGTAATCAATTTCATTGAATCAGGTATTATCAATCACTTTGGATGTCTTTTATCTTTAGTTTGTGATAATGGTCTTGCATTTGCATCACTAAATTTTTTTAACTAGGCCTTTGATCATGGGATCATAATAAAGTTTGTATCTAATTACTATCCGCAAGGCAATGGTTTGGCTGAGTCTTCCAATAAGAACCTATTAACAGTCATTTGTAATCTATTAGAGAAGAATCCCAAGGATTGGCACACTCAAGTTAGATTTTCTCTTTGGGAAGACCGTACAAGACATAAGAACTCCTTACAGACCTCTCCTTACCACCTTGTGTATGGTCTAGAAATTGTATTCCCTGTTCAGTTGAAAATACCCACTTTATAGTTCATTAATGAATATTATGATGAAGGGGAAAAATGTGAAGGCTGCCTAGCCAAACTGTTGCACCTTGAAGAAAGAAGAGATGAAGCCTTAGAAAACTTTGCCAAGAATTAGGGCATTGTCAAGAGAAGGTTTGATAGGAGAGCCAAGGTTAAATCCTTTAGGATCTATGACTTGGTTCTTTACTTGGATAAAGCACATGACTGAAAGGGGGAGCATGGAAAATTTGATAAACTTTGGCTCGACCCTTACCATATTTTAGAAATTCTAGGAGATAATGCATTCTTCTTGAAAACTCTCACTGGAGAGGACATCCCACTGCCTGTCAATGGGGACTACTTGAAGCATTACTTCCAATCTTGATTTGTTTACAACTTTTTTTCTATACATAGTTAGAATAAGTTTCCTTTCTGTTTGGTTTGTTTTGCCTTGGTTAGAGTAGGTTTCTTTTATCGTTTGTTTTGGTTTGCTTTGGTTTTCTTTTGCTCCATTCTTGCTTTGGGTCTTCCTGTTTCCTTTTGGGTATGTTGTATCTGCATGGAAATCATTTATTATCTAAGACTATTCTAAATATTTCTCTCGCAGACTTCAATCATCCTTCCAGAGTCGGTTGGTTAAAGTCTTGTATTTGATATCACATGTATTAAGTGCTATGAGTGGATGAATTATGGGTTAGGTTAAATTTGGAATGTATTTGGGTCTCATTTCTTTACACAGATCTTTAAAATTCCAATTGAGCATAGGGTCCATGGGAAGTCTGGTTAGGTGAAAAATATTATTTCTGCTTCAGTGCCACAGTGGTTCTCAACCCTGAGTGTGAACTTCATTGTTCATAGGTTGAAATGGAAAAAAGTGAAAAGAAAAAAAATATCAAAAAGAAGGAAAAGAGAAAATATTGAAAATCAAAAGATTGAATTCAACTAATTAGGAGTATCTAAGTATCTCTACTGGGGCTATAGACGCCTAGCAAGCAGTAGAGCTATGCTTGGGAGGACCATAGCAATAACCTTGTCGGGGCTATGGATGCTTGACTAGCATCGATACTCTATCAAGGATGCTTTTGGAGTTAGAATCTTTACATAGCCTAGTCAGACAAAATTCGGTCCCTATTGCAACTAAGGAAAGGAAAATGAATGCATATGCACACACTTTGACCCTGGTATAGGAAAGGTTTGCTTGCCTCTAAATTTTGAAGCTCTACTAAATTGGTGATCTAATGTAGGGGCTAAAACCAGAGATTTTGGGTTCTTGATTCTAGTCTTTCACTGAAATGCTATGGAGCATTTTCCCAATGGAGTCACCATTTGTTGTGCAGTTTTTGCACACACACCCCACTGAAAGCAGGGACCCTCTTTCACTCTTGTGTTGGATTTTGGTCCTTTTGATCTGAGGATTTGGTTGCTTTGGTGTGTGCCCAAAGGATTATCTTATTGGTGCAAACACTCCTCCTTCCTAAGAAGCACTTTGAAAATCTCATGTTTTGGACATATTTTGGGTTTTTAGCTATTTTTGAGAAAATTCCCTATGGGAGGAATTCCCCGGATGCTTTGAAAACCCAGTGGCAGATGTTTTGCACTATTTTCCAAAAATTCTAAGACCTCATGAAATTCAACATGGACCAGATTTCCCCAAAATTCTATCACCTTGTCGAATTCCTAGATTGTACTTTGACCTATCTTGTCAGTTGCATTAATGATTAATGGTATGATTCTTGTGGCCAATATTTAGTTTCTTTTGGAGATATCCTTGTTGTCATTTTCTCTATGTTACCATAGGGAATTTGTTATTGAGTGCTTAATTTATTTCCCAGCTAGAGTGATTGATTCAAGGATTTTTTGATAGATTTCTTGTATTTTCATTGCAATTGCTTGTTGGGGCATTGAAGCTTGTTTCTTGTCATTGTTGCGGATAAGTTCACTTCAACCTTGGTATGTGGTTTTTTCCTTCTGATTCTTGAATGTAAACGATTCATTGGTGCTTTGAGGGTCTTTGGAAGTCTAGATTTTGCATATTTTGGCGTCAAGTGTTTAAATTGGGGTTCGGTTTGTCATTTTCTGAAATTATGAGCACCTAATTGGTGTATTCCCTTTTTGAATGATAATTTTGGTGGTGATTGGCATTCTCATGTTGCATTTTTGAGTTCAACCCTGTTTGCATAGTTGCTTCCATTTGATTCAATTTTAGGGTTTTCAAGCTTCTTTGATTATTTGCCCTAAGTGAGTGTTAAAGTGTGATTTCGGTTCCATCCAGGTGAAACTCACTTAGGCCTATTTTAGGTGTTCCATTTTTATGCTTAATAGGATGAAAAATCTAAATACAGGCTAAACCATTACATTAATAGCAAATTTTAGGGTTTTTAGCTTAGGAAATTGCTGGTCAAATTTAGGGCATCGCCATTCCTCACCAATTTGCCTCTAATGGATTTGAGAACCTAAAGAAAAACAATAGAAGATTCAAAATCAATCAGATTCAGGCCTAACAATTCCAAATTCATGATTGATTGATTATTCTAGGAAAAATATTTAGATATGGTAGTTTTCAGGATTTCAGAGCTTTTGCTTAATTCCCGCACCCTCAGAATTTCCCGAAAGTATGAAAAAGCACGAAATTTCTCATACCTCGTGTATTTCCCTCACGAGTATATTTTCTTGAAATGTCTCACAATATGAAGGATTTGAAGGATAAGTGAATTTAATGTGACGTGTTTGGCACCTCATGCCTAATATGGGTAATTTAAAAGATGTTGCAGGCTTTTCTTTCATTTTGTGGTATTGATTCTTGATATTCATGCTTAATCGTTAAAATTTGCTTAGCAGGGAATTTCTTGGATTTCCTCTACAACTTGATTTCCCTGGATGGATCAAAATCCTAGATTACTTAGCGATTATGCTTTATGATAAATTTAGGGGATTTTAAGCATAGCTTTGGGTTAATTGATTATAATTATACTGTCTATGGTTGGCTAACCTCGACATTGATATTATAAAGGGTGAATTTATTATGATTTCTTGTTGGATGTAGGCTAAATCAAATAAAGTGATGGCCAACAAGACAATAGGAAAGCAGACAAATTCAAGGGTTAAGGGATCTTCCATCTCTGAAGTAGAGAGGATTAAAATGGACATAAAGAGTAAGGTTCCTGAGTCTAAACTGTCCTCCATTTGGTCTGAAGTTGGTGACACAAATGTAGGTAGATGGGATTATGAGGAATTCAAGGCAAGAATGGCACAATAAGACCCCCTATTAGTGGCTATAAGGTTAGTGGAATCAGGGTTGGCTCATGTGGTTGGTTTTCCTCCTACGGTTCAATGTAATGAGTTGGTGCTAGAATGTTCCAGACACTATGACAAGAGCAGAAAGAGGGTTATTGGTCCTCAAGGTAGGGTGTTGGTCAATTTCTCTCCTATATCTATGGCACAAACTTTTGGCATGCCTAATTGATCTCATGTGGTGGCTCAAGACTTGGAAATTTCCAAGAACTATTTTGAGGATGATTCAAATAAGGATCTTCAAGTGGTCAATTCTTGGTTGGAGAAACCCAAGCCCTACATTTCAAAGCTTCCAAAACAATTATTCAAGGAAAAATTCAAACCAGAGTACTATGATGCTATCAGACTCCTCAGTAGGGTGATAGGTTTGAAGAGTGTTGGAGTTTTTGAGAGTTGGATGTTCCTCGTTATAGTGAGGATAAAAAAAAATACCAATTACCACTAGGCAAGAATCATAAGTGCCATGATTCATGATCAATTGTTCAATATGTTGTAGACAAGGAGCTTTACTATGACCTCTTATTTAGTGTATGCACTTGCAAGGTTCCATCCATATAAAGGATTGGATACTAGAGGCATCTTTGGGCAAGATGTAATATATTAAGTCTATCCATAATTTCACCTAGGGAGCTCAAGCTATAGGAGGGTGAATGATGCATTCACCATGTACATCACTAGGTTGCTTCAAGGTCCAAAGCATGTTAGAATATCTAACAATGCTAAGGAGTTGATCAAGAGGTATGGGATTTGGTTTATATACTTCCCCACATTTTCTTATATAAGGAAAGATGGTTGCCAAAGGCCCCCCTACAGACTTCCCAAGTATCCTACTGACCACCTCATATTGATAGAAGTCACAAGGTAGATATGTGACTTTGATGCCATTGTCAAGAAAGAGAAGCACAAAATAGGGTATGGCAATGACTTTCCCCTTAGGATAGGTAGTAATGAGGCTTTCCCCTCCATACATACAACACATTTTTCTAAGGAGGAGATGAGCACTCTAGGCCTATCTTTCCATTCTAAAAGGTCTATATTTGATAGAACTGGTGAAGCCCAAAAAAGGGCCAATAGGGAATACAACCACAAAGATGACATAGAAGACTACTAGGCGAACTACAAAGATGAGTTTGAGATCAGAAAGAATAAATTCTCTAGGCTACAGTCAACTTGATTAGATTATACCATGTTAAAGTCATTCTAGACCAAATATATGATGATGGGGATGTGGTTCAAGGCCATGATTATGAAGCTGTGAAGGATAAATCAGCTGGAGAAATGGACTGGCAAGAAGAGGAAAAGACATAGCTGGGACAGGTCATGGCTCCAGTGATTAAATACACAAATTTATGGCTTAAGCACAAGATTTGGAAACCGGAGAGTGAGGGTGTACAATGCACCTATGACTTAATGGGAGACTTAGAGTCTCATTCCACCTCTGAAGAGTTAGTTGAGTAGGATGCTAAGTATAAGGCTAGGGTGGGCTCTCCTTTCAAGATAAAGGTTAAGGATGCTCAAGTAGAGGAAGGAGAAAAGAAAAGGAGACCGATTTCCAAGAAAAGGAAACACATTTCAAAGACAAATAAATCCGCAAAGGATGAACTTGAGGAAGAGGGAAATGAAGGAGGTGCTTCTATGCCTAAGAGGAGAAGAATAGTGAGGTTGTCTCAAAATAAGAAGGAATCTTCTAGGGGATAGGGAGAAACTGATTCACCAGTAGTGAATGTGGAAATTTCAAGAGAAAAAACATAGGTATATACAAGAAGATAAAGAACTCCTTCTCCCAAGGATATTGTGCCAAAGAAGGATGTTCCTTTAGCTGCCCTTGCTGTAGAACAACATGATTATACCCCTCCTTCTCATGAAGCTCATAATGCACCAAGTGAAGTTAAGGATGCAATGGATTTCCAAGATCAAGGAGAGGAATAATTTCGGGAAGGTGAACTTTACAATGCAGAGGTAGAGATAGAAAGGATGTTGCAGTCCCCTTTGGTGACTTATGAGGACTCACCCATTGACTAGGAGGAAGATAGACCTATAGAGAGAGAGAAAGTACCCATCAAGACTCCTTCACCAGTGCATGAAGAAGAGCATGATAAGGGAGGTGAATATAGGATCAAGGAGACTCCTAAAATACAAAATCTGAATGAGGATCTCTCTAGGGGTTAGCAGGATGAGGTTGAGCAGGGTAATTCACAATCAAGATCCACTATTCCTGCTTGGTTGGATAGAGAGTTGAAGAGTTAGCAGGTTGTAGTGGATGATATTCTCCTGAATTGGGATGACTTACAAGCCTAAATTTGAAAGATTAAAACAAAGAAGAAAGCCAGGGTCATTTCAAAGATTGAAAGAGATGGAGAAAATAATAGAGTGGTTTGCATTGCTACTCCTACTCCTAATAAGAGTAAAGATGATGTTACTGGTAGTGATTACAATGTGCAAACTATCAACTTAGGGCCTACTTCCATGGAGTAGGATATTGAAGAATATGAAGGATCTTGAGCTATAATCTTGGGTACGTTGAGGAAAGAGGTGCAAACTAAGAAAGAGTTAAAGAAGGAGAATGAGAAATTGAAGAAGTATTTGTAGGATTTGATGAAACCCTTGTAGTCTATTAGCTAGATCAGTTCTTCATCCTCCATCGTAAATCTCTTACCAGAAGAGACCATAATTGAGTTGGAAAAGATGAAAACTACTACTCATGCCACACTAAACTGGTTTCAAGGGGTAGAAACTAAGGGAGATGACGCAATTAAAGACAATTTGTCAACTACTGGGGATGCCATTAGATCTGTGGAATGGTTGAAAAGTGTGTTGGCTTAGGATAAGGAATATGTAGATCTCCTATTGTAGAAAACTAGGACTATCATGGAGTACACTAAGGAAAAACTAGCTAGTGATGGGATCTATCCTTCTTCAAAAGCTATAGAACCTTGGGAATGGCATGAGGCCTTGAAAATTAGGTAGAAGATGTTGAAGAAAGTGCATAAGCAGGGGAAGAAAATAGAAGGTACCTTGACAGATATCTACAATAAATGCATCTCTTTCTTTGAAATCATGACTAGAAGGAAAAGGTTTGTGCCAAAAATTTTGAATTTAGAACAACTCAGGAAATGGTGACATGATGTATATTCTCCAGTCACTAATGGCCCAGTTACCGAACACCAACTAGATGATGCGGCTACTTACATTGCAATTATCGATAAATATCAACCCCTAAGGACAGATTGAGATAAAGTTATTAAGTAATTAAGGGATGATATTAAATCAATTGAGAGGAGAATCAAGGTGTTGGTGATTCCACCTTTGGTTGATAGGTATTTTCAATGGTGTAAGATAAGCTAGGAAAGGATAAGAGGGGGGCACTTAATGCAATATCCCATCAAAATTTGTGCTTCCCCATTATTCCTTCTTCACTCTTCACATGCAGTGGACGAAATTACATTACAGAACCTAGGCCAACCTAGACGAGTCTCAAGCATTTAATGTTATTTTATTTTGTTCTGGAATTTCTTGGGCCGACTTGTTTGTGACTATTTTCTATTGTAAACATAATTGAGCTGATATATCTTGGGGGTTTTGTATAAATATGGCATGCTGCCTCATTTGTAAGGGCTAGATAGTTTTACTTTGAAGGGAATTAAGTAGTATAACAAGAGTTAGAGCTAGGAGTTAGTTCATTTTGAGCAAGTGTTGTAACACAAAACACTGGAATTGTTGTTGTCATTGGATGATTCAACACAATTGAAGACATTGTGCTTTGGTGATCTCTCTTGTGTTGACTTATCTTGCATGGTTCTTGTTGTTTTATCTTTTGAGATTGCTTGAGAAATATTGGATATATGCTAGATTTAGAATTAGATATGATTCAATGATTTTTATGGTTTGATGCTTGAAGTGTTTGTACCAATCCCTAGTCCATAATTTTTATAGCTAGCTGATTGTTAGTTGCTTTGCAAAGTTAGGATACACTTTCATATTCATTGTGCTTAATTCAATTGTGAATATTTGTCCATTTCAATTGCAATAGGGTTGTTTAGGATGAATGTTAATGATCTAAAAATCTTTAATGCCTTAGAAGATTGCACTATTTCTGTAAGATTGCAAATCCATCTAGGTCAAGCAGGAATTAGTTTCTGAGGGATTGGTCGATTTCAAGTATTTTATCATTTACATTGTTAATCTTAGGATTAGTGTTAATTTGAGAAATATCTCTAAAACCCTTATCTTTTTCTATTTCTTTTATCATTTGGGTTAGATTTTAGACTTCAAGTATCACAATATTGTAAAATCTAAAAAAATCAAAGATTTATTTTTTGCTTGTAGTAAGGTCCCTTTGTGATTACCAGTATTTTCACATTATCATTGAGTTGTTTATGTATTGTCAAGACCTAACATTAGAGACCTTTGGGTTGTCTCTTGAGGCTTGCTGATAGAGATTTACCTTTCAAGAGAGATAGAATATCATATTTTGTCTGAGTTTTTGTTGTGCAGAAAACACCATCAATAGTGTGAATGTGGGTTACAACACTTCACAAATCTTTTACAAGACATTGTAGAATTCTTATTGATTCACTAGGGTCCAAGACCTAATTTGAATGTGTTAAACACATTGCAACATTAAACCTAGGAAAAAAATAAGCCAACATTCATAAGAAAGACCCAAGTGAGCATGAAAATGTCTAGGGATATAATTTTTTACGCTACATTTAACCCCCACTTTAGTGAGAGGATGAACTTGCTTCAAAATCACACTGAAGTAGATAAAGATGCACATCAATAGGGATCCAAATGCACTCATGCTGGAAAGATGAGACAACAAAAATAAAGAGGGGTGAGCAAGACCCTAGGATCAAGATCCCATGAAAAAAAAAACATTAGCACAAAGGAACACACAAGAGAATGATGTAAGAGAATGAAAGAGAAAAAAGGAAAAAGAGAAGGAAAGAGAGAATTAGATCAAGCTTTGATTGTTTGTCCATCCCATTATGGATCAGATCTAGGTTGTTTGTCTGGGAAACACATACTCACTCTAAGGTGATGGAACTCATGGCTATCAATTGGGTGAGAAGGCCTAAAAGGTGAGAAACATACACTCATGGCTAGTATGCACTCACACACACGCAGGTGGCTATGGGGAAAGTCATGCCTTAGAATGGGCTTCTTGCTCAATCATACCAAAGTTATACCTTTTGATAAATTTAATAAGGTGCCACACAATAAAATGAAATTTTGAGCTTCACGAGACAAACAAAACTTTGTATTCTTGGAGCTCATGAACAAACACAATGGCACCACAAGCATGCAAGTTGTGTTATGCAAGGTGGCCATATAACAAATGCAAAATACAAAATGCAAAGAATGTTCAAAGAAGTCTTGCTTAGTTCATGAAAGTTCTTTAACTTAGTGAACATTGTGTCTAATATATCCAAGAGTGGACCAATCAAAGAATAGAAAATTCACAACTTAGGGGATGTAGTGTGTCGCATCAAGCCACTAAGAGGAATGCAATATGCTAAGATAGATCATGCTCATGAAGGAAACTACACCCTAAGTCATCCACAAAGTGACAAAACACATTGTATGAAGTAAGAAGGCTTCACTAAGAACCAAGAAAAGGAAAATATAAAATAATAATGCAAATGTATGCCCCCACTTAAAAGGAATTGCTACACACCGTACTGCGAGAAATTACTTTAGAGTAGCAAATAAAAAATGCAAAGAATAAAGAAGACATGAGAGCCAACTTGGGAAGCCCTTATGCCAAGTCATATGTTTCCAAGTAAGGCTATGTCATGTGAAGAAAAGAAAAAAAAAAGGAATGGGTTTCCCCCAAAATGAAAACAACAAAGACATAAGGGCTCTATGGATTTGGGGTTAGTGTGTTCTTTGCTATAATGTTGTGTAAAGAGCTCAGAACTGTCATCATTCCCCAAATGACACAAAGAGAGTGAAAACAAAGAAAAATAAAGAACCTTTTGGTTCAACATGGAAGATACATAGGGTGTCTCAACGTTTTGTGTCATCCCCAAAAGGAAAACACAAGACAAATGAAAAAAAATAAAAAATAAAAAGAACAATGAAAAGATTTTGGGTCAACATGAAGGAGACACAAATGTCTCAATGCCTTGTGTCATCCCCAAAAGGAAAACACAATCTAAAAAGACAAAAGAAAAAGTTGAAATAAAAAATAAAATTTGTTTGGGTTAGCATGAAAGAGACATGAATGTCTCAATGCTTTGCGTCATCCATGAAAGGAAAACACAAGAAAAAGACAAAAGGAAAAGGCGAACCAAAAAAAAAAAAAAGTTGTTTGGGTCAACATGAAAGAGAAATGAATGTATCAATACCTTTCATTATCCCCAAAAGGAAAACACAAGAAAAAGAGAAAAGAAAATGAGAAAGTGATGTATGACATAGAGAAGAATGAAGGGACAAATAGAGGAATGGTACAAAGAGAGAGAACATCAAACATAGCATCATGGGGGAGTAGATTATGCACATGCAAACACATAAAAGAAAAAGAAAATGCAAACGCAAAAGACTAGTAAGGAAAGAGCAATTCAACCATCAAGCAAGTCATATACCTCCCAATCTTAGTTGGTATAAGCAGAAGGTGAATAACATAGATAAGTAACAATGAAAAATGCATTACTAGGACAAGGATAGCAACTTCTTGTCCCCACTGTGTGCAAGGAAAAAATGAGCTGAGGTAGGTGATGGGAAAGGTCATATAATAGTGAGAAGAGAATGTTCTACAAATATTACATGACAAGGATTTTGAGAGTGTTTTATGGAATTATTGGATAGAAATTATCACCATCAAAATTATACTTGCTCAGTATTTCTTTCAACTAACGACACTTGTCTCTTCTATGTCCAAGAATGCAATGATATGCACAATGTGGAACATTAGCATCTTTAAGATATATCACCAACCTATTCATAGGGGGTGATAGTATAAGTCCTTTGTTTAAAAGTATTTTCAATTTCCTTTCACATTCAGGTGGTGGACAAAGAGGAAAATTTATTTTTTTGTAACTTGTAAGGTCTTTTGCATAAAAATTTGCTAGATTCACCCTTTTCTTGAATTCAGGGAGGAGGACCCAAAGTGATCCTCTCATCCTTGTCATTTTTATCAGGTAAGGGTTTCTCTTGAGGAAGGAGGACATTTAGATTAGGAGGGAAGTCAAAGATCACTATGCTATGATCACAAAGCCTCAAATATTCTCTAGGAGGCTTGCTATTATGAGAGGGATCTTGATAACCTAATCCCATTGCGCTTTCATCTTTTGTATTTTTCTCTAAGAGTTGGTGAATGTCATGTTCAATTGTTGTGTCACATCCTTGTTTGCTTAAAATGGTAAAAAAATTGCCATAGGTTTCTTCAAGGTTCATTGGAGTATTGGTGACTTTGTTATCATAAAATATTTAAGTGGTTGTGTGTGTAGAAGAACTAGGTTCACCTTGTGTAGATAACTTAGGTTCTTCTTTTGTTTCAAGATGTAACTTGGAACCAAACATATCAAGAGGTGGTACTATAGGAAGGTCATGTTGTTTCATGGATGGATAAAAGGATGTGTTAGCCTCAAGGTTATTAAGGCATTCATTTAGGAACCTATTCATGCTTTCATCATCTTCTCCAATGATTTGAACATCACAGGGAGGACATTCATGAGGAGTTGAAGGATCATGTGGAAGTTCAATGTCATTAGAATTAGTTCCAAAGGCACAAATTGACATGTCAACTAAGGATTTTAATGACATACAAATCTTATTAAAACACATATCCATGATGCAAATGAATGAAAGATATTTACTAAATGCAAGAAATTGCATAAAACAAAAAAATTGGAAATAGTAACAAAAATGTAATGATAGAAAATAGAAATGTAGAAAATGTACTAGAAATGACAAAAATTACAGTGCATAATTGGCAACTGGACTAAGTCACCCAAGGCGGCGAATGAGTTCAAGTAGTGATTTTTTTGAGAGTTTTCAGAAATTTTTAATGGATTTTTATGCTTTTTAGGTTTTTAGATGCAAATATAATATGAAAATGCAAAATTTTATTGATTTTTAATGAAATGAAATACAAAAATGCAAGCTAGATGAGCTTTTCACTAATGAAAATTTGGAAACCCTAGGTTGTAAATTAAACAATGCAAAATACAATGAAATGCTAATGTAATATATTCCTAGGATGTAAATATACTTAAAATAAAAAATAGGATGTTCAAACTGTAGGTTCACCAAAATGAACCAAAGATTTTTTTGGCAATAGGCGGCTCTCTTACACTTCTAGGGTTTTGCACCTAAAAAGAGAAAGGTATCCAAAAAACCTAACTAGTTCACTTAAGACTTATGAAAATATGATTGAAATATGTCTAAATAGAATGATCTAGATGAAAATAAATGATAAAAGAGATGGATTATTAATGCAAAACTAATAAAATGCAGGATGTTTGAAAACACAATGTGATATGTAGAATGAAATAAAAATGCAAACAAACTATAACAAAAATAAATGAGACTAGAGAGGTGCACCTAGGAATTGGAATGTGATGTAGAGGAGCTATAGAATCTTGAAAAAATCATTGTTTATGCCAACTAGGACAGTTACACCAAGTTGGGTGACTTAGTCCTATTTTGGGGAAATTCTACTGAAACATGTTTCAGCCAAAAGGGTATCCAAAATTGTAGAAAACACTTTTTAGGCCTAGAAATGGGACTAATTCACCACTAATGGTGACTTATTCCACCTTCATATTTCAAAGCTTTTGAAGGTGCAATCTGTAGCTCTCGATCTACACTTTAGCTCTTGATAGGTTTCTGGATCCGAATCTGTAGAATTTGACCTGTAGGAGATCTCCAAGCTTGTTTTAGAGTTTTGTTGACTTTGAATGAGTTTGATGAATTGTTGAAAACTTTTCACACATTTTTGACAAATTTGCATACAAGACCTCCAATACACATGCAAAGAGGGGGGAAAATGGTTAAAGGTTAGTGAATAGGGGTGCCTTGGTCAAACCTTGGTTTGGTAATTAAACCCTTGAAAATGAAATGAAATGAAATGAAAAGAGAATGATGAATGGACAAAATGCACTGATACAACTCACCAAACCATTGAGGTAGAAATATGAAGATATGCAAGTATAAGCTCCAATGGATGTAGACTTGAAAATGCCTAAAATGCCTAAAATGCTAAAGTGAACACTTGATAATTGCTTGAATGATTAAGTGAATGAATGGGAGTGAAATGAGAGGAAAAACACTATATTTATACATGATTATACAAAATTTTCCAAAAATACCACATCACAGGCTGACGTGAAGGTAACTTAGAAAATAATATGCGACTTGGTCCCATTGGGGCAATTTAAGTGGGTGTCAGGAATTAAAGTATATTAAATGATGTTAAATGGGATTATTCTCAAAAACACACTTAAGTAGGGCATGTAAGTGTAGTAAGGGGTCATTTAAACATAAGAAAGGTTAAATTATTGATGACAAGCCTAGCAAAGTGTGAAAGATTGTTACAAAACATTATAACACTCTAAAATAAGGCTTGGTAAGTGATAAAAAGAGGTTATTTAGATGAATTATAACTAAAAGGTCCTATAAAAGTGTGAAAGTGGGTTACAACACTTCACAACACTTTTATTCACAACACTTTTACAATACATCATAGAATTCTTATTGATTCACTAGCGTCCAAGACCTAATGTGAATGTGTTGACCACATTACAACATTAAACCTAGGCTAAAACTAGGCCAACATCCATAAGAAAGACCCAAATGAGCATGAAAATGTCCAAGGATACATTTTTTTACATTACAGTTACCTTCTCACATTGGTGGCATGAGAGGATTCTAATGATGGAGGGTTAGCGGCTTCTCTAGTTTTAGCAAGAACATAGATTGGGCATGCTTACTTTGATTTTGAAGAATTACAGTAGCACCTCAGTTCTATTTTTATTTTTGATGATACCGCTACCACAATGGCAAGCTCGTCTTATTCAGCAAATGCATAATTTTTTGTTTTGGGTGTTGACATGGAGAATCTAATTTGATTGACGTGGACGAAAGGTTTTTGGTGTTGTTGGAATGATGAATGATGCCTTTTGGAAGGCTGGCTAATCTTTTCAACGGATGATATGGAGTTTTATCTTTTGCTTTCACGCCCATTTTGAAATGAGCTAATGTAACCATTCAGCGAACCTTGGAAACTAAAATGAAATTAAGTGTCAAATAAAAATGTGACTAAAATGGTAATTTGGCTTAAAGCTTGTTGCTCCCATATTCTATAAATGGCAATTCAGGGCCAATTACAATGGGTTGGTTGTTCTAGAATTGATCACACTAAAGATTGTAAAGAATATACTAAACATTTTTGTGTTAAGTCTTAGTTTTGAGTCTACTAATATGCGCATGTGGTCCTGATAGTAATACTGACATTATAGAATAGAATAGTTCAAGTTTGGCACTATTTTCTCTCTTGTGTACTAGTTTTATAAACTATAAGTAATATTATCAAGGGTTATCTTATTTGTCTCTATTGACTTCCAATGGGTGTATGGTTTTATTCTTGCTTATTAATTCAAAGAGTTGATGCAAATCCTTGAATGAAGTTATAGGTTTATGTCAAATCATGTACTAGGATGTTAGTAAGAAGTGATGATTAAGATATAATGTTGAAGTACTATAATATAGTATCCTCAAGGCTTTAAATAATGTCATGTATGAAATTTCTATTGAACCATGTAAATTTTAAAATTGACTATGTTCCAAGGATGAGGCACTGATCTAAGGTGATCATGTTGCATTTTGTTGATTAATTCAACAACAAACCATTTATTAAATCAATTTTTTTTGAACTTTGTTACAATTATGTTAGGTTTTACCATTCTCAAGCTCCGAATATGAACTTTTGCTAAGAAGTAGCCAACTTCTTTGATACGTTTTGTTCATTGAGCCATTATATGAGAATTATTTGTGTTGCAATGTTTATGATAGAAATAGCACAAGAATATCATTTAAACATTATTAGGATCACCCTATTTGGTTTCACATAGCATGAAGTGTAGATGTTGAAGCCTAATAATCATTTACTTGTTTGTTGGCAAATCCTTACCTTTACTTATCATTGGATTTTGGAAAATTCATAGGTAAATGGTGAGATTAAGTTTGGTTCTAAGAACATAACCAATAGATTGGTGACTCTGCTTGGGAATGCACTTAGAAATTGTATTGCAGATTTCCCTATCAAAGAGTCAACTATTGTGCTAGAGAATACAATTTTCAAGCCTAGCTTTGTGTTAATGAGTCAATCCTCCAAAAAAATTCAAGAATTTGTTTTGTTTCTCCTTAAACTTGAAAATTCTATCAAGATCTACAACAATTCCATGAATATTTTCATAATTTTTCACTATATGTGGGTGGTAACTATGAGATCTCTGCTCTAGTATATAGTATTTTATAGAATCCAATAAAATAGAATGATAAATTGTTGAGAAAAGATAAAGTAAAGTTGAGCTCACATGATGAAATACCCTATCCAGAAGCTAGAGAGAAAAATTCAAAGGACTCTATTATTTTTTGAGAGAGTCAAAAGAATTACTGAATCTGAACATCTAGTTTATATTCTGAGCATTTAAAACATGGAACCGGTTGTGTTGTAGAAAACATAAGGGATTCATGTGTGACTCTGGTGATCAAGAAATCTTAAATTAAAATCAACATGTGAAAGAAACTTCATATTTGTTAATTTTATTACTCTATAAAGGAGGTGGAAACTCTATGCAAAAGAACCTAATGGAATGGTGATGATAGCTTTAGATCTACAAAGTTTTCTAGTTAGAAGAATAATTAAAAGTAGCTGCAATATATCTAGGTATTTCCCCTATTTTGGTTTTCTAGAAGCATTAATTTATGTGAAAACCATTTTGAGTGATTTGGAATATATTTTGGTTCCCTATTAAGTGAATTGATAACTAATAAAGGGAATGGTAGTGGCAATTTTACATAATTCTAAGATATAGTTTAAAGTTTCTATATTTTGATGAAGTATGCTTATTTTAAAAATCTACCCATTAGAAGATCCAAGGCATAGATGTATTTGAGTCATGAAATTTTAAAATCATGATGAAATCAAGGAGTAAGGTAGTGAATGATCAACTATTATGTTGATATTTGAGGTTTATAAGGGGTTACAAGAAAATGCATTATTCCTCTGTATCTCTCTGTCGAATGTCAAGTGGAAACATGCAGGGCGAGCAACCCATTGCATACTCTCAAAGAAATTTATCTATTGGAAGGTATAAACCATTGAATTTTGATGGTATTCAAGGTTTCCCAAACTTTATTCCTAATGATGTTATGGAAAATTTTCCAAAATTCATAGGAAAAAGTTCTCAATTAACTTATAGGAATTTGTATACATTTATAGACTTGATGGGAGACTATGAGATAAGTCATGAAGATGTTTCCATGAAGCTTTTTGTTCAATCTCTAAAGGAGAATGCTAGAGATTGGTTCTCATATTTTCCAGTATGTTTTATACCTTTATGGAAAAAAATTATGGTAGCATTTATAGAACAGTTTGGTGAAAGAGTTAATCAAAGTTTAGTAAGGAAAAATATCATGGAATTTCAAAAGGATGAGGAGGAGTTAGTCCCAGCTTTTAACCTTAGATTTGCAAAAGCAATAATAGATATTCATTAAAATATGAGACCGATTGATGCAGAGTGTTTAGTTTTGTATTCAAGGGAATTTGATGAAGAAATGAGTTATTTGTTTGGAGGTAAGAAGCCTACAACATTGCATCATGCATATCAAATTGCTACAGACATTGAAAAGAACTTGAGATATTCAATGATGGAGAGTTATATGGCTACAAGTGTTGGCTATTTTAGTACACCTCATGAAAATGGATTGGATAATACAAAAAATTGTCATCTTAGTCATGCCTTTATTATTCTAATCTATTCATCATGGTCTCAAACAACTAATGATGAACTCCAAGTGAAATAACAACAAATTTCAAGCATTACTGATCAAGTGTCTTTTGTTCAAGGATTGTCTAACATGAAGAGGCATGAGGTAGAATCACCATATTATTTGTTCACAAGGTTTTTGGATGCCTTTTTGGAAATCCCCATGAATTTTAGACCTAAAGAATCAATATGCATTGGCATATTTTATTAAATTTTTGAGCCAAGGTCGAGTAACTTGCCAAATGAGTTGAAGCCTCAATGTTTTGATCATATGCTTGAATGGATAAGGATTGTTGAGGAAGCTAACTGTGATTATGCATAAAGTATGATGTCTCAAATTGTCGACAGTGGTTACCCTATGGAGAAAAAATAGAAGATAACTCAAGCAATTGAAAAGGATAAATCAAAGAATGGAGACTTGTCTTGTGGTGTGGGTGAGGACAATAATAGCGATCAGTTTATAGATAGCCCATATGCAACTTAGTACATCGGTGATGAGGATGAAGATACATTTGCAAGAATTGTTGTTGTCTCACAACAAGTCAATAGTCAAGCCATGGAGAATGAGAGTCTAAGTGTCCATGCTAAACACTCTGAGCATAGCCTAGGTAATGATGAATTACCTTGCAATAATGATCTAGGGGAAACTGAGGTCTCTAATTAATTTTTTGAAGAATATAAACCTTTGTATGATGATGATATATAAGCATTTTCTTTGCATGAGGGATACAATGATAGTAATTCTCATGAGCTTTTTCCCTTACAAATGATAAAAACAAATTCCATGTGATGGATACTTGGAATGCAATCTGGTCATGTTAAAAATAGAGCATGATAGTTTTGTGAATGATGACAAGTTTGAAGATAATAATGTGTGTTTAGTACTCTAAGCTTGAGCATAGTGTTAAGCATGATGAGAACTGTGGTGCTAGATAAAAGGATCATGTCCTAGTTGCTCATGAATGTCTATGTAAAGCAGAAATGGAATATGCAAGTTTTAAAAAAAAATGAAAATGATTGTTTCAAAAAAGAATGTATTGAGAAGGAAATGGGTGAAGAAGTTTGTTCAAATGCTAATGAAAAACAATCAAATTGTAACGAACCTTTCACATTTGAGTCATCCCTTGAAATTTTTTTCTTTGAGCTGGATGGTAATTTCAAAGATGAGCTAGAGTATGTTACTGAGCTTGAAATGGAAATATTTTTTGATGCATGGGATGCTATTGACAATGGTGTTTGTGGTGATCAAATTGATTTGAATAAGAGTGAAGATATTATGGGTTTTGATGAGTCGATTTTCTAGGGTAGCCAATCATATGATAGTGTGACTGGTTCACAATGTTCGGATGAATGTGAACATCAATTTGAAAGGATGCATGTGTATGAGAATTTATTATTCATTACACAAGATGATTATGTGTCTGGTGTGGGACAGAAACTAGATGATCATCCCAAGGTTTTATATATGCTTTCTAATAATTCTAATATTTTGGAAGTGGAATTGAAATATCACTCCAAAGGGTCAGGATATATGTACCCAAATGGGAGTCCTAGGAGAAGTATGCATGAGGGATTTTAGTTTGATGTTCAAACTGAATTTGATATTAACCATTATAATGTTAATGATCAAATCGATTATGAGCATTTTCAATTTCCAATCTAATTGGAGGAGTTTGGGTGGAGTATGATGGTGAGCTGAATAAGATAAAATGCTAAATTGATTATGGATTTTAGTTGATGTCTAATTGCATTTTTCACTTTGAAAAATTTAATGATGTAAATGGTAAGTTAAAACATAGGGCATTTATGGTTAATTGCAATACCCTCGGTAGGGCTAGTTGTTGGGTAAATCATGGAAATATTTTTAGCCTTGGCCTAGTGCAAACAACAAAGAATAAGTTTTTTGATAGAGGCAAATAATGGTTCTAAGTTTTTGGGGGCCTGGGGCCACCAATTAATACCGAAGCCCATTGAAGTGCATAATATAGGCTAAAATATTGCACATTAGAAGGGGCTTCTAAGAAAATTTGAAGTTGGAATAGATTGTAAAGTCATGTGTATTTGTATATATATTGGTTTGCTTTGGTCTAGTCTTTCCTTGCCTTGTCCAAGTAGGTCCTAGTTTTGGTTCTCTATGATTGGTCTTCTTCAACTTGAATTTTTGGGATCTCACTCTATTATGGAAGAATAGACATCCCTAATAGTAGCCACTTATGGAACGCCTAAAATTGTTTCATGTTCCATCTCAAAATTCTACAAAAAATTGGTTAAATTTGTGTCTCTGGGCTTAGGGTTTTGTTTACTATCATTGTTTTAGGGTTTATGTTTCTAGAAACCTTCCTAAGTAACCCTTAAGCCTCCATCCTTGAGTATGTTTTAATTCATCATTTACCCCTTATCATAGGTACCCGGTCATTTAAGTTACATCTTATGCCATGAGAACCCATAAAGTAACCAACCCCTCATGCCTAGGTCTAAAACATACTTTATTTTGTAAGGTCGATCGATTGAACTTATTTGGCCTTTACATTCTTTGATTAAAATAGTTTTAATCCTATTGAGGCCTTTTCTTATGTTGTCTTATGCCATCCCCCTTTTAAAACTTACATTTTTCATGTGCAGACTTCCAAAGATTATGATAACCATTCAATTACTGCAAGCATATCTTGGTTGTTCCCTATGCCCCCACTCTGTTTTATTTTTCATTTTATTTATTCTAGTGGGTGGGAAAGTGAGCACCACATTCCGTATGCATGGGTGCACTTGACACATTCATGTGGTTAGTTGGTGGTGTTTCAGTGAGATCTACAGTGGATGTTTTGTAATGAGGCTTCATCTGAATGACTCCTCGCCACCTCGTCTATTTTTATTTTGTCTTAACATTACGTAGTAGGCTAGTGAGATTTAGCCATATGTCCCTTTGTGGAGGGACCCATCATGTTTGGAAAGTTGCAAACATTGTATCAAGCAAAGATCAACGACTGAGAGTGGGTGACATGGGTCAAACCTTACCGCTCATTGCCATCCCATGTGATACCCACTCATGTCTCTTGTTTCTTAGTGGGGAAGCAGGTGACTGCCACATGGATATTTCTAATAGGTCGGAGGAACATTAGTGCAAGTGAAATATCGATAATTTTTTTTAGAGGATGTGAAGGATAAATCGTGCAAGATAAGAATTGATTTCTTATGTACATGTTTGAGCCATGATGGATATTTTTGATCTCAGTCGTCATTTCTATTAGAAGCTTGTACATGCAAATAGGTGGTTTGAGTTAGGGAAAGTATGGATTAGTGGATTGAGATCAAATCTTGACTGCTCCCTATCATCCTACTAATCAAAGGTACAAGTTTGTTAATTCTCATAGGCGAGCAAGAAAAATTGACACGATGGGCTTTCTTTAATGCTAAGTGGATGATTAAGTGTGCGGAAAGAGGGGATGCATATCAACATGGGATTTTTTGATTAGAAAAAGGAAATAGGTGCATGCAATCAGCTTCTTCATAATTAATTACCTTGATTTAAATTATTTGTTGATCCATCTTGACGTATGATCAATAGTTGAGATTCAAAATCAAGCAGTTGACTATCAGCTACCTTGTGTAAGCCTTCCTCAAGCATCAATGGTCGATGCACTCAAATTGCTTGATATAATAAGAGTTAGTCATATTTTTCTTCACAATTATAAATAGAATCTAATAAATTAAGTTTAGGTTTGAGAAGAAGATGGCATGAAGTTACAGAGGAATTGTGGATATTTTTCTCGAGTAAGTTGGTATCTGTGTTTTTTACATGTTGACTGAGTACCAGTTGGCTGGTCTCGGGAAATTATTGTGGGCTATGTAGATTTTAGTTACCTAGGGCTTGTAGGGGTTGATTATTTGAACAATTCACATTTGTTGGTAGTATTTATACATAGTTGTGAAGTTTCCTTGACTTACAAATTTGTAAGGTCTCTCTGTACTTTGGAATTCATAAGTTATTGTGTTCTTCTATAAGAATGGGTAAGCTAGGTGAGTCTATTCAACTAGTCAAAAGTTCTAGGAGACTTAGTATGCTTGACTCCCAAGATGATGCACTTGAAATTGAAATTGGCACACTAGGAGCTCTTGCAAAACCAAAGGGAAGGAAGAGTGCCCATAACAAAAATAAGAAGGGTGGTGTAAGGAGAAATTACCACTTGATAAATAGTGTTTTTGGTCGTAACCAGGGTGAGTCTAGTGGGAAATTGGCTAAGTCTTGTTGGAAGAAGAAGAATAAATACCACAAAGCTTATGATTCTTACATGGGAAGGAACAAATCTCCCATGGAGGATTCAGTGATTCCTTTAAGGGATGAAGAAGATACTAACCTAGAGTACGGTCATTACCTTTTCACTTTGGTTGAACGAGAGGATTCTAATGATGGAGGGGTAGTGGTTTCTCTAGTCTCAACAAGAACATAGATTGGGTGTGATTACTCTAATTCTAAAGAATTAGAGTAGCACCTCAATTCTATTTTTATTTTTTATGACACCGCTACCACGATAGCGGGCTCATCTACTTCAAAGAACACATAAGTTTTTGTTTCGGGTGCTCACATGGAGAATCTTCTTTGATTGACATGGATGAGAGGTTTTGGTGTTGCTGCAATGATGAACGATGCCCTTTAGAAGGTTGGCTGATTTTCTTCAATGGATGATATGGAGTTTTATCTTTTGCTTTCCCCCCATTTTGAAATGAGAAAATGTATTCGTATGGGGAATCTTTGAAACCAAAATGAAATTAAGTGTCAAATGAAAATGTGACTAAAATGGTAATTTGGCCTAAACCTTGTTCCTCCCATATTCTATAAATATGAATTTGGGGCTAGTTACAAGGGGTTGGTTGTTCTGGAATTGATCACTCTAAGATTGTAAAGAATATACTAAAAATTTTAGTGTTAAGTCTTAGGTTTGAGTCTACTAACATGTACATGTGGTTGTAATAGTAATATTGACAATATAGAATAGAATAGTTCAAGTTTTGCACCATTTTCTCACCTATGTACTGGTTTTATAAACTATAAGTAATATAGTCAAGGGTTATCTTATTTGTCTCTATTGACATCCAATGGGTGTATGGTTTTATTCTTACTTATCAATTCAAAGAGTTGATGTAAATTCTTGAATGGAGCTATAGGTTTATGTCAAATAATATACTAGGATGTTAGTAAGAAGTGATGGTTAAGATATAGTGTTGAAGTACTATAATGTAGTATCCTCAAGGCTTTAAATAATGTCATTTATGAAATTTCTATCAAATCATGTAAATGTTAAAATTGACTCTATTGCAAGGATGAGGCATTGATCTAAGTGAGGTGATCATGTTGCATTTTATTGATTAATCCAGAAACAAACCACTTATTAAATCAAAGTTTTCTGAAATGGGTTACAATTATGTTAGGTTTTACCATTCTTGGGCTTTGAATATGAACTATTGTTATGAAGTAGAGAACTTTTTTGATACATTCTATTCATTGAGCCATTATATGAGAATTATCTCTCTTGAAATTTTTATGATAAAAATGTTACAAGAATATCATGTAAACATTATTACGATCACTCTCTTGTGTTTCATAGAGCCCGAAGTGTAGAAATAAAGGCCTAATAATCATTTACTTGTTTGTTGGAAAAATCCTTATGTTTACTTATCATTGGATTTGTGAAAATTTATAGGTAAATGGTGGGATGAAGTTTGGTTCTAAGAAAATAACCAACAGATTGGCGACTCTACTAGGGAATGCACTTAGAAATTGGGTTGTAGACTGTCCTATCAAAGAGTCAAATATTGTGCTAGAGAATTCATTTTTCAAGCCTAGCTTTGTGTCAATGACTCAATTCTCCAAAATGTTGCAAGAATTTGATATATTTCTCCTGAAAATTGCAACTACTATCAAGATATACCACAATTCGATGAATATTTTCATAATTTCTCACTAGATGTGGGTGGAAACTCTAAGATCTCTTCACTAGTATGCAATATTTGAAGGAATCTAGTAAAATAAAATGAAAAATTTCTAAAAAAGGATAAGGTAGACGTGAGCTCACATGATGAAATACCTTGACGGAAAGCTAGAGAGAAAATTTCAGAGGAATCCAAAGTTCTTTTGAGAGAGTTAATTAGTTTACTGAATCTGGACATCTGGTCCAAATTTTGACCATTTAAAACATGGAATCGATTGTGTTGCAGAAAACATAAAGGATTCATGTAAGAATCTATTGATCAAGAAAGCTTAAATTAAAATCAACCCATGAAAGAAACTTCATATTGTCGAAGTTTATTTCTCTATAAAGGAGGTGGTGACTCTATACAAAAGAACCTGATGGAATGGTTATGACAGCTTTAGAACTTCAATTTTTTCCATTCATAAGCATAACTCAAAGTAGTTGAAACATATCCAGGTATTTCCCTTGTTTTTGTTTTCAACAAGCATAAATTTATGTGAAAACCATACTGAGTGATTTGGAAAAAAAATTGGTTCCCTATTAAGTGAATTGAGAACAAATAAAAGGAATGTCAGTGGTAATTTTACATACTTCTAAGATATATTTTGAAGTTTCTATATTTTTATGCAGTATGCTTATTTTTAAAATCTTCCCATTAGAAGATCCAAGGCATAGATGTTTTTAAGTCATGCAATTTAAAAAACATGATGAAATCAAGGAGTAAGATAGTGAATGATCAAATGTTAAGTTGATATTTGAGGTTTGTAAAGGGATACAAGAAAATGTATCATTCATTTGTATGTCACTATGGAATGTCAAGTGGAAACATGTAGGGTGTGCAGCCCATGTCATACTCTAAGAGAGATTTATGTATTGGGATGTATAGACCATTGAATTTTGATGGTATTCAGGCTTTCCCAAAATTTATTCCTAATGATGTTAGGGAACATTTTCCAAAATTCATAGGGTGAATTTCTCAATCAGATTATAGGCATTTGTATTCATTTATAGACTTGATGGGAGACTATGAGATAAGTCATGAAGATGTTTCCCTAAAGCTTTTCGTTCAATCTCTAAAGGAGGATGATAGAGATTGGTTCTCATATTTTCCAGTATGTTGTATACCTTCATGGAAAAAAACTATGGTAGCATTTATAGAACAATTTGGTGAAAGAGTTAATCCATGTTTAGTAGCAAAAAAACTCATGTAAATTCAAAAGGATGAGGAAGAGTTAGTCCCATATTTTAACCTCAGAGTTGCAAAAGTAATAATAGATATTCCTAAAAATATGAGACCGAGTGATGTATAATGTTTGGTTGTGTATTCTAGTGAAGTTGATGAAGAAATGAGTTATTTTTTTAGAGATAAGGAGCCTACAACATTGCATCATGCAAATCAAATTGTTATGGACATTGAAAACAACTTGATATATTCAATGATGAAGGTTTATATGGTTACAAGTGTTGGCTATTTTAGTACACCTCATGCAAATGGATCAGATAATACAAAAAATTTCAAGTTAGTGATGCATGTACTATTTTGATCTATCTATCATGGTTTCATATAGATAATGATAAACTCCAATCAGATCAACAAAAAATTTCAAGCATTGTCGATCAAGTTTCTTTTGTTCAGTAATTGTCTAACATGAAGAGGCATGAGGGAGAATCACCATATGATTTGTTTGCAAGGTTTTTGGATGCCTTGTTGGAAATCCCCAAGAATTTTGGACTTGAGGAATCAATATGTATTAACTTATTTTGTAAAAAATTTGAGCTAAGGCTGAGTACCTTGACAAAAGAGTTGAAGCCTCAAGGTTTTGATCAGATTCTTGAATCGATAAGGATTGTTGATGAAGCTAAGTGTGATTTTTTAGGAAGTATGATGTCTCAAAATGTTGATATGGTTTTGTTGTGGAGAAAAATAAAAATATAACTCAAGCAAGTGAAAAGGGTAAATTATCATAAAATGGACACTCATCTTGTTGTGTGGGTGAGGAAAATGATAGTAATCAATTTATAGATGGACCATATGCAATTCAATACATTGGTGATGAGGATGAAGAGACATTTGCAAGTATTGATCTTGTCTTTCAATAATTCATTAGCCAAGCCATGGAGAATGGGAGTCTGAGTGTCCATTCTAAATACTATGAGCATAGTTTGGGTAGTGATGAATTCCCTTGCAATAATGATCAAGGGGAAATTGAGGTCTTTGATTACATTTCTGAAGAATATAAATTTTCTATGATGATGATCTAGAAACATTTTATTTGCATGAGGGATACAATGTGTGAGATATGAGGGATTTGCTAGACATGGGTCTCTTCATTCTCAAGAGATCACCAAGGAACAAACTTCTCTTATGCACCTCAACCTGAAGGAATTGTGAATGAGATAGGTATAGATTAACTTTTACAAGGAACTACATTATATTCAAAGAGAGTGAAACTTCTAGATTCCTACCTCAGATGGAGGAGCTCTCCAACCAAGGACGACAACACAAATTTAGGATGCTAACGTAACACACTGTCATCCAAAGGGTATGTTGGTGTCCTAAGAAATAAGAAGCTCAAGAACTTGAGTGGGAAGAAAAAGGATTCACTTACTAACTCATGTCTGAAGTATATTGAATTAAATAACTAGATAGAAAGTAAAAACTTAAAATAAAATATAAGGAGAACTTGGAGATAACTTACCTTCAACTAGATGTTCGATTCTTCACTCCAGGTTCTATTTTGCAACCTACACATATAAGAATGAGGGGAGAAGGTTGGGGGTGTATAAGTGTCTACCTCATTCAAACTCCCATTTTGGTGTTCCCACCTCCATGGACAACCAATTTGGAAAGGAGTGTAAATGAAGTGAACAAAGTGTGTGGTGAAAGTGAAACCCACTTCAGGAGTAGAACCTCTACCATCAAGTAGCAAATGAACAATTATGAAGGAATAGTAAGACAAAGAGTGTTACCCATGGGCCTAGACCTTCTCTAAAGCACATGGACACACTATTGAGCACTTGCTTGAGAGTTGTAGTTGTTGGAAGGAGCTCCATCTGACATGGATTCTCTTGTGAGAGTGTTGCTATCAAGAATTAAAGTATAGATAGAGAGCTTCACTAAATGGATTGAACCCCCAAATGAGATCCAAGGAGGGATTTTTGTGTTATGCAAGGGCATAAAAGAGCCATTACATCTGAATTCTGATTGCTAGGATAGTGTCGAGAGAGTCAAATTTGAGATTCCCCATTTTAAACTAGAAAAATTGTCAGGATGCTAGCACATCGTGTAGATATTTGCACATCGCATAGACATCTAAGGCCTAGAATTTTGGGAAACAAATCATCAAGCTTCTATCTCTTTGCCTCTACTCCACATGGATTCAAAGTTGTGAGATTCCAACTCATGGTATTTTTGTGATTAATGCTCTAGTGTGTCATAAATGCTAGGAAAAAGTGCAAAAATGTGGAATTTCACCTAGATGCAATTCTGTAACATTACATTTTTCCCCCACTTTATTGGGCTTGATAGGTCCCAATAATATGATTCACAATAAGCTAATAATCACCTAGTATGAAGAGATGCTTTACCTTAATCACAATCATGGCACGAAAGCCTGCAATGATAGCTTCATACTTAGTGATGTAATTCATGCAAGGAAAATCCAATCAAAAGGATAAAGGGACTGGTTTTCCTTCGGGGGATATCAAGATCACACCCACTCTAGAACTAGTCTAACACCTCGATCCATCAAAATACATCTTCCATTATAGGTCATAATTAATTCTGAAAATATTATCATCAAGAAACAAATCCAACCCTGGGAAGGAGTGAGATGACGGAGCATCTACCAATTGATCGGAAATTGCTTGACCCTTTATTGATTTATGAGTAATGAACCTTATATCGAGTTCAAAAAGAAACCTAACCCATTTCTCTAACCTCCTAGCAAGGTTTGGACTAGAGAAAAAATGCTTTAAAAGGTCATTCTTTACAATGAAGTGTGCTTCAGTATGGATAAGGTAGTTCCTCAACTTCTATGTAGCAAAGACAAGCGTGAGGAATTATTTCTCCATGGAGGAATAAAGAGTTTCATAATAAACTAGGATGGAACTAATGTAGTAGACCGCTATCTTTCCTGACATCATCATACTGAGCTAGAAAAGCTGCCAAGGCATATGGAAATACTGCGAGGTAAAGCAAAAAGGGTATATCTTGCATAGCCAACATCAATATAGGAGGACTATACAAATAGGATTTGATTGACTCAAAAGCTTTCTAGCAATCTTCATCCCATATGAAGCAAACATCTTTCTTCAATAAATGACTGAAAGGAAGGGTACAATTAGCCAATTGAGATATAAATCTATGAATCACCTAAATTTTCCCATGTAAACTTTGCAATTCAATAATATTTCTAGGTGGAGGCATGTTAAAAATGGCATCAATTTTATTCGTGTCGACTTCGATTCCATGATGATAAACTATGAACCCCAAAAGCTTTCCAATTTCTACACCAAATATGCACACATGGGGATTGAGTCTCATCTTATAGAGTCAAATCCTTTTGAAGATAAGACAAATGTTCCTTACATGATCTTAATGGGTTATTGATTTCACCAAGATGTCATCAATATAGTCTTCTAAGATCTTGTGAATAAAATAATGAAATATTAGGGCCATGACCCATTGGTAAGTTGCTCCTGCATTCTTTAACCCAAACGACATGACCACATAATAGAAGGTACCCCAAGGGGTGATGAATGTTGTCTTTTATTGATCTTATGGGTTAATATGGATCTGATTGTAACCTAAGAAGCCATCCATAAAAGATAACAATGCATGGCTGGCAGTCGAATCCACAATCATATGTATATTAGGAATTGGAAAATCATCTTTAAGAGAAGCCTTATTAAGATCATGAGAGTCAATGCATATTTGAATATGGCCATCAAGTTTACTAATAGTGACTATATTTAAAATCCAAGGGGAGTAATCAATCATATGGATAAATCCTTCCTTCAATAGCTTTTCTATCTTAGTACTAACCATCAATTCCACCAGGTGATTGATCTTTCAAATTTTTTTCTTAACTGGCTTGGCATTGGGACATGGGATGATTTTATGAACCACTAGGGAATCACCAATATCAATCATATCCTCATATTTCCAAGCGAACATATCAGGATGACAATGTAAGAGATTGGAATGTTCATCTGCTTCCTTCGAAGAGAGACACTTCTCAATCTTAATTTATTTTTTAGAGGACTTAGGATCCATAGAGATTTCAATAGTATCCCCTTTAAGGAGAGAAATATGATCTTCAAGATGAGATATTGGAACATCATTATTAACATTAGATAGAGGGTCTTCCTCATCAATACTCAAGACAAATTCTCTAAAGGACACTTGTTTATGCAGGCGATAAGGGAATCATCTCTTCTGATGAAAAAGAGGCAACGGTGAATAGGCATCAAGGAATTCCTCAAGTGCTTCATCTAAAGAGAAGACATATATAGGGATCTTCTCGGCCTACTCCCTATCCTCTATCAATTCAGGATGGACCAAACTCAGTGGTTCGACTGAAATCATGTTAACAATCCACCATGGTTTCTTCTTAGATTGTTTGATAGAGCATCCCAAACCTAGATAGTGCTTTCATTGCTTAAAATGGATTGGGACTTGGATTCCTTTTTGATACGCCCTATGGATTTCTTCCCCTAGCCATACTAAGAAGCGAGCTCATATCCAAAACCATAATGAGTTTGCAAAACTTCAGGAGGTGGTAGCTCTATTTAGAGTGTTTCATTCCACCATTGAATGTCGAATGTCTCTTCGGGAGCGCTCCTACCTCCTTCGCTAGGTTTTCAAACATTAACCTTCTTTGTAGGAGTGGGATAACTCTCGTTATTAGAGGAAGGAGTGGTCTCCTAAATAGGGTCACACTTCTCTTAATGGGAGTATCATCCATCTTTACATCAAAATTACCTATAAATTCTATATAAGAGGGGCTCACCTTGTATTTCATGATAAAGAATTTGGATAATTCCAAGGAGCCCCAATAATCACCAAGGAAAGCATTCAATTGAGAGGAATAGGGGGAAGATGAGGGAGACTTAGGATATTTTTCTTTAGGTGGTTCATCTTTAAAAATACTCACTGTGGGGACAACTTCCATAGAGGTTATCAATGAAGAACATGACATAGCATTAGTGGTCAAGGATGTAATACAATTCTTGAGAGTGAATACAACTCAAGCATGATTGACAACTGGCAGCTTAGAAAGGTAAACAACTTCTGGATCTGCTTTAACCATAACTAGCTAATTATTTGCAATGAATTTTAAGGAATAGTGCAAAGTAGAGGTTATAGCACCCATATCATAAATCTAGGGTCTCCCCAAGAGAAGATTGTAAGGTAAATGGCTAGGAATCACATAAACCAAGGTAGGTAAGGTAACCAGACCCAGCTACAAAATTAGTATTATCATTCCTAGAGATTGAAATGAAGTAGCGAAGTTTTTTGATACATTTTATTCATTGAGCCATTATATGAGAATTATCTATGTGTTGAAATTTTTATGATAAATTTTTTACAAGAATATCATGTAAACATTATTAGGATCACTCTCTTGCATTTAATAGAGCTCGAAGTGTAGAAATAAAGGCCTAATAAGCATTTACTTGTTTGTTGGAAAAATCCTTATCTTTACTTATCATTGGATTTTGGAAAATTTATAGGTAAATTGTAAGATTAAGTTTGGTTCTAAAAAAATAACCAACAGATTGGTGACTCTACTAGGGAATGCACTTAGAAATTGGGTTGTAGACTATCCTATCAAAGAGTCAAATATTGTGCTAGAGAATTCATTTTTCAAACCTAGCTTTGTGTTAATGAGTCAATCCTCCGAAATGTTGCAAGAATATAATATGTTTCTCTTGAAAACTGCAACTGCTATCAAGATCTACCACAATTTGATGAATATTTTCATAATTTTCACTAGATGTGGGTGGAAACTCTGAGATCTCTTCACTAGTATGTAGTGTTTTAAGGAATCCGTAAAATAGAAAGAAAAGTTTCTAGAAAAAAGATAAGGTAGACTTGAGCTCACATAATGAAATACCTTGATGGGAAGCTAGAGAGAAAATTTTAAAGGACTCCAAAGTTCTTTTGAGAGAGTTAATGAATTTACTAAATCTGAACATCTGGTTCAAATTTTGAGCATTGAAAATATGCAACCGATTGTGTTGCAAAAAACATAAAGGATTCATGTAAGAATCTATTGATAAAGAAAGCTTAAATTAAAATCAACCCATGAAAGAAACTTCAAAGTATTGAAGTTTATTCCTCTATAAAGGAGGTGGTGACTCTATACAAAATAACCTAATGGAATGGTGATGATAGCTTTAGATCTACAATGTTTTCCAGTCATAAGCATAACTCAAAGTAGTTGAAACATATCTAGGTATTTCCCTTGTTTTTGTCTTCAAGAAGCATAAATTTATGTGAAAACCATGTTGAGTGATTTTGAAAAAAAATTGGTTCCTTGTTAAGTGAATTGAGAACAAATAAAGGGAATGGTAGTGGTAATTTTACATACTTCTAAGATATATTTTGAAATTTCTATATTTTGATGAAGTATGCTTCTGTTTAAAATCTTCCCATTGGAAGATCCAAGACATAGATGTATTTGAGTCATGCAATTTAAAAAACATGATGAAATCAAGGAGGAAGATAGTGAATGATCAAATGTTAAGTTGATATTTGAGGTTTGTAAAGGGATACAAGAAAATGTATCATTCCTTTGTATGTCCCTATGGAATGTCAAGTGGAAACATGTAGGGTGTGTAGCCCATGTCGTACTCTAAGAGAAATTTCTCTATTGGGATGTATAGACCATTGAATTTTGATGGTATTCACTCTTTCAAAAACTTTATTCCTATTGATGTTATGGAACATTTTCCAAAATTCATAGGATGAATTTCTCAATCAGATTACAGGCATTTGTGTTCATTTATAGACTTGATGGGAGACTATGAGATAAGTCATGAAGATTTTTCCATGAAGCTTTTCGTTCAATCTGTAAAGGAGGATGATAGAGATTGGTTCTCATAATTGCCAGTATGTTTTATACCTTCAAGGAAAAAAACTATGGTACCATTTATAGAACAATTTTGTGAAAGAGTTAATCCATGTTTAGTAGCGAAAAGCCTCATGTAAATTCAAAAGGATGAGGAAGAGTTAGTCCCATATTTTAAGCTCATATTTGCGAAAGTAATAATAGATATTCCTAAAAATATGAGATCAAGTGATGTATAGTGTTTGGTTGTGTATTCAGGTGCATTTGATGAAGAAATGAGTTATTTTTTGAGAGATAAGGAGCCTACAACATTGCATCATGCAAATCAAATTGCTATGGACATTGAAAACAACTTGATATATTAAATGATGAAGGTTTATATGGCTGCAAGTGTTGGCTATTTTAGTACACCTCATGCAAATGGATCGAATAATACAAAAAATTTCAAGTTAGTGATGCCTATACTATTTTGATCTGTCTATCATGGTCTCATATAGCTAATGATGAACTCCAATTAGAAAAACAACAAATTTTAAACATTGTTGACAAGTTTTTTTTGCTCAGTGATTGTCTAACATGAAGTGGCATGAGGGAGAATCACTATATAATTTGTTTGCAAGGTTTTTGGATGCCTTGTTGGAAATCCCCAAAAAAATTGGACCTGAGGAATCAATATGTATTAACTTATTTTGTAAAATTTTTGAGCCAAGGCTGAGTAACTGGGCAAAGGAGTTGAAGCCTCAAGGTTTTGATCAGATGCTTGAATTGATAATGATTGTTGATGAAGCTAAGTGTGATTTTGTAGGAAGTATGATGTCTCAAACTATTGATAGTGGTTTTGTTGTGGAGAAAAATAAAAATATAACTCAAGCAAGTGAAAAGGGTAAATTATCAGAAAATGGACACTTATCTTGTTGTGTAGGTGAGGAAAATGATAGTAATCAATTTATAGATGGACCATATGCAATTTAGTACATTGGTGATGAGGATGAAGAGACATTTGCAAGTATTGATCTTTTCTTTCAATAATTCAATAGCCAAGCCATGGAGAATGAGAGTCTGAGTGTCCATTCTAAATACTATGAGCATAGTTTGGGTAGTGATGATTTCCTTTGGAATAATGATCAATGGGAAACTAAGGTCTCTGATTAATTTTCTAAAGAATATACACCTTGCTCTGATGATGATCTAGAAGCATTTTCTTTGCATGAGGGATATAATGTGTGAGATATGAGGGGTTTGCTAGACCTGAGTTTCTTCGTTCTCAAGAGATCACCAGGGAACAAATTGCCTTTATGCACCTCAACCTGAAGGAATTGTGAATGAGATAGGTATAGATTAACTTATATAGGGAACTACATTATATTCAAAGAGAGTGAAGCTTCTAGATTCCTGCCTCAGATGGAGGAGCTCTCCGTCCAAGGACGAAAACACAAACTTATGATGCTAACACAACGCACTGTCATCCAAAGCGTAAGTGTATGTCCTAAGCAACATAAAGCTCAAGAACTCAAGTAGGAAATACAAGGATTCACTTACTAACTTGTGTCTAAAGTATATTCAATGAAATAACTAGATAGAAAGCAAAAACTTAAAATAGAATATAAGGAAAACTTGGAGATAACTTACCTTCAACTAGATGTTCGAATCTTCACTCCTGGTTCTATTTTTCAACCTACACATAGAAAAACGAGGGGAGAAGGTTGGGGGTGTATAAGTTTCTACCTCATTCAGACTCCCATTTTAGTGTTCCCACCTCCATGGACAACCAATTTGGAAAGGAGTGTAAATGAAGTGAACAAAGTGTGTGGTGAAAGTGAAATCCACTTCAAGAGTAGAACCTGCACCATGAAGTAGAAAATGAACAAGTATGAAGAGTAAGAGAAAGAGTGTTACCCATGGGCCTAGACCCTCTCTAAAGCACATGGACACACTGTTGAGCACTTGCTTGAGAGTTGTAGTTGTTGGAAGGACCTCCATCTGACATGGATTCTCTTGTGAGAGTGTTGCTATCAAGAATGCAATTCTAGACATAGATATTCACTAAATGGCTTGAACCCCCAAATCAGATCCAAGGAGCACTTTTTTTTGTATGCAAGGGTAGAAAAGAGTCATTACATCTAAATTCTTACTGCTAGGATAGTGTCGAGAGATTAAAATTTGAGATTCCTCATTTTAAACTAGAAAAATTGTTAGGATGCTAGCACGTCGTCTGGACATCTACATATCACATAGGCATCCAAGGCCTAGATTTCTGGGAAACATGTCATCAAGCTTCTTTCACTCTGCCTCTAGTCCACATGGAGTCAAAATTGTGAGATTCCAACTCATGGGATTTTTGTGATTAATGCTCGAGGATGTCATAAATGCTAGGAAAAAGTGTAAAAATGTGGAATTTCCCCTATATGCAATTCTATGACATTACATTTTCCCCCACTTTAGTGGGCTTGATAGGTCCCTATAATTTGATTCAAAATAAGCTCATAATCACCTAGTATGTAGAGATGTTTTACATTAAGCACAATCATGGCACGAAAGCCTGCAATGAGAGTTTCATACTTAGCGATGTTACTCATGCAAGGAAAATTCAATCAGAAGGATAAAGTGACTGGTTTTCCTTCGGGTGATATCAAGACCACACCCACTCTAGAACTAGTTTGACACCTCAATCCATTCAAATACATCTTCCTTTCAAGGTCATAATTAATTGTGAAATTATTCACATTAGGAAATAAATCCAACCCTTGGAAGGAGCGAGATGAGGGAGCATCTACCAATTGATTGGAAACTGCTTGACCCTTTATTGATCTATGAGTAATGAACTTTATATCAAATTCAGAAGGCAACATAACCCATTTCGCTAACCTCCTAGTAAGGTTTGGACTAGAGAAAAAATGCTTTAAAAGGTCATTCTTTACAATGACATGTGTTTCAGTATGGATAAGGTAGTGCCTCAACTTCTATGTAGCAAAGAAAAGAGTGAGGAATTATTTCTCTATGGAGGAATAACATGTTTCATAATCAACTAGGATGCAACTAATGTAGTAGACCACTATCTTTTCCGACATCATCATACTGAGCTAGAAAAGCTGCCAAGGAATATAGAAATACTGTGAGGTAAAGCAAAAAGGGTCTATCTTGCATAGCCAACATCAATAAAGGAGGATTGGCCAAATAGGATTTGATTGACTCAAAAGATTTCTAGTAGTCTTCATCCCATATGAAGCAAACATCTTACTTCAATGAACAAGAGAGAGGAATTGTACAATCAGCCAATTGAGATATAAATCTATGAATCACCTAAATTTTCCCATGTAAACTTTGCAATTCAGTAATATTTCTAGGTGGAGGCATGTTAAAAATGGCATCAATTTTATTCGTGTTGACTTTGATTCCATGTTGATAAACTATGAACCCCAAAAACTTGCCAACGTCCACACCAAAGATGCACACATGGGGATTGATTCTTATCTTATAGAGCCGAATCCTTTTGAAGATAAGGCAAAGGTTCCTTACATGATCTTAATGGGTTATTGATTTCACCAAGATGTCATCAACATAGTCTTCTAAGATCTTGTGAATAAAATCATGAAATATTAGGGTCATGACCCATTGGTAATTTTCTCCTACATTCTTTAAACCAAAGGGAATGGCCACATAATAGAAAGTACCCCAAGGGGTCATGAAGGTTGTCTTGTACTAATCTTATGGGTTAATATGGATCTGATTGTAACCCGAGAAGCCATCCATGAAAGATAACAATGCATGGCTGGCAGTCGAATCCACAATCATATGCATATTAGGAAATGGAAAATCATCTTTAAGAGAAGCCTTATTAAGATCATAAAAGTTAATGCATATGCGAATATGGCCATCAAGTTTACTAATAGTGACTATATTCAAAATCCAAGGGGAGTAATCGATCATATGGATAAATCCTGACTTCAATAACTTCTCTATCTTAGTATTAATGATCAATGCCACCCGACGATTGATCTTTGAAATTTTTTTCTTAACTGGCTTGTCGTTGGGACATGAGACAATTTTATGAACCACTAGGGAATCATCAATATCAAGCATATCCTCATACGTCCAAGTGAAGATATCAGGATAAGAATGTAAGAGATTGGAAAGTTCATCTACTTCCTCCAAAGAGAGACACTTCTCAATCTTAATTTATTTTTTAGAGGACTTAGGATCCATAGAGATTTTAATAGTATCCCCTTTAAGGAGAGAACTATGATCTTCACGATGAGATATTGGAACATCATTATTAACATTAGATAGAGGTTCTTCCTCATCAATACTCAAGAAAAATTCTCTAAAGCACACTTGTTTATGTAGGCGATAAGGCAATCATCTCTTGTGATGAAAAGGAGGCAACGGTGAATAGGAATCTAGGAATTCCTCAAGTGATTCATCTGAAGAGAAGACATATAGAGGGATCTTCTTGGGCTCCTCCCTATCCTTTATCAAATTAGGATGGACCAAACATAGTGGTTCAGATGAAATCATGTTAACAATCCGCCAAGGTTTATTCTTAGATTGCTTGATAAAGCATCCCAAACCTAGATAGTGCTTTTGTGGCTTAAAATGGACGGGGACTTGAATTCCTTTTTTGATACGCCCTATGGATTTCTTCCCATAGCCATACTAAGAAGTGGGCTCATATCCAAAACCATAATGAGTTTTCAAAAATTCAGGAGGTGGTAGCTCTATGTAGAGTGTTTCATTCCACCAATGAATGTTGAATGTCTCTACGGGAGTGATCCTACCTCCTTTGCTAGGTTCACAAACATTAACCTTCTTTGTAGGAGTGGGATAACTCTCCTCATTAGAGGAAGGAGTGGTCTCCTGAATAGGGTCACACTTCTCTTAATGGGAGTATCATCGATCTTTACATCAGAAGTACCTAGAAATTCTATATAAGAGGGGATCACCTTGTATTTTGTGATAAAGAATTTGGATCATTTCAAGGAGCCCCAATCATCACCAATGAAAGCATTCAATTGAGAGGAAGAGGGGGAAGATGAGGGAGACTTAGGATATTTTGGTTTAGGTTGTTCATCTTTAAAAATGCTCACTGTGGGGACAACTTCCATAGAGGGTATCAACAAAGAACATGCCATAGCATCAATGGTTAAGGATGTAATAAAATTCTTGAGAGTGAATATGACTCAAGCATGATTGAAAACCGCTAGTTTAGAAAGGAAAACAACTTCTAGATTTGCTTTAACCATAAGTACCTGATTATTTGCAATGAATTTTAAGGAATATTGCAAAGTAGAGGCTATAGCACCCATATCATAAATCTAGGGTCTCCCCAAGAGAATATTGTAAGGTAAAGGGTGAGGCATCACATAAACCAAGGTAAGTAAGGTAACTAGACCTAGCTACTAAAGAAGATGAACCAACTTTAACTTTAGGTAATAGGTTGATAGGGTAAACATTAAGAGTTGAACCATTTTCAATGA
Source organism: Sequoia sempervirens (assembly GCA_007258455.2). Classification (NCBI taxonomy): domain Eukaryota; kingdom Viridiplantae; phylum Streptophyta; class Pinopsida; order Cupressales; family Cupressaceae; genus Sequoia; species Sequoia sempervirens. The sequence continues at coordinate 17,320,280 of VDFB02193867.1, read as the reverse complement.
AACTAGGTCTAATACTGATATTATTAACATTAATTATAATCATCAAGGGATCTACTTGCTACTGCACATCCAAAGGCAAGAGTTCTTGTGGGTGGAACATAATACTCAGAAAATCCACATGAATATGATCCAACAATGCATTAACATCTGTAGGCCTTTCCAAGGTAGGCAAGAGAATCTTTTGGAAGGCTTCCTGAAGCATTTCCTAATAAATTAGAGTGGTCTGAAGAAAATCCCAAAGTGAGATCTTGGCCAGAGTGACATGAAGTTGTTTGAAAACATCATAATCACCTCGTTCTTTGATCAAAATTTTAGGTGTTGAAGGAAGGCTTGGTTGAGAAGGAAGTAAAGAAGTAGGAACTTGAGTGGGTTGAGATGTAGGAACAAAGGGTTGTTGATCCAAATTCTATTTGTTTCTTCTTGTATTATATGTTTTCCCAACAATATTATAGGAAGTAGAGTCCACAAATTTCACAAACCTCGAATATAAGTTAGATGAACCACTATGACATGAAATCCCATAGATAGAATAATCCTCCCTAGAAGACTAGTCAGCTAGGGTCATGTAAATGTCAAGTTTCTTAGGGCTTGAAGGAGCCATAGAGACCACTACTACATTTTCTATCTCCTTAGCTGGTGCTCAAGAGATTTATAGATAGGGGAGGGTGCTTCTAAGAATTCATCTAGAGAATCATCCAGCATATCAAAATATTCCTTAGAGAAGGTATTATCATAAATGTGAAAACATTTTAAAAATAGATCTAACATCTTCAAATTGGGTTCACCAAAATGTGAGATAAGAGGGATTCGCTACACACGGGTCTCTTCATTCTCAAGTGATCACCAGGGAATGAACTTCCCTTATCCACCTAAGCATGAAGGAATTGTGAAGGAGATAGGTATATGTTAACTTTTATAGGTAACTACTTTATATTCTGAGAGAGTGAAACTTCTAGATTCATACCTTAGACAAAGGAGCTCTCAACCAATGGATGGCAATGAGAATTCAGGACACTAGCATAGTGCACTTTTGTTCAAAGGGTGCAATTTTTTCCTAAGCAACATAAAGCTTAGGATCTCAAGTGGGTAGAACAAGGCTTCACTTACTAACTCAGGTCTAAAGTATATTGAAAGAAATAACTAGAAAAAAAGATAAAACTTAGAACAAAATACAAGGAGAAAATGGAGAGAACTTACCTTCAACTGGATGTTTAAGTCTTCACTCCAACTCCCGTTTTGCAACCTACACATAAAAGAAAAAGGGGAAAGGGTTGGGGCTATATAGGGGTTTGCCTCAGTTAGAACCATATTTTGGTGTTCCCACCTCCATAGATAGCCAAGTTGGAAATGAGTGTAAATGAAGTGATCAAATTGTGTGGTGAACGAAAAACCCACTTCAGGAGTAGAACCCACACCACGAAGTAGAAAATGAACAAGTAGGAAGGAAGAGTAAAAGAGAGTGAGAGCCACCCATAGGTCTAGACCCTCTCTATACATATGCATCATTAAGTACTTTCTTAAGAGTTGTAGTTGTTGGAAGGACCTCAGTTCGGTATGGCTTCGCTTGTGAGAGTGCTACTATCAAGAATGAGGAGAACTCAAGAATGAAATTCTAGATAGAGAGCTTCACTAAATGGATTGAACCCCCAAATCAGAGAAAAGGAGGTATTTTTTTTGCATGCAAGGGTGACAAAGAGCCATTACATCTAAATTCTCACTACTTGGACAAGGGTCAAGACAGTCAAGATTCGAGATTCCCCATTTCAAACTCAGAAAACTGTTAGGACACTAGTGCACCACATAGACATTTGCGTGCCTCCTAGGCATCCAAGGCCTAGATTTTTTGGGAAACATGTTGTTAGCATTCTATTGTTCTACCACTAGTCCACATTGAATCAAAATTGTAAGATTCATAGTCATGGAATTTTTGTCATTAATGCTCCAAGGTCTCATAAATGCTAGGAAAAAGTACAAAAATGTGGAATTCCCCCTAGGTGCAATTTTGTGACATTACAACACGATAGTAATTCTCATGAGGATTTTTCCTTACAAATGAATAAAAAAGTTCCATGTGATGGATACTTGGAATGTACTTTGATCATGTTAAAAATAGAGCATGATAGTTTTATGAAGGGTATGTGCATGATCATCATGGAAAAAATAGGCCCTTAAGTGGCAAAAATTTCAGAAAAAATAGAGTTAGGCAACTTGATGTAAAAATTTGAATAAATTATCTATATTATTTCAAAAATATGTAATAACAGAATCTATAGAAAATTGAATGTAGTTTCTAAACTACTAGGTTTATTTTAAAAAGAAAAAAATCTATTTGGTGAAAATTTGAAATTTCAATGAAGTAGTACTTAAATTTCGGGAAAAATAAGAAGTGGGTGTCTTTCTAACCACCCTAACCACAATAAAATGATAGTATTTTTTTATAAGATTTTAGGTCTAAGTAGAGGACTCATGTCTAGATGTGATGCATATTTTTTTATAATTTTTTTCCAAGTAAATAATTAATTATAAATTTTTTATTACAACATTTAAAAAATATAAAAACTCATATGTCTGGCCACCTTAACTTGGTCAAAACTTCATGAAATTCAATTTTCTTTTTTTTAATCCTATAGTATGCGAAGCATATAATGTGACACATGCTTTAGATTCAAAAAATGTGAAACCATTTTAAAGCTATAGATGTTTTTGAATCAGCCTATCAATCAGGGCTTTAGTCGTAATTCAAATAGAAAATGAATAATAATTATTTATTAAATTCAAAGTAAAGCATAATCTATATAGGTGGAAAGCTAAAAATCTCCTTTAAAAACCCTTTTCCTTTCATCAATTTTGGGTAAAAAATGAGTTGTTAGCCACATACCCTACAAATATTCATCATATTGCCACTTTTTGGCCCATCATGATCCTGCACATACCCTGAAAAATGATGATTTTGAAGACAAGAATGTATGTGTTCAGTACTCTGAGCCTAAGCATAATGTTAAGCATGATGAGAATGGTGATGCTAGCCAACAGGATCATGTCCTAGTTGTTCTTGAATGTCTATGTAAAGCATAAATGGACATGATTGTTTTTGACAAAGAATGTATTGAGAAGGAAAGGGATGAAGAAGTTTGTTCAAATGCTAGCGAACAACAATAGAATTATAATGAACCTTTCACATAAGAGTCATCTCTTGAAACATTTTTCTTTGAGTTGGATGATAATTTGAAAGATAAGCTAGATTATGTTATTGAGCCTAAAATGGAAGTATTCTTTGATTCATGGGATGTTATTGACAATAGTTTTTGTGGTGATGACCCTGATATAAATAAGAGTGAAGATGTTATGTGTTTTGATGAGTCAATTTTCAGGGTAGCCAAGCATATGATAGTGTGATTTTTCAAAATGTTAGGATGAATGTAAACATCGATTTGAAAGGATTCATGTGTATGAGAATTTCTTATTCATTACACAAGATGATTGTGTGTCTAGTGTGGGACAAAAACCATATGATGATCCTAGGGTTTTATATAGGTTTTCTAATAATTCTGAGATATTGGAAGTGGAATTACAATATCACTCCAAAGGGTCAAGATATATGTCCTCAAATGGGAATCCTAGGAGAAGTATGTATGAGGGTTTTTAGTTTGATGTTCAAACTTAATTTGATATTAACCCTTATAATGTTAATGATCAAATGGATTATGAGTGTTTTCAATTTCTAGTCCTGTTGGAGGAGTATTGGGTGCAGTATGATGGTGAGCTAAATAAGATAAAATATGCTACATTGATTATGGATTTCATTTGATGTCTAACTATAGTTTTAAATTGGAAAAAGTTAATGATGACAATGGTAAGTTCAAACATAGGGAATTTATGGTTAATTGCAATACCTTTGGTAGGGCTAGTTGTTGGGTAAATAATGGTAATATTTGTAGCCTCTTCCTAGTGTAGACAATGGAGAATAAAGTTTTTGACAGAGGTAAAGAATGGTTTTATGTTTTTGGGGGATTAGGTCAGCCAATTAATACTGAAGCCCACTAAAGTGTAGAATATAGGCTAGAATCTTGCACATCAGAAGGGGCTTCTGAGAAAATTTGAAGATGGAACATATTGTACAATCCTTTGTATTTTTATATATGTCGGTTTGCTTTGGTCTGGTCTTTTCTTGCCTTGTCTAGGCAGGTCCTAGTTTTGGTTCTCTATGATTGGTCTTCTTCAGCCTAAGTTTCTAGGATCTTTCTCTATTATGGAGGAATATTCATCCCCAATAGGAGCCACTAATGGAACCCCTAAAAGTGCTTCATGTTCCATCTCAAAATTCTGTAAAATTTTGGTTAAATCCATGTCTCTAGGCTTATGGTTTTGTTTACTATCATTGTTTTAGGGATTATGTTGCTAGAACCCTTCTTATGTAACCATTAAGCCTTCATCCTTACAAATTTTCTAATTCATTTTTGACCCCTTATCATTGGTACTAGATCATTTAAGTTACATCTTATGCCATAAGAACCCATAAAGTAACCGACCCCTCATGCCTAGCTTTGAAACATACTTTATTTTGTAAGGTCAACTGATCAACCTTATTTTGCATTTAAATCCTTTGATTAAAATGGTTTTAATTTTTTTGAGGCTATTTCTTACATTGTCCTAGGCAGTCCCTCTTTTAAAACTAACATTTTGCATGTGTAGATTTCTAGTGATTATGATAACTATTTGATTACCACAAGCAGATCTTGGTCATTCCTAATGCCCTCACTCTATTCTATTATTCTTTTTACGTATTCCACTAGGAGGGCAAGTGAGTGCCATGTGCCTTATGCATGGGTGGGCCCAAAACCTTCATGTGGTTAGTTGGCAATGTTTCAGTGAGAGCTACAGTGGGTGTTTTGTGATGTGGCTTCGCTCCTCGCCACCCCACCTATTTTTATTTTGTCTTAAAATAATGCAGTGGGCTAGCGGGCTTTAGCCATCTGTTCCTTTATTGAGGGACCCATGGGGTTTTGAAGGCTACAAATATTCTATCAAGCAAAGATCGGCGATTGATAGTGGGTGATGTGGGTCAATCCTGACCACTCCTTGTCATCTCATGCAGGACCCACCCATGCCTCTCGTTTCTCAGCGGGGAAGGTCAGTGACTAACATTTGGAGTTTTCTAATAGGCTAGAGGGACATTAGTGAAGAAGAAATATTAATAAAATTTGTTGAGAGGATGTGAAGGTTAAATGGTGCAAGATAAAAATTGATTTCTTTTGCATGTGTTCGAGATATGATGGGTATTTTTGATCTTGACTATCATTTCTGTCAGAAGGTTGTACATGAAGACAAGTGGTTTGCATTAGGCAAAGTATGAGTTAGTGGATTGAGATCAAATCCTAACCACTCCTCATCGTGCTATTGATCAAAGGTACAAGTGGGTTAATCCCCATGGGTAAGTGGGAAAAATTGACACAATAGGCTTTCTTTAATGCTAAGTGGATGATTAAGTGTGTAGATAGAGTGGATGTATATCCACATGGGCTTTTCTAATTAGACAAAGGCAACAGGTGCATGTAGTTGGCTTCTTCATAATTAATTACTTTGTTTTTAATTATCTATAAATCCATCTTGATCTATGATCAATAGTTGAGATTCAAAATCAAGTGGCTAATTGTCAGCTTGCTCATGCAAGCCTTCCTTGAGCATCAATGGTTAACACACTCAAATATGTTGATATAAAGAGAGTTAGCAACCATATTTTTCTTCACAATTGAAAATAGAATCTGAGAAACTAATATTAGGTTTAAGAAGAAGATGGCATGAAGAACTTTGGTGTGAAGTTGCAAAGGAATTAAGGATAGTTTTCCCAAGTAAGTTGGTATATGTGTTTCTACATGTTGACTGAGTATCAGTTGGCTGGTCTTGGGAAATTATTGTCGGCTCTATAGATTTTAGTTACCTTTACTAAGTGAATAATACCTTGAGGGCCCCTTTTCCTTGGATTTTGTTGTAGGAGAGTCAGAGAGTACCCCCTTGGTTTCCCACCCTTCTAGGCTTGTCCGCACTCCCCTTACAACGATCTAGATTGGGAGAACAATGACATCTTGTTTTTTGAGGACTAGAGAGGTGCTTCCTCTTTATCTATAGCTCGTAGATTATGTGTGTGTGTTGTGTTCCTCATGCTTTTTTTGTGTGTTCCTAGAGGACCCTTGTCACTCTCGTAGGTGCCTGGATACATGAGTGTTTTTGTGTCATAAAACTTCTTCTATTTGTCACATAATTCTTCTATTTTTTGTGCTTTGAATTTCAACAATTAGGGATAATGGAGATTGTTTGGGGCATTTAGGCCTCCCTTCCATGTTGACATCAATGACAATACCATCTTGTTGAATTTTTGTTAACATCAGTGACAACACCTTCAAACTTGCAACACTTTCTTCCATCAATATGTCTCTTAATTAATCCCTCATTCTTCAACAAATTCCCCATTCTTAACCTCATTATAATTGAAAATATTAGGAAACATACATAACTCTAACAAATATCCTAGCTACCAAAATCAACTCTTTTTTCTTATTTTTTATGTTTCAAAGTTATCCCCAACTCCTATGTAGACTTAGAAGCAAACATGTGAGGATATCCCTAGATAAGCAATATCATAGCACATTAACTCATAATAGACATTTAATATTAGAAAAGAAATATATATATATATATTACTAATTATTCAACATAGAAAAGGTAATTTCATTAGTATTTTTTCTCAATTATTGAAGTTAATATAGTGGAAGAGGATGAGGTTGGGTCTATGATCTAGGATAGTGAAAGAAATAAAAAATATATATTTTATTTTATCTTTTTTTTATTGGTTTATATAAGGTCATATAGAGGAGTTTGTTATTTTATTTATTTAAGGCTAGTAAACATACTTTTTTAGTCATAATACAAGGATATATGGATTTGATTCAAAAAGAGGGATAAATTATGGGCATAATGTGTGACAATAGATAAGGTATATCAAAAAATATCCTTATAGATTCTATTAAGATGGTATCATACATAAAATTATTGTCTTAATTAGCAATGATAAGAAACACAACCTTTTATCTATTTCAATATTTTAAATATATTTTAGTATTTCCATCAGTATATTGTAGAGGTTAATGGATGTTATATTTAGAGGCAGATATAATATGGGTGAATAATTATGTTTCTAATTTATATGATTTATGCTATCCATAAGTATTAATTCATTTTCTTGATCTCACCATGCAAAGGATGTTAAGAATGGTTCTATATTCATATGAATTAGCTCCTCTTAAATATTTTATATTATAATTTCAATAAGTAAACCACTTAAAACTATATTAAATGTCATACTCTCTAATAAAAAAATTATTTTCTACTTCTCATAAATGGTGTAAGGTGTAAGAGCAGTGAAAATGAAATGTCCAATTGAACATATGAGAGGGGCTAATACATAATATTATTCCAACCATGTGTATTATTACAAAATCAATAATTTAATACATCTCTCTACAATCACTTCTACTTCCCTTCATATATTTGTCTTTTACTCATAGTCATTAGTATCCTCTCTTTCCTAGTACTTAGAGTGATAGGTATATAAAGATGTATGACCCCTAATTTTGCATAGATTAATTATAGATACATTTATAATTAACCTTCAAAGCTAACTATGACTTCGATGAATCCAAAAATTAATTTCATGCTTAAATATATTACGTTTTATCCTTTATCTGAACTATGTAAAATTCATCTATAAAAAAGTACTAAATACTTAATTCCACATACAAACATAAATTCAATTTTCCATAATTGTGCGCCAAAAAATTTCTTAGTTATTCAATTTAAGCAGGGTGGTTGGTAATGTGAGAATTAGTAATTTTGTGGGGCCTCTTCTATCTAATAAATTTCAATGTTTACATGGTCAAATATAATCAGTTTCTATGGATTTATGGATATTTATTATGTCTTGGAGAGAACTTGGAGTTCCTTCAATAACCATTGATGTTCCTAACCTATTTGGATCACTTGCCACTTGATATTCTCTTAGTCATTTTACAAGATCTACTTGAGTATTTGTTGGTCCACATCTAATTATCAATTGCTCTTTCTTTTTTTTTGCATCATAAATCTTCTAAGTGATTTATTTCAACCATATAATTTCTCTAAAAGGAGGTTGACCTTGAAAAATTAACTTGAAAATAAATACCATGCAATAGGGTATTATTCATTTTGATTGAGATTTTGTATGGGGTTCGTTTTGTAAAGAATATTATTTTTGAATTCAATGATCTATTTAGTTTGGGTTTGATATGGAGAAATAAAGTCATATAAACACAAATTTTACAAAATCCCTTATTGTTAGGATTTGTAATAAGTTTAATTATTATTAATTTTTATTTCAATGTATATTTTTAATCTTAAAGTCAACACATGTATGTTTTTTATTAAGTTTAGTTTTCTGATAAGGACCAAACAATATCACAAAGGAAAAAAAAATCATGGAAAAAAGTGGCCAAATAAGATATGAAAATGATCAAGCCTAACCAAAGATTGTTCTAGATGTCTGGATCTTCCACCCATAGCCTTGGAGTGCAGATGAGAGACCAACTTAATAAGACCTTTCTTCATCCTTTGTACAAATATCCATGTAGAGTTGGCATCAAAATATTTAGAGTTAAAAGAAGAGGGATAATAACCCCCATTAAAGGGCCCATCTAAGGAAAAATTTGGAGTTATCAATTGACAATCTACCATCTCAAGTATAATCAATTGATTTTAGAAGCTAACAATAGTAGGAACTATAGTGTAGAAAAAATCGCTTCTTTACATTTACACTTTGTTTGGGTCACATAAAGTAAATTGGACTTAATTATCCCTGAATAAGCCTTATTTTATATCTACAAGCCTAATAAAATATATTTTCAAAAGGGAAACCCGACAATAATTAATGCCAACACATAATAATCTATCTTGAGCAATGTGTGTTCTAGGAATAGGGACGTTGGACCCATTCTCCCTTGGGTGAATGTTTCCTCCATAGGGATTTAAACCTAAATTTAAAACATGATTTTAGTGATATTTTAATGTCCCTAAATTCATATTTCAATTTCATCTTGTAATGTTATATTTTTGAGAAATTAATTATACATACCTATAAATACAAGGTTATTTCATCAAATCAAGCCTAGAATTTTCAAGAAGAAATTCAAGTGAAAAAAAAACATAGAAAAGATTATGATCAAGGGAATTCAAGAGTAGATTTATTAGTGATTTATTGCAACAATCAAGATCTCAAGAATCATTTCAAATTCTTTTGCAATCATGCATGTTTTTGGATCGAACATTGTGATGTAGGTTTCAAATATTCAAGGAAGCATTCAATTCATATTTCAAGAATCAAGATCCACATCCATTGAAGACATTTTATGAAAGATAAAGCTTAATATTTCAAACTTCCAAAGGTTTATTCAAGGGTTTGGTGAGTTACAACTGTGGACAATGGAAATGGAATGCACAACTTCCTTGCTCACACTGAAAGGGGAATAAAGGAAGAGGGATTTGATTTCACAATGGTCACACTTAAGAAAAAATCCTTAAGATTCCAATGAAAAAGATATCAAAATCTATCAACAGGGGTTGTCCTTAAGGATAGAAATTTATAAAGAAGATTAAATACTAATACAAAACTAAGAAAATGCAAGATGCTTGAAAACACGCTATGATATGCAAAATGACCTACAAATGCAAGTAAACTGTAACAAAAACTTATGAAATTGTATGTCTACACCTGGAGACTAGGACGAGATGGAAAGGAGCTCTGGAATCTTGAAGAATTCACTATTGATGGCAATTGGGAATCATACACTAAGTTGGGTGACTTAGTCTTAGTTTCAGGAAAACTTTGCTAGAACAAGTTTTAGACAAAAGGGTACTCAGATCTATAAAATATTTGTTTAGGCTTGGACAATGGGACTCATTCACCATTGATGGTGTATTAGTCCACTTCTAGATTTTGGGAAATTCAAAAGAAAAATCTGTACCCCTCATTTTTCACTTCTACTCCTGACATGTTTCCAAGTCTGAAATTGTAGAATTCAACTTGTAGGTGTTCTCCAAGCTTCTCTTAGGGTTTTGACAACTTTGAATGACTTTGACAATTTGTTGACAACTTCTCCAATCTTTCTCTTTGAAAAACCTACAATTAGACCTGCAAAACACATGCAATGAGAGGGAAAAATTGTTGAGGGCTAGTAAATAGGTTTTTTCCTTGGTCAAACCCCTTGTTGGTAATTAAACCCTTAAAATGAAATGAAATATGGAAAGAGAATTTGATGAATGAACAACATGCAATGTTACAACTCACCAACCCTTGAAGTAGAATGTTTCAAACATGCAAGTTATGGCTCCAAAGTGCTTGAATGTTCTTGTAAACAAAATGCTTGAATGCTAACTCACTTGATTGCATATTGGATTGATTGAGAAAATTGGGAGGGGTGAAATGAGTAGAAAAACCTTATATTTATAATTGATTATGCAATAATTTCCAAAATTACATCATAGGATGGCCTTAGATCTTAGAAAATAAAAACATGAAAAAAATTTGAAATTATTTTGATTTTTGTGCCAAAGGGGACTCATTCGCCCCTAATGGTGAATGGATCCCACTTAAGGCATTTTCAGTGGGTTTCAAAACTTAGATGTTTTAAATGATGTTTATGGGGATTATTTTAAAAAATACACATAAGTAAGGCATGTAAGTGTAAAAAGGGGCCAATTAAAGCATAATAAAGGTCCAATTATTAATCAAAATCTTAGAAAAGCGTGAAAGTTTGTTACAACACTTTGAAATAAGGCTTGGTAAATGATAAAAATAGGTTATTTAGTTGAAATATATTAACAAGACCCTAGCAAAGTGTGAAAGTGTGTTACAACACTTTACAACACTTAAGTAAGGTACCACTTGAGTTATCTTAGTTCACCGGGGACCAAGACCTAATGTGAATGTGTTATCCACATTACAACACTAAATCAAGGCACAATTAAGGAAAAATCACAAGGAGGACCCAAACAAGACATAAAAAGTAGAAGGGTTACTTTTTTGGTGTCCACATTTATCCCCCACTTTAGTGAGAGGATGTACCTGCTTTGAACTTTTACTAAAGTAGACCAACACACATCAAGGGGGGTTCCCATGAACCAATGCTAGCAAGATGGGACAACAATGATCAAGGGGGGTGATCAGTGGCGCCCGGGATCAAGATCTCATAACAAACCAACATAAGTGCCAAGGAAACATGCATTATATCAAGAACAATGACAAGGAACAAGCATACAATGTCAAAGATGAAAGAGAGAAAAATGAAAAAGGAAAAGAAAGAATCAGATCAAGCTTCGACCATTTTTCCAATATGATGTGGATTAGATCTAGGTTGTTTGTCCCAAAAATGCATACTCACTTTGAGGTGACAAAATTCATGGTTGTCTACCAGGTGAGAAGGCCTAAAAGGTGAGAAACATACACTCATGGATGGTATGCACTCACACACACGCAAGTGGCTATGGGGAAATTCATGCCTTGGAATGGGATTCCCACTCAACCATACCAAAGTTATACCTCTTGATAACTTTAATAAGGCACCACAAAAAGAAAAACGGTCTTTTCGAGCTTCACAAGACAAGCAAAACTTCGTATGCTTAGAGCTCATGAACAAACATGATGGCTCCATAGCCATGCAGGCTATATTATGCAAGGTTTCCATGTAACAAATGATAAATGCAACATGAGAAGAATTTCAAAGGAGTCTTGCTTAGTTCATGTGAGGTCTTTATCTTAGGGAACATTATGTCTAATAGTCATCAAAGAATAGAAAATTCACAATTTAGGGGATGCAATGTGTTGCTTCAAGCCACGAAGAGGAATGTAATATGCTAAGATAGATCACACTCATGAAGGATATCACACCCAATTTCATCCAAAAAGTGACAAATGCATCGTATGAAGTAGGAAGGCTACACTAAGAACCAAGAAAAGGAAAAAAAATACACAAGAATAATGCAAATTTATGCCTCCACTTTAAAGGAATTGCTAACACCATACTATGAGAAATTAATTTAAAGTAGAAAATGAAAAATGCAAACAAGAGGAAAGAAATGAGAACCAACTTGGAAATCTTGATGCCAAGTCATATGTTTCTGAGTATGGCTATGTCATGTGAAGGAAAGGAAAGAGAAAAGAAAGGGGTTTCCCCCAAAATGAAAACATCAAACACATAAGGGATCTATGGATTTGGGGTTTGTATGTTCTTTGCTAAAATGTTTTTAGAGAGATTGGAACTTTCATCTTTCCCCAAATAAATAGAACTAGAAGAATGACACAAAGAGAGTGAAAAAAAGGAAAAACCTTTTGGGTCAACATGGAAGAGACATAGGGTATCTTGACGCCTTGTGTAATTCCCAAAAGGAAAACACAAGAAAAATGAAAAAGAAAAGGAAAGAGAAAAGGAAAAAGAAAAAGCTTTTGGGTAAAAATGAAGGAGACACGAAAGTATTAATTCCTTGCATCATCCCCAAAAGGAAAGCATAATAAAAAGACAAAAGAAAAGGAAAAGAAAAAATAGAAAGCCTTTTGGTTCAACATGAAGGAGACACAGATGTCTCAATGCCTTGGATCATCCCCAAAAGGAAAATAGAAGAAAAAGACAAAAGAAAAGGAAAAGAAAAAAAAAGAAAGCTTTTTCGGTGAACATGAAAGAGACCCCAATGTCTCAATGCCTTGCATCATCCCAAAAACAAAAACACAAGAAAAAGATAGAAGATAAAAAGGTGAAAGTGGTGTACGACATAGAGAAGAATGCAAGTACAAATAGAGGAATGTCATAAAGAGAGAGAACATAAAAAAAAATCATGGGGGATCACATTACACACATGCAAGCACACAAAAGAAAATGAAAATGAAAATGAAAAAAACTAGTAAGGCAAATGCAAGTCAATTGTTGAGCAAGTCATTTTCCTCCCAATCTCAGTTGGTATAAGCGGAAGGTGAATAACACAACTAAGGGACAATGACAAATGCATTACTAGGAAAAGGCTAGCAACTTATTGCCCCCACTGGTTGTAAGGAAAGAATGAGCTGAGGTGATGGGAAAGGTCATGTAATAGTGAGAAGGGAGTATTTTACAACTATCACATGACAAGGAGTAGGAGAGTATTTTATGGGATCACTAGATAACAATTATCGCCATCAAAATGATACTTGTTTAGTATTTCTTTCAATGTATGACACTCATCACTACTATGTCCAAGAACGCGATGATATGCACAATGTGGAACTTTGGCATATTTAGGATATATCACCAACCTATTCATAGGTGGTAATAGTATGAGTCCTTTGTTTAAAAGTATTTGTAATTTCCTTTCACTTTCCAGTGGTGGATGAAGAGGAAACTTTAGTTTTTGTGACTTGTAAGGCCTCTATCATTTCCTAGATTCACCCTTCTCCTAAATTGGAGGGAGACACAAAGTGATCCTCTCATCCTTGTCATTATTATTAAGCAAGGGTTGCTCTTATGGAAGAAGAAAATTCAGATCGGGAGGGGAATCAAAGATCACTGTGCCATCATCACAAAACCTCAAATATTCTCTAGGAGGCTTGCTGTTATGAGAGGGATTCTGATATCCTAACCCCATGGTGTTTTCATATTTTGAATTGTGCTGTAAGAGTTGATGAATTCCATGTTCAATTGTCATGTCACATCCTTGTTTTCTCAAGATTGTGAAACCTTTTCCATATGTTTCTTCAAGGTTGATTGGAGTGTTTGTTTGTCTAGAAGAACTAGGTTCACCTATTGTAGGGAACTTAGATTCAAATTTTGTTTCAATATGTAAGTAACCAAACATCTTAGGAGGTGGTATTGGAGGAAGGTCTTGTTGGTTCATGGATGGATAAGATGACGCATTAGCTTCAAGGTTGTCAAGGAAATCATTTAGGAACTTATTCATGCGATCATCATCTTCTCCAATGATTTCAACATCATGAGGAGGACATTCATGAGGAGTTGAAGGAGCATGAGGAAGTTCAATGTCATTAGGATCAGTTCCAAAGGTGCAACTTGACACATCCACTAAGGAATTTAATGACATCCAAATCATATTAAAACACATATCCATGATGTAAATTTTAGATGGATCTAAATGCAAGAAATTGAATGAAACAACAAATCTAGAAATAGAAACAAAAAGGTAATAACAGAAAATAGAAACTCAAAAATGTAAAATTAAATACCAAAAAATGCAATGAAAAATATGCAACTAAACTGATTCGTCCAGGGTGGTGAATGAGTCCAGGTAGTGATTTTTTTGAATTTTTTTAGAATTTTAGAATTTTTTTTTATTCCTTTTATATTTTTTTATGCAAATATAATATGAAAATGCAGAATTTTACTGCTTTTTAATGAAATGAATTACAATAATACAAGATATATGAGCTTTTTACTAATGTAAATTTTGAAACCCTAGAATGCAAATTAAATAATGGAAAATACAATGCAATGTTAATGTAAGCTATTCCTAGGATGTAAATGAACTCCAAAGCAAAATTATGATGTTCAAAAGTTAGGTTCACCAAAATGTAAACAATGGAAATGGAATGCACAACTTCCTTGTTCACACTGAAAGGGGAATAAAGGAAGAGGGATCCAATTTCACAATGCTCACACTCAAGAACAAATCCTTGAGATTCCAATGAAAAATTGATTGAAATTTGTCAAAGGGAATTTTCCTTAAGGCTAGAAATTGGTAAAGAAGATTAACTACTAATGAAAAACTAAGAAAATGCAAGATGTTTGAAAACATGCTATGATATGCAAAATGACCTAGAAATGCAATTAAACTATAACAAAATATTATGAAATTGAAAGTGTGCACCTAGAGACTAGAAAGAGATGGAAAGGAGCTCTGGGACTCATACACCGAGCTAGGAAACTTAGTCTTGGTTTTAGGAAAACTTTGTCGAAACAAGTTTCAGACAACATAGTACTTAGATTTGCAGAATCTATGTTTAGGCATGGGCAGTAGGATTCATTTGCCACTTATGGCATATCAGTCCACTTTCAGATTTTTGGAAATTCAAAAGTTGAATCTATATTCCTCATTCTACACTTCTAGTCTTGATAGGTTTCTAGATATGAAACTACAAAATTCAACCTGTAGGTTTTCCCCAAGCTTCTCTTAGGGTTTTGACAACTTTGAATGACTTTGACAATTTGTTGAAAAGTTTTCTAATCTTTCTCTTTGACAAATCTACAACTTAGACCTAAAAAGCATATGCAAAGAGAGGGAAAAATTGTTGAGGGTTAGTGAATAGGGGTTTTCCTTGGTCAAACCCATTGTTGGTAATTAAATCCTTGAAATAAAATGAAATATGGAAAGAGAATGATGAGTGAACAACATGCAATGCTACAACTCACCAAGCCCTTGAAGTAGAATGTTGCAAACATGCAAGTAATGGCTCCAAAGTACTTGAATGCTCTTGTAAAATGAGTAGAAAAACCTTATATTTATACTTCATTATGCAATAATTCCCAAAAATACGACATCATAGGCCGACCTTAGATCTTAGAAAATAGAAACCCACCAAAAATTTGAAATTATTTTGATTTTTGTGCCAAAGGATACTTGTTCACCCCTAATGGAAAATAGATACCACTAAGGAATTTTCAATGGGTTTCAGAAATTAGATGTTTTAAATGATGTTTATGGGGATTATTTTCAAAAATACACTTAAGTAAGGCCTGTAAGTGTAAAATGGGGCCAATTAAAACATAATAAAGGTCCAATTATTAATCAAAAGCCTAGAAAAGTGTGAAATTTTGTTACAAAACTTTACAACACTTTGAAATAAGGCTTGGTAAATGATAAAAATAGGTTATTTAGTTGAAATATATTAACAAGACCCTAGCAAAGTGTGAAAGTGTGTTATAGCACTTAAGTAAGGTACCACTTGAGTTATTTTAATTCACCAGGGCCCAATACCTAATGTGAATGTGTTATCCACATTACAACAATAAATCAAGGCACAATTAAGCCAAAATCACAAGGAGGACTCAAACGAGACAAAAAAAGTAGAAGGGTTACTTTTTCGGTGTCCATAGCAACAAAGCATTATTCATTGATCATTCTTTTCATATTTAATTATTTCAATTCAAGGTTTAATTACCTAAATGAGCTTTGACCAAGGAAAATCCCCATTAAACAAAAAAATCAATCCCTCTTGTGTTTATGTTGCAAATCTTAAGTTGAAGAAGGATTGAAGATCTCTTGAAGAGCAAGATTGGAAAAGTTGCAAAAGTTGCAAAAGTTGTCAATTCATGAAATCTCACCTATTGATATGATTTTTGATTTTTTGAAACTTAAACCTAGATTAAACAAAAGCTAGAGAATAACAATAGAGGCTTTTGAAAGTTTTTTAAAAACTCTACAAAAGGACCCATTCTCCAATGGGATAATGAGTCCTAGTTTGCCTCCCAAAATTACCTTTTGGTGACTGGTACATAGTGTTTAACCCTTCTCAGATCTATAAGAAGTTTACCATTTCTATTTGTATTGATCTTTAAATTGATGTTTCAAGTTTGAATTGGCATGATTGATTGGAATTACTATTTTTTTCTTTTCTCCCAAAAGTGTTGTTTAGGCTGAAACCCCCTTCCTCAATCATAAGGACACTAGTAGATTCCCTCATTGATTTGACTCACCTAGGGGTTGTAAGTCAATTCTTTGTGTCGATCTCATTATGTAATGAAATGAGGGAAAATAGGTCTATATCACATATTATTTTGGTGAAATGCCCTTCTAACCCTATTTTTTCACCATTTCATTCTGGTGAACCTGACAATCTTACACTATAAGGTTTCTAAATTTGGAGTCCAATCAAATCCTAGATCTAGGATTTGCATTACTCTGCATTGCATTAATTTTTTTTACATCTCATTTAGGGTTTTAGGTTTGCATTTTGGATTCTTTATTCTTTAAAATCTTTAAAAACTCAAAAAAAATCACTACTTTTGCATAGTACTTACATAACATTGCATAATCAAACACTTAAATAAAAAATTTAATTAAAATTGTATCTCAAATTAGGTCTTTTCCTTGTCATTTAAGATCATTTCACACTTGCATTTAGATATGATTTTACAAAAAAATGAAATTGCAACTAACTGTTTGCAACCAAAATTTTAAAAAATAAACATCAACTCAAAAATCTATAATTTAAGTTTTCAAAAACCTGATAGAAGACCCATTCACTCATGGGTGAGTGATTTCTCGATCAAACTTTTTTTCTAATTTTTGATTATCAAAAACCCTATGTATGGATTTTGTGTTTCCACATTCAAATTTTTCTTTTAGTTTCTAGAATTTTTGTTTTTTGCAATCATTTTCATGTTTTTACATAGTATAATAAGAAAATTATCTTGTTAAAATCTGAAAATTTTCTATCTCTTTGCATTACACTTCCTATTTTTTTTATTACTTCTGGCCTATTTTCCATTTTGGGTTCACATTATGTTTGGTGAAACTTGTATGAGATTCAAAAATTTGTGTCCTATTTCCAATATTATCATGATACATAGTTCATGACTCATGTCATCCTGGGATACATCACTTACCACGGATCTTGGGTTTTCCAGCTCTTTCACTCATAGTGATGACACTAGTCAACCCACTATGGACCATACCCTTCACACCTCCTTTTCTATGACCTATTTGCCAAAAAACAATGTTACTAATGTTGAATCAATGGTTGCTAATGTATCTCAAGAGAACCTAAGAAAAATGAATGAATAATTAGACAAATTGCAAAACTTTGTGAGTTCTAAATACATTGTTGGTATAGTGATTCCTGCCATAGATAATATGTGGAAAATTCTTAAATATGAACAGGGAATAAATTTTTTGCATAGCCTTGCTTACATCATTGATTATCACATGAAAAGGTATCCTAGAAATCCTATAGTCAACTTCATTGAATTCCAACCTCGTAAGGGCCTAACCAATATGCCCCTTGACATTACTTTCTCACAAAATGGTACATACTTAAACATGTATCTGATGGTCTTCTTCACATAGTTGGAAGAATTCTTGTTTATGAATGAACTTTATCAAGATACTTATGTACAATCAAAAGCATGGATCAAAACACATAATGGTTTTTCTTCCCCTACAATAGGTTTGATAACTCTTCCTTTACAAGTTGGACACAAAAAAGTTGAATGTATCATTCTCAATTATCCTGATGTCAGATAAATTTCATGTGAAGTTATGCTACTCATGGCTTTTCTCCAAGAATTTTTTCTCGTTAGTCATTCAAAAATGCTTGAAGTTTCTCTTTAACAATGCAATCCTTACTATGCACCATAGTGCCTTTAATCCTTTGTGTTCCCATGGAAATTTCTTATTGGATTTCTTTTGGCCTAAACCTATGGAACCTATTAGGCCTTATGAGGACCTTTTTTTCAAATCTTATCAAAATTTTAAGGAAAAGTACATAGAAAAATTATCCTTTAGCAGTATGCCTCAACCTATAATTGAGCCTCTTGTCATTGATGAGTTGAAACAAAATCCCTTCCAAGTAACCAAGACCAACCCATGAATAATCCTTCACCCATTTCCTATAAGAGACCACAAGATAATCAAATAAGTCCCATTGTTCCTCCTAAAATAAAACAAGTTTATAAATTTAAAGAGAAGTGGTTAAAAAACCTCCCATGGTTCCTTGTGTTCCTCCCTTATGGGAAGAAAAGAAACCTATGATTGATAAACCTAATCCTACACAATCACAACTTGAAAACCATACAAAAAGAAACCAAAATACTAGAGAGCGTAGGCATAAATATTTTGCTATTGCTCGTCAATTACACAAAAAAGAAGAATAAACACATCAAAATCAAACAAAAAATTCAAGTAATGCATGATGATTCTACACCTTCACTATTACAAGACAATCCTAAATCCTGACTACAACAAGAAAAAGCACCTTCCATGGATATTATCATTAGACCTTCTATTGTGATTAACTTGGATGATGATGATGATGAGTGTTAAAATTGATGAGGAACTGCATAATGAGATGAATTTATTGTTTTCCTCTTCCATGAGCTTAGATGATATAAAATAGGATGATCCTCCAAAAAAGAGTGACTCACCACGTGTTGAACCTGGTGATTTTCCTAGTATTGCACTTGTCATTGTCCCTTTAGCTAGTTAAATTCATTTCACATATGATTAACAAGATTATGATGCAAATGACTTGCTATAAGTTGACTCACATGTGCCTCACTAGTCTTTTCTTTATTTTCTTTTCATGTTCTTTTTATGTTTGTGTGTGCAAATGAAAAAAGTATTCATTTTCTTTACATAGTTTGTGAATAATTAATGATACATTGGATTGATATCTCCTTGATCTAGTGATGTGATGAGTTTTACACATCCCCATTAGGTTTTGGGCATTTTAAAGATAAATAAACCTAAGTTGTCCTTAATTTAGTGTTGTAAAGTGTATTTATTTACACCTTCATATTAAATTTAGGAGGCTTGTAAATCAAAATGGACCTAATCTAATGTTGTAATGTGTTGTACACATTCACATGGGATTTTCGACCCTTCTTAGCTAAATAGACCTAATTTTTCCTTAATTTAATGTTGTAAAATGTATTTATGTACACTTTCACATTGAATTTTGGGCCCTCTTGCATTTACGAACTTTATAACATCATTAATAGTCCCCCAAGACCCTATATTATGCATCTCAAGGCATATTTCCATCAAGAACTTGACAAGATCAACAAATAAGCTTAATTTACACACTCCATGATATTTTAGCAATCAAAATAGGCATTGTGGGACCCATTCACCACTTTGGGTGAATGAGTCCCATCCAGCTAAGAAGCATTCACCTAGCTTGGCAAATGAGTCCCCTTTGGCCTATTTTCAAGGTTTTTAGTAGAAAAACTTAGGTTTTAAGTTCAAATTTTATGTATGAGGTCCTTTGGGACCTAATACATCATATATTAGGTGGATTGACTATATAAATGAGCTTTCAAATCATTATTTCATTAAGCCTACATGATACCAATTCAAGCAAGAAAGAGTTAATCATTCCAAGAATTTACAAGATCATCAAGATAACATTCAAGATCATTTTTAAGGCATTCAAGGGTAGAATTATTCATCAATTGTTACAAAAATTAAATATCCATCATTTTTCCAAAGGTTATCAAGCATCAAACATGTTATTGAGATAGTTTTTTGATGTAGCATTGAAGATCCAAGATCAAGCATTGTTCTACTCCTATTATCAAGATCAAGATCTACATCCTTCATGGCCATTTCATGTTGAGTTGTGGATTTACAAATAATAATTTACAAGGAATCATTTAAGGTATCATTACTCATGTTTCATGTCTTATGTTTCATGTTTCATTTCCTTGTTTCATTGTTTCATCATTTTTTTTTAATTACCTAAAAGGGGTTTGACCAAGACAAACCCCCATTCACTGACAATCAACAAGTTTTTATCCTCTTTAGATTTGTGATTATAGATATAGGTGTCTTGGAGCTTGAAGGATCATTAATGATTAGGTTACACTCTTGAAGGAATTTTTTTGAGTTGTCTCCCCAATTTCAAGGTTGTCATCTTCACAAAAAGTCACCTACAATTCCAAAATTCATAATTTCAGATTTGAAAATCAAGAGGAAAAAGAAGAGAAAACATTGAAGACTAGATTTAGACCTTAAAGTTTCAAAAATACCTTAGAATTGGAATGATTCACCACTTCTGGTGAATTAGTCCCAATTTAGGTCAATTTTGAGATTTTTATAGATTTGGATACCCATTTTCCAAAAACCAATCCTTGTATAGAAAACTAGATCTAGGACTGATTAGCCTAGATTGGAGAATGAGTCCCATTAGGAAATTTTTTTAGGATTTTCAGACTTTCTAGTTTCCATTTGAGTCTATAGAAGTTTCCAAGTGCACACACTCTATTTTTCAACTTTATATTTTGTTCTACACACTTTTCTAGGTCATTTTGTAGGTCATTGCATCAAATTAGGGTTAAGCATTTCATCTTACATTTCATTTGTCTTTCCAAGTCCTTACTTAATGGTGAACCCCTCATTAATTTACAATTATCACCAAGGATAGCCCTATTGTAAGATCTCTTTCTCCTGCTAATGTGCAACCAAATGCAATAGAAGCCCTGATTCAAGGAATAAAGGTTGACATTGTTTCTCACCAAAGTGAACTCCTCCATTTGGAAGTGTAAAAACAAAATGATCCTTTCATGAAAATAGATAAATATTAAATAATAGGGATAAAGTGAACCATTGTTGACAATGGCTTGACCCTTAATGTGTGTAGTGTGACCCTTTTGGATAGGCTTTGGTGTGGATAAATAAAAAATTCAACCTAACTCTTTATCTATTAAGGGATTTGACAATGTAGGAAAACAACCACTTGGTGGGTATGTGTAGGATCATCATGGAAAAAATAGGCCCTTAAGTGGCAAAAATTTAGAAAAATCAGAGTTAGGCAACTTGACGTAAAATTTGAATAAGTTATCTATATTATTTCAAAATATGTAAGAATAGAATTTGTAGCAAATTGAATGTAGTTTCTAAACTACTAGGTTTGTTTAAAAAATAAAATCTATTTGGTAAAAATTTGAAATTTCAATGCATTAGAACTTAAATTTTGTGGAAAAAAAAAAGTAGGTGTCTGTTCGACCAGAACCATAATAAAATGATAATATTTTTTTATAAGATTTTAGATATAAGTAGAGGACTTATGCCCCAATATGATATATTTTTTGTAATTTTTTCCAAGTAAATAATTAATTATGATTTTTTTATTACAAATTTTAAAAATATAAAAACGCATGTTTGACCACCTTAACTTGGTCAAAAAATCATGAAATTCATTTTTAATCCTATAGTATGCAAAGCATAGAATGTGATGCATGTTTTGATTCAAAAAATGTGATACCATTTGAAAGCTATAGATGTTTTTCAATCAACCTATCAATTAGGACATTAGTCATAATTTGAATAGAAAATGAATAATAATTACTTATTAAATTCAAAGTAGAGCATAATTTATATTAGTGGAAAGCTAAGAATCTCCTTTAAAAACCCTTTTCATTTCATCAATTTTGGGTAAAAAAATAGTCATCAGCCACATACCCATCATATTTCCACTTTTTGGCCCATCATGATCTTGCACATACCCTGGTGTGATCACTTTACCTATTACAACTGGAAAAGCCACATTATAAAAACCCATCCATGCTATGCGTCATGATCTTTCATTTAATCTTGTTTTAGGTAGACCATGGATTCATGCAATGAATGGGGTGCCTTCTACTCTTCATCGTAAAATGAAGTATATTTACAAAAAACAAAGTGTACACGTTGGACATTGATAATGAGACTTACATGTTTTACAAATTGATAAAAACAAGGAAAACCCTTTGAAAACATTAACACGAACCACACAAGTAGAACCTGTACAACAGAAAGACAAAAAAGAGCACTATGGAAGTTACCAAGTTTTTAGAAGATGATTAGAGTTCCTTAGATTTCACACCAACATTCATGGGAGAATACAAGATCATAAACAAAGACTCTGAAAAGGGAAAAGAAATAGTAGTAATGTCAACACAAAATTCAGAAGACCCTTTGAAAGCATCCACCTCAACCATTTTAGACAAAGAAGAAAATTTTACAACACACTTTGATGAAGTTAATTATCAACAACCACCAAATCCAAAAGAAATGAAAAAATTTTATAGAAAGGTTATGAGCTTATGAAGCAACTTGGATATAGTGGAAGAGGATGTGGTGCTAGAGAACAAGGCATTTGTGTCCCTATAGAGCCTTATGCAAAAGAAAAGACTAGTGGTCTTGGTTATTGTCCCTCGAAAGAAACCAACAAGCCTTCACTTAATATAGAAACTATTACAAAAGATTCCTCTAAGCAAACCTTAACATTAGTGCATCTTGAATTGATAGACACTAGTGGTCTTGATTGTTATTCTTTGAAAGAAACAACAAAATCTTTGATTAATGTCATTTACATTATGCAAAACACTAATTATTTGAATTCATTAGATTTTACATCCTCCTATAAAGGAGAGAAAAAAATATCACAATCTAAAGAGTCTTGTGTAGGTATGAAATCTTGTACTAAGAAAGAGATATCTTTGTCACAAAGTATAGGAATGAACAATCAGAAAATGGGATGCTTTATGGCCTAGGTCATAGAACACCACTATTCTCCAATTGTCATTCAAGGATGTCCTAGGATCCTAGATTGGATTGACTATCAACCCAAAGGTGAGTCAATTCTCAACAAGGAAGACCTAGGAGGGGTTATTTTAGTCTTTGAAGGGTTCGCCACCAAACAAAAGCTTGGAAAAAGACAACTTAACATTCAACTCACACAATCTAGTAATGCAAGTCAAATAATGAGTGCAAATGATGAAGTTAAGCAACAAGTTAGGATATGCATACCTAGGAAGTCTAGAATTGTGGTAAGGATTCCACAAATGAAAAAATGTTGTCAAAATATGCCAAGGAGGACTAAGACACCCTTACTATTGTCTTAGTCCTGTTGGTGTTTTTGGGGCAGATATGAATTCTTCGGATATAAAAATAGAATCTGAAAGAATCTATGCAAAATACACTTGGGAGGACTAAGACACCCTTGCTTCCAAGTTAGTCCCATTTTGAATTTATGAAATATTTGAATGTGAGCCTGAGGCTCAATGTATGTACTCCCTTCTTCTCAGATCTCGAGTTTTGAAACTTCCAAATCTATCTTGTAGATGAGTTTATGTGAAGATGACAACTTTGCAATGCAAGTTTGTAACTTTTCACTTCAAATGATCTTCAAGTCTTCAACCTAAATCTACAAACACAAAGATACAAGAAAGGAAATTTTTTTGTTGATTGTTAGTAAATGGGGACTTTCCTTGGTCAAACCCCTTATTGGTAATTAAACCTTGGAATGAAATAGAATAATGAAGGGAAATGATGAATGAACAAATTGGTATGTTGCAACTCACCAAACTCTTGTTATGAAATATGCAAACTTGTGCGAAGTGGCTAGCTTGAGTATAGATCTTGAATCAAATGAATGCTTGAAAGATCTTGACTTGAATTTCTTGCTTGAATCAAAGCCCTACATCACAAATGTTAGCTCAAAAACACACATTATACAAGAATATTATTGACATGATGCTTGAATCTTGATGATGGCTCCAAATTCTTGATTAATTGCTCTTGAATTCTCTTGTGGACTCCAATTTTCTATCATGAATGTTCTCACAAAAGTCTTGGTATGAAAATGAATGAAAGAACCTTGTATTTATACTTATCTATGCTTAATATCCTGAAATTACATCACACCAAGCCAAAATATGAATTCATTAATTAAAGGGTATGTGTAGGATCATGATGGGCCAAAAATTGGCAATATGATGGGTATGTGTAGGGTATGTGGCTAACGACTTTTTTAACCCAAAATTGATGAAATGAAAATGGTTTTTAAAGGAAATTCTCATCTTTCCACTAATATAAATTATGCTTTACTTTGAATTTAAGAAATAATTATTATTCTTTTTTCTATTTGAGTTACAACTAAAGTCCTAATTGATAGGCTGATTGAAAAGCATCTATAGCTTTCAAAAAATATCACTTTTTCTAAATCTGGAACATGCTTCACATACTAGAGGATTTAAAAATGAATTTCATGAAGTTTTGACCAAGTTAAGGTGGTCATATGAGTTTTTATATTTTAAAAGTTGTAATAAAAATTCATAATTAATTTTACTTGGGAAAAAATTAAAAAAAAATATGTATCACATCGACATGAGTCGTCTACTTATATCTAAAATCTTATAAAAAAATATTATCATTTTATTGTGGTTAGGTGGTCAAACAGACACCTACTTCTTATTTTTCCTAAAATTTAAGTACTACTACATTAAAATTTCTAATTTTCACCAAATAGATTTAAAAAACCTAGTAGATTAGAAACTGCATTCAATTTTCTACAGATTCTATTCTTACATATTTTTGAAATAATATAGATAACTTATTCAATTTTTTATGTCAAGTTGTCTAAGTCTAATTTTTCTAAATTTTTCGCCACTTAAGGGCCTTCTTTTCCAAGATGATCCTGCGCATACCCTAAAGGAGGCTAAATCCCACCAATATTTGAAATTAAATCCTAAAAATAACTTGAGGACTAAGATGCCCTAGATGGCGTCTTAGTCCCAAGGATTAAAAATTAGGTAACATACTCCAAATAGGGGCCCATTTAAGGTACCTTTGAAAAGAGGGTCCTAAGACCTTTGGAGGACAAAGATTCCCTAGATGGAATCTTATTCCCAGTCCAAAAATCAAGGACACAGCTAGAATCATTAAATTATCATTTACCCTTTGATGTTTTTTGGGATTAGCTATAAAAAGATAATATTTATTAGGCTTATGGATGCAAAATAGGACCAATTAAGACATAAATAAGGATAAAAAAAGAAAGATGAGCCCAAGAAAGATTGAAAATGCAAGGGTATGCATTTTCCTATACTTCATTTAGCCCCCACTTTAGTGAGAGGATGAACTTGCTTCAAAGTCACACTAAAGTAGCCAAATACACAATCAAGAAGGGTTCAAATGTACCAATTCTAGTAAGATAGAATGAAAATAAATAAGAGGGTGGCCAAGCCCCTAGGATGAAGATCCTATGGAAAAATAACATAGGAACATAGGAACAAACTTGTGGATGATATATGAAGCCCTAACTAGATTGCAAACATACACCATCAAAAAAAGAAAAAAAAGAAAAAAAAAAGAAAGAAAAATGCAACAGATCAAGCTTCGACTATCTATCCAACATGTTGTGGACCGGGTCTAGAATGTTTTTCCAAAAATATTTTATAGTTGTAATGCACTATCCATTATGCAAAAAAAACACACACTCACAAGGGGTATTGAAGCTAGTTGTCCACTAGGTGAGCCCCAAGAGATCCATATCATAGTCATATCCCCATGACTATGATAAGGACAAAATTGTATGCTCACAAGGGCTAGTGAAGCTAGTTGTTCACTAAGTAAACCCCAAGAGATCCATATCAAATTCATAACCCCATGACATTAATAGGGCACAAAAATAAAATGCATGCTCATAAGGGCTAGTGAAGCTAGTTGTTCACTAGGTGATCCCCAAGAGATCCATATCAAAGTCATACTTCCATGACTTTAATAGGGCAAAAAAAAGAAATTCAACAAGAAAGAGGGATGTTCAAAGGTATTTTTCTTAGTTCATGCAAGGTATCTTATTAGGGAACATTGTACCTAATGTCTCCAAGAGAGGACAAGTCAAAGAAATATCATGCTCCAGGAGGAAATCAAACACAATGAAACCACCAAGAAAAGGATGCATTGCAAGAAAATACAAAATTGCACAATGAAACATGAGTGTTGATGTATGCCTCCACTTAAAAGTGGTTGCTATCACCATTGTTGTGAGAAATTCCTTTAAAGTAGAAGACATGGGAGCTTATTTGAAAAGCCCTTTGCCAATTCATATGTTTCCAATAAGCTACATCATGAATAAGTATGCCACATGCAAGTAAACTTAAGGCATGTCATCCACATCCCAAGTTTTCCCTTATATATACATGAAAAGTGACATATGATGACAAGGCTACCTAACCCCTTGCCTCCACTTAGTGCAAGACAGGGATGAGCCAAAATGATTCACGAGAAACATGCTCATGTAAAAATTAGTATCAATTAGAGGAATTAGGTGCTTCAACACAAGGAAGAGCACCACACTCCTTAAGATGTTGAATTTTATTACTCAAAGCTTTACATTCATTAGTGGAATCACCATGAACTCTATGATATACACAAAATGAACTCTTGTAGTAAAATTTATTTCATGTTCTTGGAGGAAGAGAGATCAAACGATCTTGGAGGAGTCTTGACAAGATATTCTCTTGGTCAAAAGTAGAAAATGGTTCTTTATTTTGCAACAAAGATATCTCTTGCTTAGTTCAAGATGTCATACTTACACAAGGCTCTTTAGAATGTGAGATTTTGTACTCTTCCTTAAAGGAAGGTGGAAAATCTAATGAATTTGAATCATTAGTTTTTAGTGTGATGACATTAACGTTAAGCAAGGAATTCTCTATTTCTTTCAAATGATAAAAATCAAGACCACTAGTGTTTGGGTAAACCCACTAAAGTGGTTTACAATTTGAATGAGGAAGGAAAACTTGTAAAAAATGATCCCATGGTAAAATTTTACATTCTGGGGGTTCATACGAACTAGATGGCTCGAATGAACCAAAAAAGGGTTCACTTGAACTAGGGTTCAAGAGAACCCATTAAATACATGCACAAAAAAAAATTCAAATGAAAAATACTTTATGGGAGGGGGTTCACTTGAACCCCCCTGGTTCGACCCAACCCCCCATTTCCCTAATTTTTGAACTTATTCACAAAAAAGCTTAAATTTTTGCACTTCAGAACTCGATTTGAACATGAAAATGGCAAAGAATTCACATACCCAACGAAAATCAGGTAGTCCTTGGAATGAGCTATCCAACGAATATAATTTTAATATGTTTTGGTTTTATTATGTATTTGTTTTTTAGTTTTATTAAACATAGGTTTTCACTGAAAATCAAGCTCTTTGTTTTGCACATGTGGAAAAATAACAGATTATCAAAAAAAAATTGAAAAATATGAGTGCACTAGATATTGAATTCCTTGATCCAACAAAAAAAATTGAATTTCGATATATACAAAAAAAGTTATGCATTATACGGTCGCATTATGTTTGAATTGTAATTGGTTTGACTTTGAAACTTGATTAAAGAAAAATATTCAATAAAAAACTACCTAACCAAGTGGAAGCACTAGATATTGGAGTTACAAATCTAAATTCGAAAGAATTAGAATTTTATCCTACATGAAAAAAAGTTATATGTTATACGGTGAGTGTCACTTTTTAAAAATGTTGTTTTCTTAAAAAAAAAACTAGTTTTTGAGGGAGATGGAGAAAGAAGTGCACTCTGATTCCAAAATTTTTGAAAAAAATATATTTAGAATCTACAAAAAAAATTTCACAAAACTCTATTTTGTATCATCTTCAAATTCCTCATGGTTTACCGCTATAGGTGCCTAAAAGCGAAGATTTAGTTAAAAAAAAATATTTTAGTGTCCAGTTTGGCCAAAAATTGTAAACCACTATTGTGGGATCACTCGTCTATTAGTTTAGGATGCACTACTATTAAAGTTGGATTAGAGGAATGTTTAGTAAGAGCGTTGATATTGATTGAAGGCTTGTTTGATGGTTTTATTTCTAACAAAGGAAAATAACCAAGACCACAAGTTGTTTCTTGCATGTTAGGATCTATAGGGACACAGATACCTTATTCTCTAGCACCACATCCTTTTCCATTTTATCCAAGTCTTTTCATAAGTTTGTAACCTTTTCCATAAATATTTTTCATTTCTTTAGGATTTGGTGGTCGTTGATAGTTAGTTCCATCAAAGTTTGTTGTATAATTTTCTTTTTCTTCTAAAGTGGTTGAGGTGGATGCTTTCAAAGGATCTTCCAAATTTTGTGTTGAAATTATCGATATTTATTTTACCTTGTTTGAATCTTTTCTTATGATATTGTATTCTCCCATCAATGTTGGTTTGAAATTCAACAATCCCAAATCATCTAGTGATATCATTGTGAAGGGTTTAGGACATATATCTTTTTGTTGTGCTTGCATGGGTTCTACTTCTGTAGATGGTGTCAATGTTTTTAAAGGATTCTCTTTACCTTTCTTAATGTTCAAACATCTTTATGGTTCAGGATCGACTTCGATTTTATAAATTTTGTTGTTGTGGACATATTTCATGATATGATGAAGGGTAGAGGGCACAACATGCATCTCATGAATCCATGGTCTGCCTAAAAGAAGATTATATGAAATATCATCAAGCATAACATGCATTGAGGTTTGTAATGTAATTTTGTCAACTTTATTAGGTAATGTGATGACTCCAAGCGATTGTTTTCCCACGTTATCAAAGCCACTAATAGATAAAGAGGCAGGTTGGGTTTTTGATTTAATAACACCAAGATTATCCAAAAAAAATTCACTAAACACATTTAACACTAAGACATTTTCAAAAGGGTTCGCTTTATACATGTACTATTTTGTTGAGCTGTGATCATGAAAGCATCATGTTTTTTTTTGCACTTCCAAAGGAGGGAGCTCCCTTTGGTTGAAAAAAATGTCAACATTTATTCCTTGAATCGGGCTGCTACGTCATTTGGTTTCCCATTAGAAGGGATAAGAACTTGTTGTAAAGCATTTTGAATTAAGTTATGATAGTGAGGGGAGGATTGAGTAAGGTCCCATAAAGATATCTTAGTAGGAGTATTCTTAAGTTGTTTGAAAATATTATACTCCTTTCCACAAGGAGGACCTAGTAAGATAGGGTTGGGTAGGATATGATTAGCCAATGGGAGGGATGTTGAAGGTGTTTATCTTGGTTACAAATTGTTCTTATTGTTGTATGTATGAGCAATGTTATTATAACTTAGTTCTTGCGAAACATTGTTCTTAGGTGGTTTAAGGATAAGGACAGGTTTTTTTTGAATTTGTGGTTTTTGAGAAGGCGAATAAATGATAAGTTTAGGTTCAAGAGAGTAATTCAAGGGGTATCTAATGTGCATAACCTCATAATACTTATTCTTGTTTATATGGTCTCTTAGTGAAGGGGAGTCTAATGTCACTTCATCATCTTCATCTAGGGAATTCTTGTTGTCAATGTTCTCATTTTCTTCCATCATGATATCTTCCCTAGTAGGAGAGTTTTTAGGAGAACTACAAACCAAATGTTCTTGACATTCAAGGATTGGTTCTTCCAAAATTACTTCATCACAAGTAGTGGAATGATCAATGGTTGAATTTTCTTGCTTACCAATGATGTCATTATCTTGTTCAACATTTTTTTCCTCATGAACTTCATTGGTTGTATTTTCTAACACCAAGGCATCTTCCTCACAACTAGGAGAGATACTAGGAGAAGAACAAATGTAATTATCATTATTATCTATAATTTCATTCCTTTGTCCTATAATCTCTTCCAAAATAAGATAGGTAGGGAAAGGATCATAAAGAGGGTTGTCATAGATCTTAAAGTTTTGATTGTCCAACACCAACATATCTTCACTTACACTTTCATCCTCTAGAACATTATCACAAGAGGTGACAATGTTGGGAGATGAATGTAGACTAGTTGAAGTTTCAATGGTCTCTTGTTGTGTTATGTGGTCATCATGATTATCTAAGATTGTATCCTCTTGTTCATCAATTTCTTTTCCACTAAGAGAGGTAGAAGGAGAGAAACAACTAGGACTCTCAAAAATCTCATTTTTTGGTTCTTCTAACACAAAAATATCTTTGTCACAAATAGGATAGATATTAGGAGAAGAATGAATATGATCATTAGGATTGTCCTAGTTTGTATTCTCTTTCACTAAAACACTCTCAGAGGGAGGAGATATGAATTTTTTCTTAGCGTTCCTATAAAGGTAAGGTATTAACATTGTTTGACCAAAACTGAAAAGAACTCTTAACCATCTCATGCAATGCTTTAATAATATAAACAATGTTTATCCAAAGATGAAAAACACTTTTATCCAATGTATGTAAAAATTTAAGAATTTAAAAAATGTATAACCAAAAATGAAAAGTACATTTATCAAACTCATGCAAAGTTTTATGAATGTAAAAATTGTATATGCAAAAGTGAAAAGTAATGTTATCCATATTATCAAAAGTTTCATAAATGTGAGGATTTTCATATCAATGATGCTTGTAACTAAAATTATTTTGAAATACACTTGAAATGAAATAAATTGGTATAATAGTAATTCTACAAATTGTAACAAAAAAATGAAAGCAACAAACAAAAGTGTTGATGTGTTTTTTATGCACTTTTCAACACAGGGAGTGCGTAGGTGCACTACCTCTCTTGAAAGACAATCTTCCACAATCAGATTGGAGAACACTATCCCAAAGTCTCTAATGTCAGGTCTTAATAGTGCTTGGAATATATCAGTTGATTTATGTGATTTTCTGGAATCATAAGGTAAACTTATAGATGAGTTACAAAGAATGGAAAGTTGGGTTTGCAAATGTAGTTTCAAAGTGCTGGAAGTGAATGAATAGTGGATGTCCACTCAAAACAACAAGCTAAAACTCATCAAGTTCATATGATTTAGCTTCATGGTGATGCTTGAGATCCTACTCTAACCAAGGACTAAAAGAAATAGCAAAAGAAGAAGGGTTAAGAAAGTCGTTCTAATCCTAAGCTACAAATGAACAGTAACAATGGTGGCTGCTCTAGTAGATAGGCTTCCTAAACTAAGTTTTGCTTGACCAAGATAAACCTACAGCTACACAAAACCAGTGCAATCTTCTAATGTCTGCTGATTTTGAAATTACACATACACATCATGAACATGCAATTGAACTAGGTTGCAACAATGATAGAAAGAAGCCCTGGCTAACTTTGCACAGTAGGTTGTCATCAACAAGTGCTAAAAGTATGGGCTGGAAGCTCATCAAATACTATAACAACAACACCATCATGACAACCATTCAGGAAAAACTAATACTAAAACTAACATGGAAGGTAGAACCATGCATGCAAGATGAGCAAAATCAAAGAGAACATCCATAAAATCATGCAATGTTGTCTTCTATTGCTACAAATGCTTTTTACAATAGCTCTCCAACCCATTACAAATGAGGGGCAAGCCCCTATTTATAGTTTTCCAAAGCCCAAATGAATGGCTAGGATTGAATTACATCGAATGGCTCAGATTTGATTTACATTAGGGTTTCACCTACTCCCCATTATCTAGCAATTTTAAAATGCATCTTTGTCTTTTCCCTATTTTGTCATCTAGTGCTTAGGTGCTATAGCAATTTCATCATTTAGCTGATTTCCCTTTTACTGTAGCTAAAACTACCTGAAAGTTGTCTTCTTACTTGATGTTTTTGTAATGTTCTTCCTTCAATCAAACAATCATGTTGATGATTGACATCAATGGATTCATCCCCCCCTGATTCGAGTAGACAACTACCCTGTGCTTTCTTCTAGGCCACCCCCTTGAGTTTTTGTCATTGACTTCCTTGGCATAGACCTTCATCTAATGCCAGCTCTATTGATGAGTGCTACGAGGAAAGGTGGGAATGAAATGAATGTTGATAGGAGCTATATGCCTTTCCTTGTTTAGCTTTCTCAATGGGTCTCCCTGACGGACCCGCAGTAAGCTTCTTGAATCCTACATACATGAAGTGTCGTAAGTGCTTTCATACACAAATCAAGGAAAACGTTAGTCAAATCTTGCAAAATCCTTATTAGATCCATCCATGCATCATCAAAAAATCATAATATTCATATTTGGAGCTCATTTGGACCATAAACATTAATGTGGGCCCAAGGGAGCGGGCAATGAATAGGGGACACCAAACTGGATGGGAAGTTCCCAGACCTCACAAAACATAGCAAAACCAAGATTTTTCAATTATAGCGTATGGGAAAAGGGGAAGGAAGAGTGCCTAGAAAAACTTCCTTAAGATTGGACTCATTTGAAAAAAAACCTAGAAGCTTGGAAGGGGAAAGTCGAAGGGTCACCGCCCTTTTGAAAAGTCAATGAACACACGGCGGCCCAGAAGGAAAGTTATGGATGGTGATGGAGGGGTGGAGTCTCGGAAATGGCCATGAAGGGATGGAGTCCCAAAAACAACCACAGAGGGGATAGGTTCCGGAGGTAGGGTCGTCGGGGGTCCACAAATGTTCAAAATGGCCATGGAGGGGCTGGGTCCCAAAGGCCGGGTCGTCGAGGCTCCACGGATGTTCAAAACTGCCACAGAGGGACGAAGTCCTGGAAATGGCCATGGAGGGTCCAGGTCCCAGAGGTCGGGTCGCAAGGGCTCCACGGATGTTTCAAAATAGCCAAAGAGGCGTGGAGTTCCTAAACAACTGAAACTTAATGAAACGTTGACAAAACCTTGGCAGTTCACTTAGGCACCACAAAAACATCCCAAATCCACCAAAAAGTTGTCCCCAAAGTCAAAAACATGGAAAGCGGACCATACGGGGTCCATAGATGTTTCAAAATAGCAAAAGAGGGAGGGAGTTTTGGAGGGAAAGTTTCAAAACCATTGAAACTTAATGAAATGTTGACGAAACCTTGAAAATTCACTTAGGCACCACAAAAACATCCTAAATCCATCAGAAAGTTTTCCCTAAAGTCAAAAATGTGGAAATGAGACTGTCAGGGGTCCACGGATGTTTCAAAACAACCAAAGAGTGAGGGAGTTTTGGAGGGAAAGTTCTGAAACCACCGAAACATAATGAAACATTGACGAAAGCTTGGCAGTTCACTTAGGCACCACAAAACCATCTCAAATCCACCAAAAATATTTCCCCAAAATCAAAAATGTGGAAAGTGGACCGTTGGGGGTCCACGAATGTTTCAAAATAGCCAAAGAGGGATGGATTTCTAAAGGGAAAGTTCTGAAACCACCAAAACTTAATGAAATGTTGACGAAACCTTGGAAGTTCACTTAGGCACCATAGAAACATCTCAAATCCACCAGAAAGTTGTCCCCAAAGTCAAAAATGTGGAAAGTAGACCGTCAGGGGTCCATGGATGTTTCAAAATAGCTAAAGAGGGAGGGAGTTCTAGAGGGAAAGTTCTGAAACTATCGAAGCTTAACGAAACATTGACAGAACCTTGGTAGTTCACTTAGGCACCACAAAAACATCCCAAATCCACTAGAAAGTTGTCCCCAAAGTAAAAAATGTGGAAAGCGGACCGTCGGGGGTCAACAGATGTTTCAAAACAACTAAAGAGGGAGGGAGTTCTAGAGGGAAAGTTTTGAAACCACTGAAACTTAATGGAACATTGAAAAAACCTTGGCAATTCACTTAGGCACCACAAAAACATCCCAAATCCACCAGAAAGTTGTCCCCAAAGTCAAAAATGTGGAAAGCAGACCATAGGGGGTCCACAGATGTTTCAAAATAGCCAAAGAGGGAGGGAGTTCTAGAGGGAAAGTTTTGAAACAACCGAAACTTAACGAAACATTGACAGAACCTTGGCAGTTCACTTAGGCACCACAAAAACATCCCAAATCCACCAGAAAGTTTTCCCCAAAGTCAAAAATGTGGAAATCGAACCGTCGGGGGTACATGGATGTTTCAAAATAGCCAAAGTGGGAGGGAGTTCCAGAGGGAAAGTTCTGAAACCACCGAAACTTAACGAAACATTGACGAGACCTTGATAGTTCACTTAGGCACCACAAAAACATCCCAAATCCACCAAATTTTTTTTCCCAAAGTCAAACATGTGGAAAGTGGACCATCGAGGGTCCATGGATGTTTCAAAACAGTCAAAGAGGGAGGGAGTTTTGGAGGGAAAGTTCTAAAACCACCGAAACTTAATGAAACATTGACGGAACCTTGGCAGTTCACTTAGGCACCATAAAAACATCTCAAATCCACCAAAAAGATTTCCCCAAAGTCAAAAATGCTGAAATTGGATTGTTGGGGGTCCACGAATGTTTCAAAACAGCCAAAGAAGGATGGAGTTCTGAAGGGAAAGTTTTGAAACCACCGAAACTTAATGAAATGTTAATGAAACCTTGGCAGTTCACTTAGGCACCACAAAAATATCTCAAATCCACCATAAAGTTTTCCCCAAAGTCAAAAATGTGGAAAGTGGATCAGCGGGGGTCCACGGATGTTTCAAAATAGCTAAAGAGGGAGGGAGTTCTAGAGGGAAAGTTTTGAAACCACCGAAGCTTAACAAAACATTGATAGAACCTTGGTAGTTCACTTAGGCACCACAAAAACATCCCAACTCCACTAGAAAGTTGTCCCCAAAGTAAAAAATGTGGAAAGTGGACTGTGGGGGGTCCACAAATGTTTCAAAACAACCAAAGAGGGAGGGAGTTCTAAAGGGAAAGTTCTGAAACCACCGAAACTTAAGGAACATTGACGAAACCTTTGCAATTCACTTAGGCACCATAAACATATCCCAAATCCACCATAAAGTTGTCCCCAAAGTCAAAAATATGGAAAGCGGACCGTCAGGGGTCCACGAATGTTTCAAAATAACCAAAAAGGGAGGGAGTTTCAGAGGGAAAGTTCTGAAACCACCAAAACTTAACAAAACATTGATGACACCTTGGCAATTCACTTAGGCACTACAAACACATCCCAAATCCACCAGAAAGTTGTCCCAAAAGTCAAAAATGTGGAAAAAAATGAATCAAGCGATCAGGGACCAAGTCAGCAGGACCAAAGAAAAGGGTAGAAAAGGGACGGGGGACGGAGGATTTGATCTTTTGAAGGAACATGACAGATTTTGGCTTGGAAAATGGGGCACACAATACAAGACAGGAGCAAAGCAGTTTGTCGGGAGTGAAAAAAAGGGGGGTCCCTTCCTACAACGGTGCGTGTGTGCAAAACATGCACAAGAAATGGCGACTCATTGGGGAAATGCTCCAAAGTATTTCGATGACAAACTAGAATCACGAACCCGAAATGTCTGATTCCAACCTTCACGCTAGGGAAAACAAACCAGATGCTCAACCAAAGGATCAAAACCACTAGCCAACCCAACCTTCAGTATGCTAAAAATCCAAGTGTGTGCAGTTGCGTTAATTCCCATCCTTCAGTTGCTATAGGAACCCAAGCTCTGTCAAGTTAAGCTACGTAGTTTATTTTAACCCCAAATGCATCTGGGACATTGCCTCCCTGCCAATCAGACGTCCATAGCCCTGATGAGGTTGTCGCTGTGATTCTCCCAAACATTGCTCTACTACCGGCCGACTGTCCATAGCCCCGGTAGAGTTGCTCAGATACCCCTGAAAAGTTGAATTTTCTCTTTCTTTTAATTTTCAATGTTTTCTTTCTTTCTTTTCTCTTTTCAGCTCTTTTATTTCAACTTGCAAGCATTGAAGCTCATGCTAAGGGCTAGGAATCACAGTGGCATTGGACCAGAATTTTAGATTTTTCACTTAACTAGACTTCACAAAAGGCCCTATAGTGACCGTCAGATTCTTAAGATGTGTAAAAGCGGTAAGATTTCATAATATATCATAGTCAAACTAAACCAACAAATTATCCTCTTTGAATCAAACACCCAGATCACTTGATGCTAACAGAAGACCTTCACCATCAACTCTAAAGAATTGATTAGAGTATGACAAAGAAATAGGTAGAACAACCCTAGGTGATAAGTATGGTTGTTGTGCACACAGATGTGCCCAACTAAAAGCAGACGGACCCCGAGCAAAGCAACAACAAAGCGAAAGAAAACAAAAAGAAAACAACCTACAAAGCAAGCAATCTACATCAAACCAGCTAACCTAAGGAAAGCGGGAAAGTAAAGTATTTACAGGAAACCTATACTACTCGAAACGGGCTATGTACAAAGATATTTACAAAGCACTATGTTCAGGCAGAGTGAGCTAACATTAACATTCACTAGATTTTGTAATGCATGCACAAGTAAACAAGAATTGTTATTGTTCTTAACCGTGCAAACTTATCTTTATCTTTAGAAAAAGGAAGTTCAACATTGCAGCACTGAAGTTCAATTAGGTCATCATGAAAAATCAACAATTGAGGAGGCTCGCTGAACCCATGGTTAATCCATAAACATGTTTGTTTTCCCTCATCCCCATAATCAAAATAATAAGTGTAGTTATGAGAAATAATAGGGGCAAGGAAGGATAGAACCTGAATGTCATCACATGGAAGTGGCAGCATTGTACAGTCGAGAGAAAGCACATCATTGATCATTGCATCAGTAGCCTCGAGTGGGCGCGGTGGAGGGTGCAACACTTCTGACATTAAGCTTGCATAAGGTTAGGAGGATAGGGTAGCAAAGAGCTCTTCCAATCTACCAATGGGATCTACAGCCTAGTTGGAAGTTCTTCAAAAAGAAAT
Organism: Sequoia sempervirens; assembly: GCA_007258455.2. Classification (NCBI taxonomy): domain Eukaryota; kingdom Viridiplantae; phylum Streptophyta; class Pinopsida; order Cupressales; family Cupressaceae; genus Sequoia; species Sequoia sempervirens. Next base: position 17,283,167 of record VDFB02193867.1, on the reverse strand, counting down.
ACTTCTCCACATTGATCATCTGCAAACTTGGGATCCACTTGGTTGTTGTCCTCAAACGGTAGTATGTTGTTTCATCTCCTTCCCAAAGTATCAACCTCATTTTTATGATGTTCAATGTCATGGGATAATGACATGGAAAAATCTGTCCTTTTATAGCTCCCTAAATATGAAGAAGGTTTGTGTCGTGTGCTCATTGACTTTTCAAAAGGCTGGTGACCCTACGGCTTTCCCCTTCCAAGCTTCTGGTTTTTTTTCAAATGAGTCCAATCTTAAGGAAGTTTTTCTGGGCACTCTTCCTTCCCCTTTTCCCATGTGCTATAATTGAAAAATCTTAGTTTTGCTATGTTTTGTGAGGTCCGGGAACTTCCCTTTCGGTTTACTATCCCTGGTTTGCTGCACACCCCCTTGGCCCCGCATTAATGTTTATCCTCCAAATGAGCTCCAAATATGAATATTATGATCTTTTGATGATGCATGGATGGATCTAACAAGGATATTGTGAGATTTGACTAACATTTTCCTTGATTTTTGTATGAAAGCACTTACGACACTTCATGTATGCAAGATTTAAGAAGCCTACCCTAGGTCCATCGAGGAGACCCATTGAGAAAGCTAAACAAGGAATGCACATAGCTCCTGTCACCATGCATTTCATGTTTTCCTCTCCCCCTAACACCCATCAACAGGGTCAGCATTAGAAGCAAGCCTATGTCAAAGGAGTCAGCGACAAAATGCAAGGGGGTGGTCTTGAAGAAAGCATGAGGGAGTTGTCCGCCCAAATCAAGGGCAACCAATCAATTGATGCTAGTCATCAATGGGCTCATTTGATCTAATGAAGAACACTACAAGAACATCAAGTGAGAAGGCAACTTTCAAGCAGTTTCAGCTATAGTAAAAGGGCAATCAGCTAAATGACGAAATTGCTACAACACCTGGCACTAGATGACAAAACAGGGAAAAGACAAAGATGTTTTTTAAATTGCTAAATATTGGGGGGTAGGTGAAACCCTAATGTAAATAGGGGCTTGCCCCTTATTTGTAAAGGTTGGAGAACTGATGTAAAGACATTCTACAGCAATACAAAGTAGCATTGCATGATTTATGGGTGTTCCTTTTGAGTTTTCTCTTTATGTATGCATGGTTCAACCTCCTTATTAGTTTAGGTGTTAGTTTCTTGAATGGAAGTGGTGATGGTGGTTTCTCTTTTAGTATTTGATGAATTTTCAGCTCATGCTTTTTGTGGTTCATTGATGATGGGTCACTTTGCAAAGCTAGTTTGAGCTCTTTACTTCATTGTTGCAACTTAGTTCAATTACATGTGCATGATGTGTGTGTGTAATTTGAAAATTTGCAATCCTCAGAATATTGTACTAGTTTTGTGTAGCTATAGGTTCTCTTGGTCAAGAAAAACTTAGTTTTAGAGAGTTTTTCTACTGTAGCAGCCTCCATGATCACTATTCATTCATAGTTTCAGGTCTAGGAACTTCTTTTCTCCCCTGCCCTTTTTCCCTCTTTTTAATAGTGACCTTAGGAAAGGTTCATTGCACATTTTGAAGCTAAATCCAATGATAAAAATGGAGTTCAAGACTGCTATTTGAACCTACAACAAACACACAGTAACTATCCCATCTTAAGAACTCCATTTACAGACCCAACTTCCCATGCTTTGTAACTCATATGTAAGTCTACCTTGTGATTCCAGCAAATCACATAAATCAACTGAGATATTCCAAACACTATCAACACCTAACATTAGAGACCTTGGGATAGTATTCTGCAATCTAATTGTGGAAGATTGTCTTTCAAGAGAGGTAGTGCACCTATCCACTACCTGTGTTGAGAAGTGCATGAAAAACACATCAACATAACTGGCGCTAGAAGGAGGGCTTGACACGTTGGGAATACAAAGGTGAAGGTTTGAAGTGATTCATTTTATGCCCTCCTCCTCCTAATTCCATCAAAAGAATTAGTGCTAGAAGGAGGGCATGCCATGTTGAGGCTACAAAGTTGAAAGTTGGAAATCGAAGAGAGCACTTTCAAGAAGAAATCTGAGATAGGGAGATCTCTTTTAATGCTAAAAATCAGAAAATTTTGAAATGAAAAGAAGCTGAGTCAAAATGGAGTAGCACACACAAATCAACATCACTCAACTACATGCAGATTTGAACAAGAGACTGAAGAAGCCATTGCACCAATTTGCGTTGGAGGATAGATGTCAGATCCATTGCACTCGCAGGCACAACGAGTTGGGGTGTCTGAATTTCTTGAGCAGAATTGGAAAGGCCTTGCAAGGAGAAATCCCCTTCTGGGAAATCTATCTACATTTAGCCCTTATAGACCTAAAGAAAGAATTGAAAACCATGGTAGCTGAGGCATTCAAGGAGCTGATCCAAGAACATTTTTGTAGCAAAGATGAACCAAGATTGGAGGAAATATTGATGTCTAGTTGGCGCAGATTTCACAATGCACCCCACTCTGAATTCACTTGCTCGTCATGCACAAATATCATCGCTTAAGCCAAGGGTTGTTCAAAAAAGTTGGAGTAGCCAACTCCCAATGAGTAGAAGTTATCCAATAAGGCAGAAGAGTTGTCAACATTCAGAGGACAACACATTGAAGATAAACCAAGAAATTTGACATGAGCTACTATTGGGACAACGAACGTTAAAGCTGAAAATGAAAAGGAAGAAGATAGTTTTAGTAGGACAGCAGAACGTTGTGATGAAAATTTAGTTGGAAGGGAGTTGGAAAGCCTTTCCTCTATTAGCAAAGAGTAGTCCTCTAATCTAGAAGAGGAGTCATTGGAAGTTGATGAATCAACAAAGTATGCAATAGTGCATGTTGGGACAACCAACGAATATGCTGAAGAAGAGGAAGGAGAAAAAGTTGACAACCTTGGAGCAGCAGAAAATGATGACGAAAGTATAAGTGAAATCAGATTAGAAGACCTCCCCTTCACCAATGACAGTGATTGAGGATCTAAAAATGCAGATTTGGAGTGGGAGCAACCACTCGCCTCAGCTATCTACCATCAAGCTTCTTTTTCAAGTGATGATGAGGACCCAGTAGCGGAAAGGTATGACCAGCTCATCTTCAGATTAGCTAAGGATTGGTCTGAATTAAGATGTCAAGTGGATTTGGAGGTGTTGTTTCTACCAAATTGGTGTAGACTTCATGATTCATCACACTCTGAGTTTGCATGCGAGCTATGCAAAGAAGCCATTAAACAAGTCAATGGACAAGTGAGGCAGGCAAGCATACCACTTCCTACAGTTGCTTCAAGGATGGAATGTGAAGACCAAGAGCCTGAACTAAGTGATGACTCAGCTAAAAGTAGGCCTCAAGAGGATGCTGGGGAAGCAATAGAAGAAGGATATCAATCCAGTCTCAAACTTTCAAGCGATGAAGTAGATCAAGCGAGAATGTTGTCCACCAGTCACCAATAAGTTTTTTCTCTTGAAGAGCAATTCTGTAGCATGGATGATGGGCTTTTTGGCAAGTCTTTTGAGGAAAATTGTGTAGTAGACTTTGGTCCCATTGATGAGGTGCCATCAATTGATGACTTCTTTCCATTGGGAGTTGTACTACAGAGGTATGCTCATGCCAAGGAAGAGCACATCCTAGAAGATGGCAGTGATGAATACATACTCCTTGAGCCCCCGAACAGTGATGCACTAGAGTTTCCAGATTGGGAGAGGAGCTCCTTCTCCATTTACAATGATAGTGAGCAAGAGGAAACAAGTGAACATCATAATAAGATGCATGAACAACAAAGGGAGGAAGACAAAGGTGGGGGTGTTTTGATGGCTTCCAACAAGTATGACAGAATTTACCAACCTGACTTCCTTGGCACAGACCTTCTTCTAATGCTAGCTCTGTTGATGGGTGCTATGAGGAAAGGTGGGAATGAAATGAATGGTGATAGGAGCTATATGCCTTTCCTTGTTTAGTTTTTTCAATGGGTCTCCCCAATGGACCCATGGTAAGCTTCTTGAATCCTGCATACATGAAGTGTCATAAGTTCTTTCATACACAAATCAAGGAAAACGTTAGTCAAGTTTTTCAAAATCCTTGTTAGATCCATGCATGCATCACCAAAAGATCATAATATTCATATTTGGAGCTCATTTGGACCATAAGCATTAATGCGGGCCCAAGGGGGTGGGCAGCGAATGGGGGAAAACAATTTGAAAGGGAAGTTCCCGGACCTCACAAAACATAGCAAAACTGAGATTTTTCAATTATAGTGCATGGGAAAAGGGGAAGGAAGAGTGCCAAGAAAAACTTCCTTAAGATTGGACTCATTTGAAAAAAAATTGGAAGCATGGAAGGGGAAAGCCAGAGGGTCACCGCCCTTTTGAAAAGTCAATGAGCACACTGCAGCCTAGAAGGAAAGTCTTAGACAACTTCGTAGGGGTGGAGTCCCGGAAATGACCACAAAGAGACAGAGTCCTAGAAATGGCCAAGGAGGGACCGGGTTCTGGAGGCCGGGTCGTCGAGGGTCCACGGATGTTCAAAACAGCCATGGAGGGATGGAGTCCCAGAAATGGCCATGGAGGGGCCGAGTCCCAGAGGCTAGGTTGCTAGGGCTCCATGAGTGTTCAAAATGGAGGGATGAAGTCCCAAAAACGGCCATGGAGGGGTCAGGTCGCCGGGGTTCAACAGATGTTTCAAAATAGCCAAAGAGGGACGGAGTTCCGAAACAACTAAAACTTAACGAAACGTTGATGAAACTTTGGCAGTTCACTTAGGCACCACAAAAACATCCCAAATCCACTAGAAACTTTCCCTCAAAGTAAAAAATGTGGAAAGCCAAATGTCGGGGGTCCACAGATGTTTCAAAACAGCCAAAAAGGGAGGGAGTTCTGGAGGGAAAGTTTTGAAACCACTGAAACTTAACAAAATGTTGATGGAACCTTGGAAGTTCACTTAGGCACCATAAAAACATCCTAAATCCACTAGAAAGTTGTCCACAAAGTCAAAAATGTGGAAAGCAAACCGTTGGGGGTCCATGGATGTTTCAAAATAGCCAAAGAGGGAGGGAGGGAGTTCCGGAGGGAAAGTTCCAAAAGCACCAAAACTTAACATAACGTTGATGAAACCTTGGCAGTTCACTTAGGCACCACAAACACATCCCAAATCCACCAGAAAGTTGTCCCGAAAGTCAAAAATGTGGAAAGCGGACCATCGGGGGTCCATGGATGTTTCAAAATAGCCAAAGAGGGAGGGAGTTCTAGAGGGAAAGTTCTAAAACCACCAAAACTTAACGAAACATTGACGAAACCTTAGTAGTTCACTTAGGCACCACAAATACATCCTAAATCCACCAGAAAGTTGTCCCCAAAGTCAAAAATGTGAAAAAAAGTGAATCGAGCGATCAGGGACCAAGTTAGCAGGACCAAGACAAAGGGCAGAAAAGAGATGGGGGCTTTATTTCTCCCTAGATTTGAATATCCCAAGTAGGTGAATTTGGTTATGGGTATTTGATCATTTGAAGGAACATGACCAATTTAGTCTTGGAAAATGGGGTACGCAAAACAAGACAGGAGCAAAGTAGCCTATCAGGAGTGAAAATAAAGTAGGGTCCTCGCCTATGGCCAGGCATGTGTGCAAAACATGTACAACAAATGGTGACTTGTTGGGGAAATTCTCTAGAGCATTTTGATGACAAACTGGAATCACGAACCCAGAATCTTTGGTTCCGGCCTTCACGCTAGGGAAAAAAAACCAGACGCTCAAAAAAAGGATCAAAACCACTACCCAACCCAACCTTCAGTATGCTAAAAATCCAAGTGTGTGTAGTTGCGTTAATTCACATCCTTCAGTTGCAACAAGAACCCAAGCTCTTTCAAGTTAAGCTACGTAGTTTATTCTAACCCCAAAAGCATCTAAGACATTGCCTCACTGCCAGTCAGGCGTCCATAGCCCCGACGAGGTTGTCGCTGTGATTCTCCCGAGCATTGCTCTACTGCCGGATGAGTGTCCATAGCCCCGATAGAGTTGCTCGGATACCCCTGAAAAGTTGAATTTTCTCTTTCTTTTAATTTTCAATGTTTTCTTTCTTTCTTTCTTTTCTCTTTTTAGCTCTTTTACTTCAACCCACAAGCTTTGAAGCTCACACTCAGGGCTAGGAATCACAATGGCTAGAGCATAATTTTGGATTTTTCACTTAACTAGACTTCACAAAAGGCCCTACAGTGACCATCGGATTCTTAAGATGTGTAAGAGCTATAAGATTTTATAATACACTAGAGTCAGACTAAACAAATTATCCTCTTGAATCAAACACGCAGATCACTTGACACTAACAAAAGACATTCACTACCCACTCTGAAGACTTGATTAGAGTTTGACAAAGAAATACGTAGAACAACCCTAGGTGATAAGTATGGTTTTTGTGTGCACAGATGTGCCCAGCTAAAAGTAGATGGACCCCAAGCAAAGCAATAACAAAGTAAAAAGAAAACAAAAAACAAACAACCTACAAAGCAAACAACCTACATCAAACCAACTAACCTAAGAAAGCAGGAAAGTGGAGTATTTATAGGAAACCTATACTACTCGAAACAGGCTATGTACAAAGATATTTACAAAGCACTATGTTCAGGCAGGGTGAGCTGACATTAACGTTCACTGGATTTTGTAATGCATGCACAAGCAAACGAGAAATTGTTATCATTCTTAACCATGCAAACTTATCTTTATATTTAGAAAAAGGAAGTTTAACATTGCAGCACTCATGTTCAAACACGTCATCATGAAAAATCAGCAATTAAGGAGGCTCGTTGAACCCATGGATAATCCATAAACATGTTTGTTTTCCCTCATTCCCATCATCAAAATAACAAGTGTAGTTATGAGAAATAATAGGGGAAAGGAAGGATATAACCTGGATGTCATCACATAGAAGTGGCAGCGTTGGATAGTCAAGAGCAAGCACAACATCATTAATCGTTGCATCGGTAGCCTCGAGCAGGCACGGTGGAGGGTGCAATACTTCTGACATTAAGCTTGCATAAGGCTAGGAGGACGGGGCAACAAACAACTCTTCCAATCTACCAATGGGATCTACAGCCCCGGTTAGCAGTTCTTCAAAAATAAATACTTCTCCACATTGATCATCCGCAACCTTGGGATCCACTTGGTTGCTGTCCTCAAATGGTAGTATATTGTATCGTCTCCTTTCCCAAGTATCAACCTCCTTTTTTATAATGTTCAATGTCATGAGATAATGACATGGACAAATCTGTCCTATTACAACTCCCTAAATATGAAGGAGGATCAACAATGGTCATGGTGGAAGGGCTCCAAGTTGTATCTTGTAGTTGGTCAGTTTTGTCATACTTGTTGGAAGCCATCAAAACACCCCCATCTTTGTCTTCTTCCCTTTGCTATTCAGGCATCTCATTATGACGTTCACTTGTTTCCTCTTGCTCACTATCATTGGAAATGGAGAAGGAGCTCCTCTCCCAGTCTAGAAACTCTAGTGCATCACTGTTCGAGGGCTCAAGGAGTATGTATTCATCGCTACTATCTTTTGGGATGTGCTCTTCCTCGACATGAGCATGCCTACGTAGTACAACTCCCAATGGAAAGAAGTCATCAATTGATGGCACCTCATCAAGGGGACCAAAGTCTACTACACAATTTCCCTCCAAAGACTGGCCAAAAATCCCATCGTCCATGGTACACAACAACTCTTCAAGAGGAAGAACTTCTTGGTGACTGGTGGACAACATTCTCACTTGATCTACTTCATCGCTCAAAAGTTTGAGACTGTATTGTTGTCCTTCTTCTATTGCTTCCCCAACATCCTCTTGAGGCCTACCTTTAGCTGAATTATCACTCAGTTCAGGCTCTTGGTCTTCACGTTCCATTCTTGAAGCAACTATAGGAAGTGGTATGCTTGGCTGCCTCGCTTGTCCTTTGACTTGCTTAATGGCTTCTTTGCATAGCTCGCATGCAAACTCAGAATGTGATGAATCATGAAGTCTGCACCAATTTGGTAGCAACAACACCTCTAAATCCACTCAACATCTTAATTCAGACCAATCCTTTGCTAATCTGGAGACGAGTTGGTCATATCTTTCCGCTACTAGGTCCTTATCATCACTTGAAAAAGAAGCTTGATGGTAGAAAGCCGCGGCGAGTGGTTGCTCCCACTCCTCCAAATCTGCATTTTTAGATCCTCGATCATTGTCATTGGTGAAGGGGAGGTCTTCTAATTTGATTTCACTTATACCTTCATCATCATTTTCTACTGCTCCAAGGTTGTCAACTTTTTATCCTTCCTATTCTTTAGCATCTTCGTTGGCTATCCCAACATGCACTGTTGCATACTTTGTTGATTCATCAACTTCCAATGACTCCTCTTCTAGATTAGAGGACTGCTCTTTCCTGATAGAGGAAAGGCTTTCCAACTCCCTTCCAACTAAATGTTAATCACAGTGTTTTGCTGTCCTACTGAAACTATCTTCTTCCTTTTCATTTTCAGCTTTTACATTTGTTGTCCCAACACTAGCTCGTGTCAAATTTCTTGGTTCATCTTCAATGTTTTGTCCTCCAAATGTTTACAGATCTTTTGTCTAATTGGATAACTTCTCCTCATTGGTAGTTGGCTGCTCCAACTTGTCTGAACAACCCTTGGCTTGAGCGATGATTTTTGTGCATGACAAGCAAGTGAATTCAGAGTGGGGTGCATTGTGAAATCTACACCAACTAGACATCAATATTTCCTCCAATCTTGGTTCTTCTTTGCTGCTCAAATGTTCTTGGATCAACTCCTTGAATGCCTTGGTTGCCATGGTTGTCAATTCTTCCTCTGAGTCTATAAGGGCTAAAGGTAGATAGATTTCCCAAAAGGGGATTTCTCCTTGCAAGACCTTTTCAATTCTACTCAAGAAAGTCAGACACCCCAACTCGTTGTTCCTACAAGTGCAATGGATTTAAAATCTATCCACCAACGCAAATTGCTGCAATGGCTTCTTAAGTCTCTTGTTCAAATCTGCATGTAGCTGAGTGATGTTGATTTGTGTGTGCTACTCCATTTTGACTTAGCTTCTTTTCCCTTGAATTTTTTTTATTTTTAGCATTAAAAGAGATCTCCCTATCTTAGATTTCTTCTTGAAAGTGCTCTCTTCAATTTCAAACTTTCAGATTTGTAGCCTCAACATTTCATGCTCTCCTTCTAGCACCAGTTCTATTGATGGCGTTAGGAGGAGGAGGGCATAAAATGAATCACTTCAAACCTTCACCTTTGTATTCCCAACGTTTCAAGCCCTCCTTCTAGCATTAGTTCTATTCATGTGTTTTTTATGCACTTCTCAACACAGGTGGTGCGTAGGTGCACTACCTCTCTTGAAAGATAATCTTCCACAATCAGATTATAGAACACTATCCCAAGGTCTCTAAGGTCAGGTCTTGATAGTGCTTGGAATATCTCAGTTGATTTATGTGATTTTTCTAGAATCACAAGGCGGACTTATGGATGAGTTACAAAGCATGGGAGGTTGGGTTTGCAAATGCATTTTCAAAGTGCTGGAAGTGAATGAACAGTGGTTGTCCACTCAAATAGCAATTTAAAACTCATCAAGTTCATATGATTTACCTTCATGGTGATGCTTGAGATCTTACTCTAACCAAGGACTAAAAGAAATAGCAAAATGAGAAGGGTTAAGAAAGTTGTTCTAATCCTAAACTACAAATGAACAGTAACAATGGTGGCTGCTACAGGAGACAGGCTTCTTAAACTAAGTTTTGTTTGACCAAGAGAAATGTATAGCTACACAAAACCAGTGCAATCTTCTAATGTTTGCTGATTTTCAAATTACACATACACATCATGAACATGTAATTGAACTTGGTTGCAGCAATGATAGAAAGAAGCCCAGGCTAACTTTGCATAATAGCTTGTCATCAACAAGTGCTAAAAGTATGGGATGGAAGCTCATCAAATACTATAACAACAACACCACCATGAAAGCCATTCAAGAAACTAATACTAAAACTAACATGGAAGGTAGAACCATGAATGCAAGATGAGAAAAATCAAATAGAACATCCATAAAATCATCTAATGTTGTCTTCTGTTGCTACAAATGCTTTTTACAACAGCTCTCCAACCCTTTACAAAAGAGGGCAAGCCCCTATTTATAGTTTTCCAAAGCCAAATGAAGTCTAGGATTGAATTACATTGAATGGCCCAGATTTGATTTACATTAAGGTTTCACCTACTCCCCATTATCTAGCAATTTTAAAATACATCTTTGTCTTTTCCCTGTTTTGTCATCTAGTGCTCAGGTGTTGTAGCAATTTTGTCATTTAGCTGATTTCCCTTTTACTAAAGCTAAAACTTCCTGAAATTTGTCTTCTTACTTGATGTGTTTGTAGTGTTCTTCCTTGGATCAAACGAGCCCATTGATGATTGGCATCAATGGATTGGTCACCCCTAATTCGAGTGGACAGCTCCCTTATGCTTTCTTCAAGGCCACCCCTTTGCATTTTTGTCATTGACTTCCTTGGCATAGACCTTCTTCTAATGCTAGCTCAGTTAATGGGTTCTATGAGGTAAGGTGGGCATGAAATGAGTAGTGATATGAGCTATATGCGTTTCCTTGTTCAGCTTTCTCAATGGGTCTCCCTGACAAACTTGTAGTAAGCTTCTTGAATCCTGCATACATGAAGTGTTGTAAGTGATTTCATATAAAAATCAAGGAAAACGTTAGTCAAATCTTGCAAAATCCTTCTTAGATCCATCCATGCATCATCAAAAGATCATAATATTCATATTTGGAACTCATTTGGACCATAAACATTAATGTGGGCCCAAGGGGGTAGGCAGTGAATGAGGGACAACAAATTGGAAGGGAAGTTCTTGTACCTCATAAAACATAGAAAATTTGATATTTTTCAATTATATCACATGGGAAAAGGGGAAGGAAGAGTGCCCATAAAAACTTCCTTAAGATTGGACTCATTTGAAAAAAAATTGGAAGCTTGGAAGGGGAAAGCGGAGGGTCACCACCCTTTTGAAAAGTCAATGAGCACATGGTGGCCCCAAAGGAAAGTCTCAGATGGCGATGAAGGGTGGAGTCCTAGAAATGGCCACAGAGGGACGGAGTCCCAGAAATAGCTACGGAGGGGCCTAGTTCTAGAGGCCAGGTCGCTGGGGGTCCATGGATGTTCGAAACGGCCATGGAGGGATGGAGTCCCAGAAATAGCCATGGAGGGGCCAGGTCCTAAAGGCCAGGTCACCGAGGCTCCATGGATGTTCAAAATGGCCATGGAGGGATAGAGTCCCAAAGGCCGGGTCGCCGAGGCTCCATGGATGTTTCAAAATAGCCAAAGAGGGACAGAGTTCCAAAACAACCGAAACATTGATGAAAACTTGGTAGTTCACTTAGGCACCATAAAAACATCCCAAATCCACCAGAAAGTTATCTCCAAAGTCAAAAATGTGGAAAGCGGACCATAGGGGGTTCATGGATGTTTCAAAATAGCTAAAGAGGGAGGGAGTTCCAGAGGGAAAGTTCTAAAACCATAGAAACTTTACAAAACATTGATGAAACCTTGGCAGTTCACTTAGGCACCATAAAAACATCCCAAATCCACTAGAAAGTTTTCCCCAACGTCAAAAATGTGGAAAGTAGACCGTCAGGGCTTCACATATGTTTTGAAACAACCAAAGAGGGAGGGAGTTCCTGAGGGAAAGTTTTGAAACCACTGAAACTTAATGAAACATTGACGAAGCCTTGGCAGTTCACTTAGGCACCACAAAAGCATCCCAAATACACCAAATTTTTTTCCCCAAAGTCAAAAATGTGGAAAGTGGACCATTGGGGGTCCATAGATGTTTCAAAATAGCCAAAGAGGGAGGTAGTTCCAGAGGGAAAGTTCTGAAACCATCGAAACTTAACAAAATTGGCGAAACCTTAGCAGTTCACTTAGGAACCACAAAAACATCCCAATTCCACCAAAAAGTTGTCCCCAAATTCAAAAATGTGGAAAGCGGACCGTTGGGGGTCCACAGATGTTTCAAAACAACCAAAGAGGGAGGGAGTTCCGGAGGGAAAGTTCTAAAACCATCGAAACTTAACGAAACGTTGACAAAACTTTGGCAATTCACTTAGGCACCACAAACACATCCCAAATCCACCAAAAAGTTGTCCCTAAAGTCAAAAATGTCAAAAAAAATGAATCGCGTGATCAGGGACCAAGTCAGCAGGAACAAGACAAAGGGAAGAAAAGGGACAGGGGACTTTATTTCTCCTAGATTTGAATACCCCAAGTAGGTGAATTTGGTTAGGGGGATTTGATCATTTGAAGGCACATGACCAATTTGGGCTTGGAAAATGGGGCACACAAAACAAGACAAGAGCAAAGCAGCTTGTCAGAAGCGAAAAAAATGGGGGTCTCTGCCTACGGCGGGACATGTGTGCAAAATATGCACAACAAGAAGTATAGAAAAGAAAATTTAAACCCTAAAAATTGTAGCTTCAAACTCAACAGGGACTAAGATGCTAGCAAGGGAGTCTTGGTCCTACTGATGAAATCTTGAGGTCCTAGAAAGTGGAACAAAAAGCAAGTAACCTAGATAGGATTTTGAGGTAAAAAACAAAAAGGGACTAAGATGATAGGAAGTGTGTTTTAGTCTAAGTAGAGGTTTTTTTTTAGGAAAGCAACAAAATCTAGATTGATAACAGTGTTCCCAGGTTGCCTACTAAGGAACCTGATGTTTAGAAACAAAAAATTGTGCAAATGAATGCAATAAAAAGTGACTAAGCAAGTGGATGCAAATTTGAATGCAATTTTTTCAATTTTGAATTTAATAAAAATGTTTCTAAATGCAATTAGGATGATTTAAAATGCACTTTTTTATTTTTTCAATGAGATAAAATGATACAAGAAATAAAAAATTCAACCTATATGCACTTTAACTAATGCATATGTAAGAAACCCTAGATGCAATCAATAGTAGAATTTGGCAAATATATGACTAGGTGACAAAATTTTAGTCACAAAAACCAAAAGTGACTAAATTCTACTATTTTTTGCAACTCAGCTATAAATGAGTAAATAAATGACTAATCTATTCATTGATAAAAGGGCCCAAGTCCATCAACAATTGGATGCTTGTGGGGCAAATTTAGTTGTTCTTCGAGAAATGAAAACCTCTGATGAATCTTTTTAAATTATTGTTAAGAACTGGAGAAAATGGAAAGCTTCACATTCACCTTCTTAGGGAGCTTCAGGAGGACTCCTTACTCTTTGGAATGCAAATATAGTTTCCATTAGCAATATCTCATTTGATCATAATTGGCAACTAATGAAGATTAATCATTTTGATTTATCCCTTTTTTTGATTAATGTATATGGGCCTAACAATACAGTAGGCAAGAAGATGTTGTGGGATACTTTGAAATTGAAGCTTGATAGCTTGGATCCTAAAAAGTTGTTCTTGTAGGGGATCTCAATGCAATTGCAAGTTCTCTTGAGAAAAAAGGTGGTATTTGTCCTCCAAAGAAAGTTATGCAGGATTTTGATGCTTTTATTCAAGATAATGCTTTGGTAGATGTAATTCCACAAAATGGTGGATATACTTGGACAAATAGGAGAAAGAATTTTCTTCAAATTGTAGAGAGATTAGATAGGTTCTTAATTTCTCCAAATTGGGTATTAAGTGATTATCAATTTCAATCTCAAATTTTACCTTTTCCAGTATCTGATCACTTTGCTATTTCACTTGATTTGACTGCAAATCAAGTTAAGACAAAGTTTCAATCCTCTTTTAAATTTGAGGTGATGTGGTTTAGACATCTGGATCTTGTGTTGTTGCTAAAAAAGTGGTGACAGAGTGTGCCCTTTGTCTATGGTTCTAGAATGTTTCAATTAAGCAAGAAATTGGAGTATGTTAAACAACAATTAAAAATATGGAATCAACATGTTTTTAAAAATTTATTTTTATAGAAAGATTTGGTTTACAAAAAGTTAGAGGTAGTGAATGAAAATATTATTGCCAATGGTTTGAATAATGCATTATTTGAAGAGCAAAGTAAGTTACAAGAGGAATGGAAGGAGTTGCTATTGAGAGAGGAGATCTATTGGAGATAGAAGTCTAGAGAATTTTGGTTGAAAGATGGAGATAGGGATACAAAAAAATTTATAACTCAACACAAACAAAAAAGAAAAAAAGACTATTTTCTAGATTAAAGATAGTGTTTTAGGTGCTTTGCTTACAAAAGAGACAAATATTCAAAATGAAGGAATTAAGTCTTTTTCTTCTTTTTTATCTACAAGTAACAATGATAATGCTCTTTTAGCTAGAGAGAGAAGAGCTTCTTGAAGATATTCCTAACCTAGTTTCCCAAGAAGATAATATCAGACTTTTGGCCCACTTCTCGCTTAAAGAAAGGAAGTGGTTTTTTCCATGTCTCCTAATAAAGCACTGGGACCTAATGGTTTCACTGCCATCTTTTATCAAAAATGTTGGGATTTCATTGGGATTGATATTATGAATGCATTGGAGGAATCAAGAAAATTAGGTGGTATGCTGAAAAAATTTAATGTGACTAATATTGCAATTATACCAAAGATTAAAACCCCTAAGACTTTTTCTAATTTTAGGCATATCTCTTTATGTAACACAATTTATAAAATTTTCACAAAGGTGATTTACCTTCGGTTACACTCTCTTCTGCCTTCAATAATTTCTAAGGAATAGGGTGGTTTTGTTCCTGGGAGAGAAATAGTAGAAGGAGCAATTGTTGCTCATGAAACTTTGCATTCCATTGTTGAAAATAAATTGTCTACAATGATTATTAAACATGATATGCATAAGGCATATGATAGGGTAGATTGGGATTTCTTGAATCAGGTGTTATCAAAGTTTGGTTTTTCTTCTAAGTGATGTAAATGGATAATGGCATGTTTTTTTGGTGCTAAGTTTTCAATTTTATTAAATGGCTTAGTAGTTGGTTTTTTTGGATCTTCTCAAGGGGTTCGTCAAGGAGATCCATTATCTCCATTTCTATTCATCATATTGGCTAAAGCTTTGAGTATTTCATTTACCAAAGCTAACATGTGTGGTCTCATTTAGGGTGTTTCTATTCAAAATATTTCCATTTTAGTGACTCATTCTATTTTTATAGATGATACTTCACTTTTTGGTAGATCTTCTATAAGAGAAGCTTTGCAGATAAAGTCTTTATTGGAAAAGTATACTACAGATTTAGGACAAAAAACAAATGAAGGTGAGTCAAAAATTTATGTGTTCAATATCAAATCTGATATTGAAAACCAAATTGTCAATATTTTTGGCTTTTAGCATGCTTATTTGCATTGTAAATATTTAGGCATCCCTTTCTTTTCTGGTCATAATAAAGCTACCTATTGGAAAAAGAGTATTCAAACTATATAAGCTAGAATTCTGGCATGAAAAGGTAGGTGGTTATCTTTGTCAGGGAGAATTATATTGGTAAAATTTGTATTAGCATTAATCCCAAACTACTTTATGGCATGTCTAAAAGCACCAAAATTCATCATTTCTCAAATTCATAAGGTGATCAAGAAATTTTTATTGTTTGGTAATTTGGATAACAAAAAGAAAAATCCCCTCATTTCCTTGGAAACAATGTGTCTAGCAAACTTAAAAGGTGGTGTAGGTCTGCACAATTTATGAGATAGAATTTTGGCTCTTGGAGCTAAAATGGTTTGGTGAATGTATTCTAAACCCAGAATTAAGTGGTGTCACCTTATGCAGTGCAAATATCTAGATAACTAGTGTCCTTCCAAAAAAATTATTGTTGCAAATCCACCTTTAGGATCTGCAATGTGGAATTTTTTGGTTTTATGTAGGAAAGTTATCCTACCTCATCTAACTTGGGAAGTGAATGATGGTACTGAAGCCTTATTTTGGAAAGATTCTTGGAATGGACACCAAAATCTAGCAATAGATTATAATTTTGGGAACACTACATTTTTTCTATCTCAAGCATGGGGATCAAAAGTAAAAGATTATGTTCAAAGTGTAGATTCAGTAACTAGAAAATTTAAATGGAAGGACTTTTCAAAAGAGGCAATTGATGAGAATCACAAAGTTTTGCTTTCATCTATTCTACGAGATAGGGTAGTTTACTTTTCATCTCAACATGATAGAATAATTTGTTCTAATGCAAAATCAAGTTGCTACACTATTATAAAGGGGTATAAATCAATCTCACAAGTATCATGTCAAGTATCACAACAAAGAGCTTATGAGTTTTGTTGGAATTCAAAGGTCTTTCCTAAAGCAGGTTGTTTTGTCGTGCTTGCAATTCAAAATAAAATTCTTACAAGTGACAAGATGGTGAAACTAAACATAGCTGCTCCTTTTAAATGTGTGCTTTGTGATCAGGAGTTTGAAAATGTAAACCACCTCTTTCTTTTGTGTCCAGTAGCACAAACTTGTTGGTTTTTTGTAGTGGCTAAGATGAATTGGGTAACAGCTATGCCTAACACCATTTGGAAATTATTCACTTCTTGGCCACAGTTGTATAATACATAACTTTTTGCAAGTATTTGGGGTATTATTCCTTCTTCAATTCTATGGTCTATCTGGTGGGAAAGGAATATAATTATTTTTAGGAAAGAGAAATTGAAGATTGATCAAATGCTAATACTTATAGAAAGGTAAATTTTTGAAACAATAAATGCTTATGTGTACAAAGTAAAGCATGTTGACTCTATTTTTTCTATTTGGGATTCAAGTTTTTTGTCCTCATGGACATTATTATCCCTACGATTTAAAGGAAATATTCATCAGTATGTTCCAAAGATCAGTATAGATTCCATTGTTTGGTCTCCTCCTTATTTAGGTGTCTTTAAATTGAATATAGATGGAGTATCTAGAGGAAATCCAAGTTTATCTAGAGCTGGGGTGGTCATGCGTGATCATAAAGGATTAGTGTTATGTGAAAAGTCTTATAAATTACTTCTAGGATCTAATTTTAGCTTCAAGTTAGTTTTTAGCTTCAAGTTACCTATGATTCAGGTAGAAGGTGATTCACTAATTTTAATTAATGGATGTTGGGAGCACAAGATTCAGAATTGGAAGCTTGAGTAAAGTTAGTTTTTAGCTTCAAGTTACCTATGATTCAGGTAGAATGTGATTCACTAATTTTAATTACTGCATGTCGAGAGCACAAGATTCATAATTGGAAGCTTGAGTATATTGCTAAATAGATTTGGGCATTGCTTGACAAGTTAGGTAATTATGAAATTTTGCACACATATAGAGAGGGAAATAAAGTTGCATATTTCTTGGTGAATTATGGGTGTGATCAAGCAGATAATGAAGTTACTCATGTAGCTGCTCTGGGTAAGATGCATTGCCTTTTATAAACTTTACTAGAAAAGGAAGAAAGACTTTGTTAAGCAACGTGTAAAAATATGATAAATTTGGCATGGTTCAAATTTGAGAATTTTTAATTTCTTAGTATGTAAATTTGACTACTATGGTCACTTCTATTCTATTTCCATTTTGTCTAACAAATGGAATGGTTAGATAGGGTTTGTGGTATTCTTGAAATAAAAAATCAAACTATATGTTTCAAATTCTCAGGCTCAAATTGAAATAAACCAGCATCATATATGTAAAGCTATATGTGTTAAATTCTTAGGCTCAAATTGAAATAAAATAGCATCATATATGTAACTAACAATTACAGAAAAAAAAGTCCAGCTTTATGTGACAATTTCTCTAGTAGAAATGAAGTAAGCCATCACCATATATGTAATTGGTAGTTACAGATGTGTTACTTTTGTGTTAGATCCATGAAAAATGAAATAATGGCCAATAATTACACATGTGTTACTTTCCAATGCATGGGTAATTGGAAATTACATGTGCCAATTGATCATTGAAATGTAAACTTAATTATGCACAACAAAGGATGTAATAGCACATGTGTAATTTCCATTTACATATGTGGGATATTTTTGGCTATGTATATGTGACAGGTATTAAGGCATTTGATGATATCGTCAAAGGATATCAAAGTGATGCAAGCAAAGCAAGTCAAATTGGCATCACTTAGAGTTTGTAATTGAATCTTACTATTCATATGTGCAAATTTGATTCCCTTCACAAGTATGTGGTTTTAGTATGAATGAGGTGGTTCCTTTGTCATCTCAAACATATGGCATATTGTTAAAAATTAATTGCTTATGAAGTTTTGGGTATGCAAAATTTTGCGATAGCAGGTTCACATGAATTGAGTCTGGAGATGATACAAGCTTGTTTTGAGGCTATACATATTCTCAAATGTGGTTAAGTTTTTTCATATTCTTGAGTACACTAGAGTGGAATATGGTGCTGCTAGATTTCACCACTAGTACACATGGTTATCTATATCAGTCCTTTCAAAGAGTGCTAAACTTGCCAAAGTCCTACAGGCGCTTTCATTCCATCATTACTTAAAATTGTTTATTCCTTTTCAAAATGATTAGCATCTTATTGATAAATTTATCATATACACTGAAGGTGTGTGAAAAATAGAACGCATGTGTTGAATATCTTCATTCTTCTCGAAAAGTTTAGTTTTGTACTCTCTAAGATTAGAGTTATCATGATAGTTTTGTACTCATTAAAATTATGTCTATTTATTTGGCCAAGTAAGTTTTCTATCAGAAAATAGTAGCAAAACTATCGCTTGAAAGGTTTATTTGTAAAAAACTATAAGTTTGATACTAATGGATTATCGATCGAAGAATTATCGTCTGTGGTTTCCAGTACAAAGATGGGAGAGGCCATTTTTTAGAAGAATGGAAGAGCTTCAGCTGCAAACTATTTTTAAGCTTAGCTACTCTTCTGATTATAGGTGTCTCAAATGTGTAATTGGGAAAGAAGTTCTTCATCCAAAATCAAGGAGGTTAATTTATCCATCCAATATTCTATCTATTTTTATAGATCTAACCAGTTGGATATGTTGCAATGTTTGGATTTTGTGAACGTAATTGCAGAAAGAATGGTTAATGAGTTATTTCTACAGAATGAACCTCTTGAAGAATGTGCTCAAAAGTATGTCTTTGGTATGGGGGATGGTTATGTGGGTGGAATTTTTTTGCCACATTTATTACCCCATAATAAGGAGTTTGTTAATGTCTATTATGCATTCAAGAAATCTTTGGAACTTTATGATCCAATTCACCTTAACAGGGCTTTGGCAAGATGTAATATTCATGTGGGAACAAAAATGTTTGAGTGTTTTAGAGAAAAATATCATTATGTCTCTTTTTTGCTTTACCATAACTATCTTCATGCAACTTCTCCAAATTTACAACTTCAACCAATGCAGAGGAGTTCTCAAAATGTGTATCAGAATCTGGTTATAGTTGAAGTTCCAGACATGAATATTGATTTAAATTCTAAGGAAGAACAAGGTGAGCAAGGGGAAAATTTAGTAGAGCATATGTAGATTGAGGAATAAGCAATTGCTTGGTGCCTGGTAAAATTTTGTTTCAATTTTGGACAAATAATATGGCTAAGATGCAGTTGATGGTTATAAAAGATGGTTTTTTGACTCTTATATGAATATGGCAGCCTATGAAGGATCTAGGTTATTTTGTAAACATGGTGGCTAGAATTGTGATGTAATAGCAGGATGTTAGTTTTGAAAATATACAATGTCTCAAAACGTCAATGTAAATATGTGGCGTATATGTATAAAGCTTAGAATGTGATATGCAAGAACAAATGTTAACTAGAGGTTTTCTTCTAGATTATTTCCAACCAGTATGCCCTTTCAATCCAGGATATGTAAATTATAAATATAAATAATATATTATAGTGGTTCATCTGCTTTTGTTTAAAAATAAAAATTATTTAGTCACAAAAATAAAAATGACTAAATAGTTAGTCATCAAATTCAAATTAGATAATTTTAAAAAAAAAAAGTCAAAAAATTATTAGCATGATGTATTGGTGTGATTATTCACATTCATTGCAGATTCATTCATTGTAGACCTCACTTCATTCATTAGCCTGGCATGAGTTGTTTTGATTAGTTATAGCAGCTACTTGCATGGGAAATAAGGATTTAGAGAGGACCTAGAACTTCTAAAAAGGTGGGAAAGGGAAAGGAATTTGGAGTTTGCTGCAATGAATTCAAATTCATCGAGGCCCTCTATAGAAAAATCATATTTAGAGATGCCCTTTGTAGTGAATTTAGAGGTAATTCGAAACTCTCATTCCATTAAACATAGATTTGAAACATTCATTACAATCTACTACTCTTAATAATGTTCTTTTACAATCTTTCCAATGTTCTGCTTCATAATGTGTTCAAGCTAAATATAATAAAATCTGGGTGTTAGTGCCAAGATAGAATTTCCTCATAATTTTGATACATTTTCACTACAAGTGAAAACTGTCCTTTTGCAAAGTAAACATGTGCTAGATTTACCCACACATCAAGCACCTGAACAAACATGTTTCTTATAGCAGCTTCTTGTACTTGTGTAAATATTTCCTTTACAATATCAAATTTACCCCTTTCAGCTAGCACAATGGTTGCCCCATTTGCAACATAAACATTTTCACTGCAAGCACAAATTGTCCTTGTGCAAAGTAAACACGTGCTAGATTTACCCACACATTAGGCATTTGAACAAAGATGTTTCCTATAGCAACTTCTTTTACCTGTGTAAAAATTCCCTTTACAATATCAAATCGACCCCTTTCAGCTAGCACAATGGCTTCCCCATTTGCAACATAAACATTTCATGATCTTTGTGCCAACACTTAAGTGGCCCCTTTTATGACATTAAGATCCTCTTGAGTTATTATTATACTCCTATTTTCCAAGAAAAAAATCCCCAAGGCCCATGGGAAATGAATGATGAGCATTTTAGTTTCAACTTGGTTTCATTTTGAAAAGGGGACATTACATTATGCAAGATTTGATTAATAATTTAATCCACCTATTTGGGACAATAAAATAAAAATAGATGAATTAATCTATTTTCAATTATAGGTTCTTTTAATCTAGAATCTGATAGAAAGATAAAGCATAATACATTGAAGGACACAAAAAATATTTTTAAATAAAGACTAAAAAAGGTTTCCCAGGAAAAACACGAAAGAGGAAAAATGAAAAGATAACAAATAGATTCCTTTGATGTTTTTGATAAGATCTCATTTAACTATGTCAAATGGATTTGGAAGGGACAAAGCATATTTGATTGAATAAAATTTTGAGGTAGCTTATCCATTGTCATTGTATGCATCATCTTCTCTTGGAATCTGTTTCTACAATGCACCAAGCCAAGAATTGATTGGGGATGCACTTAAGGTGGATAAAAACTCATCAAATTCTTTATGTATGCGTGGCAACATGGAACTAAAAACAGATGGCTAGCTTAAAGCAAAAGAAACAATTAAAGTAGCATGCCAACTTGTCTTGGTTGATGAACCAAAATGAAAAGTTGATGAAGAAAAAAGGATTTATATGGAAAGGGGAAAGGAAGAGGAAGAAATTTGGTGGGTGATGCAAAAAAAGGAGAAATTTGAACGTGTGAAGGAATTATGGAAGATTAATCATAAGGATAGGGATGATGACAATGATGAGGCTGGTCAGTCTGAGAAGAAACAAAAGAAGGAAAAGAAAAAGAAGGATAAGGACCACAAGGCTTATGATTCTTATATGGAGGAACCTGATGTTACCATGGAAGATGAGGAAAGTTATATGAGTGATAATGGACAAGATGATGTAGAAAATGCCAAATATTTTCTTGTAGATGTAGGTCTAGAAGAATCTAATGATGGCAAGACAAATTCTCTAGTTTCAACAAAATCATGAAGGAGACATGAATACTTTGATTCTAAAGATGATGAACCATTGTAGAAATAGAGTCTGAGAGAAGATGGTCCATATGATGATGATTTCTAGGCTTCCTGTGCTTTAACCAAACCTAGCTCCTATTTTACAAGAGAAAAATCCCCAATGCCCATGGGAAATGAATGATGAGCATTTGATTTTCAATAGATTCCAAAAGAAGATGATGCATATAATAACAATGGATAGGCTGTCTCAAAGTTTTAGTCAATAAAATATGATTTGTCCCTTCCAAATCCATTTGACATAGTTAAATGAGATCTTATCAAAAAACTCAAATGAATCATTTATATGTTATCTTTTCATTTTTCCTCTTTTTTTTTTATGGGAAACCAACTTAAGTTTGTTGAAACTCAAATGCTCATCATTCATTTCCCATGGGCCTTGGGTATTTTTGTTTTGGAAAATAGGAGCTAGGTTTGATTAAAGCTTAGGAAGCCTAGACATCATCATCATATGGATCATCTTCTCTCGGACTCTATTTCTGCAATGGTTCATCATCTTTAGAATCAAAGTATGCATGTCTCCTTCGTGATTTTGTTGTTCAAAACTAGAGAATTTGTCTCGCCATCATCAGAGTCTTCTAGACCTATAGCTGCAAAAAGATCTTGGGAATTTTCTACAACATCTTATGCCTTATCACTCATATAGTTTGCCTCATATTCCATGGAAATATTAGGTTCCTCCATATAAGAATCATAATCCTTGTGGTCCTTATCCTTTTTTTTCTTCTTTTCCTTCTTTTGTTTCTTCTCAGACTGACGAACCTCATCATCGTCATCATCCCTGTCATTATGCTTACTCATCCATAATTCCTTCACACATTCAAATTTCTCCTCTTGTTGCATCACCCACCTAATTTCTTCCTTTTTCTTTCTCCTTTCCATTTGAATCCTTCGTTCTTCACCAGCTTTTCATTTTGGTTCATCAACTAAGACAAGTTGGCATGCTACTTTAATTGTTTCTTTTGATTTAAGCCAACCATCTGTTTTTAGTTCCATGTTTCCAAGCACACATAAATAATTTGATGAGATTTTATGTATGGTTTTAGTGCATCCCCAATTAATTCTAGGCTTAGTTGGATCTCATTCTAAGCCTAAGTCATGCCTAAAAGACATAGATATGCATCTATATAATTAGGAAACTTGAACAATTTTGGCCTGTATAAAAGATTTTCTTTTCACTATCATGTAGTTTTCTAAAAAACCTAGCAAGATTAAATAGTGTTGTGGCTTTATCCCATGGTAACTCAAGTGAAACACCACCTTCTTCTAGTCAATGGAAGAATTCCATATCCTTAAAGCGCATAGAAAAAACAACATAATTTGTACTAGGGATTTTATTTATGAGTTCAACCCAAATTCCATTTCCTAATGCCTCCATAATAGTTTGTTGAGCCAACTCTAGTTCATCACGATCAAAATGAAGAACCCCAATGTTTTTTAACAATTCAATGGGAATTTCTCTACTCTTCTTTAGAAGAGATTTTGTTGTCTTAAGAGAATCTAAGGTTGGATTGGGGTCTGTCAATATTAATAAATCACCCATCTTGATAAATGCATGGGCATCACATGGATCTATGTGAGTTGTCTTTCTTAAAATTTCCAAAGCCTTCTCTTCCTACCCTTGTTGAGCATATATATGGCTTGTAGGTTTTAACCTCTCACACTTCTCAAGGTGGACCTCTAAAACCTTTTCAAAATTTGAGAGAGAAATCTTAAGATCTCCTAGCTTCAATTGAACCTATCCACAAAATGTACAAAATTGTTCACTAACTATGAGAATCCTACAATTAAAAAAGCAAAAAATTGACCACATAGATTTTTCCCCATTCCAAACAACAAAATTGCCAAAAAATATGTTTAAAACGTACAAATAAATACAAATAAAATCATGCTGATTTTCGTGCCAAAAAAAACCATGAGGCCATAACTTTTTCCTTTCTATTATGCTTTGATAGATTTTTTCCAAGCATCTGTAGCTTGTTTGAAGTCACCTATTTTATGCTTTTAGCCACACTAGCAAGGTAGTGATGTGTTTGATAAAATTCTTTGGTAGACATGTATGAAAAATGTGGTAGCATAGACAAGGAAATGAAAATTGGAAAAAATGCCTCAAAGAAATGTGGTCTCATGGTGATGGAATGCCATGATGAATTCCATGACAAGCAAATTGTTATGGATTGCCATGGAATTCCATCACCATGAGACCACATTTCTTTGAGGCATTTTTTCAACCAATTCATTGCCTTGTCTATGCTATTGCTTACTATTATGCTTTCATATATTTTTTCCAAGCATCCAAAGCTTGTTTGAAAGCATTTGTTTTATGCTTTTAGCCATAGCACCAAGGTAGTGAACTATTTGATAAAATGCTTTGGTAGACAATATGTATGAAAAATGTGGTAGCATAGACGAGAAAGTGAACTATTTGAAAAAATGCCTCAAAGAAATGTGGTCTCATGGAATGCCATGACAAGCAAATGCAATTGGCAGTTGCTCCTAGTTATTAGTTATGTGATGTGAAGTAATTGAATAACTACTTAGGTTGACTTTGTAAAAACTATATTGTAATTGAAATGTTTTCATCTATCAACATCTAGTTATTAGTTATGTAATATGAAGTAATGCTTTGAGCTTGAAATATGTGCAATGTAATGTAATTAGAAATGCAGATGATTATGAACAAATAATTGATACCAATTCATAATATACCCCTATATTCCAAACTAAAATACATAAACAATCCAATCATACACAATATTATCAACAAATAATTGAGACCATAATTCAATCACCAGATTAAATCTTCTTGTCCATTGATTGCTTCAAATAGATATTTTACTATAACATAAGTCTACTCATATATGTTTCTATAAATTCCTATGATAATGATATCAAAATTTGGTCTTGGTTTCTCTTTTATAAGAGAAGTGTCAAGCTTTAGACCATTATAAAATATGGCATCTTTTCAAAATTCATGCCTATTCATATAAACTAGACTAAACATTAGTTTTTCTTAAAACATAAAATAGAGAAAGTAAATAGCTAATGAAGTCCACATCACTCATGATACCATAGTCCATTAATCTCTGTAAGGAACCCATGATCACTGAAGATCTGTTCAAGGTCCTTTATCCATATTAGTGTATTTGAATGTGTGGTTCCTCCACTGTGATAGCCCCAAGGCCTACTCTTTGGGGGGAGAATCCATATACCCGAGCTCCCAATCGTACACTATATAATCATGTGGCCATTTTTATTCTTTAATTTTCAATATATTTGCAAGGTGAATCTTCCATCAGTTGTCTAGTAATGCTTTGCCATCCATGATAAACTTAGAAAATCCAACATCCAATGCTATTACTTTGTGCATGATTAAGTTGAATCTATCAAGAATCAACTCACCATCCTTTTCTATGTAAGTGGTTCACTATGGAACAATTTGGCAAAATTCACTCTTTCATTCATTGAGGTCCTTTAAGTGGTCATCATCTTTCAATAGGTTTGGCATAAACCACTAATTTAGAGGATGAAATGAATCTATTCTTGTTCTGATCTTTTGGTCATGTCCTTGCATATATTGGAATTCATCTATAACTATTTTGGCCATCTGCTTTGTAGGTTTTAATGTTGTAGGAGCCTCAATACTCCTCTATAAGATTATGCACAAGTTTACCAATGTGTGGTGTATGGGCTGCCAAATCTTAAAAAGGCAATCTAGTATGGATAGATGTGTTTTCATTTGATCAATTTCCTATGTTAGTGAGTTGTAGCAATCATACAGACTTTCAAACTTATCCACAATTAGCTTTATCCTATACTCAAGGACCTTCTCTAAAACATTTCATATTTTCTTATTCACTCCTTCCTTACCCTCATTGTTGGATTTCTTTAACTCTTCAATCTCCTATCTAAGAATGATCACTTGTTTAGTAGAATCACTTTCTATATCAATCAGTGGAGCAGAAGGACACTGGCATATCATTATTTCCTTATTATGTGAAGGCCTTGCTCCTTTCAATTGTTCCTTCAACTTCACATTTTCCATGAACAATTTATTGATTTCATCATTTAAAAACTTTTGTTCATTTTCATACTCTCCCAATCTATCTTCCATCTCCTTAACTGTAGCTTGGTGAACATAGCTAAATGCATTGTCATGGTTGTAGCTTCTAGATGAGATGTATCCTTTAATGTTTTCACCATATTTCTCCCTTTCATTTCTTGCACTAAATATAGTAACCTTTGTTTTTGTGTACTCTTTTGTTTGGCCCAGAATGCCAAGGTTTCAATCTTAGGGTTATACCATATGCAACTTACCCCTTCATCTGAGTCAAACTCAGCAATTAGCATTGGGTCCTCCCGTGTTCTCCCTTGATCAAGTAAGAACATTTTCTTTAATTCCATACCAGGGACAATAAGTATATTACTTTTCAAAATCATCTCTCTAGCCTATTGTGGGCTAACATCAATATTATCAATCCTTAATTCATTAAAAGTTTGGGCTACTATCTAGTCATGTTGGGATTCCTCAGCTCCCATTTTTTTATTTCAATCCTTTCTTCAAACTCTTTCATTTTCATCTTAATAAAAAAGTCTTTAAATTTAGGGGTTTTGATAAATTCATCATCTTACATGAACTTGCGAGCTGCAACTACCCTGTCATCCTCATGCATTTCTCTTTCTCCATGTATCTCAATATTGGCTCTAGCTTCAAGCCTATGGGATTTAGTTTCAAGCATAGGTTGGTTCACTTCAACATCATCCTTGAAATTTCTTAACACATTAACTTATTCTTTTGTATCTCCAACCTCCTAACTTATTTCATAGGAAACAAGGGGCTCTATCTCTTGTTTCTTTTGTTTTTTATAAGGTGGTTGTTTAGGAGGTGATCCTAGAGAAGCATGACATATAGAAATAGTATCCAAATTTGGTTCTATAATTAGAATACTACTAAGCCTTTTGGGACACAATTTGGAAAGTCTCCCTGTGTCAGCTGTAGTCTTAAATAATTCATGAAACTTATTAATTTTCATATCAATCCTCTTGATAGGATCTTCGCCCTCTATGAAATAACCCAAGAAATCACTGTGCTTCATCTTTATTTCTTCCTCAAACCTTTTCATAAGTTCCCATTTTATCCTCCTATGAAATACCTATTGAGGAGTGAAACAATTTTTGATTACATCTTCTTCATAGTCAATTTGGTGAGTAACCATAGCCTTGGTAAAGATGGCGTGTCTTACAAAATTCATGTGACCCTCAAGGTGAAAATCTCTTTCCTTTCCATACTGTAAAGAGTACCTTGATTTTAGATAATTCTGCAACTCTTCAAGTGTATCAAATCCCACTAATAGTTCCCAACATGTTGTCAAATTGGGTAGAAATGTACCCTTCCTTTGTTTACTCATGACATCTTTTTCCATCCATAGAATCTGCCACATGAACACTATTGTTCACATTTTACACGCATGCCCCACTGAAGGTAGGGACCCCCATTTTTTTTTTTTTTTCCTTTCTCCTGTTGACTTGATCCCTACATGCTTGCTTCACTTTTGCCTTCATTTTTTGCCTTTGGGGACAAGTTTACTATGGATTTAGGATGTTTGTGTGTTGCCTAAGAAAATTGCCAAGGTTTTGTTGAGTTTTGTGAAGTTGCAAGAATTTTATTATTGGTCGTCGTCCCTCCATTGTTGTCCACATGAATTTCTTTGTGGGTTGTTGTCCCTCCATCATTGTCCACATGAATTTCTTTGTTGGTTGTCCCTCCGTTGTCATCCATGCGAATTTATTTGTGGGTCATCGTTCCTCCATCACCATTCATGGGAATATCTTTACGGGTTACCGTCTGTAGGTTTTCGTGTGTGGATTGTCATTTTTAGGGTAGCAGACCCTCTGGCTTCCCTATTCCAAATCTCTGCATTTCCAAAAAAGGGTGCAAAATTCAAGTTTTCATCATCTAGGGCCCATAAAATGAGTGTCTTCAAATTCTTAAAGGGGTTTGCATCAAATTTAACATGTGTTTAGACATTGCAAAAATTTCACTACAAAAGTCCGCTTGCAAAAGTCCACCCGTGGAAGTCCATTTGACCAATGCCATTGGAAAGAGTGGAAAATCCTTTGGCTTCACATTCCAAATTTTTTCATTTTTAAAAATGAGTTGAATCTTAAGGAAATATGTCTTGGAACTCTTTCTACCCCATTTCCCACATGCTAAAATTGAAAAATCTCAAATTTACTAAATTTTGTGAAGTTGTGGGAATTTCCTTCTGGGTCGCCATCCATGGAAATTTATTTGTGGGTCATAATCCCTCCACTGTCGTCTATGGGAATTTCCTTGCATATTTTCATCCCTCCATCGCCATCCATGATATTCCTTATGCAGGTCACCACCACTCCATTTTCATCTGTGGGTTTTTTGTGTGCTCAATGTTGTTTTTAAGGCAACGAAACCTCCGGCTTCCATATTCTAGAATTTTTTATTTTTTGAAAAGGGCCATATCATTGAGGCATAGGTCTGGGAACCATTCTAATGCATCTTCCATGTGCTTAATATGGAAAAACACAAAATTTCTAAGAGTTGTGGCTTTGTAGAACTATTCATGTGGGTCGTCGTCTCTTGAATGTCATCACTTAACGATCGAGTTTTAACGCATTTTCACCTCATGAAACCTACATCCTTCAAAGCCACAAGAGCATCAAAGCTTCATCTAACAACTTAAAGTGTCTCACAATCCATTTTTTCCCTTGCTTAATCATTCCTTAGGATATTTTCCCTTTCATCACCATCCCCAATTTTCCTAAAGAGACTAAGTCAAAACATTATGTGGACCTATTCATGTGGGTGGCCACATGAATAGGCGGTTGTTTCACCATTGTCGTTTCCTAATGTCCTTACACCCTCATCCTTCCACATGGAAGGTTCCACAAGCAGCTTTTCCCTTGCCCAAATTTCAAAGTTGTTGGCACACACACCAGGTCCTCGAGCTTGTCGTGGGTCTGCCTAAGTGGACCGCCACCTATGGGTCATCATCCTCCAACATCGTTCCTAATGAACAACATACGATGGTGACCTAGTAGTCCCCTCCCACATCTCCTAAATTGGTCAAAAAATCACACGTAGCCTTTAACATTTGGGGCATCCACAGGTCTTGCAGTGTGGACTTCTGTCTGTAGGTCGTCGTACTCTAAATTTTGTTGCTTAAATGATGGAGACTCCAAACATCCTTCGACCTTCCTACACCCACATTCCTCGAACCCGCAAATGCATCAAACTTAACCTGGTAACTTCAAGTGCCTCACAATTGATTTCTACACATGCCAAAGTGCCTCTCATGGAATTTGATCACAAAGTTCACCATGCAGAACTTTTTGTTGCAGGCGGTTGTGGGTGAGTCTCTATGGCCTTGGCGTTGTCTTGCTCCTAGCTACTCTAAATGACCTTTCGGCCTAGGGGAAAGCCTCACCCTTGAAACCGCATTTATGTTTATGGTCCAAATGAGCTCCAAATGTGGAACAATGATAAATATTATGATATTTTAATGATGCATGGATGGATCTAAGAATGATTTTGCAGGATTTGACTAACATTTGTCTTGATTTATGTATGAAAGCACTTACTGCACCTCTTGTGTGCAAGATTCATGGAACCATGCTAAAGGTGTAGATTTTGTTGTGCTTGAAGGGTGATTGTGACCACTAAAGGAGCTACTTATCTAAATATTGACATCAAGGGGATTTTTACCTAATTGAATAATCCCGCTTAAGAATCTATGTCAAGGAATATCAAGTTGAGAAATTATTTCAAACAAGGAGTGGGGGGGAGCTATTTTATTTTCCAAAAAATGATGATGGTTATTGTCAGGAGCTACCAACCTAGATCAAGAGTAGCATAACTACTTTCCTGTGACACAAATTTGCAAGAAGAACCATTTAATTGGCTACAAGAATGTTGTGAACGCATCAGACAAAGGGCATCCTTCAGCAGTTTTAGCTACACTAGGGAAGATAGTCACTAAAGGAAAAACCTGCTATAGTGCCAAGGTCACTAAAAGACAAAATAGGCTATAAGACAAAATAGAGAAGAGGACAAAATAGCCTCTTTTAAATTCTAAAATATTGGGGGTAGGTGAAACCCTAACTTGTATTGAATCTAAGCCACAAATTGTGATTAAATCCTATCCATTCATTTGGTCTTTGGAAAATTATAAATAGGGGCTTTCTCCTCATTTGTAAGTGGTGGTGAATTGTTGTAAGAGGCATATTATAGCAATAGAAGGAAGCATTACATTTTTTCATGGATGTTTTCTTTAAACTTGCTCATTGTGCATGCATGATTCAACCTCCATGTTAGTTTTAGCTTGTAGTTTCTTGAATGGACTTGATAATGGTTGTTATTATAGTATTTGATGGAATTATTGCCCATAATTTTGGCACATGTTGATGACAAACTTCTATGTAAAATTAGCCTGGGCTTATTTATTTCATTGTTGCAACTTGGTTCTATTGTGTGTTCATGAAATGAATGCACAATTTGAAAAACTGCAGACCTTAGGAGATTGCATTGGTTTTGTGTAGTTGTAGGTGTCTCTTGTTTAAGCAAAAAATAGTTTATGGGAGTCTATCTATTATAGCATCCTCCATTGTTACTGTTCATTCATAGCTTAGATTTAGAACAAATCTCTCAACCCTTTCTTATTTTTCTATTTCTTTTAGTCCTTTGTTAGAGTAGGATTTAAAGAATCACAACAAAGCTAAATCTGATGAACATGGTGAGTTTCAACTTGTTCTTTTGAGTGAGTTGCCACTATTCATTCATTTCTAGCACTTTGAAACTCCATTTGCAGACCCAACTTCCCTTACTTTGTAAACCATAAAGATTTCCCTATGATTACCAACAAATAACATCAACCAATTGAACTATTCCAAGCATTGTCATGACTTAACATTTGAGAGACCTTTGGGTAGTAATCTGGAACTTGTTTGCAGATTTCTACCTTTCAAGAAAGGTAGCATACCTGTGTGTTTCCTATGTTGAGAAGGTGCAAAAACATCCATTAATAGAATTGGAACTAGAAGGAGGGTATGGCTGATCACAAGGCTGCAAAGCTGGAAGTTGAAAAGCACTTTCAAGTAAAATCTAAGATAGGAAGATCTCATCATATGCTAGAAATTTAAAATCATAAAATTGGAAGGAAAGGCAACATCTGAGATGAGATGGAGTAGCAACTTCAAATCAACATCACTTAGCTACATGAAGATCTAAATAGGATATTGAGGAACCCATTGTAGCACTTTGCATTGGAAAAAAAATGAAAAATCCACGGCACTCGTAGACACAATGAATTAGAATGCCTAACATTCTTGGGCTGAATTGAGCTAGTTTTGGAAGGAGAGATCCCCTTTTGGGAAATAAACCAACCCTTAGCTCTACTAGACCTAGAAGAAGAATTGATTAACATGGCAGCCAATCCTTTCAAGGAGTTGATTCCAAAACACTTGAGCAACATGGATGGGATAAGACTAGGCTTGGTACTGATGACTGGGTGGTGTAGGGTACATAATGCACCACATTCTGAATTTACTTCCCCATCATGTGCACACATCATTGCCCAAGTTGGGAGCTATTTAGACAAGTTAGAGCAGCCAAATCTTAATTAAGAGAAGTTGTCTATTGAGGTAGGAGAGCAGTCAACATTTGGAGGACAACACAGTGAAGCTAAAACAAGAAAATCTATAGAATTAAGTGTTGGGACAACACACATTGACGATGAGAATTGAAAGGAAGGAGGTGACTTCCTTAGGACAACAAGGAGCCTTGATGAAGGTTTGGTTGGAAATGAATTCGGACTTTTATCTATTGGTGAAGAGAAATCCTCCATTGAGGAAGAAGAACAACTAACATTTGAAAGACCATACATAGAACATGAATCAACAGAATTCACAATAGTATATGTTGGGACAACCAATGTAGATGTTGAAAATTAGAAAGAAGAGGTTAAAAGCCTTGGGGCAGCAGAAAATGATGATGAAAGCATAAATGAAATAAGACTAGATGACCTTTCCTTCATAAATGAAAGTGATCAGGCATCTGAAAAAGAAGATTTAGAGGAGTGGGAACATTTATGAGTCGCGACTATCTATCATTAAACTTCCTTCCTAAGTGCTAATGAAGATCCAATAATGGAAAGATATAACAAACTTGTCTCAAGATTCACAAGGGATTGGTCAGAGCTGAGACACCAAGTAGATTTGGAGATGTTGCTACTACTGAATTGGTGTAGGCTCCATGATTTGGCACATTCAGCGTTCATGTGTGAGCTATGTCTAGAGGCCATCAAGCAAGTTAAAGAGCAAGTAGAGCAACCAATTGCACCACCTCCTATAGTTGTTTCCAGGATCAAAGCAGAGGTCCATGAACCTAAACCAAGTGATAACTTAGCTGAAGACAACCCTCAAGATGGTGTTGTGATAGTGACAAAAGAAGAACAATAGAGTCCTAGACATTTGGACGATGAAGTGGATCAAATGGGGAGGCTATCCATACAACATCAAGAGTCTTTCCCTCTTGTAGAGGATTTGTGCATGATGGATGATATGCTTTATGGAGGAATTTCAGAGGTAAACTACTCGTCATACATCAATCCCATCAATGGGCCTATTTCACTTGCTGATTTCTTCCCACTTGGAATTGTGCCACAAAGGTATAGCATCACTGAAGAAGAATACATCTCAGAGGTTGGCAGAAATGAAGACATACTGCTTGAACCTCTAGATCATGAAACATTAGAGCTTCTAGATTGGGAAATGAACTCATTTTCCATCTATAGTGATGATTAACAAGAGGAAATGAGTTAACATCATGGTGAGCCACACAAACTACAAAGAGAAGAAGACCAAGGAAATGGTGTTTTGACAACTGACCACAAAGATGATGTACCTTGCCAGCTATGAGCATCGACTGAGAGTCTTTCATCCTTGTCTATTTTGATCCTCCTACACACTCCAAGAGTCACAGTAGGATAGATTCATCCAAGTCATGTTTTTATGACATGAAATATAAAAAAATTGAGATCAACACTAGGTAAGTGAGATGGAACAACATGCTACCTTTAGAAGACAATAATCAAGTAGACATAGGGAATGCAATTGATCAACATGATAGTGTATATCTCCTTAAAGAATAGTTGATAGAGGTTGTGGGTCCCACTAGTAACTTGGAAGAGGCATTTTTTGTCCCGTTCTCCTAACCTTATGCAAGCCCGAGATTAGGTACAAGGTTCCTTGCATTTGAAATTTTTTCTTCACAATGTGTATTTCCTGATCAAATTGATTGTGATCTATAGATTTGTAATGTAAGAGGGATGTTGCACCATCCTTTGTGTCCACCCAAGGCTTCCAATGCAACAATTGATGATGCAGTGCTCACTCTCGATTGTCAAATGTTTCCATCTCTACATGGTGACATCTAGGTTCTAGCTTTCCTTTCTCCTATGAATACTCATAACTGCATTTTTCATTTTGATTATGGGAATGAGGGGAGAAAGACTTGTTTATGGATCAACCATGGGTTTAACGAGCCACCTCAACTATTGATCCTTCCTGAAAATGTTATTGGATTCGAATGTGGCAACATTGAACTTCATTTTTTTGAATATAAGGATGAGTTTGCATGGTTTAGAATTGTAACAATTTCCCTTCTATTTGTGCATGCATTGCAAAATCCTCTAGGCATAAATGT
Source organism: Sequoia sempervirens (assembly GCA_007258455.2). NCBI lineage: Eukaryota > Viridiplantae > Streptophyta > Pinopsida > Cupressales > Cupressaceae > Sequoia > Sequoia sempervirens. The sequence goes on along the minus strand of VDFB02193867.1, from coordinate 17,249,556 downwards.
CAGTTTTCCTTTCCTAAAGGTGGTTTTTTCTTAATATTTTTGCACATAGTTTATTTTGAGTAGTGTAGGTTTCATGTACATATCTTACTTCTATGTATATATTCTCACTTTCTTGCTTTCGTTAGGTTAGTTGGTCTATTGTAGCTTAGTTTTCTTTCATTTTTTTTGCTTTTTGTTTGCTTCCTCTTTGCTACTACTTTTCTAAGAGTCTCCTTGTCCTCTATTGTGTATGTTTTCTATGCAACAAACATTTATTTCCTAGGGTTGTTTTATGTTTTTTCTTGTGAAACATTATTCAATTTTTTAGAGTAAATGGTGAGGGTCTTCTGTTAGTGTCAAGTGATCTAGATGTTTGATTCAAAGTGGATAAGTTGTTGGTCTCATCTTTTCCTAATGTATTCTAAAATCTTATATCTTTCACACACTTTAAGAATCCAAAAGTCATTGTAGGTCTTTGGTGAAGTCAAGTTAAGTAAAAAATCTAAACTTCTCCTTTAGTGCCACTATGACTCTCAACCTTGAGTACAAGCTTCACTACTTGTGGGTTGGAATGAAAAGCATTGAAAAGAGAAAAATCAAAAGAAAAGAAACAAAAGAAATAAAAAAAAGAAAGAAAAAACATTGAAAATCAAAAGAATAAAATTCAACTCTCACGAGGATCCAAACAACTCTATCGGGGCTCTAGACACCCGATTGGCAGTAGAGCAGTGTTTAGGAGAATTATAGTGACAACCTCCTTAGGGCTATAGATGCCTAACTAGTAGCGAGGAAATGTATAGGATGTTTTTGAAGTTAGAATCAATTACATAGCTTAACTTTACGGAGCTTAGGTTCTTGTAGTGACTTAAGGATGGGAATGAATACTTTTACACACACTTGGATTTTCCAAAAATTGAAGGTTGGGTTGACTAGTGGTTTTGATCCTTTGGTTGAGCGTATGGTTTGTTTTCCCTAGCATGAAGGTCAAAATGAGAGATTTTGGGTTCGTGATTCCAGTTAGTCATTGAAATGCTTTGAAGCATTTCCCTAGCCGAGTTGCCATTTGTTGTGTATATTTTGCACACATGCCCTACTAAAGGCAGGGACTCCCTTTTTTAAGCTTTTTCCTTGCTCTTGCTAACTTGGTCCCTACTCGCTTGCTTCACTTTTCCTTCATTTTTTGACTTTTGGGACAAGTTTCCTATGAATTTGGGATATTTTTGTGATGCATAAGTGAACTACCAAGGTTTCATTGATTTTTGTGAAGTTGTATAAATTTCATTGCAGGTTGTCATCCCTCTATCATAATCTACAAGAATTTCTTTGTGGGTCTTCATCCCTCCATTGTCATCTGGAAGAATTTATTTTTGGTTTGTCATCCCTCCATCGTCATCCATAGGAATTTTTTTGTGGGTCACCATCCCTCCATTATCATCCATGGTAATTTATTTACAATTCGTTGTGTGTAGGTCACCATGTGTGGGTTTCTGTTTGTGGATTATCATTTTTAGGGCAGTGGACCCCCTAGCTTCCACCTTCCAAATCTTCGCATTTGCAAAAAAGGGTGAAAACTTCAAGTTTTCATCATCTAGGACCCATAAAATGAGTATCTTCACACACCTAAAGGGGTTTGTATCAAATTTAACATGTGTTTAGACATTGTATAAATTTCACTACGAAAGTCCGCTCATGGAAGTCCATCCGTAGAAGTCTTTTTGAGCAATGCCTTTGTAAAGGATGGCAGACCCTCCAGCTTTCGCATTCCAAATTTTTGTGTTTTTTAAAATGAGTCAAATCTTTAGGAAATATGTCTTGGCACTCTTTCTACCCCTCTTCCCACATGCTAAAATTTTAAAATCTCAAATTTACTAAGTTTTTTCAAGTTGCAGGAATTTCCTTGTGGGTCGTCGTCCCTCCATCGCCATCAATGGGAATTTCTTTGTAGGTTGTCATCAATCTGTCACCATCTGTAAAATTTCCTTATGGGTCGTCATCCCTCTGTTGTCATCTGTGGAATTCCTTATGCATATTGTCATCCCTCTGTTGTTATCCACGAGTTTCCATGTGCTCAATGTCATTTTTAAGGTAATAGACCCTTTGACTTCTGCATTCCAGATTTTTGCATTTTTTGAAAAGGGCCAAATCATTGAGGAATAGGTCTAGGTGCCCTTCTAATGCATCTTCCATTTGCTTAATTTGGAAAAAATAAAAATTTCTAAGAGTTGTGGCTTTGCAAAACTCCACATGCAAGTCACTATCTCTCGAATGCCATCAATTAACGGCTAAGCTTTAACACATTTCCACCTCATAGCGCCCACATCCTTCAAACCCACAAGGGAATCAAAGCTTCATGTAGTGAATTCATGTGTCTCACAACCCATTTTCACCCTTGCTTAATCATTCCATAGGATATTTTCCCTTTCTTCACCATCCCTAGTTTTCTTGAAGCGACTAAGTCAAAATGTTATGCAAATTGATTAATGTGGGAAGCTACATATGGGTGGGTGTTTCCCATTACCGTTCCCTAACATCCTTACACCCACGTCCCTCTACATTTTCCCTTGCCTAAATTTGAAAATTGTTGGAACACATGCTAGGTCCTCGAGCTCGCTACTAGTATACCTAAGCAGACCTCCACCTATGGGTCATCATCCCTCCAATGTTGTTCCTAACATAAAACATACGATGGTGGCCCAGTAGTTCCCTCTCGCATCTCCTAAATCGGTCAATCTTTCACACATATCCTTTAATGTTTGAGGCATTTGTGGGTCCCGTAGTGCAGATTTCTGCCAATGGGTCATCGTGCTCTAAATTTTGTTACTTAAATAGCAAAGACTCCAAACATCCTTTGACCTTCCTACATTCGCATGCCTCGGGCCCACAAATGCATCATGCTTAACCTAGTAACTTCAAGTACCTTACAATTTATTTTTGCATGTGCCAAAGTGCCTCTCATGGAATTTGATCACCAATTTTTCTAAGCGAAAGATTTTTTTGTGGGTAGTTGTCTATAGGTCTCCATGGCCCCAGCCCCGTCCTACTCCTAGCTACTCCAAACAACTTTTAGCCTAGGGGAAACCTGCACCCCTAAACCCACATTTATGTTTATGGTCCAAATGAGCTCCAAATGTGGAACAATGATGAATATTATGATATTTCAATTATGCATGGATGGATCTAACAATGAGTTTGCAGGATTTCAAAAACATTTTCCTTGATTTATCTATGAAAGCACTTACTGTATCTCTTATGTGTAGGATTCATGGAACCATGCTAAAGGCCTAGATTTTGTTGTGCTCAAAGGGTCATTATGACCACTAAAGGAGCTTCTTATCTAAATATTGAAATCAAGGGGAGTTCTACCTAATTGAATAAGCCCGCTTAAGAATCTGTGTCAAGAAATACCAAGTGGAGAAAGGCTTTCAAACGAGGAGGGAGTTGTTTTATTTTCCACCAAATGATGATGGTGATTTTCAAGAGCTACACACCTAGAACAATCAACATAACTGCTTTCCTATGACAAAAAATTGCGAGAAGAGTCGCTCAATTAGCTACAAGAATGTTGCGAACACATCAAATAAATGGTAGCCTTTTGCAGTTTTAGCTATAGTAGGGAAGGCAGTCACTACAACACAAAAATACTATAGTGCTAGGGTCACTAAAAGACAAAATAGACTACAAGGTAAAATAGAGAATAGGACAAAATATTCTATTTCAAATTGTGAAATATTAGGGGTAGATGAAACCCTAACTTGTATTGAATCTGAGCCACACATTGTGATTAAATCCTAGCCATTCATTTGGGCTTTGGAAAACTATAAATAGGGGCTTGATCCTCATTTGTAAGTGGTGGTAAATTGTTGTAAGAGGCATATTGTACCAAAAGAAGGAAGCATTGCATTGTTTTATGGGTTTTTTCTTTAAACTTGCTCATTGTGCATGCATGATTCAACCTCCATGTTAGTTTTAGCTTGTAGTTTCTTGAATGGATTTGATAATGGTTGTTTTTATAGTATTTTATGGACTTCTTGCCCATACTTTTGGCACTTGTTGATGAAAAATTGTTGTGTAAAGTTAGCCTGGGCTTATTTATTTCATTGTTGTAACTTGGTTCAATTGTATGTTCATGAAATGAATGCATAATCTGAAAATCTGTAGACCTTAGGAGATTACACTGGTTTTGTGTAGTTGTAGGTATCTCTTGGTAAAAAAAAAACTCAATTTATGGGAGTCTTTCTACTATAGCATCATCCATTATTACTATTCATCCATAACTTAGATTTTGAACACCTCTCTCAACCCTTTCCTCTTTTGGTATTTCTTTTATTCCTTTGTTAGAGGGGTATGTGCAAGATCATGATGGGTCAAAAAGTGGTGATATGATTGGTATGTGTAGGGTATGTGCCCAATGAAATTTTTTTACCCAAAATTAATGAAACGAAAAGGGTTTTTAAAGAAAATTCTCAGCTTTCCACCAATATAAATTATTTTTTACTTTGAATTTAATAAATAATTATTATTCATTTTCTATTTGAATTGCGACTAAAGTCTTGATTGATAGGTTGATTGAAAAACATCTATAGCTTTCAAACAGTATCACATTTTTTGAATCCAAAACATGTGTCACATTCTATGCTTCACATACTATAGGATTAAAAAAAATGATTTTCATGAAGTTTTGACCAAATTAAGGTGGTCAGACATACGAGTTTTAATATTTTTTAAAAGTTGTAATAAAAAATTCATAATTAACTGTTTATTTGGAAAAAAATTATACAAAAATATGCATCACATCAAGACATGAGTCCTCTACTTATATATAAAATATTATAAAAAAAATATTATCATTTTATTGTGGCTACGGTGGTCAGACGACCACCTACTTCTTATGTTTTCCCTTAAATTTAAGTACTACTACATTGAAATTTTAAATTTTCACCAAATAGATTTTAAATAAACCTAGTAGTTTAGAAAGTACATTCAATTTTCTATAGATTCTATTCTTACATATTTTTGAAATAATATAGATAACTTATTCAAATTTTTACGTCAAGTTGCTTAACTATGATTTTTTTGAATTTTCATCGCCACTTAAGGGCCTATTTTTTTGATGATGATCCTTCACATACCCAAAGTAGGACTCAAAGCATCGTATCAAAGTTAATTATGATGAACATGGTTAGTTTTTGCTTGCTATTTTGAGTGAGCAGCCACTATTCATTCATTTCCAACACTTTGAAACTCCATATGCAAACCCAACTTCCCATGCTTTGTAAACCGTAAAGGCCACTCTGTGATTATCAACAAATCACATCAAACAATTGAACTATTCCAAGCATTGTCATGACCTGAGACCTGAGATACCTTCGGGTAGTAATCTAGAACTTGTTTGTAGATTTCTACCTTTCAAGAGAGGTAGCACACTTGTGTGCTTCCTGCGTTGAGAAGGTGCAAAAACACCCATCAACAAACTCTAAAAATGCTAATCGAAGTAGGAGAAAGTTTGGAAGTATATGTGGGGTCTATGGGCATCCATAAATCCTAATTATTGTGGTATCTAGTAGAAAAATCCAATCACTAAAGTTATGAGTATGGCCTTGCTTAGGTTTCAAAGCCAAAAGTCTTAACAATTGTGGCACAAGTGTGTGTAGTCTTGGTGGTTGATGGCCAAGAACTCCCATAATTTTGTAGAAAAACTCATCATGGAATATCACATAATTTGAATTCTCATATCTATTTTCCCATTTATAACACCATAGTTGCACTAGAAGCAAATTCCCCTACTTGTCAATCTAACCCAAACACATCCATTTGCCCCATCTATCTTTATTTTGGTATAATATTAGGTAGCACAACAAAGAATATTTTTTGAATGTTATGGGGGATCTATTTTCCCTGACTTGTAGAAATGTTTCATGCAATGCTTTCTTCTCAATATATGAGGCACAATCATATTCAATTTATGTCTCAAGGTAAAAGCACAATAGTGTGTCACACTTTTGGCCAAATAAATGATTCCAAGTGAACTATTTTTGGTTGGAAGATATTTGTTCGATTGGCTTTTGGCTGAAACCATGTGGCACCAACGTGGTAGGTACCTTTTTAGATGAAAAGGTTTCTATTGAAAGGTACTCTGTCGAATACGACTGGCCAAAAACATGGAAAAAGTGAGCATATCTAGTATTTATAGCTTGGAAATATCAAGACATTTTTGACTGAGTATGTTTCAGCTGAAATAGGCTTGACCGAAACATGCTTTGCTGAGCTTGTCTAGTTGGCCTCCTACTTGGTAGCCAATTCACCTTTTTTAAGAATTTTATGAAACATTCAACTTTGACAGAGTATTTCTCTAGTCAGAATGATGTTTCTGCAAAAAACAAAAATACCTTTTTGTAGAGCTCGGAGTGGTGAATCCAAATATATAATTTTTTAATATTTTGATTAGTTTTAATATATTTTATTTTTAAAATAAGGCAAGTAAATTTTTAAACTTAAAAAGGAGGCCGATTAAAAATTAAAAAAAAAATAGTAGAACATATTAAATTTTTTAAAAACTTATATGGGGCACATGAGCAGAGAGTCTTCTTCAAAAGGGTATATTTTTTTTTTTAATGATTAAAAAAATTGATAATAGTGGATGGCCTATGAAAACTATCAAATTCTGACATGTTTGACTTTAAAAAAATATTACAAGAAAAATATACTTCTTTTTAACATGCAAAATATATTGAAGTTACCTAGTTGGAGAAAAAAAAAAGGGAGAAATGAATTTTTTTAATTTGTTTCTTGACAGCCCATGAAGTCACTCTTTTCTGAAATTTTCAGCATTCCAAAATCTATCCTTAAATTGATAAAAACATAATGAAAATAATTTTATTTAAAAAATAAAAAATTATAGGAATAAACTTCATCAAAAGTTCTACATTTCATTAGTTTACACCATTTTGAAATTCAAAGCATAAAGACCACTTTTTTGTGGTCAAAGTTCAGAAATTCTTTTTGCTATTGGCCGATTCCTTTATAAAGTGTGACATAGGTTTGTGATTTTATGCCTTAGGGTTTTGGATCCTTATAGCCATCATCATTAAAAAAATTGGCATTTTCTCTTCTACATCTATCCCAAGTACTTGACAGAGAGAAAAGTAGGTTTTCTTGAAATAGAATTGGAAATATGAGACTTGAAATGGTTCAGTAGCAGAAGGAGATATAGGAATCACCCTATTTTTCACACCCCTTTTCATGTAAATGGGGACTTCATCACTTCTATGGGTTTTCCTCAATCTATTATAATCTTCTTTACTTCTTTTCAAATCAATTTTAGTCAAGGCTTGTTTGTTTAGGTCAAAACATTCAATGATGGTCGCTTTAGTCAACACAACTAATGGTGAACCATCTGGCAATCTCATAGACATAATAGCATGATGATAACTCTGATCCAATACTCTGATGAACTCTACATCTATAAAAACATTTGGAACAATTAACTTGGAAAAATCTAATGCCCATGGATTTGACACTGGAATCTTTCTCTCCCTTTTGACATAAAAGTACTAGAATAGTTCCCACCTAGAGATGGGGATAAGGGAAGCTCTACAACCCTGAGCCACATCATTGAAAACATTCTTAAATCCTCTCTCAATTGATTCGGGGTGTATGTCCATGATAGATTGGTGTAAGGACCTCTTTTTAAGCTTATATTCTTCATTTTTAGTTTGAGGTTCTTTCTTCTTGGGCGACATGATGTCCTTTTTAGTTTCAGGCTCTTTCTTCTTGGGTGGTATGATGTTTAACTATCTTAATTGTCCTAGTATATTTGAAATGTAGAATTCCAAACAATCTTCTAATCATAAAACTTAATTCAAAATTTAACTATCTTATATCTCATATACTTTTGAAATGAAAAATTCCAAACAATCTTGTACTCGTAAAACTTAATTCACAAGAGTTTTGTGCACTTACCTAGGTTATGATGGTTGCAAAGCTTAACCTCCTTGAACTCCTAGCTCCCCACATGATATTTTTGAAAATGAGTGCAAAGAAAATGTTGAATTCTTGGTTTAATGGCTTTTGATCTTAGTCATGTCAACATTATTCTCAACCTTATGCCAAATATTTTTCTCATAGTTTGAGTTTGAAGTTGCACCATTGATTTTACAAGATCGGATGGTTGATGTGATTCGTGCATTTAATACCACTTTATCAGCACCACATTCTATAAATTCCATAGGATAGAGGGTTATAAACCACTATACTGCATGCTTCTTTGTATTTCACCATGGGGTAGAGGGATCCTTACCTCTATACCACAAGCTTGACTTGTTTAACTTGCAGTACTATGGTTTACATTAACGGTTCCTTACCTCTATTCCACAAACTTCACTTGTTTAACTTGTGGTACTGTGGTTGACATTAATGGTTATTGCCATACCACATGCTTCATCACATCCTTCCACGTTATAATGGTTTATACCACCCTACCACATGCCTTTATGATCTTCCTTGTGAGATGGTGGGTTATTTCCTTGCTATACCACACCCTTCATTTTTCCTTCTTACGATATGGTAGTTTATGATGTATTTAAATTATCTCATACCACCCAACTGCATCCTCATCATAATACTTTTGAGATATGGTGATAAACATCTCCATGTTGTCTGTTACACACTACCGACCTGCCAAGGGTTCATATTACTATTACAGGATCGTTGTAAGTGACTGTTAAGGGATTTGGAATGTTTTTAGCTGGGCATGCTTTTGCTTAAGTATATATATGATGAATTTTTGGTATGTTTAGTAAAAAATAAAAAGGAATATAAGGTTCAAGGCTCAGGTCATGGAGCTCCAGTTTAATTGTGATGATAGAACTAGGAAATTTTTTAAGGTTCTAATACACCTCATGATGCACTAGATTATGTTTTTCCTTCATCATGCTTGTGTTATGTTTTTATTCAGGGTATGTGCAGGATCATCATGGAAAAAATAGGCCCTTAAGTGGCAAAAAATTTAGAAAAATCAGAGTTAGGCAACTTGACATAAAAATTTGAATTAGTTATCTATATTATTTCAAAAATATGTAAGAATAGAATTTGTAGGAAATTTAATTTAGTTTCTAAATGACTAGGTTTATTTAAAAAATAAAAAAATCTATTTGGTGAAAATTTAAAATTCAATGCAGTAGTACTTAAATTTCGGGAAAAAATAAGAAGTAGGTGTCTGTCTAACCACCCTAACCACAATAAAATGATAATATTTTATTATAATATTTCAGAAATAAGTAGAGGACTCATGTCCGGTTGTGATGCATATTTTTGTAATTTTTTCCAAGTAAATAATTAATTATGAATTTTTATTACAACTTTTAAAAAATATGAAAACTCGTATGTTTGACCACCTTATCTTGGTCAAAACTTCATGAAATTAAATTTTTCATTTTTTAATCCTATAGTATGCAAAGCATAGAATGTGATGCATGTTTTGGATTCAAAAAATTTAATATTGTTTGAAAGCTATAGATGTTTTTCAATCAACCTATCAATCAACACTTTAGTCATAATTCAAATAGAATAAATATTTATTTAATTCAAAGTAAAGCATAATTTATATTGGTGGAAAGCTAAGAATCTCCTTTAAAAACCCTTTCCATTTCATCAATTTTGGGTAAGAAAAAATTCATCAGCCACATACCCTACAAATACCCATCATATTGCCACTTTTTGGCCCATCATGATCCTGCACATACCCATGAGTTCTTCTATTTTGAATATATTCCTAAGGAAATTTTTTCTAATACCTATAATTGTAAAGATATTCCTCATTTTTTACTGCAAATTCTTTTTAATTTGTAAACTAAATTCTATTTTAAGTTTCTATTTGTAGTTATTAGCTAGTTCAAGAGCACCCTCAAGACTTGATGCCTACGAGATGAAACGTTTAAGTTTTTTTCTTTTTTCTTTTTTTATGTTGTTTCATGTTAATAAGGTTATTTATGACCATTTTGGATCATTTTTATCCATTTTGGAATGTTATAGGTCCATTGGTCAAGCGTTGCAAACATTTACAAAATAGATGTAAAAGTTGTCATTGTGAATGTTGTTAAAAGTGCATTAAAGTTACAAATTTGTGTGGGAAGTTAGTTGTGGGTGGTTTATAGTTTGAAAATTATTTGGAAAGAATAAATACATGTTTTAAACAAAAATCCCAAGGTTGTTAAGGTTGGGAGGAGATTGGAATGAAGAAATTTTAATTTTATGCTCTAAAAACTATATTTTTCTTACAAATATGACTCTTCTTTTCATTTGTGTGGACTATACTTTGCATTTAATGACCTAAACTTGATCAGAGATGATATATGATTGAATCAAATTTCAAATGAATTTTTTTTGGTATATTTTCATCCACGTTTGAATAAGTTACAAGAATTTTTGTAAAAACTATCTGAAACCTTGCCTAGGGTTTGCAGTCACATATAAAACATCATAACTTTTTTTTAATCCATTGGAAAATGCTAAAAATTGGTAGGAATTTTTGTCTTTGTGCCTTCTACCAACCTAAAATATTTGGGATCATTATTTTCATATGAGAAAAGGATCTCTTCACCAATCCACTTTCACAATCCCAAAGACAATCGAAAAAAACCCTCGTAGAAGTGACTGTTTGACAAAGTTTTTATTGTAACTCATACAAAATTATTTGGATTTGAAATTTTACAAGTCTTCAGGGTTTTTTTTATGTAGGTTCATATTGGGGTTCCAATTTCATTCATTGTTTGTTATTTTCATTGTAGGGGCATGTCATATTGCTATGCATGTTTAAGTAAGGGTTCAACCACAGTTGCATTTATTCATGGAAAAGTGGGCCTAGGTTGTGATATGTGTTGAGAAAAAGTTGTTTGATACCATATGAGATGTGTTTGAAGTATTGGAACAAGAGTAGAGACCCCTTGAGGCCAAGAACTTAGTTGTGTCATGCCTAATTTCCTAAGTAGGCCCAGTAAGAAGGAGGAAAGTCAATTTTTGAACTCTTCTGTACAAAGAAACCTTGCCTAATTTCTAGCTATGTGTAAGAATGTCCAAAAGGGTAACCTAAATGGGTCTCCTTTTTTGTAGATCAGGTCTTTTCCAAAATATATGACCAAAAAATCCTTTTTGAAAGGCTATAAGGAAGAATGGTGGTTTGTGAAGGAAAGCCCATTGATTGATGATTAAGGATTCCTGTGGGTGGTTGTCTAAGTTTATTGGATCATTGTACACCCCTTCTTTGCATCATCAGTGGATTGGAAAGTCAACAGTAATCAACTTATGAACTCAATAAAGTTTTACTGATTCAAGTTGTTGATTTATACATTATTGTTTATCTGGACTTTAGGAAATGAAGACCAAGATTGTAAGGCACAAATTAGATGATAGTGATCATAATGTTCAAATTATAGACAAAGAATATGAATGTGTGTGTATTGAAAAAGTGGCCAATAATAATGAATATTTTTTGAGTCTTGGTTTGAAAAAGAAAGTTGTAAATCTACTAAGTAGTATATTATTTGTTTAATAGTGTTTAATCAAAATTTATAGGCAATAGTTTTATGTATATAAGACAAAATATGATATTATTTTTTGTTTTATAGGCAACAAAAAGAGTGCAAAGAAAATGTGGAGAAAAAAGAAAAGGAAAAAAGATACAATTTTGTCATCTCGTAGAAGCCAACGCTTTTGTGATTCAACAAATGCAGTTGGTGAAAATAATCATTGTGATGATGTGAAACCTGGTATAGCACATGGTGATGTGCAACCTAATATAGCACATGGTGATGTGCAACCTGATATAGCACATGGTGATTTGCAGCCTAATATAGCACATGGTGATGTGCAATGTTGTGATGATCTCGTAGGACTAAGTCTAAGAGAGATTATTGAGAAACATTAGGGGAAAGGAATAGTAGGTATGTAGATGCTTCTTTCAACATTAAAGGATGTGTTTAAAATTTTGTGGAATCCGTGGATACCGATACCGATCTACCTACTCATGCCACACTTGATGTGGCCAAGGAGCATGAAGTTCCAGTTAATGAAAGTCATGAAGAGAGACTGCTTGCATCTACTATGCCTCAAAGTTCACTTATTGCATCTAGAACTTTTGATGGAACTAGTGGATCAGATAGAAATGCTAGTAGTGGTAATTTAATAGAAGATGTGGATTCTTTTGTCAAAAAACAAAGATTGAGTCAAGATTTGTACAAATCTACTGAGAGGAATGCAAAAGAAATAAATTTAGAAGGTAAGAAGCCATACTTGCTTGAGGTATCGAGAGATGGTGAGCCCATTGGGCCAAATACTACAAATTGGGTCATTGAGTTGGGTGTAAGATGTAGGGCCCATTTGGATATTTGCAAATCAAATTTTGTAGAGCAAGATCCACAAGTTGCGGAAGATTTTATACAAAAATGGAAAATGCTTTTGAGACTATTGGTGGAAAAATCTCCAAAAAATATTACAAGCGAAGGATGAGAGTTTCAATTAACAATTATAGATACATGTGAAGAAAAACAATCATGTTGGGAAAAGAAAGGTTTGACTCCAGTCTATCTCCCAAAGAGAGAGGAATTGAGAGAAATTATGCATTCCGAAGAATATTTGGTAAAGAGTATCAAAGGCAAGAGAGAAAGAGATAATCTAAGGGTTAGATATACATTTGGCTGAGGGAGGTTGCATGCCAAAATGGAAAAATTTGCAGTAAGTGTATAGATTTTCGGTTCAATTTACATTGTATTATTTATTTTGATTTTTTATTGAACTGACTATAGGTTGAAATTGACATTGTATTTTAGGTGGAAAATAGTAATAAAGAAGTAGGTGCAAAAGATATTGTCAATTATATGGCAGCACTAGATGCTAGTAAATCTAAGAGTAGGATGAAGTTGAAATCTAGTTCATCAATAGAGATTTCACATCCATTTGTTCAATTCCAAGTAGGAGCCTCTATAGATCATGTCAACTCATATGAACAAGGGTACCAAAAGGAGGTAATGAACTGCATATTAGGTACCAGTCACCAAGTTTTGCAGTTGTTTGAAAACTGTTAACCCTACAGTTTTTACATAGAATGAGCATAAATCCATGGATTCAAATGAGGTAAGAGGCTCTATTGATCTCATTTCTTCTTGTTTGACAATTCTATTCAAATTCCTCTTAATATGTAGATTATTGAAATCTAAGCATAGGAGAATCCAAACCATTTTCTTTATTGATGGAGTGATCCAGAAAATGTTCTTTTAGACAAATTTATAGCTTGCATTCTTTACTTGACTATTGAATTCTTTGTATATTTTTTTGCACAATGGTTAAACCACATGCAGAGCAATTTTTTAAAAGCAAAAGGAAAACAAAAAAACCTTCAGGGTTTCAACAAAGCTACCAATATTGATAGTGATGAAGTGGACAAGAATGTGCAACACAGTCATCTTAGTTGTCCTGAAGTTGAGGTAATTAATATAATAGTTGTTAGTTATCTGTCCCAATTTTTTATCATTCTTCATGCTTAAAATGATCTTTTGGACAAAAATTTATAGCTTTTGCATTCTTTACTTGAATTATATTAATTTCTGCATGATGATTAAACTACATGATGCAAATCAATTATATGGAAGAAGGACAAAAAGAAAAAGGCCTTGTCAATAGAACTATCTATAAAGTTGTACAAATTAATGTCTGCAATGACGTTGATAGTGGTTATGATGATGAACTCTATGAGCATGCACATGATATTCATAGTGGTAGTCGTGTTGAACTTGAGGTCAGTGTTATGAAACCACATGTAAGTAAGTACTATTTAAGCGAGTAATGGTTGTTTTATTATGTAAATAAGGGGAATCATTACCTATTTGATAGAATTTGGACGTTAGAATAGTAGTGAAGTGTAATTAGCTAGTATACATATATTATGGAATTAAGCAAGAACATATAACTTACATATGGAAGCTTAGAGCTTAGTTTTAATAGTGTTTTTATAAAAGCACATACAAAAACTTGTTTGTTCCAAGTCATAAGACATTACATATAGCTGTCAAAAAAATATAATGTGTTATTTTTTTTGCAAAAAATTATTGATAAACTATGAGAAGGGGATACAGTTGAGGTGATCAATTTGCATAATGGTGTTGTTGCAATCATTGGGAGGGTTCACTCACTATCTATTGTACATGGAGTCAAATTGAAAGAAACAAGAGATGCAAATGTATGTATTTCACATGACTCAAGTAACATACCCCTTGCTCATAGAGAAAAAAATAGATGGATCTCTCCATTTGAAAGAGAAAGTACGGACCTTCCTATGATGGCCACTAAAATATTTTAAGAAAATCATAGAGTTAGCCATAAGTGCAGAAGAGAAAGAGAAGGGTTAGCAATAGTAGAGTGTGGAGAGTGAAGTTGCAGAAAGAGAATGTACTGAGCATGAATAAGTTGAACCCAAACAAAAACTAGAAAATATGATTTAGGTGTACATTCTATGAGTAGAATAGAGAATGTTCTATCTTATTGCACTTGTAATTTAAAACCCCTTGATTATGTTTTCTCCTTTTTTTTGGGTCTCGCTCATTCAAATTGGTGCATTATAGAAGAGAAGATATGTTTCTATGTAATTAGTAGATGCAGAGAATAGGGGTGTAGAAAAAGAAGTAAATATAGAATAGATAAAGAGGTGTAGAGAAGAAGACAAGTTGCAAAGAGTGCAACATACATGTATGTGCAGTTGCAAATAAGTTGCAACATAGAATTGTCATCAAAATTGCAATGTCTTGCATAGCCAAAAAAGGAATTGTAACTCAGCTTTCTCAATCACAACACTAGGAAAGACACTTTTTAATAGTACATTTTTCAAAGAAAAGAAACATTTCTATCTCATATTTGCTATAAGAACATGTTTTTTCAATAAAATTTCAATATTTTTCCTTCTTAATAGTCATTTCATTATGCGTAAATGAATGATTCATTTTTTTTTTTGTGTTTCACCTCAATTAAAGATTTGTATTATTTCCAACACTTATAAGCAAAAATCAGTGAATAAAAACAATTAAATAAATTACCAATTGACTAAATATACTACCAGACAATAGAAATCAAAGTTAATAAATATGACTCAATATAATGATAATGCAATTTATAAACAATGTATCAATATACGTATCAGTTGACAAAAATCATTGAGCAAAAACAATTAAATAAACTACCAAATTGATCAAACTGATGATTAAAATTCATGTCTAAATACGCTACCAATGGACGAAAATCAATGAATAAAAATGACTAAATAAGTGACTAGTTAATATCAATCAATGACTAAATTAATGACAAAATATACTAGTGAATAAAAAATGACTGAATAAGTGACCAGTTTAAAACATTTAATGACCAAATTAATGACTAAATTGCATTTCCAAATCAATCAAATTAATGACTACATCAACGACCAAGTCGATCAATCAGACGACTAAATTAATGAGCACATTGATCACTTAGATGACTAAACCAACAACCAAATCAATCAATTGAGTGACTAAATTAACAACCAAAATTGATCAACCAAATGACTAAAATAAGGCTTACTCATCAATTTGGTTGTATTATAAATGTCTGGCAATAAACTACTACTAGTCACTTGACCATGTTCAGTCATTTATAAGCAGTTTTTAGTAGTTTTTTGAATAGTTTATTGTTGTTTATGTACTAGTGAATGCAATAATGAGTGCAACCTAGATCTAGGAATTTAAAGAACTCCAAATTAGAAAAATAAATGTCCAAAGTTTTAGGTTTACGAAAATGAACAATGGGATAAATGGAATGCTTTATGGCCTAGGTAATAGAACATCGATATTCTCCAATTGCCATTCAACAATGTCCAAGGATCCTAAATTGGATTGACTATCAACCCAAAGGTGAGTCAATTATCAACAAGGAATATCTAGGAGGGGTTCTTTTAGGATTTGAGGGTTGACCACCAAGAAAAAGCTTAGAAAAGAGAATTTAACATTCAACTCACAAAACCTAGTAATGAAAATCAAATAATGAGTGCAAATGATGAAATCAAGCAATAGAAAGTTAGGATATGTGTGCCTAGGAAGTCTAGAAATGTGATGAGGATTCTACAAATACAATAATGTTATAAAAATATGCTAGGGAGGACTAAGATTCCCTTACTATTGTCTTAGTCCCACAGCTATTCTTTAGGGAAAATGGGGAATCTTCGAATGTCAGAACAAAATCTAAAAGAATCTTTGCAAAATACCCTTGGGAGGACTAAGACACCCTTACTGCCAACTTAGTCCCATCTTGAATTTCTAAAATCTTTGAATGTGATCCTAAGGCTCAATGTCTATACTTCCTTCTTCTCATATCTCAGGTTATGAAATTTCCAGATCTAGCCTATAGGTGAGTTTCCGTGAAGATGACAACTTTGTAATGTGGCTCTGCAACTTTGCAACTTTTCACTTCAAATGATCTTCAAGTCTTCAACCTAAATTTGCAAACATAAACATGCAAGAGAGGAAAAACTTGTTGATGGTTAGTAAATGGGGGTTTTCCTTGGTCAATCCCCTTGTTGGTAATTAAACCTTGGAATGAAATAGAATAAGGAAGGGAAATGATGAATGAACAAAGTGCTATGTTGCAACTCACCAAACCCTTGTTATGAAATCTACAAACTTGTTTGAAGTGGCTAGCTTGAATGTAAATCTCGAATCAAATGAATTCTTGATAGATCTTGGCTTGAATTGCTTGCTTGAATCAAAACCACATATCACAAATTTTAGCTCTAAAACACACATGATGCAAGAATATCCTTGACATGATGCTTGATTCTTAATGATGGCTCCAAATGCTTGATGAATTTCTCTTGAATGCTCTTATGGACTCCAATTTGCTATCATGAATGTTCTCACAAAATTATTGGTATGAAAATGAATGAAAGAACCTTGAATTTATACTTACCTATGTTAGTATCACGAAATTACATCAAAACAAGCTAACATGTGAATTCATTAATTAAAGGAGGCTAAATCTTGCCAAGGTTTGAAATTAAATGCTAAACTAACTTAAGGACTAAGACACCCTAGGTGGTGTCTCAGTCCCAGTCTAAAAATTAGGGATACACAGCCAGAATCATTAAATTATCATTTCCCCTTTTATGTTTGTCATGATTAGCCATAAAAAGATACAATTTATTAAGCTTGTGGATGAAAAATAAGACCAATTATGACATAAATAAGGATTTAAAAAAGCAAGGTGGGCCCAAATAAGTTTTAAAATGTAAGGGTATGCATTTTCCTACACTAAGAGGAACATCTTATACTTTGGATCAAGAATGTATGTTGTCGAGACTCCTCCAAGATCGTTTGATATCCCTCCCTCCAAGAACATGAAATAAATTTTACTACAAGAGTTCATTTTGTGCATATCACAGAGCTCAAGTTCATTCTAGTAATGAATGTAAGGCTTTAAGTGATAAAATTCAACATATTAAGGAGTTTCATGCTCTTCATTGTATTGAAGCACCTAATTTCTCTAATTGATACTAACTTTTACACTAGCATGTTTCTCATTAATCATTTCAGCTCATCCTTATCCTACAATAAGTGGGGGAAAGGGGTTAAGCAACCTTATCCTTGTATGTCACTTTTTGTTGTCTCTTTTCGCTAGTTGATCACCTTTCATGTACATATAAGAGCAATCTTGGGATTTGGATGTCATGTCTTAAGTTGAATCACATGTGACATACTTATTCATGATGTAGTTCAATTTGGAAACATATGACTTGGCATAGGGTTTTACGAATAACCTCTCATGTCTTCTTCTACTTTAAATCAATTGCTCACAACAATGGTGTTAGAAACCACTTTAAAGTGGGGGCATACATCGACACTCATGTTTCATTGTGTGTGATTTTCTTTCTTCTTGTGATGTGTCCTTCTCTTGGTGGTGTCATTGGGCTTGATTTCCTTTGAAAGCATGATATTTCTTTGACTTGTACTATCTTGGAGACATTAAGCACGATGTTCCCTAAGAGAAGACCTTGCATAAACTAAGAAAAATCCTTTTGAATATACCTTACACTATTTGGCATTTACAACTATTATATGGCCACCATGCATAACACACTTTACATGCCTGTGGAGCCATCTTGTTTGTTCATGAGTTCCAAGCATATGAGCTTTGCTTGCCTCATGAAGCTCAAAGATCATTTTTTGCATGGTGCCTTGTCAAAGTTATCAGGAGGTATAACTTTGGTATGGTTTTGGACAAGAATCCAATCAAAGGGCATGACTTTCCCTTAGCCACTCACATCTGTGTGAGTGCACATCAGTCGCATTTGTCTCACCTTCTTGGATTACTCACCCAACAGACAACCTGAAGTTTCATTGCCTCAAAGTGGGCATACATTTTTGTACAAACAACTTAGATATGATCCACATCGTGTTGGACAAATGGTCAAAGCTTGGTCCACCTCTTTTTATTTTTCCTTATTTTTTGTTCTTCTTTCTTCTAGTTATTGACATTGCATGTTTTCATATCATGATGCTACATATCATACATCTTGTGCATTTCTTTTTTTGCTTATGTCAGTTTGATGTAGGATCTTGTATTTTGGGGCCTTGATCACCTCCTCAATCTTTGTTATCCTATATCATCCACATTGATACCATTGTACCCCTATTGAATGTATACTTTAGTGTGAGTTTGAAGCAAGTTCATCCTCTCACTAAAGTTTGGGCTAAATATGGCAATGGGAAAAGTATGCCTTTTCCTTGTTTAGTTTGGGAATAATTAATGATTAATTGGACTTGATATCACCATTATCTAGTGTTGTGATGAGTTTTACACATCCACATTAGGTTTTGGCCCTTTTAAAGCTAAATAAACCTATTTTTTCCTTAATTTAGTGGTTTAAAGTGTATTTATTTATACCTTTACATTAAATTTAGGAGGCTTGTAAATCAAAATTGACCTAATCTAATGTTGTAAATTGTTGTACACATTCAGATGGGATTTTGGTCCCTTATTAGATAAACAAACCCAATTTCACCTTAATTTAATGATGTAAAATTTATTTATCTACACTTTCACATTTAATTTTGGGCCCTCTTGAATTTATGACCTTTATATCATCATTAATAGGCCCCCAAGACCCTATATTATGCATCCCAAGGAATATTTCAATCAAGAACCCAAGAAGGTCAACAGATAAGTTTAATTTACACACTCCTCAACATTTTAGCAATCAAAATAGGCCTTGTGGGACCCATTTTCCACTTTGGGTGAATGAGTCCCATCCAACTAGGACCCATTTTCCTAGCTTGGTGAATGAGTCCCATTTGGCTTTTTTTTGAAGGTTTTGAGCAGGAAAAATTGGGTTTTAAGTTAAAATTTTATTTATGCCGGCCTTTGTGATCTAATACATGGGATATTAGGTGGATTTCTGATATAAATGAGATTTAAAATCATTATTTCATTAAGCCTACATGATATCAAGTCAAACAAGCAAGAGTTAAGCATTTCAATACTTTACAAGATCATCAAGATAGGATTCAAGATCATTTTTAAGGCATTCAAGGGTGGAATTCTTCATCAATTTTTGTAGCAATTCAAGATCCTTCATGATGTGAAATTTTATCAAGCATCAAACATGTTATTGAGCTAGTGTTGTGATGTAGCATTGAAGATCCACGATCAAGCATTGTTCTACTCCTAATGTGAAGATCAAGATCTACATCCTTCATGGCCATTTCATGTTGAGTTATGGATTTACAAAGCATCATTTAGAAGGCTTAATTCAAGGTATCATTTCTCATGTTTCATGCCCTATGTTTCATGTTTCATGTCCTTGTTTCATTTTTCATCATTTGGTTTAATTACTTAAAAGGGGTTTGATTCACTAATAATTGACAAGTTTTTCTCCTCTTTACATGTGTGATTGTAGATCTAGGTGTCTTGGGGCTTGAATGATTATTGAATATTAGGTTACAAGCTTGAAGGAAGTTGTTTGAGTTGTCTCCCCAATTGCAAGGTTGTCATCTTCACAAAAAAGTCCCCTACAGGTCAAAAATTGGCAATTTTAGATCCACAAATCAAGAGGAATAGAAAGAACAAACATTGAAGACCATATTCAGACCTTCAAGTTTTAAAAAACTCTAACTAGACTAATTCTCCACTTCCAATGAATAAGTCTCGATTTAATTCAATTTTGAGATTTTTGTAGATTTGGATACCCATTTGTTAGAAACCTGTTCCTATACAAAAACCCAAATTTGGGATTGATTCACCTAGATTGGAAAATGAGTCCCAGTAGGCCAAAATTTCAATATTTTTATAATTTCTAGTCTCCATTCAAGTCTCTACAAGTTTCTAGGTGAACACATTCTTTTTTTCAACTTTCTATTTTGTTTTACATACTTTTCTAGGTCATTTTGTAGGTCATTACATCAAATTAGGGTTAAGAATTTCATCTTGCATTCCATTCTTCTTTCCATGTTCTTACTTGGTGGTGAATCCCTCATTAATTTACAATCAGCCCCTAGGACAACCCTATTGCAAGATCTCTTTCTACTTTGCATTGAGATCTCTTTGGTTATCCTTGAATGGAATAGCTTGAAAGTGGGTGCTCTCTATGTCCTAAACCATGTGATAGCACCCCATCCCCATTTTTTGTAGTTCCAGTGTGATTGCATATGTGTAATTTGATTCCTCATATCATTCTATTTAACATATGGTCATTCATCTATTTGTAACTACATTCTTCTATATGTCATAAGCCTTTATTTGTTATCTTATCTTATGTTTTCCTTTTGGGGATGACACAAGCCATTGAGAAATTTAGGTTTCTTCCATGTTAACCCAAAATATTATCTTTGTATTTACTCTCTATGTTTAATTCTTCTTGTTCTATGAGTATTTTGGGAATGATGACATTTCCAAGCTCTATAATAACATTATAAAAAAGTCAATGTTGACCTCGATTCTATGGATCCCTTATGTGTTTGGGATTTTATTTGGGGCAAACCCATTTTTCATGACGTAGCCTCATTTGGAAACATATTCTTGACATAAGGCTTCCTAAGTAATCTCACATGTCTTCTTTATTGTTTGGAATTTATCATTTTCTACTTTAAAGTAATTTCTCATAGCATGGTGTTTAGAAATTTGTTTAAAGTGTAGGCATACATTCTCATTATTATTTTGACTATAACTTATGTTTCTTAGTGCACTCATCTTATTTATTTGTCTTATTCTTGATGGTGTCAATGGGTTTTATGTCCTTCAATATTGTGACCTTTCTGAGCACATGGCATTCCTCTTAGTGGTGATGCTACAAATTGCATTCCTAAAGTTGTAAATCTTTAATTCTCGACTAGTCTTCTCTTGGAGACATTAGGAACGATGTTCCCTAAGAGGAGACCTTTCATGAACTAATAAAAACCCCTTTGAATATATTATTGCATTTTTTCAAGGCCACCAAGAATAACACAACTTGATTGCCAGCGGATCCTTTATGTTTTCCATGACCACCAAGCATAAAACAACTTGCTTGCCAGTGGAGCCATGTTTATTCATAAGTTCTCATAATAATACATCTTGCTAGCCTCATGAATTTTGAAGTTAATAATGTGTGGCACCATATCAAAATTATCTTGAGATGTATAAATTTGGTATGGTTAGTTAGCCACTTCCTAGGGCTCACCTAGTGGATAGCAGATTTCACTAGACATGTGAGTGCACATGTTTGCATAGTGGACAACGGGTTTCCACTTGTATTTTTTTTCTCAAAAAATAGCTAAGGCCTGATCCACATCAAGTTGGACAAATAGTCAATGCTTGGTCCACCCCCTTTCTTTTTCTTTTTTCTTTCTTTTAGTCTTTGGCATTGTATGATTGAGTATCTTGTCATTGTTGTTACATATTTGATGAAGGTATGTGTCTCTTTGTTCCTTTGTTGGTTTTTCATGATATATTAGATATTGGGGGCTTAATAATCCTCCTTGACCTTTTCCATCTTATCTTTCCAAAAAAATTACAATTAGATCTCTCTTGATTTTCTTCTTTAGTGTGAGTTTGATGCAAGTTTTTCATCTCACTAAAGTGGATGTTAAATGTAGTGTAGAAAAATAAACTCCTTAATTTTTCACTTTGTTTGGTTCTCATTAATCAAATTGGAATTAATTGTGCCTTAATAAACCCTATTTTACATCTACAAGCCAAATAAATTACATTAAATGAAGCGAAAACCTAATAATAGTTAGTGCCAACACATAATACTCTACCTTGAGCAATGTGTGTTCTAGGAGGGACCCATTCACCCATGGGTGAATGGGTCCTCCCTAGGCCTTTAAACCTAGATTTAAAATATGTTTTTTATGGTATTTAATGTCCCTAAATTCAAATTTCAATGTTAGCTTGTAATGTTTAATTTTCAGGAAATTAAGGATACATACCTATAAATACAAGGTTATTTCATCAAATCAAGCCTACAGTTTTCAAGAAGAAATTCAAGTGAGAAAAAAGCATAGAAAATATTATGATAAAGCACATTCAAGAGAAAACTTATCAGTGATTTATTGCAGCAATCAAGATCTAAAGCATCATGTCAAAGTCTTTTGTAATCATTCTTTTTTTTTTTAGCTAATATTGTGATGTAGGTTTCAAATATTCAAGCATGCATTCAAGTCATATTTCAAGCATAAAGATCCACATCCATTGAAGTCACTTTATGCAAGATAAATATTAGGATTTGAAACTTCTAAAGGTTAATTCAAGGGTTTGGTGAGTTGCAACATAGCATTGTTCGTTCATCATTCCTTTCATGTTTGATTATTTCGATTCAAGGATTAATTATCCAAATGGGGATTGACAAAGGAAAAGCCCCATTCACCAAAAACAAGCAAATTTTCCCTCTTATTTTTTTGTTGCAGACCTTAGATTGAAGAAGGATTCAAGATCTCTTGAAGAGCAAAGTTGTCAAGGTTGTTGTCAATTCACAAAATCTCACCTATAGATCTGATTTCCAACTTTACAACACTAAAACTAGGATAAAATAGAAGTTTTAGACTAACATCAGAGGCACCTAATTTTTTTTTGAAAACTCTACACAAAGACCCATTCACCCATGGGTGAATGAGATGCAGTTTACCTCTTGAAACTGCCCTTTGGTGACTAGTACATATTATTTAACCCTTCTCAAATCTAGAAATTTTTTACTATTTCTATTTATATAGAGATTTAAATTGATGTTTCAAGTTTGAATTTTCATGATTGAGTTGATTTACTATTTTTATTTTTTCTCCCAAAAGTGTTTTTCAGTGATGTAGGAGCATCCTTAGTTGTTAACCAATCCTGTATCAACCAAAAAAAGTTATTTTCTTGCATTGCATTCTATAGAAATTTTAGTAGCTCATTTTGCATCTTGTCACATCATCGTTTCTCAACTCATGGAGTAGGATATACCATCTACACATTTACATCTATCACATATCCAAATTTCACATCATTTGAAATTTCCTATTGAAAGTTATAGAATTTCACTGTTACCAGCCAAAGCATTTGTGGCCAACCTAGTCCTATTTCTTATTACAGAGCTATTCTAGATCATGTGGAGCTTAATTGAGCATCATATAAGAATCTTGGGTTTGCTGGGACCTATCTGGGAGATTTACAAGTTAATTCATTTTCATGTGGAGCTAATTCTTCATATCTTGAGGCCGATATTCACACCTTATCATTCATTGGGATATTAATCCTTGTGGCCAACACAAACCTATTTTGGAGCTTGAGGAGAATATTTATAAGAATTTTAATTCATTTTAGATAATCAATCATAAGTTCTAGATCAATAGTTCATTGTTAGATAGATACATTTTTGCAATAACCCTCTAGGGCATTTAAATAAGGCATGTTGGCCAGTTGTATTATTGAAGCCTTTGTGGCAAGGCCTATGAGCCCTTGTAATTCGCCCTTGTGGCCAATGTTGCATGTAAGCATTGCATATTAATGAGGATTCATGTTTACATATCAATTTTCTATGTTGTGTATGCTATGTTGACTCATTGTTGCTCGACTTCAACTGTTCCTTTTGGGATCCTCCTACTGTGACTGTACCAAGTGGTATCAGAGAGAGTTTTTGATTCTTGAAGTCATTCCTTGAGGTGAAAAATTTCTGAACCAAGGAAGACTACAATTTTTTTAACTGATTGTTGATTGTGAGGCAATTGAAACCCTTGTAGCAAGATTGTCTAATTGAGGCAGTTCTACTGATTCAAGGGGGATATTGCACCAAGGAGACCACATGCTATGGAAATTTTTTCTAGAAGAATGGATGAAAAGTTGGAAATGATGCATGAGATTCAAGTTAGGTTAGATGTTGTTGAAGAATATCAAAGGCAAGGCCTAAACCCTAAAAAGAATGATGAATGTCATGATGAAGCATAACATGTGAATCAAATTACAAAAACCATAGATGATGAAGAAGAAGAATCTGAACAAGTGAAGATGTTGAAAGTGATTTCAAAGATTGGCAATTAACCTAGAGTTGAAATTCAAATTTTCACAAGAAATTTGAATCCTAAGAGTTGATTGATTTGATCAATGGAATGGAAGAATACTTTGAGTATGAAGAAATTGAAGATCTGGAAAGAGTCAAATTTATGATTTTTTTTTTAAAAGTTCATGTTGCATTATGGTGGAAAGAAGTTCAATTAGACCAAAGTATACTACAACAAAATAGGCGATTAGCACTTAAAATAGTGCTATAATTTAGTGCATTTGAGTTCATGAATTGGACACTTCTGCCAGCACAAAAGTTGGTGCCAAACTGCATGTTCTTTTTGGCACCATTTTTTTGCATCAAATTTTACACTGGATTTTGCACTAAAAAAGTAGCGCAAGCAATAGCACCTCCTTTAGCACCTATAATACCACTGAGAATAGCATCAAGAAGCGTGGCCAATTTAATGTTAGAAATAGCGCATAAATTAGCACCCAATTTGGATTCCAGTTTTTCTTCCATGTTGCTCCCATTTTTGCTTCTAGTTTTGCTCCCAATTGTGCTTCCTATTTTGCTTCTAGTATGATGTCAAAAATAGCTTCTTTTTTTGCTTCCTAATTGATGCCAAGTTTTTCTTCCATTATGACGTCCTTTGTTGCTTATAGTTTGGCTTCCAATTTTTCTTCTTATTTTGCTTCTTGTGTTGCTTCCAGGTTTTCTTCCAATTTTAATTTTGGTTTTGCTTCCGGCTTTGCTTCCAATTTATCTTCAATTTTTGCTTCAAGTTTTTCTTCCAATTTTTCTTTTGATATAACATCACTTGTTGCATCTCTCTTTGCTTCCATTTTTGTGCCTTTTGTTGCTTCTAATATGGCTTCTATTATTACATCTTTATTTTCTTCTAAAATTGCTTCCATTATGAATTCTTTGTTTGCTACCTGAATTGCTTCTATTTTTGCTTCCTATATAACACTAAGTTTTTCTTCGAAGATTGCTTATGGTTTTCTTCTAGTTTGGCTTCCATTGTTGCTTCCTTTTTTACTTCTAAAAATGCTTCTTGTTTTGCTTCCATTTATTAATTTAATATACTTTATTTTAATTTATTAAGTTAAATATATCACGCCTCTTAAATAACTCATATGATTATAGAGTAAGTCATACTAGATTTGAAATAACTCCTTAAATCTATTGGCAGATGGGAGTTCCAATTCAATTTACTCATAAAGAATTTCCAATAGAAATTTATATAGGATCAAGAAAGGAGGAGATGATTTTTTGATTCTTCATTGTCTTTACAAAGAGGGTATCTATCGAGACCTTGAACCCCTACAAATTTCAACCTATCCTCTATAAGGATCTTCCTTTGCAAATTCAACCATGTGAAAACTCCAGCCTTAGGGAGGTAGGATTTTCTCCAAAAAAGGTGAGTGACCCAATCTTTCTTTCTAACCACCCCATCTTTTAGCTTATAGCCTAACCTGATACTCCCTAGTTTTTTAGCAACTCCATCTTATTCTATCCTCTTTGTGAGACAAGTTGACAGACCTATTTGATAGAATACTATCTAACTCATTTATCTATGCTCCATCCACCTAAACACCCCTGAAGCATTTGAAATATTTTATAGGATAACATTTATAAATAATTTTTAGGGAAATGGACATCCATACAAATTAACATCATTATACTTATTAAACCTCCATCAAAATAAAGTCTACAACAATATCCAATATATATAAAATAACAAGATAATTATTATAACATGATCATCATCTATAATTAAAACAAGTGAGTCAAATATCTATAATTTAATTGAATTTCACATCCATCTTGAGTGGTAAATTAAAATCATCATACGTAATAAATATCAATCCAAAAATCATCGACCACTTTCAATATATATATATATATAAATTGATAGGTCAATATTGATAAGGTCATCATCATATATAACTAAAACAAGTGAAAGTCAAATATGACCATAGACCAATAACATGTCAAAATGATGTGTCCAACAATCAACATAATTGAAAATGATACATGTACAAATGATATAAGTAAAAATGATAAATTATGTAACTCAAAATTATAAAAAACAAGATGATACATGTCAAAATGATATAAGTCAAAATGATACATGTCAAAATGATACAACTCGATAATATGGTACTGTAGGCCATGAAAATGATACATATGATAGTAACCATGAAGAGAGGCATCATAATGATATATCGACAATGATCCACAATGTAGTCTATATGATCATGAATGCACTTGGTTACTACTAGTAAATGCCTCATCATCATCATCACCATAGTGATCATCATCATCATCATCATCATCATCGTCGTCGTCATTGGCCTTGGTGTCTTCTATAACTGTGTCAATGTCATCGTCTTCCATGTGATTTGTACCAGAACCAACATATTCTGGATCTATATCATAAGGATCATCTTGATCTTCTAGAAGACTCGTGTTCTACAAACAAATAAAAATAAATGAAAAGTTATTATTTATTTCATGCAATAATTTATTTTTTTGTTATATATCTAATATTACAACATATGAAATGAAATCATAATCATATTACATCGTATCAAAGTGCACATACCATAATAAAATTTCAAAAAAGTTACAACTAATATGTCATTCCAATGATGTAAAACATGAAACAATTCTAATAAAAACTAGTAAAGATCATAAAAAAAATTATTATACAGTTTAACTATGAACTATAAATTCTATTACATAACCTTAAGTGCCTAGGGTGGAAAAATATGAAAAAATTGAATCCAATGGAAAAATTTGAATGATCTTCCACTAATGACCAGCTAGGGTGGATCTTGTGCCACAAAAACTAGTGAATAATGCAAGGGTTTCTTCCAAACCTTAGCCTCTCCAAGATCAAGATCTCTCCAAGTAATTTTCAAAAAGTGACTAGTATAGAATGCAGAGAGAACTCCTTTTTTTCCCCTTTTTATATTTCGCTCGCCACTTTCGGCCATTTAAATTCACTTTTCCCTAAGTTCTTAACCTCATTGGAGTCTATTTCCAACATGAAGCTGTTGGAAATATGTGCTTCAATCTCAAAGGCTAAAACCTCTGAAAGAGCCATGT
The DNA here is from genome assembly GCA_007258455.2 of Sequoia sempervirens. Classification (NCBI taxonomy): domain Eukaryota; kingdom Viridiplantae; phylum Streptophyta; class Pinopsida; order Cupressales; family Cupressaceae; genus Sequoia; species Sequoia sempervirens. The sequence continues at coordinate 17,221,943 of VDFB02193867.1, read as the reverse complement.
CGGTGTGACATCTTTATTGTCTGGCTGACTAACAGTTGAAACCTTGTTGAAATGTTCTGGTCGTTGTGACCTTGCTTCTGTCTAGCCGGCTGGTGTTGTCACTGTGACTTGTGACATTCGTTGTAACCTTCTGCCAAGTGGAGATCTCTGGCCGATAGGCCATTCTTATCGGATATCGGGGAGACTCTTGGGCATTCAGTATGTCTCATACTGACAAAGGAAAGTCTCACCGATAAGCTTTCACTTGGTGTCTTCGGGGTAAAACAAAGGCTTTCACTATGAACTCCTAGTAACAGTTGGTATGTCTCACCGACAGTATACACACGCAGTCTTCAGTGTAACCTCCTAGCGATAGCGGTGAAGTCTTGCTGACTGTTGGGCACTTCGGAATAATGTGTGAAGGTTCGGTGTGATGTCTTGGCAAAAGACGGAAACTCTTGCCGATGGAATACTCATGTCTATGTAACTTGTGAAACCTCGGTATGATCTCTTGGTGAAAGAGCGATAGTCTCGCCGATGGAAATGCTAACATCTACATGACCTTTTGAACATCGGTATGATGTCTCATTGAATAGCGATAAGTCTTGGTGATATCGATACATGTGATGAATATCGGTATGAGGTCTTGGCAACAAGGGGAAGTATTAGCGATAGCTTTCTGGACTCGGTATAACATCTTGCCAATAGTGATGAACTCTTGGCGATATCGAATGTTGGCTTTGTGGCATTGGGGAGACATAGTTAGTGTCTCACCAACATGCCAACATAGGTTGAATGCCTTTGACCGATTGGGAGACTATCCTATGTGGTGAGTTTTTGACCAATCAGAGAAGCCGAATGGGAACCGTTGGAAGGTATTCCATTGTGGCAGTTATGTGAGGAAGTTTGATAGACAGAAATGACATGAATATATGTTTTGATTGCAGATGTTGTTCAGTTCGATGGATGTTCGATCAGTGGTTGAATGAACTGTAGATGAATTATTCGAAGTGTATCAGTGTGAATTCTATTATGAGCAAACTATAAGTTGAATGTTCCCTGTATAAGGTTGATAATTATGAGTGTTGTTGTAAACTAACATCAAAAAGATTAGTCTGATCTCTGTATGTAATCTCCATTACTGTAATACAAAGTGGCTTATCTTGGTGTGGTGGGTTTTTCTCCCGTAAGGGTTTTCCCACGTAAATCTAGTGTTCATATGTGTATGTCTAATTCTTTGTTTCTGTTATCTCTTTCAAGTGCATCTTATTCAGACTGTAATTGTAAAATTTAAAGGTATATCTGCATTCTTCCCTGAGGTTTTAACATTAGGAGAGTTGCTTCCACACCTTTGCTTTCCTTACAAGTGGTATCAGAGCCTGGCCAGTTGTGTTATCCTTGTGGGTACGTTGGGTTTTTTGAGTCAATTCTGTTCAGTGGGAGTCTTGTAGAAATTTGGTAATTCTAATTACAAATTGAGATGGCTAGCACATTAGGAAAGATTGAAATAGAGAAATTCAATGGTAGCAATTTTGAGTTGTGGAAACTCAAAATGGAAGATCTATTAGTGGATCATGATCTGTGGCTTGTAGTGTCTGGAACTAAACCTACAGGCATGAAGCAAGAAGATTGGGACCTTGCAGATAGAAAGTCTAAGGGGCAGATAAGGCTCTATTTGGCAGACTCCATTCTTCTGAATGTGCATGAAGAGAAGAATGCATCTTCCTTGTGGAAGAGATTGGCGTCTATTTATCAGGGGAAATCTTTGGTGAATAAACTGTTCCTGAGGAAGAAACTCTACACTTTGAGAATGCAAGGAGGTTCTGTAGCTGATCATTTGAACCCATTCAACATGCTAATTGCACAGTTAACATCTGTTGGTGTGAAAATTGATGAAGAGGATCAATGTATGCTTTTATTGTGTTCTTTTCCAGACTCTTGGGATCACCTGGTGATGGTTATTGGGAGTACAACATCCAATTTCAAGATGGAAGATGTTGTTGCTTCTTTGCTATCAAAAGAGATGAGAAGGAAATCTTCTGAGATGGTGAAGGAGGCTCTTGTTGTTAGAGGAAGGTCGAAAGAGAAAGGCAAGAAGAAGGACAAGAAATCAAAATCTAAATCAGAAGGGAGATCAAAGTCTCTTGGCAAGAAGTCCAAGGTGAAGTTCTGGAATTGTGGGCAACCTAGTCATGTCCAAAAAGATTATAAAGAGGAGAAAAAGAAGTACTCTTTTGATAATGATTCTTCTCAGAGTGATGTAGACACCTTCATTGCAGCCTTGGCTACTCATGCATCAGATGATGTCTGGCTGATTGATTCTAGAGCATCTTTCTACATGACATCTCATAGAGACTAGTTCATGAAGTATGAAGAATACGATGGTGGGAAGGTGTATTTGGCAAGGGATTCAACTTTGGAAATAGTTGGCCGTGGAAGAGTCAGAATCCAATTCCCTGATGGCAGAGTGAAGGGGATCAAGGATGTTATGCATATACCAGGTCTAGCTCAAAATTTATTGTCTGTCAGTAAGCTGAATGATATTGGAGTGCAAGACACGTTCTCTAGAAATGGTTGCAAGATGACTAGAGGCTCAATGGTGCTAGCAAGGGGTGTTCGTATTGGTACTATTACCAAATTTTCACCATAGCTCGATTGGTGGAGCTGGCTGAATGTTATTACATCATGAGATGAATTGCAGATTGAGTTTAAGTGTTGTATCTTTTATCATTATTCATTGAGTAATAGTTATACATTTAAAAGGAGAGATAGAGTTTCAAAATGCCATTCAGATGTTGTAGGATTAAAAGAAATACGAAATTGAGCAAATGAGCAAAATAGCATTTTAAATGCTTTCATTATTTCATAAAACTCATATTACAAGGCTTCATTTGATTTCAACAAATCAGAATGATATTACAACATTGCATATAGATGCATTTTCTTTTCAAATGAAAAGAAAGAATTGAAATCAAAGATCCACACAAGCCGTGGATGTAACTGTTACAACACATTGCTAATAGCACATTACACTACTGAAGATGCAGAAATTAAAACACATAAGTGACGACATAATCATCATTGCCTGATTATTGGCGTTTGATGCCGGATGGTGCTCTGTTGTCTTCTTGTGCTTCGTCGACCTATAAGAGGAAAGGAGGGGTGTCAGTGGCTCCAATTATGAAGAAACCTATATGAGGCACCTACAATAGTACAACCTACTATTAACCATGCATTGAAACAATCAATCAAGTGCAATACGAAAGAAATGAGCTGAAGGGGAAATAACAATATCATGATCAACATGTTCTATTTTTATGCTAACATTGTTTGTTTCCTTGTGCAGGTACAGGGGAAATCATGAAGCTAAACATTTTGTTGAAGACCAAGCATGTGGAGAAAAACAAGCTCCCACAAGGGTAGAGCTCGGCATGCTGCCCTATTCATTAATTGGCTGATTTCAAGATAGATCATCATGTTCATGAAGTGAAATGAAGAACAAATGAAAGAGTAAAAACAGAGTTATCCATCAAGCAACTAAACCAACTGTGCATTCATAACGATCAGGTTATGCATTCTGAAGGCTACAGGTGAACAGTGAATTTGGTTCACTTAAGGTATTCAACTGAGTACATTTACATCAGATATTACTGAATAAGTTCATGTTCTATGCTTATCATAATCATATATCTCATGCAAGTTTTAGTGTATCAATTCATTTTATTCATAGTCAAGGATAGCGAACAGGCATACATTATGCCTTAATGGTTCATTTTAATTTTTATCATGAAGGAGAGCAGATTTTGAAAAGCAGTTTGATAAGTGGAACATAAACATGCATGAAGAGTACCATGTTGCTCAAGAGTACAAAGGACAAATAGTGCATTCGAGTGTTGAATGAGTCACTAGTTCCAGTTGATTAATAAGTAAATATAGCATTATGAATTGTAATAACAAAGTGATCATTCCAAAATAATAAGGAAAACAAGCAGATATTTTTTCAATTTCCCCATTTGGAGTCTTCTTTTCAAAATAGAATATCAATGTAAAGTGTCACTTAATGGTCGAACCCCTAAACTGAATATGGATAATGCACAGATTTATGTTTCTCCCATAGGGATCTTTATTTCTGAGGAAAAATGTCATGACAAACAGCATCAGTAATGCAATGGAGAGGCATTCTTTTCTTTAAGTACAGAATGCTAGGGAAGTTAAAAATGAAAAAAAACAAATACCTATCATTCTATGGTTTCAGGAGTATGAAGTAGAACCATTCTCAACTATCTATGATACCCGCATGTGGGTTTGTTTTCAAAAACATAGGAAAATGCAATAATGGAGTTAACCTGTATGGGTTCTACATAAAACAACAGTAGAATATTTTTTTAAAAATGCAATTTTTGTGATGGGTCGAGCCCAAAACTTAAATAATGCTTCCCATAATCCACATTTGGTGCAGCCTGAAAATTGCCAGAAGTTCATAAAGTAAAGCTGAGATTCTTTAGTTTTTTTTACAGAACAAAGAGGAGATACAAGTTTGAGTAGAGAATTACTATTTTGAGGCTAAAAGTGAACACCCTAGCCATGGCAAGAGCTTCACAAAGCATCTAGAAGCTGAGAGTCGAGCTCTCAAAGAAGGTCGAGCTCACACAATAATAGGTGTGAATACAGAAAAATGCAAACAAATGCATTAGAGGCTATGTACAGCCACGACCTTAGGGCCAAAAGAACAAAATATGATGCCATAAAAAGCTATGAAGATGTGTGCAGATGGCTTACCCTCGTTCTTGGAAGAGAAGAACAAAACCCACAAGGTGAGCTTCCTCTTAGAGCTTTTGAGATGAACACGAGATTATAGCAGGTCATCCAAGCTTAACAATGCACAGAAGGTGCAAGGAGATATTAGGGATAAATGTGATAGGCCGCGGCCTTGGGGTCTCTGGATATTCAGAATGAAGTGGAAAAAGGTTATTATAATGTGAAACAAAGCTTACCCACTAGAGATTTAGCTATCTAAAGAAGCGTGATGAAGTTCTCAAGGCACATGAGTACCAGTTCAAGCTCAACTGTCATGGCAGCGTGCTCTCAGACAGAGCTCTTTTCTTTCAAGCTGGAGAGTTCAAAATGAGTGATCATTAGGGTTTGAATTTTTTTTTATCAAAGCCCTAATTCGACCCTATGGTGATCCAGAATATTTGATTAGAACACATGTTGAATTTGAATGGAGGCTGAACCTTTGCATTATAATTTATTAAAATCTAGGTCTAAATGTATATGGGGGGGCCAATTTTTCTTTGTTAGGTCAAAGGTTAAGTCTTTAAGACTTATTCTTTCCTTAATGGATTATGAATACTTGGATAGAGAAAATAAATTGAGGGTGTAGTGGTGAATATCATTGACCTAGAATCTGATTGTTTAAGGTCAATGATCTTTTTAGGGTTTTTATTTTTTGATTGATTTTGGAGAAATCAATGAGAATCTTGATGAGAGGAAGATAATTATGTGTTTTATTTTTATGATTTTTTGAGAAAATCAGAATATTGTAATGGAGCAATAAGGAGCCTTTCTTTTTTTGCAAAAGATTCTAAATCTTTAATTGCAAAAATAAAGCAATTGTGCAAATCTGCAATCCTGTAAAGCAGAATCGTAAAGAGATATTCTATAAATTGCTTTGTGTTTTCTTGCTATTTTTAGCATATTTTTTATTGAATTTTCTTCTTGGTCAGATTTGAGACCTATGTTGGAGAGATAAAGTGTTTTTTGAGCTTTTAAAGCAAATTCAGCCTATTTTTAGAGGCTTGACAGTGTGATCATAAAAGCAATGTGTTTTTTTCTTCTTTTAGGCAATTTTTTGAGACAGTTTGAGGCCTTTTCCTTGAGCTTTTTCCTGAGCTCGGATTAGGGTTTCTTGAGAGTTATGTTTTGAAAGACTTAGTCTTTTTCACTCCTTCTCAGTAGTTGAGATCAAAGTTCCTGCTCCTATGCTATTTTGGAGTTGTGAACCTTGTACTTAGTTTTGATAGATTGACACTCTTTCAGTTCCAATAATATAGTAGAGTTCTTCTTTCCATTTTTTTTGTCTCAAGACTGGTAACAGTAGTTTGATGCTTTGTGTATTCAAATTTGAAGCCTTAATGTCCTGCTTTTATGAGTTTTCTACATAGGGTTTCATGTTTTTAGGTTATATGTTGTATTCGATGCTCTGAATCTTCATATGAATTAATGATGAAATCATGTATTGGTGAGATTGGAGGGACTATTGTAGTAAAGGAATTGTTGTGAGTGGCAGGATCCAGTTCTATCAGAAGTTTTAAATCAATCATCAGTTAGATTCAAATTTTTTTTTAGTTCATCTTTGTATCCCTTTCCCTTTGAGGTTTTAGAGTAATATTTATCATTCAGAGAACCAGCTCACTCTAGAGATTCCATCTTCATTCAGATCACCCACATCTGAAGAAGGTTTCCATGTTTCAGTAGTTTGCTGAATATTACATTCAGCAGGGTGCAAAACTATTGATAACAGGTACCTTGTACAAGCTGGATGCACATTCTATTCAATGCAACAGCATCTTTGTAAAGTCACAGAAAGCTACTCATGGAGGAAAAGAGGGAAATGTTCCTAATTGTGTAAACTCTATGGAAGTTAAACTTCTAGTAGAAAAGACTATGCTCTGGCATCCTAGGCTAGGCCACATTGGTGAGAAAGGTTTAAAAACCTTGAAGAATAAAAACTTGGTTGAGGGGCATGAAGATTGTAACCTTGAATTTGAATTTTGTGAACATTGTATATATGGAAAACAACACCGTGTTTCTTTTTATTACAGTCACAAATCTTCTGGTTTGCTAGATTATATTCATTCTGATGTATTTGGTCTAGTGAATGTTCCTTCTTTCTCTAAGTCAAGGTACTATGTATCATTTATTGATGATTATTCAAGAAGAGCATTTGTCTATTTTTTGAAAAGTAAATCATAAGTGTTTAGTCATTTTAAGGAATTTAAGAACCTTGTAGAAAATCAAACTCGAAGAAAAATAAAATGTTTAAGGACTGATAATGGCAGTGAATTTTGTTCTGATGATTTTGAGAGGTATTGTAAAGATCATGGGATTAAAAGACAAGACTACACCTTGTACTCCACAACAAAATGGAGTTGCAAAAAGGTTCAATAGGACAATGATGGAGAGAGCATGAAGTATGCTGAGTAGTGCTAGCTTGGAAGAGAAGTTTTGGGATGAGGCTATTGCTACTGCATGTTACTTGATAAATCATTCTCCAAATTTTGCTCTTGTTGAGAAAACACCTTTGGAAGCGTGGTCTGGTAAGAAGCCCTCTCTGAGACAAATTCATGTTTTTGGCTATGAGGCATATGCACATGTGTTGTATGAGAAAATATCTAAGTTGGAGAACAAGGTGGTCAAATATGTTTTTATAGGCTATAGTGCTGGCATAAAAGGATACAAGCTTTGGAATCCCGATACGAAGAAGGTTCTGTATAGTAGAAGTGTAATCTTTCGTGAGATGAAGCCTTCTACCTTGGATATACAGTCAGAGACAAAGTCTAAAAAGAAAAAGGATGTAGTTGTAATTCCTTCGACACTAGAGAAAGAGGAATTGGAAATTCAAAATGTACCTGAAACTAAGGAGAGCTCAAGCAGTTTGGAAAGTTCTAAAGAAGAAGAAGAACCTCAGCCTCAGCAACTGAGGAGGTCAACTCATGAAAGAAAGCAGCCTGATAGGTATGGGTTCTCTTTGATAGATTCTACTTGTGCCTATGCTTTAATTTGTAGCACTGATGAGCCTAGGACTATAAAAGAGGCATTTAAAATGTCTGATTCAAACTCTTGGTTGGAAGCCATGAATGAAGAAATGGCATCATTAGAAATGAACGATACCTAGATTTTGGTTCCCTTGCCTAAAGGTAGTAAAGCTATGGGCTGAAAATGGGTATTTAAGAAGAAGATAGGTCTAGATGGTAGTGTGGAAAAGTACAAGGTGAGGTTGGTTGCGAAGGGTTATTCCCAGGTAGAGGGAATTGATTATGGGGAAATTTTTTCTCCTGTAGCAAAGCTGACATCTATCAGATTTATTTTGTCACTTGCAGCAGCGTATGAATTAGAGATCGAATAGATGGATGTGAAGAAAAAATTTCTTCATGGTGATCTTGAAGAAGAAATCTATATATCCCAGCCTGAGCACTTTGTGGAGAAAGGTAAAGAAAAACTGGTTTGCAAGTTAAAGAAATCTCTGTATGGGTTAAAACAGTCTCCTAGAATGTGGTACCAGAAGTTTGATACTTTTGTATTGTCTTTGGGATTTGTAAGATCAAAATCTGATCATTGTGTGTATTATAAAGTTGTAAGTGATCGAGTGCTTATTATTGCTCTCTATGTTGATGATATGTTGTTGATAGGCAATAGTAAGTTGATGATTTCTGATCTTAAGTCTTAGTTGTTTGCTAAGTTTGAAATGAAAGATCTTGGTGCAGCAAGGTATATTCTGGGGATGGAAATAACTAGGTATAGGACTAGTAGAAAACTTTGGCTCAGTCAGAGTAAGTATATCAAGACTGTTCTAGAGAGATTTTGCATGAATGATTGCAAGTAGCTAGTTGTTCCAGTTTTACAGGGAACAAAGCTATCTATTGAAGACTATCCAAAATCCCCTACTGAGATGGAGGACATCACTAGTGTGCCTTACGCTAGTGCGGTTGGCAGTCTAATGTATGCAATGGTCTGTACAAGGCTAGACATTGCCCAAGCAGTGGGAGTACTTAGTCGGTTTAGGGCTAATCTTGGAAGAACACATTGGGATGCTGTGAAAAGAGTATTTAAATATTTGAAGGGCACTTCAGAATATGCTTTGTGTTACCATGGGAACTTGGTTGAATCACAGAGAACTCTGAGCATTCTTGGTTATGTAGATTTTGATTGGGCAGGGGACATTAGCAGTAGGAGGTCCACCAGTGGAAACATTTTCATGATGAATGGCGGTGCAGTGAGTTGGATGAGTAAGTGGCAGGTTGTAGTTGCTTTGTCCACTACAGAAGTTGTATACATGGCAGCTACACATGCTTGTAAAGAAGTAGTTAGGTTAAAACGTTTGTGTTCTAACATTGGTTTTGATGCAGGGCAAATAACTATTTTCTGTGATAGTCAGAGTGCAATTTTTTGGAAAATAATATCCTACTTTCCATGCCAGGATGAAACATATAGATGCACAGTACCATTTTGTACGAGATATGGTGGAGGATGGAAAGGTCATTTTGGAAAAAGTTGATACTCTGGAGAATGTTGCAGATGCATTAACAAAGCCAGTGAGCACATACAAGTTTAGGTGGTGTGCCAATTCAATGGGCCTTAGTGCCCATGATTTTTAGTAGTTTTGTTGTGCTTTGGAGGTGCCTGTGTGATCTTCGTCAACTGGGAGATTGTTGGAAATATGTGCCTCAATCTCACAGGCTGAAACCTCTGAAAGAGACATGTTGATGTGACATCTTTATTGTCTAGCCGACTAGCAGTTGAAACCTTGTTGAAATGTTTTGGTCGCTGTGACCTTGCTTCTACCTTGCCGACTGGTGTTGTCGCTATGACTTGTGGCGTTCGTTGTAACCTTCTGCCGAGTGGAGATCTCTGGCCGACAGGCCATTCTTATCAGATATCATGGACACTCTTGGGCATTCAGTATGTCTCATACTAACAAAGGAAAGTCTCACCAATAAGCTTTCACTATGAACTCTTGGCGACAGTTGGTATGTATCACCGATAGTATACACATGGAGTCTTCAGTGTAACCTCTTGGCGATAGCGGTGAAGTCTTGCCGACTGTTGGGCACTTCAGAATAACATGTGAAGGTTCGGTGTGATGTCTTGGTGAAAGACGAAAACTCTTGCGGATGGAATACTCACGTCTATGTAACTTGTGAAACCTCGGTGTGATCTCTTGGTGAAAGAGCGATAGTCTTGCCGATGGAAATGCTAACGTCTACGTGACCTTTTGAACATCGGTATGATGTCTCATCAAATAGTGATAAGTCTTGGCGATAGCGATACATGTGATGAATATTAGTATGACATCTTGGTGACAAGGGGAATTCTTAGCGATAGCTTTCTGGACTCGGTATAACGTCTTGCCGAAAGTGATGAACTCTTGGAAATATCGAATGTTGGCTTTGTGGCATCAGGGAGACATGGTTAGTGTCTCACCGACATGCCAACATAGGTTGAACACCTTTGATCGATTGGGAGACTATCCTAAGTGGTGAGTCTTTGATGCAGAGCTAGGAGGATTCACAAAACATCTCACAAACCTTCAATAATAATCCAAAACAATAATTATATGACATATGTTCTTAGTCATTCTATATCACATTGAAAACATAGCCGTGGCAGCCCATAATTTAATGTAATGAATAGTCATTAATAAATTCTAAAAAATGAATAATGAAGCCAATCCCTCTAGTGATATTGAAGAAAACATAGTGATACACTTCTCTTCCAATTCTTATAAGGATCCAATGGTTGAAATGAAAGTTATTGTATTTTTACCAAAACTGCAAACCTTAGGTAGGGTTTAGACCTGCCCTCACAAAAATGTTCATAACTTATTCAATTATTAATGAATTTTGATGAGAGTTGAATAAAATGAAAGTAGATTCACATGGAAACAAAATCCAATTAATTTTAGATCCAAAATATAGAATTTATATTCCGTACCATCACACTTCTTTAGACTGTAAATTCTGCACAATATTGTTAGAGTAGGCAGTCTCACCAAAATAAACATATCTTCCACAAAACTTGATAAAATTAAATGAGACAAAAATAATTGGAAACTAGAAACATAGATCTTTCCATCCATATATGATACTCCATTATTTGAGTCCATTCCAGGCCGTACAAAGCACAACTTCAATCTGGTAACAATGTAAAAATCAGGAAATGCACAAAATTTGAGGTTTCCATTTATCAAACTTCAAAAGTGATGTCTCCAACCCCCAATTCGAGTTTTGGAGGGTTTATTTATACATTTTCAACCCATACCAACTATTTTCAACCACCTTTTGATTAGTGTGTTGACAAAACACCTTAATGACATTTCATCTACCTAATTTTGCACTTTTGAAAATTTTTACAATATATGAGAAATGAACATCCTAGGACCTATAACACCACAAAGGTGGCCTCTTGGGCTTATTAAAATCTCAAAACATAAAAATAGAACAAATTACTCAATATGGCCTCATGGAGGCATGTGATCAAATAGGTGCTCCTGCACCAAACTCCTGAAGGCAAAAGAATTCAAGCCCCTTTGAATTATCTTCTTCCTAGTCTTCCAGTTACTTTGCACCTTGTCCTTTGTATTTTCAATCAGATTTTGTCTTTTCTTCCTTTTGTTCTTCTTATGCCTCCTTCTATCAAGCATCCCTGCAACTTGGAAGTCCCAAAACTCTATCATATCATCAAACACTTCACTTTGTCCTTCATAACCTACACATACATAGTCCAAGGAAAAATTAGAAACAAAATATAGAGACCTTGAGGTCTCCTCCTTGTTTTCTTGTGCTTCAAATTCCTCTTCACCCATAACCAACTTATCCAATCTTGACACCAATTTACTTTCAACCTCAATTTCCTTGCTTTCTTCTACCTTGATGAGTTCTTCTTCCTCTTGTTTGAATTTTCCATCACCAACCTTACTATTCCATTCTTCTTCAATAGCTACATATTGTGCCCATAAATCTTCTTCTTCATCTTTGACTGAATGCCTTCTTCTTCATAATCTTCTTTATACTTCCTTTTCTGCCAACTTGTATCTTGTTTCATCATTTGTTCCATCTTCATCATGGATTCTTGGAACTCTTCTTCAAGTCTTTTCAATTCTCCCTTCAACTCAGCAATCTCTTTGTCCATCTTCTCTTGCCTTATCATTTTCTTTCTTTCCTTCTTTCTCAACTCTTTTTCCTCTCTTTCCTTCTTTCTTGAATCCTCAGCCTGCAAATATCTTTCCAATCTTCTCAACAAATCCATCTCCACAAGCAATTCTCTCCTTGCTTCCACTTTACTTTGCCACACCTAGGCAATCAGGTTCCTTCCTCAACCTGTACAACACACAACCACAAACACCAACAAAAAATCAAGAAAATTCACTAGCCCATATATTTTCTAGGCTCTGATACCAATTTGATGTAGAGCTAGGAGGATTCACAAAACATCTCACAAACCTTCAATAATAATCCAAAACAATAATTATATGACATATGTTCTTAGTCATTCTATATCACATTGAAAACATAGCCGTGGCAGCCCATAATTTAATGTAATGAACAGTCATTAATAAATTATAAAAAAAGAATAATGAAGCCAATCCATCTGGTGAGATTGAAGAAAACATAGTGATACACTTCTCTTCCAATTCTTATAAGGATCCAATGGTTGAAATGAAAGTTATTGTATTTTTACCAAAACTGCAAACCCTAGGTAGGGTTCAGACCTGCCCTCACAAAAATGTTCATAACTTATTCAATTATTAATGAATTTTGATGAGAGTTGAAGAAAATGAAAGTATATTTACATGGAAACAAAATCCAATTAATTTTAGATCCAAAATATAGAATTTATATTCCGTACCATCACACTTCTTTAGACTGTAAATTCTGCACAATATTGTTAGAGTAGGCAGTCTCACCAAAATAAACACATCTTCCACAAAACTTGATAAAATTAAATGAGAAAAAAATAATTGTAAACTAGAAACATATATCTTTCCATCCATATATGATACTCCATTATTTGAGTCCATTCCAGGCCGTACAAAGCACAACTTCAATCTGGTAACAATGTAAAAATCAGGAAATGCACAAAATTTGAGGTTTCCATTTATCAAACTTCAAAAGTGATGTCTCCAACCCCCAATTCGAGTTTTGGAGGGTTTATTTATAAATTTTCAACCCAAACCAACTATTTTCAACCACCTTTTGATTAGTGTGTTGACAAAACACCTTAATGACATTTCATCTACCTAATTTTGCACTTTTGAAAAATTTTACAATATATGAGAAATGAACATCCTAGGACCTATAACACCACAAAGGTGGCCTCTTGGGCTTATTAAAATCTCAAAACATAAAAATAGAAAAAATTACTCAATATGGCCTCATGGAGGCATGTGATCAAATAGGTGCTCCTGCACCAGTCTTCGACCAATTAGAGAAGTCGAATGGGAACCATTGGAAGGTAGTCCGTTGTGGCAATTCTATGAGGAAGTTCGACAGGCAAGAATGACATGAATATATGTTTTGATTGCAGATGTTGTTCGGTTTGATGGATGTTCGATCGATGGTTGAATGAACTGTAGATGAATTGTTTGAAGTGTATTATTGTGAATTCTATTCTGAGCAGACTGTAACTTGAATGTTCCCTGTACAAGGTTGATCATTATGAATGTTGTTGTAAACTGACATCAGAAAGATAATTTTTATCTCTGTATGTAATCTACATTACTGTAATACAAAGTGACTTCTCTTGGTGTGGCGGGTTTTTCTCCCGTAAGGGTTTTCCCACATAAATCTGGTGTTCATATGTGTATGTCTAATTCTCTATTTATGTTATCTCTTTCAAGTGCATCTTATTTGGACTGTAACTGTAAAATTTAAAGGTATCTCTACATTATTCCCTAAGGTTTTGACATTAGGAGAGTTTCTTCCGCACCTTTTCTTTCAATATAGAAGCCATCCAAACTAACAATATTTTTAGTACATGAGTGTGATCTAGGGTTGGAGTAGACTGTATAGTGCCCAAGAATCACACATACTAGAAATCAATAGTTTGATAAGATGGAATGGGAAAACCTATTAAGGCTGAACAAAACCTTTATTTCTATACCTAAATCAATCCTTATAATGACTTGGCAATATATTTGGAGGCTATACTTTCGAGCGTGTTAGTGCACAAAATGTAGGGAATTTTTTAAATTTTGAAGCTAGGGTTCATCACACCTTAGCTCCTTAATGCCTTTTATATAGATGATTGAGATTTGGTGGCTGGTATGGTTTCTTTGGAATAAATCCCTATGTTATGGTGTCTTACTAAGCATGCATGAGAAAAAGTAAAAGAGTTTGTGGTATTTTCAGTAGCATATACTTGCTAGAACAAAATCAACCTGAGGACTATCAAGGGCATATCTACGGCCTAATTTTGAATGAATCTGAGTATGGAAGTAGAATGGAATCTCTTGTACAATTAATAATGAGAATTATAGGCACAACTCTAGTGTCCTATAGAAAATCTAGATTTCATGTACATCCAAGATACTAAGCAACCATGATGAATATTAGTCCTAAAAATGGAATGCCTTGGGAACAATAAGGTCCTTCTACAAATTGTTAATATTAAAGAGCTTAGATTGTTTGCAAAAAAACTAGATGCTTTTGAGCCAATGAAAGATACCATTTTTGAAGCCTTGGGTTCCCTACATAAGACTTCAAATCCAAACAATGCCATGATTATAGATGTGATATAGACATGACGAATTTAACTAGAAGAAGCCTAGGCTACTTCTTCGGGCCAACAAGAAGTGTCTAGTAATCAGAGGTGTAGAGATTTAAGAGAAGAGCTCATCCATATGCAAAAATACCTTGCAAATCAAATTATGAATACTATGAATGCTACTTCCAGTGCAGGTTTGCAAGCATTAGGGAGAATTGACAGGTTAGCTATTATATTGGATTCCTGGAGACTTATTGGAAAGCATCAGATAATGGAAAGGGTACAAAATAAGGTAGATTAACTTCTTAATAAATTGGTAGGTTTCAAGGCTCGATTCACTAATTTGTTTAAGAAAGGTTTGCAATCATTTTGGGATGATTGTCAGTATTTTATTCCTCAAAATCAATATTTGGAATTACTAGCCAAATGTAGAAGTGAAGACTCCAAATTTGAAGATCTCAACAAATCATTGAAAGGGAAGTCTATAGTAGATAAGTTGAAAGATGAATTTGATCTCTTAAATGAGTTGAAATTATTGGTGCATTACTTGCCTCAATTTTCATATGCTCGATATAATGACCTAGAGTTTTCAACTAGTGAAATGATAGTTTATAATTTACCATGTTCTTCTCGATGGACCAACATTATTAGATATGGAATGAAGATTCGTCTACCTTCTAGAAGATAAGCAGCAGGCCTTATTCTGTGCAGCTATCCACCAATTTCTAATCAATGGTCCAAATATCTTATAGCAGTTCCAACAAACAAACCAGAATCTTTGCAACAGTTTTAAATATTTTTGTTTGATTTTGATTAGAGCATAAAGTTAGTTTGATGAGATAATAATGGCTCAAAGTTTGTAATTATCTATATAAACTATGTAAATTCAAAGACAAGGGGTTCCAAACTATTTTGTTACACTCGAACTTTGTTATGTAGAAGGTGTATTTGATAGCTATATATAATTTTATATAGAAGTTATGAAAGGCCTATGTTTTTACCTCAATGAATTCCTAGAGTTTTCAGTATCAGTTCATTTTCTCTCATGTTTGTGCTTCTAGTTGCTATATTTTGTTCTAAATATTGATGTATACAGTAAATGTGATTTACTATTTTTATGAATGATAGAATCATTACAAGATCCATGGTGATATATTGTGATGCCTATTTTCTTAAGACAATGACATATTATGTATAATTTTCTACTATAAAATTATGAGATTAGTTCATGGAGAACTTGGTCTCCATTGTCTCACACATGTTCGTTCATCACTTTTTGACATAGATCAACCTTCTCATCACCACATGTAGGAATTGATTTTTCATTGGCACATATGTTGAGGCATGAAAGAGATGGTATAACACCCTTGCACACATGTTGAGGCATCATGGAGGTTGTTTATCAGTTCATGCATGGATTATTTTGTCTACTTGACCCACATGAGATACTTTATTACTTTTCTATGTTGAGTGGCCCTTCATCTTCCACAAATGTGGGGTTGATCTAGCATTTGGGAACACATGTTCATGCATGAGAGGACTATTTTATGGTATTTTGGTGCTTGGAGTCTAGCGCCACCCCCTATCTCTATAGGACTTAGGTTTGGCTTTTACACCAAATACTCTCTCTATAAGACCTATGTGGTTGTTCAAGGCCTTGTACCACACCACCCATGGGTCCTAGAAGTGAATGTTACAACTAAAGTGCCTAGCTTTCAACCCTAAAACATAACCTAAACCTCAAGAGGAGGAGTTAGACAATTAACTTCTAGGAACACTAAATCATACCCTTCCATCAGCCTCAAGGGTTTAGTAAAAACATAGTGGCTCTAGTTAGTAGGTTGTATGGGGAGAAGGGTGTTTCTCATTTTCAAGAATCCTAAGTCTCATTGCTACATATGTTGCTTAAAGAAGGGACAATTTTAAACTAGTTGTTTTTCCACTCACTTTTTGCAATGAAATAATGAGAGTCGAGTCTCCTCCAGTGGGCACAAAGACAAAATTCTACACAACCTCTTACTTGTGTTATATTATTTGTGTTGCTAATAAATTATTTGTGCATGAATTGGACATGGAGCATCCCATGTCGTTTTTTCCATGTTTATTGCTAGGACCGATGGGAGCACAAATATTCATCCAAATATGAGCACATCTATGACTGATTCTTTGCTCCCTTACATGAGCTATTATTTGAGAAAAGGTTCCCTAGGTTGTTTGAAGACATGATCAGAATCTTTGAAAACCTAAAATATTAACCCCTATATGAGTTTTAAACATAGAGGAAAGTCTATGGCACCGTAAAGGCACCCCACACTTTTCCCAAGCATGTACCTAACATGTTGATCAAGAAGTTGCATGCCATACTATACTCTTGAGATTTAATGAATCCATGGAAGCAATGGTAATGGATGTAGATGATATGGATCTAGTGGCTAGGGCTACGACTAGGGTCTCCACAACACAAGAAAATGAATCAAACATCCTTAAAATGACATGAGAAATGGAAGGACATAAGAAGGAAATTGAGCACTTGAAAGATCAAGTGGAATACTACAAGGCTGAAAGGTATGACATAGGTGATTTCATGGAATATGCATTATAAATCCATGATGACTTGACCTTGGTGCAAAATGAGTTCTACAAGGATGTGTTAGATCTATAGGATTCATAGCAAGATGCATCAAAAAAAATTTACATGTTAAAAGAATAGCAACATCATGAGGAAGGATGGAAAAGATGCATCTGGATCACTTAGTAGAATGGAAACATCAATTCAAGGAAGCACTCCTTGAGATACCATGTTTGAGAGAAAAGAAGATAAATCAAATCAACATGGGACTAAGTTACTCAAATGAGGCAACTCCATAACTTAAATGAGGACACTTAAGAGATATTAAAAGACCATGATCATTAGTTAAATGATGTAATGAAAATAAGGCATGAATGTCACCCATTGCCCTTTAAGGAAAACAATATGTTTTTGCTCAACATGAAATAATGGCACAATTGAGTGGGATTTAGGGCCAACATAGAAGTAGTTGAGAACTCATCTTAAGCATCAATAAACAACTCAACACAACAAATGCAAATTGAAATATTAACACAACAATATCCAACTAAGTTATTGAAAATTAACTATTGATACCTCTTTCTCCATCCAAATTATAAAATCGGTCCACTTTTTACTTTGTAACATTTCCATTTCAAATTGTGTTGGATGTCAGCCATAATTCTCCTCTTGTCAAAACATGGCACATGGACTAGTTAAACTAATTAATATGCAATCATTTACTTTTTAATAGGAAATAAAAAATATCATTCAACATATTAAATATACTTACAAATGTACAGATCAAGGCCAGTAAACCTTTCTAGCCACTGTGATGTGCGGCACAAAGTTTTTCAAGCCTAGCCTTGGAGGCATTGTCTTGGAACATATACTAATTCATTTTAATTATGCACAAATAAAATTTAAAAATCATTTAGTAAATTTGATATAATATTATGAGAAAATTCAAATACTTGTGTACACTCCTCACCAGACTTCCTTCATGCATCAAACTTCTCATATGCTTTTACAAGCTCTTTCCATACTTTTACACTTACATCAATTGGTCATTTTCTGAGCCTTAGCTTGGAAGGGAGTTTTTTTATCTTCCTTGTTTGGTTGCACCAAAATCTCTTGCAGTTTTGAGACATTTGTAGCTTTATCTCTTTAAAGACCAACCTATGCCAAATTTAGTCTCCATATCATGGATAACTGCTTTTGTAGGTGCATGGATATCTTTGAGAATGGAAAATGTATATGGTCTTTCAATCATTGAAGGCATGATTCCTTCAACCTATTCACAAACATTTTTCCAACATATATCATTCAGACTTCCCCTGAAACCACATTGTATTCTCTCTTGGTATCATAGCTACCAATGCAAGATGCAAAACATGGCATGGTGGAAGAAGTCTATGTCCTAAGAGTGGATGGGACATTGGAAGTCTTTGCTCCTTGTTCCACATTCTTAAAGCTTATTGATATTGATTTCCTCCTAGATCCTTTTCTCAATCTAGGATTGGTTGGGGAATCAGTTGATTCCCTTTGAAATGGTTGATTTGGTTGCAATGTTTTAGGGGCTTTAATAGATCATTTTTCCATGTATCTAGCAAGAATTTTCAAGTCCACACCATCCCATTTGTTCAATACCTCTACCCCTAATATGGAATCCAATGCCTCTTTATCATTGTTAGTCTCATGTCCCTATGTGTGTGTGTGTGTGTGTGAATTATTAGATTTGACCTGATCAAACATGAACAAACAAGTGATCATTAGTCAATAAACAAGTGTAAACCAAACATTCCCTATGAAATTATTTGAACATATGAATATGGAAACAAAGAAAAATATCTTAAACTATGCAAGTAAATCACAAATTAAACTCTATTCTAATGCTCAAACCAACATCCCATAGGGGGATTGGTGCTTCTTTGATGTGGAAAGAAGCCCTTTCCAAATCCGTTGATAAGCTTGATGATGGATGTGTGATGAACAAGGTGACTTTGATGCAAAATTCCAATAACCTATCTATGATGGAGAAATTATATGCTAACTTGGATGGAATTATGGATCATAAACTTTCATAAACCTCTCTCTCAACTTGTGTCCCTTCCAAATAAATAGAGAAGGCCTCTATTTATAAGGAAGAGGATGGAGGATTAAAGAATAGGATGAATTTTGGATTAAAATTGAACCAATGGCAATGTGTCACTTGTCAACATGCTAATTAAGGAGAGTGGAGCACATTTTGAAAAATGTGCATGTTAAATGCATGTAGGTGAAATTTTAATTTGAAGAGGTGACTTGTAGGAGGGGATGTGTTGATGGGTCTTAGTGACACAACAACGTGTAAACAAAATATTGCTATTCTATTTCTCCTGAAAGAGAAAGACAACACATGGATATCTTAGCTCCCAAGGTCTTTGTAATTGGTTCTCGACTGTGCTGACTTCACTCAGTGATTGATGTGAACTATAATGTTCAAGGGGCCTGCTAGTGTTGAGCTTATGGATTGTTCTAAGATCAAGCATAAATTCAAACCTATTTTAACTGGGTTTTTAAAGAAATAGAAAAAGATAGATCAAAGCTTGGAAATGAAAAGAATAATAATTCATCAAACTTAACCAGACTTGTTACCCTTCTAGGAATTGCTAACTGAAATTGAAGAACAAAATCAACTTGTGATTGACACACAACTTCATTCATCCATAGTGCTAATTTTAATAACATATTGTAAATCACTATTTAAACAAAACATAAAACAAAACTTCTTTCCTTGAAATATTTTCAAATCAAATGATTAACCCAAGATGAACACCATTCTGGAACACAATATGAAATAGATTAAATCTAGTTGCTTCTACTATTAGTGAAACTGATAAGCAACATTTACAAATCTGGCACAATCACCAGTATACAGAAAAACCTATGATTTCAGATTGTTTCCATCTATACTAAGAAAACCAGAAATATACATTATTGTCTATGCTGGATCTAACTCCTATTATATTGATATTCTTAAACTTTTCTCTACTACTACTCAGCAGATTACTACTTTTCTTAGAAATCTATCTCTATCTGTATATCTAAATTCACATCCTCCCTTTTTTTTACAAAGAGGCAAAAAATGCCATATATACAGGATGTGCCCAAAAGAATGTGTTGGTCCACTATTTTTAGGGTTTACAAAATATTTGTTGGTTGCAGGAGGGTCGGCCCTTAGATCTTTTGAATAAAGTTGATTATGCATTCAATGTGTACCCCTACTATCTGTGTTGGTGAAGGATTGTTTCGGGGGTGATCTTAGATCTTTTGCAGCTACAACATTTACTTCTGGTCCCCGTGTCCATCTTTGAATTCCCTTAAAGGGATGCCTTGAATGCTTTGAAGCATTACCATTAATTCCAATCCACCTCTGCTAGTAGACACCATAGTTTTCCTTAAGGCTCGTGGTTCTTTCTTTCCTTCAACCTTCTTCCTTCCCTAGACCTTTCTATACATTGACCATCTTCTGGAAGCAGCATTAGGCTTACCGTTAGATCTCCACACCATTATTCATCGAGCTAACCCATCGGCTCATTCACAGAGCAGATCCACACCAGTTATGTTCTATAGATTTCCTTCACAGGGGTAGTCAACCAGTCAAACATCCAGGGTTCATCTTTAATTCTCTCGGATTGGCTGAACATATGCCGCACAAGGTTCCCAAGCGGTCAAAGGTCATTCAGCCAGAATTGCATGTCGGTGAGACACTAATCATGTCTCCCTGATGCGATTATACCTCTCTTAGCAGCTATTAGTGTGACACATGATGGTCGGTGAGACCTCATGTCGAGCTACATAAGCTATATCGACACCACAAAAACCATTGGCAAGACAAACATTATTGGCCAGAGGTCATGGTGAGTTCTTATCTTTCACTCAGAGTCTCCTCGATCTCGACCTTGTGAACAACTTTTGGCATGACTTTCATCTGTCAGCAAGACTTCATGCCGAAGCCTATATCTCTTGGCAAGCTCGTACCTTCTTTCTAGGAGAGTTTATTCTTGTCGGGGAGACATCACACGGTCGCCAGGACTTTTCACCGAGTTCCAATCTTTCCTTGACGTCATTTCATTTCGATGAGACTCTGATGGATTGGTGAGACCTTATGGCGATATTATCTCATGTCGGCGAGAGTTCCTTCCTTCGCTAAGACATTACACTAAAGTCTCCTCTTTGGCCAAGAGTTCATTTTACTTCGGGGAGACCCTGCTTGGTCAGCAAGACTTCATGCTGACACCACCCCCACCTTTGTCACCAAGACATCACACCGATCGGTGAGAGACATAGAAACTCATAGTGACCAAAATGTCTCAGCGACCCTTTGGATTTCAAATGAACATAATCAAACCGCTAGTCAGCCAAACTACAGGAGGGTCCCAATGACCTTTCCTTGAGGAGTTTTATGCTACATGGGACTGAGGCATGCTTTACAGCCAACTTTCTTGATAGATATCATCATGTACATAATTTAATCCTACATTCAACAAAGAAAACCATAGTAAAGATCACACAAACTAAGGTTAGTTAATCAAAATTATCATTAAAACGAATCCTATGTTAGTAAGGTGCCATTAAATTTTCAAACAAAATGATCATACAAATAGTTCGGGTTTCAGGTCCACCTGCAGAATCCAAGCCAGGGAGGAATTTCAGAGAATTCTGAGCCAGGCGGATTCCAATGGAATAAGCATGAAAAAACCTGCTAGAAACTTAATCCGATCATTATCAATCAAGGAACAACATGTGAGATCTCAAAATAACATGAATTAATCATAAAATGCATCATCATTTGTTAAAAAGTCATAATACTCTATATTTCTTCACATTCCATCAGATTCCAGGAAATTCCGCATGGGACGAATTTTCGTGAAGGAGGAGACATTCATGCAAGTTTGGAAAAAATAGGGAACAATGGATTTCAGGAAAATTCAAAGGAGAAAGAAATCCACGGAAAAGGTGCATCTCCGGAGGCCTCGGGAATTTCAGGAAAACCCGAACAAGAGGGAAAAATCGGGAAAATCCTGTCCACGTCGAATTCTGCAAAGACCAAAAATCCCCAAACCTAGCGCTTAGCCGGAGTTTGAACGAGATCCAGGAAAATCCGGAGGAGGAGAAAAATCCTGAACTGGGGAGAAAACCTGAATTCAAACTGAGGCAGAACCAATTTCAGATAAAACAAAGTATAGACCCAAGAGGAAAACGAAAGGAAAGTTCTCCAAGACCAAAGCCAAAAAAGCAAAGGCAATGAAAGCAAAAAGAGAAAGGGGGACCCATTTTTTTCTAGAATAAAATGGGGTGGTTATGCAAGGCATAACAAATGGTGACTCAGCTAGGAAAATGGTTTAACCATTTTCAAGAAACTGAAGGATTCAGCTACCCAGAACTCCTTGTTTATGAACATCACAACTGCAGTTGGGTTAGTTTTAACAACCAAGGTTGAGCTAGAATCTCAAATGTAAATCAACAATGGCTACCCTCATATCTATGTGTGTGCTTGATTGTGCATCACCCTTTTATAAAGTTTTCTTCACATTTCAAACAACAATGTGCAAGATTTGGGCTACATGAGTTGATTTCCTTTAGTTGTCGTGCAATGACATCTTGGGCATTGCTCCACTGCCAGTCAGGATGTCCATAGCCCCGATGGAGATACCTCTAGTTTTCTCACAACATTGCTCTATTGCCAGCTAGGCATCCATAGCCCCTGATAGAGATACTGGAATCACCCATTCATATTGAGTCCTCTTTTCTCTTTAAATAGTTCCTTTTTTTTGTTTTTTTCATAGAGTTTCAGATATTTCATTCAATTTTTTTTTTCAATATGTCAAATGTTTAACATCTGTTCTAGGTTGGAAACTACCATGGACCTCATAACAACACTTGGGAGATAGGATTTTTCACTCAAATCTTACAACACTATCATCCTAGGACAAATATACCATTACAAGAGGAGATGATTTTGATGATTCGTGACAGATTCAGAGGGAGCCAATGAAGGTTATTTACTTTGTTCCTTGTTTTCAAGACTTTCCACAACTCTTATTGATAATGGGCATAAAACAAAAGTTTAGGACAAAATCACCCAACCAGTAAACCTAAAAATATCTAAACCACTTCCATCCTAATAACCAAAACATACTTTAGATAACAACCCACTACTCAAAGATGGAAAGAATAGAGGAAACCCCAAAGAACAAACAAACAACAAAACTATTTACAAGCCGAACAAAAACACATTATTTACAAATAGGAAACAAACCAAATTATTTACATAAAGAACAATAAACTATTTACATGCAGGATAGAATTAGAAAGCCCTATGACTCGAAATAATGCTTAAGAAACTGCCCATTGACAGGCAAGGGAATAGGTTCTCTAGTTAAACTACTCAATCTGAAAGTATTTTCTCCTAGGATCTCAGCAATCTGATAGGGACCCAACCAGCATTTATCGAATTTCTGGTGATTGCCCTTCTTTTCACTAGCTTTATCCCATAACAACACAAGGTCTGATATCCTGAAGGCGTTGATTTTGGCTCTTTTGTCAAACCAACGTTTGACAACAACCTGATGTCTAAAGAATTTCTAAAAGGCAGTATCTCCTCTGCTCTTCTAATTTCAACAAGGCAACTAATCTTACCTCTATTCTATCATCACTAGAGTAGAATTTTTGCATGAACTCAAGGATAGGTATTTGCAAATAAATAGGGAACACAGGCTCCTACCCATAAACCAGTTTAAATGGTGAAGTCTTTAAAGAAGCCTTAATCCTAGTCCTATCTGCCCATAATGCAAATCTTAGTTGGGTATGCCAGTCCCTAGGGTTGCTATCTAACAGTTTTTTGATTACCCCTAAGAGATTCTTATTGGTTGATTCTACAACTCCATTGCCTTGTGGGTAATAGTTTGAAGAATATTTCAAGACAATTTTGTGATCATAAGCCCATGAAATTTACTCAGCAAAAGAGAAGGAAGATCCATTGTCACATACCAAAGCGAAGGGTACCCCAAACCTAGTAGTGATGCATTCGGTGAGGAACTTGATCACAACCTCTATTGTGTTGTTCTTACAAGGTATATCCTCTGTCCATCTTGTGTAGTAATCAGTAGCAATCAAAATAAACTTGTGTCTTGTAGAGGAATTTGGGTTAATGACCCCGATAAAGTCCAACGCCCATTGGGAAAATGGTCTTACCTCGTAGATAGGCTGCAATGGCATGGCTGGATGGCATTCCTTTGATGCATAAATCTAACTTATGTGACATGTTCTTACATGTTGATGGGAATCTTTAAACACACACAGCCAATAATAACCATATCTAAGGATCTGATGTGCTAGTGAATCTGTAGACCCATGACATGTGCCATGTTTCCCATACAATTCAATAATCACGTGTTTAGCCTCTTGCTGATCAAGGCATCGTAGGTACACTCCCTCAAAATTCTTCCTATATAGTAAACCTCATTTTGAGCATATAATGAGATCTCTTCATTCTCAACGCTCTCCTTTGAGTGGCGTTCATTCCCTCTGGACATTGATTGTTGAGAATGAAATTGATGATATCCGCATACCAAGGGTCATTGGAGAAGGACCGAGTAGTGTATTGCTGGCAAATAATGTTCTCACCAGCATTCACCATGGATTTGGACAAGCCTGTGCCTCTAACAGGTTTCATAGGGCATATCTCTAGATCAAACTCTTGCAAGATGGCCATCCATTTCCCTCTTCTTTCTCCCAGCTCACTCTACATAAGTAGAGACTTCACAGCAGCGTCAGAAACTACAACAATGATTTGGCTTCGAAGAATGTAGTGCCTGAACTTTTTGACAGCTCTAACTAGTGCAAAATTTTGTTTCTTAAGAGGCAGGTATTTGATCTCAATGTTCTTAAACGAAGAGCTCATGAAGGTGATTGGCCTCTCTTCTCCCTCTTCTCTTCATTGAGTTAAGACAGCTGCACAGGAATGCTCAGAGAAAAAAGAGTAAATATAGAACGACCTCAAGTAGTTAGGGCTGGTGAGGACTGGAGCTTCCGAAATGGATCGCTTGACTTGTGAAAACACGGCCTTCACCTCATCACTCCACTCTATCTTGGTGTCTTTCTTCATCATTTCAATTAGTGGTTTTACGATTTCTACAAAGCCCATGATAAACTTTCTCACAAAGTTGATCTTTCCAAAGAAAGACCTCATTTATTTCTTGCTTCCTGGTCTGGTGATATTAAGAATGGACTCAAATCATCCTGGATCAATTGATATTCATCTTTCAGAGATTACGTGTCCCAAAAGCTTCCCTTTAGAAACCACGAACACACACTTTTTAGGATTCAAGGAGACTCCATACTGGATACATCTTTGAAGGACTTTGGCTAAGTATTCAACATGGTTCAGTCTATCCTTGGAGAAGACTGTTAAGTCATCCATGTAAACAATAATGCATTTACCGATTAATTCCTTGAATGCCATGTCCATGGCGCACTGAAAAGTTGCCCCAGTGTTTATCTGACCGAATGGCATCCTTCTGTATGCAAATGTTCCCTACTTTGTAGTGAAGGTTGTCTTCATTTTGTCTTCACAGTTAACCATTACCTGATCGTATCCAGAGTAACCATCCAAGAATGATATCATTTGAGATCCATTGATAGTTTGCAAGACTTAATCTAGAGAAGGGAGTGGGTAATTGTCCTTTTCTGATGCTCTATTCAGATTTCTAGAGTCTACACATAGCCTAATCTCTCCATTTTTTTCACAGACTAGGACCAAGTTATCCACCCATGTTGAATGTTGCACAGGGAAGATTATCCTTGTAGAAAGCAATTTCTAAACTTCTTTAAGGATCAATGGTTCAATCAAGGCATTGATAGGGTGTTGCTTTTGTTGGAATGGTTTAGCTTCGGGCTTCAGAGGGATGGTATAAGTTATTACAGAAGCATCAAATGTTTTTAAATCCTCATACCCCTAGGCTATTGCAGCAATATCTTTCTTCAGTGCCCTCAGTATATCTTTTCTGATTGTTTCAGGGCAAGCTTTCCCTATGTAAACATTTCTTTCCAGGCCAGAATCAGCTAGGTTAATAGTTTCATATTCACCTCCTTTGTCTTTAGCTGATATCTTCTCCTGAGCCCTTGGGTATGAATCAAAAATTCTTTCTAGGACAACCATTCCCTTGGGGGTGCTATTACTCTTTAAATTGAGGGCCCCCTCTGTATCACAATCTCCAGGGTTCCAATCTCCTTGATCCCTATTGGACTCATCAATGATTTGTCCTTCAAAAACATCTGAACTTGCTAGAAAAGCAAGGATATATCAATCATCATCAAAAACTTGAAAGTTCCTGACATTATCAGGAACAACAGGGGTGGATATCAATTCCACTGAGAATTTCTTAAGCTTGGAGCCTTGCATAGGCTCCAGGGTACTTGTAGCAACAACTAATGATTCGGCTATCTAATTCTCCTCTCTTGGGATTAAGCTAATCCCAAAAGCATCAAAGTCTTCATTCAAGTTCCATACCCGATTTCTATAAGCTACCAGCCTTCTATTGTGACATGTGTATTGGCTACGCACTTGCTTGATAACAAATTCTGAATCTCCTTTAACCATCAAGGCTGTGACTTTCTTCTTATGTGCGAACATCAACCCCTGAGTTAGAGCTTCATATTCTGCTACGTTATTAGTGCATCCAAACTGCAACCTATAAGAATCAAAGAAAGTTTTCCCTTTAGGGCTGGTTAATTCAATCCCAACACCACAGCCTGTTTTGGACTTAGATCCATCAAACGTGAGGGTCCATAACTGATCATAAGTTGGGGTTGGTCCTTTGGGGGTTATTGTGGGTATTTGGATAGAATAATCCATAGGTGGGGCTACTTGATCTTTTGCCTCAAATATTGGGAACAAGTGTTCAATAGGTTGATCATGTGTAATTTCCAATTCATGCATAGATATATCATATAATCTGTGGCTCTCCTCCTAATAGTCGCTTGCATCTTTAATTAATCCCTTAGGTTTCGGCATACTTGTGAGTGCGGGGGTGTCAAACAAACCTTGGGGTGGTTCTGGTATTGTAGCCAAAATAAATTCAATTTGAGAAGGAACTTCGTTTGGAGGTACCTTATCCCTGATTAACATTATTGATTCTTTGGCTTCAAATGGGAAATGATCTGCAACGGTCTCAGGGTGAATTAGGCTAGTTTCCTCAAATTGAAAGACATAATTTAAAATACTGATACAGGGTTGGCAGGTCAATTCAGAATGATTTTGGTAATGCACCCTGCACCAATTGGGGAGTAGGAGACTTTGCAGATTGATATCTTCCCCTAAGACCTACTGATCCTGTTGCAACTTCTTGATCAATGCTTGTTGGTTTTCATTAATCATAGGATCAGGAAATTTTGGTATTGGCAATTCTTTAGGATCAAGAATGGAAAAGGTTAAAATTTCATCTCTTTTGTAAACCCCTATCCCAGTTTCAAAATAGGCTACCTCATTGGGGAAATCATATTCAGTGATGATATGCTTGAGGCGGGGTTCACTTTCAATCCTAATCTGTGTGGGAATTCCCCTCCATGGTAACCACATTTGTGAAAAGTCGAGGGAGAGATATCCCCCTATACCTTTCATCAAATCTCTACTCAACAGCATACGATAGGTCTCAAGAATGTCTACTACTTGAATGTCTATGTTGGTTTGAATCCTAGGGTCTGACCCTACTTGGACATGTATGTTTCTCAACTCTCCCACAACATTAACCTTCATTTTGTCAAGTTGGATGACCTTCTTGTTTGTTTGAACAGGGTTCAATCCCAACTTCTTGAATATGGAAAATGGCATAACATTTCCTGAAGCCCCTGAATCTAGTAGACAATTATGTAGGTTCTTCCCACAAATTCTTAAACTCAAAAGAAATGGTGGAGTACCTACCTTGCTTCTGTACAAGGATGTGTTCATGTCTGTAGCAGGTGCCACCTTGTTTTTCCCTTTTGATTTATCAGCTTGCTCCAAAGCTTTCAGCACTATCTCCCTTTGAGCAGGGCACCACTTTAAGATGTCAAAGTATGACAAAGAAGTTTTCTATTTCTACATCTCAAAAACAATATCAAACTCTATGTTATAACTTGCATTATTTTTGAAAACAACAGATGAATTACCCTTGTTATGGAAGTCAGGCAGCCCTTTTGGTGGAGGATGGTTATCATCAGTACTTTGATTAGGTGGCATTGATGTGGTGAATGGACCCTTATTCTGATTTCTCAGGAAGTGTCCTCCCTTTGTCTGAAAGGCTTGGGCATCATACATGTCTTCCTCTAGTTCATTCTCACTCTGCATTGGGAATGAGAGTTCTTCTTCAAAGAGGTCATAAGTCATTGCTGTATCTACTAAGCCACCTTTTTTGTTTGAATTCCCTTGGAATGTTTAGGCATCTGCCTGTGCCATCTTGACAACTTTCTCCATTTCAGGGCAGTTTACCTCAAAATGAGTTGCAGTATCATGAGCCTGCACCGGTTAGTCATAAAATTGAGGTCAACCACATTTGCAGTATGTGACCGATCCTCATTAGCTTGATAATTGTGAGAAACTCCACCATTGTTGGGCCCCGTATTCCATTGTCAGTTGTTATTTGGCCTCTGGTTATATCCTCTATTTTGATTTTGATACCCTTGGTTAGAGGGGTTTTGGTCTTGATAACCCCTTTGGTTGTGATTGTAGTTGTTTTGATAATTACTCTGATTGTTATTGTTCTAATTAGTATAATTACCTTGGTTTTGAGAGGGGTTCACTCTAAGCTGAGCCATGTCATTTGTAACTTGAGACTGTGTTTTCTTTAAGGTTTCTACCTCGTTTGTGAGTTGAACTATCTTTTCACTTTCAACACTCTTAGCAATAGGTAGCTGACCACCATGATTTGGTGTTCCAATTTGGTTATGATGACCATGGGGACTTTGAGGAACCTTTGATTGTTGAAAGAAGTCAGGAGTTCCACTAGCAAAGAATGGCACAGGAGGTTGAGTTTGCAACTTAGGCATAGGTCCATAATGGGAAGGAAACGTTCCCGTGATAGTATTGAGTAGAGGGGTTGGGCTATGCATCTGATACCCTATTGGAGGAAAACCTCTTCCCAAACTTCTTTGTTGAGAACTAATTTTTTACTATAGCTTGATAGCCGAATGGTAAACTTTAGATAGAGAATCGATATCTGCCAGCTGATAAGTCCTTTTTCAGGAATAAGCTGAGCAGGGGGTCTATAACTCTAAAGTAAGCTTGAATGGCACTATTTTCAGCAACTAAATAGGGGTCTTGCAGTCTCCTATACATTCATTGAAACCTGGTATTAAACATGGGCAAAGGTTCACCCGAATCCTTCCTAATAGTGGAAAATTGGTGGAACAGAATGGTTGGATCCACATAGATTCTTAACTGATTGATGAAAGCATTCTCTAGGTCTGTCCAACTCAGAATAGAACACTAAGGGAGATTAAGGTACCAATTGTATGCTATATCCCCTAAGGAATAAGGGAACAACCTACAAACTACATCATGGTGGGATATCTGAGCCCTGGTACAAGCATCCTTAAAAGCTTGTGTGTGCTCCTCAGCACTCCGTGATTCACCATGAATGTACTTAGGACATCATTTCTCAGGATTCTTAGGCATATCATGAAAACCTCTTGGAATAGTCCCCAATGGAGAGGGATTATTCTGAAAGAACACCATTGGTGGTGGTGGTGGTGGTTGAGCCAGCTGTTGGATGGGTCGAGCCAGCTGTTGGATGGGTCGAGCCAGCTATGATGACAATTGAGATGGATTGGGTGGTGGATTGATAGGTATGCACTGGGGTATTGGTGAAAAGCCTGGTGGACTGAGCGGAGCTGACAAGGGTGGTATGATTTTTCCCTAGTTTTGTGAACCTTGTGTCTTGTTGGGGTCTTGATTTCTATCAAAGGTGGTGGATTTTTAGTTGATCGAAGAACTCTGTGGGGCTTCTCTGTTGAGAAAAACCCAGTATTATCCAGTTTCCTCTTATGGGCCCTCCTTCTAGCGCTAGATCTATTAACATGTCTGATGGCACAACAACGTGTAAACATAATATTGCTATTTTGTTTCTCCTGAAAGAGAAAGACAACACATGGATATCTTAACTCCCAAGGTCTTTGTAATCGGTTCTCGACTGTGCTAACTTCACTCAGTGATTGATGTGAACTATAATGTTCAAGGGGCCTGTTGGTGTTGAGCTTTTGGATTGTTCTAAGATCAAGCATAAATTCAAACCTATTTTAATTGGGGTTTTAAAGAAATGGAAAAAGATAGATCAAAGCTTGGAACTAAAAAGAATAATAATTCATCAAACTTAACCAGACTTGTTACCTTTCAAGGAATTGCTAACTGAAACTGAAAAACAAACTCAACTTGTGATTGTCACACAGCTTCATTCATCCACAGTGCTAATTTTAACATCTTGTAAATCACTATTTAAACAAAACATAAAACAAAACTTCTTTCCTTGAAAGCTTTTCAAATCAAACGATTAACCCAAGATGAACACCATTCTGGAACACAATATGAAATAGATTAAATCTAGTTGCTTCTACTATTAGTGAAATAGATAAGCAACATTTACAAATCTGGCACAATCACCAGTGTACAGAAAAACCTATGATTTCAGATTGTTTCCATCTATACTAAGAAAACCAGAAATATACATTACTATCTATGCTAGATCTAACTCCTATTCTATTGCTATTCTTAAAATTTTCTCTACTACTACTCAGAAGATTACTATTGTTCTTAGAAATCTATCTCTATCTCTATATCTAAATTCGCATCCTCCCTTTTTTTACAAAGAGGCAAAAAATGCCATATATACAGGATGTGCCAAAAAGAATGTGTTGGCCCCCTGTTTTTAGGGTTTACAAAATATTTGCTGGTTGCAAGAGGGTCAGCCGTCAGAGCTTTTGAATAAAGTTGATTATGCATTCAATGTGTACCCCTGTTGTCTGCGTTGGTGAAGGATTGTTCTGGGGGTGATCTCAGATCTTTTGTAGCTACAACATTTACTTCTGGTCCCCGTGTCCATCTTCAAACTCCCTTAAAGGGCTATCTTGAATGCTCTGAAGCATTACCATTAATGCCAATCCACCTCTTCTAGTAGACACCACAGTTGTCCCTAAGGCTCGTGGTTCTTTCTTTCCTTCGACCCTCTTCCTGCCTTAGACCTTTCTATACGTTGACCACCTTCTGGAATCAGCATCAAGCTTGCCATTAGATCTCCACACCACTATTCATCGAGCTGCCCCATTGGCTCACCC
Source organism: Sequoia sempervirens (assembly GCA_007258455.2). Classification (NCBI taxonomy): domain Eukaryota; kingdom Viridiplantae; phylum Streptophyta; class Pinopsida; order Cupressales; family Cupressaceae; genus Sequoia; species Sequoia sempervirens. The sequence continues at coordinate 17,190,583 of VDFB02193867.1, read as the reverse complement.
TAGCGCTTAGCCAGAGTTTGAACAAGATCCGGGAAAATCCAGAGGAGGAGAAAAATCCTGAACTAGGGAGAAAACCCGAATTCAAACTGAGGCAGAACCAAATTCAGATAAAACAAAGTATAGACCCAGGAGGAAAACGAAAGAAAAGTTCTCCCAGACCAAAGCCAAAAAAGGAAAGGCAACGAAAGTAAAAAGAGAAAGGGGGACCCATTTTGTTCTAGAATAAAATGGGGTGGTTATGCAAGGCATAACAGGATGTAAGTGCCTTTAGTGCCAAGTTGGCTCAAGGAGAGGACATGTAAGAGCCTTTAATGCCAAGTTGGAGGACAAAAGTCCTTTAGGAGGGAGAATCCAAATAAGTGGAATATTCTAAGAATATCCCATAATTGAATGGAAATAGTACTAATTAATAAATTAAATAAATTGATTTACATGTGCAACTTGAAAAAGATAGAGGAATGGAGGATCAGTGTTAGGAGTTAATTAGGATTAATTAACTTAGATGAAGTTAGTTGATTTGACATTTGATTTAGATATTTAGATTTATTTAAATCAAGTGAGAAGATAGTGGAAGATTAGTAATTTAATTAAATAAATTTAATTTATTCAATTAAATGAAGAATATTAGAATTCAACTAAATAAAATTGATTTATTTAACTAAAAGAGGACATTAGGGTTTAATTAAATAAAGTTTATTTATTTAATTAAAAGAGGAAAATTAGGATTTAATTAAATAAAGCCAGTTTATTTAATCAAAGAGGAAACATTAGAATTTAATTAAATAAAGTTGATTTCTTTAATCAAAGAGGAATTTTGATGAATTAATTAAATAATATTATTCAATTAATTGGTTAGTAAAGGAAGGATTAAGGAAGAATTGGTGTTAGCGAATCAGAGTTGAATGCATGATATCAATCAAGATAATTTTTGTGTTTACATTTTTCCCCTCTTTGAAGCAATGTACCTACTGCGTGGGTTCAAAGAATAACCTTTCCAAGATCAAAATTAAAAAAAAATCTGATTTTTTCGGATGCCCAAGTGGAACGAAGTATACTGGTATACTGCCCCCTTGAGAGATCCAGTAAAATTTTTGATTTGAGGGTCAATCTCATGACAAAGAGGTTCAAGATGGACCAATGGATGGTTATGATGATGATGTAAATGAGATGGTTTAGGAGATGCGTAGAATAACCAATCTATATTATGGTGCAATGATGGAAATGCAATGCATGTGAAATGATATGAATGATATGCAACATGCTAACAATTTTTGGATGTAGGATGGATTAGTGTGAAAGAAGATAGAAGAATGAGAGGGATCAAGCCTTGATTCTAAGAAGATGGAGAATTCCAACAAGTCTATGAGTCACCAAGACTTTATTAGATATGATGATGAATGATGATGATGTATTGCTTATCTAGGGATTGGGATTTTAAAAGAGCTTACTTACCTTATGTTTGATAACACACATAGATACAATGCATCAAGGTATAAAGAACTAGAATGGCATTGTACTTAGTGTAATGGACTTTGACTTGACAATCAGATAGGAGTGTCCTTGTTCAAACCTGGCATACGAAACCCTATTTAGAATGCAGTTCAGATATTTTAAACATCTCAGACAAAAACATAGAAAGGAAAGCCTTCCTATGTGGTCAACAAGGCACCTAAAACACCCTCCCTACAAACCAAACAAAACATGCATGGCCAAAGTTATATTACAAGAATATCCAACAAAAATAATAGACAAAAGATAATGATCAATGCCTCATTCCTTTCTCTCTAAATTGTTTTGATTAGACATCATTGAGAGGCCATTGGAATGAGCACAATAGGATAAATCAACAAGACAAAGATCAAGAAAACAAACAACCCAATGTTCCTCATACGTCTAGCCAAGACTAAACTATGGTGATTCTTGATGTTGATGTCCATTGTAGGAAGGATGCATCCTAGGACATGATATTATCAGATGATGGTGAGATTGACTAGATGATAGGCTATTAATATGAAGAGTTGATCAACTTGTTTACCTATTAAACTAAGATTAAGATTTTTTACATTTGAGCTCACACTTTCAATTTGCTATACCTATTTTTGATTGTGTTGCCAAAGGGTGATGGTGATGATAGATTTATTACGAGTGGATGTTTATTTTGGGTGATTGTGAAATGGGACAAATTGATTTTTATCAAATATTTGGATGCTTTTAATGTTTTTGAAAAAAAATTAGGCTATTTTTGGGTTTTTCAAGATGTTTTACAAATGTTTTGATTTTGTGTATCGAGGGTTGAACAAAGATTAGCCTTTCCTACGTTTAAGCTCAGAGATAACATAGTTCAAATACCATGTTTTTGATGCTTTCTATTTTCAAAGTCATTAGATTTCCACAGTCCATAGTATTGTGGAGATTTTTCTGGATTTGACTGTGTGATGTATTTTTGCATCAACGTTTCGAATCACACTCTGTGATTCATCATCAGGATGAAAAAGAGTTGTAGGAGTAGAATGAGAGATTGCAGCCCAAGACCAGATAAATAGAGGGAGGGAAAGAAAAATGAAAAGAATAAAATAAAAATACACGCAATTCAAGAATATGAGAATTATGTATATATATATATATATATGAAAGTATCGTGTACAAAGTATAGAGATAAATAAATTAAATAGAAGTAAGTAAATGTAACAAAAAGAAACCAAAAATTAACCAAGTTAGGGAGAAAAGGGAACCAAAGACAGATAAGAAAGGCTAAAGGAAAAACGAGATACATAAGTTAAAAAACAAAAAATCCAAAAATCAAAGATATAGCAAAAACAAATTATTATGAAAATTGACAAGGAAAAATAAATATAAAAAGTATGTTGATGAAAATATTTAACAAATTATTATGAAAATATAATCTTAGAGTAACAAGCAAATAATTTTATAAAATAACATAAGAAAATGAAACTAAGAACATGATAAAAATCAACAAATGACTAAAAAGGGGGGAAGAAACGAGAAACAAAGATTAATGAAAGATACCAAGACTAAAGCACAAAAAATTAATGATAAGATGATTTTTATTAAGAGAAAATAAAAATGAATATATATAAAAGAAAAGTATATATAAATATAAAATGAAAATGCATATACGAATACGCAAGGAATAAGAAAAAAATCAAATGGCATATGTAATTAACCACAAAAGTAAAAATCAGCACAATAAGAATAAGAACACAAAATATAAAAAGAAAATAAGCTAAAAATTTTGAAGGATAAAAATATATTAGATGAGGAAGACAAGGTTAATAACAAGATAAAAAGGCTAGCAAATAAATAAAAGAGTGAAGACAAAAGGAAAAAATAATAAAATAAATAAGAAAAATGCGAGAGAGAAGGCAACTTTAAAAGATCGAATAAAAACTTTTACAACAACATAAATAAAGAGATGCAAACAAAAGAGAAAAGAGGAAAATGAACGGGGGAAGAAGGAAGAAGATGTGGGAGCAAGATCAAAAAATAAATAAAAGGAACACAACAAATACAAGAACCCACCAAAAACAAGGTAAAGACGATAATAAGACAAAAAAGAAAAGAAGAGAGAGCAAGACTCAGGGAGAAAGAAAGGGTAGAAAGCAAGGGGGAGGAGAAAAGGGGACTAGGAGGGGGGTGTGTTGGCGGTATTGGAGTGAGACAATGTTTATGAATGTTTGTTTTTTTTGTGATTTTTGAATGTTTTTGTGTTTTTGAGTTTTTTGAATTCTTTTTTGTTTATGCATGATTTTGATGGTTTGGATATGGACATATGTGACAATATCAATGCTTTGTTTTGGGATTTTGTTGAAAACCAAGGTAAGGTTGATTGATCAGATGACTAGATTGATGATGATAACATTGTTGAGGATACACAACAATGCAGGGATAGTGTTAAGCAACACAAGAATTAGGGTGGATATCCCAAGATGATAAATGATTGATTGAATTTTATTGATAGAGATCGATGATGATAACATTGTTGAGGATACACAACAATGCAAGGATAGTGTTAATCAACACAAGGTTTAGGAAGGATATCCCAAGATGATGATGGATTGATTGATTTTATAAAGATTTTGAAGCTTTATTTTGGAACAAAATTGTTTTGAATGATTTGATGTGATGGTGAAGCATACATTACATGGAACTGATATTGATTTTTTGGATCGATGTTTGATGAAAGATGAAGCTTGATAAGGAATTTCTTCTTGTTAAAATGTGCCATGGGCTAGTGATTTGGATCATTTTTCTCTCACAACTAATTTGACCAATTTGATTTTATGTTTTCCAATGTTTAGATCACCACATAAGCTAGAAGATATAGATCAAGATTTATTTCTAAAGCAAGATGTAAATATCTTCCCCCAGTGTCTAGCAATGTACGGAATGCCATGGATGGATGGACATGGTAAGCACACAAAGGATGTCAAGGATTATCTTGTGATAAGGTTTTCAAACAAAGGATTCTCATTTGCATAGTGCTTCATGGCTCAAATAATGTTGGGTAGGACATGATCAATGAAAATGACTCATGTCAAGATGTTTACCATAAGAAAGTGTAAAGTGTGCACCAATATTTTATCAAGATCAAGATAATGTGGAAGATGGATGCAAATGGATGAAAATGGATTGGATAAATGGTTCATGGATGAATGATTTTTTTGGATGAGATGGATGGAATGTTGGTTTTATTATGGATGGGATGAGATGCTTCTACCTCAACTAGCACACATAGATGCTCGATTCGACACATGACACTTGTTTTCCATGTTTTCACCATGGTACATTTCCAAAGTGCTGCCATAGTGTTTTTCACTGGAGGATGATTTTTTCCTTTACTATTTTCAATCCTTTTTTTTATTTTTTTCTTATTTTTCATATTTTTTGAGTTTTTTTATATTTTTTTGTGAAATATTTTTAAGCTCATGTCGAATCACCTAGTGGAGTTGATGTAGATTCTTCTGTCATAATGTACCATCGATATTCTTCCTAAAGAATTTTTTTTTCCAAGATATGTGCACTTGAATACAACTTTTTAAATTCTTGATTTGCTTTGTTGATACCGGAGTTAACTTTGTCCTTGTACACACATCATGATAGAGTGACTTATGAATCCTTATGATGAAGGGTGGCTTCCAATACATGGTCAATGTGAGAATTAGATATCATCCTTGGAGGCGTCAATGAAGTGTGTTTACGAATAAAAAAATAGATTGGTTGATAGTTTGGAACCTTTGACTCTCCAAACTTGGGAAGATGAACAATGATGGGTGGATACAGAAGTGTGGATGTAATTAGGACCAATTGCTTGATATACTATTTACAACACTTGAGAAGCCTTCTTTTGCCTTTGTGGACATCTTTGATGGATAATTTTCCCTTTTTTTATTTTTCCCCATAGTTTGTTTGACTAATGGAGTTTCATAGGGATAATGTTGCTTTTCATTATTTGGTATCCATGTGTATTTGATTTTTCCATTATGCTTCTCAATTTCTTTTTATTTGATAACATTCTTTGTGCTTTGATTCAAATCTTTCTTTTGATGTTGGTCCCATTTTGTGGATGGGGTGATGGGTGGATGAAGATTGATGACATGGCTAGTTGTAGTATTGGCATTGGTTTCATCATAAGGATTCTTCATGCTCCCTATGTTGATACTTGCACTAGATAAATTTTCCCCCACTATCATAGAGGTATCACTGATATGTTTAACTCCCTTAATTGTCAAATAACCAAGACCTTGATGCTTAGGATTACTAATAATTTGCACTGGTTCTAGGCTACCCTGTTCATGTAGGCCTAATCCTTTGCCTTGAAAATTCATCTGTTGAAACATTTTCTTTGCAATAGGATATGATTTACCCTAGAAACAATGTGCTAATCCTTCTCTTCTCTTCTGTGGATCTTCAAAGGTGATATCTTCTTCATTGATAAGATATATTTCCCTAAAAAAGGTAAGTGATCCAAGTTTATAAGTGATAGAATCTTCCATAAATGGGATAACTTCCTGATTCATATCTTTGGCTTGATCTTGTGAAATATCATATTTTAATGCTTCTTCAAGAGGTGTTGATGACTCCATGTCCACATAAAATTCTTCCTCATGATTCATTTTTGATATGCCTTCACAAGATATTTCTGATTCACAACTTCTATAGAAGCCTTCTTCATGACCCATTTCTGATATGTCTCTAAATTTTTCTGTCTTGATCATGTGTATAAATATTAAGAGTAGGAGAATCTTGCTCCTTAGTAATGATATCAAGAGTATGAGACTCTTGTTTTGAATTAAGATCATCTACATGTCCATTGGGAGTAAGCATCTCATGGGTAAATTTAGAAATATGTGCTATATGGATATGATCATTATTTGAGACATCTTGTATATATAAGAGAGTGTCCATTAGATCATTGTAGTATCTTTGAGATGTGAACTCTTGATCTTGAATGTTTTTGGAATTTCTTTTTACATGATTTGGATCAAGTTCTTGACATGCGTTAGTTTCAAAGGATGGATATCTTACAAAGGCTTCTTGGATATCTTCATTAGGAATGGGAAGTGGCTCAATATCGTCTTTATCTTTGAGTGGACTTGGATCAAATGGTTAGCTGAGGATCCATTTAGTATCTATAACCATGAGGTCAAAGGATGTCAATATATCTTGGAAAGGATCATTGCTAGAATTTGGTGAAAGATGTTGATCATGCTTTAGAATGAATTCTTGAGATATGTCCTTTAACTCATTAGGTGATGTAGATACATTTATAACATGATTATTGGTGGAAAGATCATTGATTATAGGATCAAATAATGTTAACACTCCTTTCAATAGATCATTGTTGGATATTGTTGAGGGGTATTTATCATGATCAAAAAGTGACTCTTGATGTATGTTGAGTTGATCTTTGGATGAGGTAGAAACATCTTCAAGGTTCTCATTGATGGATAGATCTTGATCCTTATTTTCAACAATTGTGATGGAGAGATTGTCAATGTTATCACTAGTGGTTGAATCTTCATCGTTGTCCTCAATAGTTATTATTTTTTTATCAATAAGGTCTTCAATGAGATTTTTGAGTCAAATACAATTTGATGTTGTGTGTCCCTTTATTTTGTGAAAATCATAAAGGGGCTTCTCGTTATACCATGGTGGTTTAACTTGAGGCTCTTGATAATTTTCATAAATAGGGATTTTGATGAGATTTTCTTCTACCAACTGTTGCATGATTGATTTGATTGGTTCCCCAAGTGGTGTGTATTTTCATTTGTTACCTTGTGATATTTTTACTTTAAATTGACCTTGTGGCAATTTATTTTGGAGATGTGATTGATCTTTGAGATGTGGTGATTGATCTTCAAGATGTGGAGGTTGGGTTTGTTATTGATGTTGTTGATCTTGATATCTAACCTCTTGACATTTGGGATATTCTTCTTGATGTGGTTGTGGACACAACTCAATGCTTTGATGATATGGTTTAACCAATGGAAGAGTGTATTGATTTTGGGGTGGAGATGTCTCTTAGCGCAATAAGTCAATTATTTTGGAAAGTGGAGCAATTTGATCTTGCAAAATTTTATCTCGATTTTTATTTTGACACACTTGATATAGTAGATTTGGTTTTTGTTCAAGCAGATTTGGAATGCATACTTGTGGTGTATGGGATCATGGACAAATTGATTTTGGACAATGCTCTGATTTGGGATGATGTTTCAATTTGGAATTATAGGTTGAAATTAAACATTGTTCTGGTTTGGAAACATATTGCCTTGATCTAGGTAACTTTGATTTTGTATGGTGTTACATTGGCTTGGATCAATACATGGAGTCATTAACATCTTGTTTGGACTTTGAACAACATTTGTATGATTCACAAACATATCTATCCCAAAGTTTACCAACTGTGGATTTGAAATGTTCATGTTTGTTAAACTTGTACTTGGTATATTCACATTTTTCATGTATGGATTTGGTGGGATAATTTTATTTTGTTGAAGACTCATGTATTGATTGTTTGATTGTTAGATTTGTAGGTTTGGAATTTCATTTAAATCTACCATAAGGAAAGGTGTTCCAAATTTTAGATTGGGAATACTCACATTTGTTGTAGCATTGAAGTTTGTAGGAGATTATTGTTGGATGTTGTGGTTGTGTTTTTGATATTTGGTTGTCATTGATGTCAAAACTATTAGCATTGATGTATTGTAGGTTGGATATGTTGAGGATATTGAGAAAATTGTTAAAGAAAGAGTTGCATGTTGAAAGTGGAATAGTGAAGGTCATGAAGGTTTCTTGCTCAGTATGTTGATGATCAATCATTGTGGAATAAAGGGTTTATTGTTAATTGTATCTAGTTTATCCACCGAAAGTTTTATAGGTCCATGTGAAGATTTAATTATGTTATGATTAGTTGTGTGCTGATAGTTTTTCTATCGCTTCAATGAGTGTTCTTGATTGAATTTGATGTGATTCTAGTAATTTTAGTTGTTGTGGATGCTTCTCTGATGATTCTTGATGCTTGTGGATGTTTCTAGATCATGTGATATCTTTGTTGCACATCTATGTTGATTAGTGTGCTCATGGTTGGTGATTTTTCTCTTGTGTGTTCAGGTTTCTATGTTCTTGGCTAGCATGCTAGTTGTAACATGTTGTAGATCCTTGGAGATTAAAATTTGAATGTGTGGCGTGCTTGAGGATAATGTTTTAATTCTTCATTATGTTGTGGCTGACGGTGTTTGACTCACATTGAAAATTTACTTGTAAATTTGGGCTGACATTGTGTATATGTTTTATATGTTATTTTGGCCGATGAAGTTGTTGATGTAATTCAATGTTATGGATATATAAGAGTGGTTGTTTGTGTGAAGTTATGTAGTGAAGAAGTGATAGAGAAAGAGAAAGTTTGCAAATATTGATCTAATCATTCGATTGTAGAGCAGAGTGTGAAGAAGTTTGAGTGAAGTGTGAAGAAGTGTTTATATTCTTAACTGGAATTGTAATTAGGTTTTTGTAGAAGCTATTTTCTCAGCTCATACCCTACGGATCTAATCTAAATTTCTATAAGATAGTGTGCCTTCTTTGGGTAGTGACCCCTCTTATATTTGAGCAGTGAGCTCTAGGAAGTGTGCCTGAGTGCATGTGCATTCCCATTATTCTTCATTATACTTTTAATAGGGTATAATATTGTGGACTAACATCCACCATGGTTTTTCCCCTAAAAGGGTTTAAACATAAAAAATCTTGGTGTTCTCTGTGTTTTTCATATGCTGATTGTCTATGGTTTATTGTCCGTTCATCAGAACTGAGATCAAGTTAAGTTATGTTTGAAACATTTAAATATTCTTTGACAACTGAGTCACCCCCCATCTCAGTTGTCTATTCTTATTTTTCCAACAATTGGTATCAGAGTTGGTTCCTCTAATGAAGTTTAAAAGCTTGGGGTGATCTGAGATGGCATCATATAAGGACATTCCTAGATTCGATGGAACAAACTACTCTCTATGGAAAGCTAGAATGGAGTGTCATTTGAGGTGTATTGGTGAACCCTTCTAGAAGATTACAAATAAAAAATATGTTATTCCTCAGAATGGTCCTTCCACTCTTGATGAGATTAAAGAGGCTGAGATTAACATCAGGGCTATTGAAGCTTTGTTGAGTGCTTTGATGGATTCAAAAATGACAAATGTGATGGATCTAAAGACAACTCATGAGATATGGAAGAAACTAGAGAATTTGTATGAAGGAGATGCACTTGTGAAGAGCTACAAAGTTTCAAAGGCAAGTATGAAACTTTGAAGATGGGTGAAGATGAAAATATTTGTTCTTTTATGCAAAGAGTAAATGAACTTGTGATGGGTATTAGATGTGTTGGTTGTACCATGGATGAACAAGAAATTGTAGCTAAAGTTCTCAAATCACTTCCTCCCTCTTAAAAATCAAAGGATCATTCTATTGAAGCACTCATAATAGTAACAAATGTGACAACAGATATGTTGATTGGTAAACTTGTTGCCTTTGAGTTGAGTGAATTTGTGATTTTTCCCCCAAGATTGAATCTACATTTAAGGTCTCTATATCCAGAAGAAACAACCAAAGATATGATCTAGGAGAGAGTTCTAGAAATACATTCAAGCATGAGGAAGAAATGAAATAGCTTGAAGATGAAGAAAGAGAGGTAGAAGAGCTGGAAGCACTAATTGTGAAGAAAGAAGGCAGAGGACAAGTATAAAGGAAAGTTTCCTATTAAATTTTTCTCTTGTAGTAAAATAGGTCACTTTGCTTCAAGGTGTCCTAAAATATTTCCTAGGTCTAAGCCTAAAAAACCTAGATTTCAATAGAAATGCTATTATGCTGAAGAAGGTGTGATTGATGAAGAATCTGACAAAGAAAATGGAAATGAAGATGGATGGGTTTTCAATACTATCAAGGAAAATGGTCTGGTGGCTATTGAATTTGATAAATTTTAGAAAGCTATTGTAGCTCGAATTGAAGAAAATGATGAGTGGGTTATTGATAGCGGATGCTCACATCATATGATTGGTGAAAAAAGAAAATTTGTAAGTCTAGAGAAATATGACGATGGGGTTGTAAGATTTGGAGATAACAATGTTGGTGTGATTCATGGTAGAGGATCTATTTGTCTTGGTGGTAAACATTACACTAATGATGTCCTTTATGTTGAAGGCTTGAAGCATAACCTATTGAGTGTTGGAGAGATGGTGGAAAAGAGTTACAATCTTTAGTTCAAAGATGGAAGATGCATGATACTTGGAAGCTCTGGAAATGTAATTTCTTTAGGTACAAAGACAAGAGATAATATTTTTCACCTGAGTGTTGCTAATGAAAGTTGTTTAATTTCTTAAGTAGATGAAAGCTAGTTATGGCATAGGAGATTGTTTCATGTGAATTTTGATAACATTATCAAGGTAAGCTCCACTCAAGCAGTAAGAGATCTACCAAAGATAGTGAAGCCTACTAACACAATATTCAAGGAATGCCAGATGGGAAAACATACTAGAGTTTCTTTTCAAAGCAAACAACATCATTCTAATGGAGTACTGGAGCTAGTGCATATTGATCTATGTGGTCCCTCCAGAATCAAAAGTCTACAAGGAGAAAGGTACTTTATGCTTCTTATTGATGATTACTCTAGGATGATATGGGTTGATTTCTTAAGAGAAAAATGTGAAGCATTAGAGAAGTTTACAAGTTTCAAAGCTATGGCAGAGAATGAGATAGGTTTGAAGATCAAATTCCTAAGGTTAGACAGAGGTGGTGAGTTCACCTCCCAGGAGCTTAATTCTTTTTGTGAAGAGCATGGAATCAAAAGAAAATTATCTACTCCTTGAACCCCTCAATAGAATGGAGTTGTAGAGAAAGAACATAACAATTTTGGATGTTGCTAAAACAATGATGTTGGAAGGAAATGTGCCTCACATCTATTGGAGAGAAGTGTAAGCATTGTTGTGTACACTCTAAACTAGGTAGATGTCAATGGTATTTTCGGTAAGAATCCTTTTGAGCTGTGGTTTGGTTATAAGCCTACTGTTAAATATTTCAAGATCTTTGGAAGTAAGTGTTATATTAAGAGAGATGAGGACATAAGAAAGTTTGATACAAGGAGTGATGAAGGAATCTTTCTAGGTTACTCTACTAAAATCAAGGCTTACTAGTGCTATAATAGAAAATTGAGAAAAATGGTTGAAAGTGAAAATGTCAGAGTTGATGAGGACTCTGCTAAATCATTCAGATACTGTGGATATGATTCAGATGACTAGCAAGATAGTAAAAACAAAGGGAAGAATGCGCATACATAGAATCAAGTTCAAATTGTTTCAGTAAATCAAGAAATTCAGGAAGGAGAAACAAATGGAAGTGAAAAAGAAAGAATAGAAGAACTAGAAGTGCAAGAGAATCCTAAAATTTTGAGGTATGTGAAGCAAAATCATTTTGAAGATCAAATTACAGGAGATAAGAATAATGGTGTGCAAACTAGAAGAAGGATTTCAAAAGATTATTGTCTGATTTCCAAGACTGAGCCTAACAATGTCAATGAAGCTTGTAATGATGAACACTGGATGGAAGCTATGAAGGAAGAACTAATGCAGATTGAAAAGAATGATACATGGATTCTTGTTCCCAAACCCAAAGATAAAATTGTGATTGGTACTAAATGGGTCTTTTAGAATAAGTTGAATGAACAAAGTGAAGTGGTTCAGAATAAAGCAAGACTGGTATGTAAAGGGTATTCACAAATGAAAGGTATTGATTTTTAATAAACCTTTGCCACTATTGCTAGAATTGAAGCTGTAAGATTATTTCTTGATTATGTTGCATATAAGAACCAAAAATTCTATCAAATGGATGTGAAGTTAGCCTTTTTGAATGGTGATTTAGAAGAAGAGGTATATGTTGAACAACTAGATGGATTTCAACTTATTGATAAGGAAGACATGGTTTGTTGATTGAAGAAAGCTCTGTATGGACTCAAGCAAGCCCCCAAAGCCTGCTATGCTAGACTAGATAAATACTTACTAAAGAATGGATTCAATAAAGGTAATTTTGACAACAAGTATTTTAAGCTGGATCATGATAAAGAATTGATTATTGATGTCTTTGTTGATGACATTATTTTTGGAGGTGATGATGATCTATGTATGAAATTTTCTAATGAAATGAAAAGTGAATTTGAAATGAGTATGATTGTAGAGATCAAGTTCTTTTACAAGTCACTCAATTAGACATTGGGATTTTCATATCTTAGTCCAAACATGTGAGAGAGTTGCTGGAGAAATTTGGCATGGAAGACTAAAATCCTTTTGGTACACCCATGGTAACTAGATGCAAGTTAACATGGAATGATGATTCTCCTAATCCAAATCAAACAAGATATAGGTCAAGGATTGGAAGATTGATCTACTTAACTCAAACCAGACTATACATCATGAATGTTGTGTGTATGGTTGCTAAAAATCAAGCTAATCTGAAAGAATATCATGTGACTATTGTAAAGAGAATTTTCAGATACCTTAAAGGAACAATGATTTTGGGCTTTGGTATCCCAAAGATGATGATCTTACCTTGAGTGCCTATACTGATGTGGATTTGGTGGGAGATGTAGATGACAAGAAAAGTACTAGTGGTGGTGCCTTCTTCCTAGGGAAGAAATTGGTGTCTTGGTTGAGTAAAAATTAGAATTCCATTTCACTATATACTGCTAGGCAGAGTGTATTGTTGTTGCAAATAATTGTACTCAAGTGTTGTGGATGAAACAGATGTTGAAAGATACCAGAGTAGTATAAGATGAGCCTATTATCATATACTATGACAACTCAAGTACAATAAACATATCAAAGAATCTGGTGCTACACTCTAAGACCAAGCATATATAAATCAAGTTTCACTTCTTGAGGGAGAAAGTGAGTGAGAAAGAAGTCAGACTAGAGTATGTGACTAAAAAATAATAGATTGCAAAAAATTTCACCAAGCCATTGGAAAAGGATACTTTTGAGTATCTCAGAGGGATGCTAGGGGTGATTACCCCTCTTGATAAGAAATAGAGATGCATTTAATTGCATCAATCCATGTGCTTCATAGCTATATTCTGATACAAATTGATGTTGTGGTGGCTGCTACTTAGGGGGAGTAGTCAAATGTTCAGATATGTGGTTCAGAGCTTATATGTATCTTTGTCATTGATGTCGAAGGGGGAGAAGAGAAATGTTAAAAATAGCATGAGGAGAAGAGTCATAATCTAAGGGGGAGTAAGTGTTGATTGATAGTTGCATTGATGGTGTTTTTTACATCATGTGTTGCCATCAATGCCAAAGGGGAAGACTGTTGGATGTTGTGGTTGTGTTGTTGATATGTGGTTGTCATTGATGTCAACACTATTAGAATTGATGTATTGTTGGTTGTATATGCCAAGGATATTGAGAGAATTGTTAAAGAAAGAGTTGCAGGTTGATAGTGGAATAGTGAAGGTCATGAAGGTGACTTGTTCAGTACATTAATGATCAATCATTGTGGACTAAAGGGTTTATGCTAAGTGTATCTAGTTTATCCATCAAAATTTTTAGAGGTCTAACATGATGATTTAATTGTGTTATGAACAGTTATGTTCTGACATTTTTTTTGTGGCTTCAATTAGTGTTCCTGATTGAAGTTGATGTGGTTCTAGTAATTTCATTTTTTGTGGATGCTTCTAGATCATGCTCTATCTTTGTTGCACATCTGCATTGATTGGTGTGCTCATGGTCGGTGATTTTTCTCTTGTGTGTTCAAGTTTTTATGTTCTTGGCCAACATGGCGGTTGTAATGTGTTGTGGATCCTTGGAGATTAAAATTTGAATGTTTGGTATGCTTGAGGATATTGTTTTAAGTCTTCATAATGATGTGGCCAATGATGTTTGATTTGCATTGAAAATTTACTTATAAATTTGGGCCTTCATTGTTTATATGTTTTATATTTTATTTTGGCCAACGAAGTTTTTGATGTAATTCCATGTTGCAGATATATAAGAGTGGTTGTTTGTGTGAAGTTATGTAACAAAGAAGTGCCAAAGAAAGAGCAAGTGTTTGAATAGTGAACTAATCATTTGATTACAAAGTAGAGTGTGAAGAAGTTTGAGCGAAGTGTGAAGGAGTGTTTTTGTGCTTAACTAGAACTGTAATTAGGCTTTTGTAGACACCATTTTCTCAGTTCATACCCTACAAATCTAATATGAATTGATGCAAGATAGTGTGTCTTCTTTAGGCAATGAGCCCTCTTGTATTTGCGCAGTGAGCTCTAGCCAATGTTCCTGAATGCATGTGCATTCCATTTAATCTTCATTATACTTTTAACAGGGTATAATATTGTGGACTGACATCCACTATGGTTTTTACCCTAATAGGTTTTCCACATAAAAAATATTGGTTTTCTTTGTGTTTTTGATGTATTGATTGTTTGTGGTTTATTGTTCATTCATCATAATTGAGATACAATTATGTTAAGTTTAAAAATTTTAAATATTTTGTGACAACTGATTCACCCCCCCTTCTTAGTTGTCTATCCTTGTTTTTCCAACAATAATGATGCCATGTATGGATTGTATAAATATGAGTTTTGATAATCCATTGGTTTTGTAAGGATATGATAGTTTGGTTGACTTAGATTACTCATGATGTATGAATCAAGTTTATATTCCATTTTTTTCTTGTGATTTGACCATGTTGGCCTCTAAGGAATTTAGGACCAATGATCAAATGAAGGATGAAAGGGTGAGTGATATGGGTGTTGAAATTTTAGAAACTTTGGATCAATGCTAGACTCTAGGATTTTTGATTGGATTGGTTTGATTTCATTTGGATAATGGACTTGTAAACCCCAAGATGTTGGATGTTATCTTCAAATAAACTTTTCCACAAGGGTGATAATTTAACTAAGTGTGTGAGGAAGGATTCATCCACACACACCTAACTAAACAAATGATTTTGATTTGGTTTAAGGATGTACCCAATTCTAAACAAAGATTTCTCCAAAGCTCTAAATTTGTTTGGTGGGATGGATTTTGATAGATTTTTGAGATGGATGAAGTGTTAGATTTTGATCCTAAATGAACCTAGAGAGACTTTATTTTCAAGACCAAGATAGTGAAGATCATGCTTTTCCCTAAGAGTGGATATGAAGAAAAGAGACCAATCACATGTGTGGGGTTCAATTTGAGTTAATCTTGATTAATGACTTTCATTTTACCACATCCACTTGTCTTGCTTAAGTTTCAAACTAAATTTCTATGTTTGAATTTCTTTTTATCCCACAAGGTCCTGTTACCAAATTTTCACCCATGGCTGAATTAGGTAGAGCCCATTGATAGAAAGAAGAGAGAAAATGGTACACTTTCTATTCCCCTTACATTGCATTCATATGTACAAATAAAATAACTTGAGAGATTACAAAAACACAAATCATCGCATTTATATAGATGCATGAAACATAAGAAGATTTTGCAAATTTCTTCTAAAAAGTTATTTTATTGAATATGAAATATTCATTTAACTCACACAAGTCATGAGTTTAACTTATTCTTATTTAATGAAAAAAAAAAAAACATATATATGAATAAGTAAATGAAGAGGAAAAAGTGCATGTAGGGAGGGTAACCAGTCATTCCCTGAGAATGACTAGTTATGTTGTGTCTTCTTGTCTGACTGTTGTCTGAGTTGTCCTAGCCTTCCTAGCTTCTTGAGACTCCTATTTCCTACATTAAATCAAAGAAATGTGTTAGACTAGTGCTCTAAGTAATAAAAGGTTGCACACCATACATGATCATTTACCCATTCATGTATAAATTAATCTTAATCTGCATTAAATAAACATTCATATCCTAAATGCACCAGAGAAAACATTGAAGCCATCAAAATAGCACACCAAAACACACATAGTTTTTCCAACTTGTTTGCTTCATGTGCAGCTACAGGTGTAATCATGTTCTTCTATTGTTTAGATCAAATGAGTGGTGGAAATATGGCTCCCATGAGGGTTGAGCCCAGATCATTATTTAGGCACAAATTTTTAAATACACTTAAGTGCATCCAATGCAGATTACCATGTTAAAAATCTCCAACAACAACTTTTGAAATGAAGATTGCAATTATAATGTGACAATAATAGCCTTTTCTCATTTAAATAATGAAGGAATCATAAAGTCAAATTGATCATTCAAAGGTACGGTTCTTTGCTGAGTCTTAAGGAAATTGGAGGAAGTGAACATATGTCATTTTGAAATCAAGAAGCAGTTTCTATTTGATAATAAACAATAAGTAGAGATTTGGAAATAAATAGAGGCAGTGACAGGAGATTGAATACAATACCTATCTCAAAAGAATCAAAAGAGAATATATGTTGTCTAAAGAGAAATACAAAAATTATGCAACAAGATTCATAACAATGCATAATGATAGTAGAAGCAAAATTGTGGAAAGAAAGCAAGGAAAATTTTGACAAACATGAGCAGCAATGCCATATACTACAACAACAATATCCAAGAAGTAATGGACTAGATAGATGATAAGAACCATGTTATATAATCTAAGAAAACATTCAACCGAAGCTACATAAAGGGAAATGTGGTAAGAGAAATGCTTTTCACAGTCATATATTTCCACAAGAACAGTCATGTGATGGTGAAATCACATGTATTAGTGAAAGTCACTAAAAGAATAAGAATGGATGATTGATGTATTATTAGCTTTGAAAAGGATAATCTCTAAGACCAATCACAGATATCGAGGCATCTTTTATTTTGAGAAGTCGAGAACACATTCAAAAGTATATAGATAATCCTTAGAAAAGGATTATGGAACAATCAATTAAAATATACATAAATGAAATCTCAGATTTGTAGTCATATACACATCTTCATTTCCTAAAGGAAGTTCTTAGAGAGGAAAATTTTCTTATTGAATACACAAATCTAGCAACCCGCCTTGTTAAGTGCACTAAATGTGACAATGCACTGCTCACTCATTATGAAAGAATGGCAGACTTTGTTTGTTTATTGAGGCAATCATATTCCTTTATGCGGTAATAATAAGGAGGTTTAAGTAGTTTTGGTGCTTGAAGATAAAATATTATGAAGTGTTACAGGCATCGAGGCATTTTGTCTCTGTTGGTGAACACAAAGAGTGGTCCATTAATTTGATTCCAACTACTCAAAATGGATTGAACACCTCTTAAATGTTATGTATAAAGCACAAAATATATAAATATGCTTCTGTAATTATTTTCAAATTAGAAATAAATATAGGGCAAGAGGCTACAAAAGAAATCAAAACCCAGAAAATCCATAATGATGGGGCCATGGGTTTTTCCAATTAATCACAATTTATGGAGCAAAATACGGCCGCAACCATGATTGAAAAAAGTAAGAAAGCTATAGTAATTAGGTGCTTGTGAAAGATCATTAAAATATATCAAATACACTGTTCAAGTTATTCAGATTAGGGTTTTCTGGAACCCATGAAATGACAGGAAAATGAAATTAGTGAAAAAAAATTATTTCTAGTTTCCTGTGGTATGTGTGGCCACAACCATAAAACAACTT
The DNA here is from genome assembly GCA_007258455.2 of Sequoia sempervirens. Taxonomy (NCBI): domain Eukaryota; kingdom Viridiplantae; phylum Streptophyta; class Pinopsida; order Cupressales; family Cupressaceae; genus Sequoia; species Sequoia sempervirens. The sequence continues at coordinate 17,172,476 of VDFB02193867.1, read as the reverse complement.
CACACTCTTTGATTACAAACTAAAGTAAGATACAAAGGAAATGTAAGCTTCAACTTACCCAGCTCAAAGTTTCAACAAAGATTCTTGAGTTCAAAACTCAACTCAGAATTCTTCCATGGTGGTGCCCTTAGAATGGCTCGAGTCTTCCAGAGTTGCAATACAAGATGAAAGTGATTTTGAGTGTTTGGGAATAATTTTTATTTAGGGTTAAAACCCTAGACTTGGTGGTCAATAGAAGTTTGGAAATTTTTTCCATCTTTTCTTTAAAACTCACTATTAACTAAAGACCCGTGGCCTTTTCATGAATTGGAATTTTCAATGCCTTAGAGCTTTCATAGTTTTCCCCTTCAATAGGTCACATCCTAAGTCTTTAGGACTTTTTCAATTGTATTGACTTTTCAATTGTATTTATTTTGCATGCTTCCAAATGTTAAATATCCACTTTAGTGATATGCTTATAAATCACTCAAAGTGTGATGTCTTTTAAATTGAAAAGTTAAAGGGCCAAACATGAATACCATTGAATAATGGAGGATATGCTTTGATTTATGATAAAGAGGGTATCTAGGGAGGTTGAGTTTGTTTTGTAAACATTTGCCAAAGTTTTAGGAGTTTTTTGTACTTTTTTTGGGAAGAGTTGAGAGATTTTAGGGATCAATTTTCTAAGTCATCTTGTTTGAAAAAGTCAAGAGTCACTTTTCCTCATATTTGAAGCTCTTTTGGAAGAGATATGAAAGCTAGATTTATGGGTTTTTGCTAGCATCCGACCCATGGGCCTTCTAGATCCTTTTTTAGTGGAGCTTGGCTACTTAGCCGATTTTGTAACTCATTATTAGACAGTTCTTACTTGCATATTTTTTGCTTTGTGACTTATGTGAGTCCTTGGAGGAGAATAAAGAGTTTTCTAACTCATTTACAAACATTGTATTGTACAGTTTCACCTTTGAAGATCAATAAAGAAAGCAAATTTTTTCCTTCTCAATTATCTATTTCATTGAGTGTGTTGGATGATTGATGAATTTACATGTGATTTTTCTTACTCCTTGTTAATATGTCTCATTAATAGAACCTTTAAGCAGAGGAGATATGTATGTTACAAGTTATAAGATATGCTAGTGATGCAAACAGATTTAGTTGTGAGAGGAATTTATCATCCTTCTAGGATTGTATGTATTGTATCTTTCTTGTGAAATATTTATGCAGTAGCATATAAAGTATTGAGTTGTGCATGACAACTTTTGTTCATTGATTGAAAATTATGTTAGGCAGTTGTACAAGTTTGAACAATCATTTAGGTGCATCACCTTAGGGGTAGTTTTCAGTTTCAGTACTCTTTCTTACCCTTTTCCTTCACAATCAGTAGAATAGGTGATACCAATGGGTATGTGCAGGATCATGATGGGCCAAAAAGTGTCAATATGATAGGTATGTGGCTGACGACTATTTTTTTACCCAAAATTGATGAAACAAAAAGGGTTTTTAAAGGATATTTTCAGCTTTCCACCGATATAAATTATGCTTTACTTTGAATTTAATAAGTAATTATTATTCATTTTGTATTCAAATTAATTCTAAAGTCTTGATTGATAGGATGATTGATAAAAATCTATAGCTCTCAAACAGTATCACATTTTTTGAATCCAAAACATGCGTCACATTGTATGCTTTGAATAATATAGGAATAAAAAAATAAAAATTGAATTTCATAAATTTTTGACCATGTTAAGGTGGTCAGACATACGATATTTTATATTTTTAAAAAAGTTGTAATAAAAAAATTATAATTAATTATTTACTTGCAAAAGAATTACAAAAAAATATGCATCACATCGGGGCATGAGTCCTCTACTTATATCTATAATCTTATAAAAAAATATTATCATTTTATTGTGTTTAGGGTGGTCAGACAAACACCTACTTCTTATTTTTTCCCTGAAATTTAAGTACCATTGCATTGAAATTTCAAATTTTCACGAAATAGATTTTTTTTTTTTTTAAACTTAGTAGTTTAGAAACTACATTCAATTTTCTATAGATTCTATTCTTACATATTTTTGAAATAATATAGATAACTTATTCAAATTTTTACGTCAAGTTGCCTAACTCTGATTTTTCTAATTTTTTTGCCACTTAAGGGCCTATTTTTTCCATGATAATCCTGCACATACCCCAATAGGAAACTGACCTTCTCTGAAGGTTCTTTTCCTTTTAGGTGACCCACAACCTGGAAAAGTTCCCATGTTTCTTTAGCTTACTGAGTTTCATAACTCAGTTAGGGTGCAACGTTTAAGAGATAACAGTTTTGGCACACTCGGTGGGACTAGAACTTGTTTCAGTTCAATTTTTCTACATTTTGGCTATTGTCTAGTGTGTACAATAGTTAATTTCTACCTTTTGAGGTATTTCAAATACATACCTAGCGGCTCTGAGTCTTTGGTTTAGTAGAAAATCAGTGTTACTGTTACATCACAATATTAAGAAACTGGTGTTTTTCTCAATGTTATCAGACTTTGGAGGTAGTTAGAATAAACTTGGTGACTCCAAGCTCAAATCTTCTAATTTCACAGACATAAGTGTTGGTATGTCTCAAAAGAATATGTTAGTTCTGAGGTTACAGTTCTTTGAATAAAAACTAGATGTCAAATATTCATGAAAATGCTTACTATTACCCTCCATATCATAAGAATGTTGCTCCTATACCTTCTTATTAGTCACATTCAACCAACTATAGTGCTGGTTGTAGCCCAATTCCTTTTACAACAATAACTAATCAACATTTTCATCATGTTTCTCACCCTCTCACTCTAATTCAACCTTTGTTTCAGCCAATATTTGATCAAAATCACCCCCAAGAGGAGGTTTCTGATGTTAACTAGTATGATTACTTATATAATTAGCCTCAAGAACACCCTTATCAGAGTGTATTGGTTTTGATCCAACAAATTGATCATATGTTATGGAATTTGAGCCTAAACCTTGACAATATGAAGATTAATGATATTAGTAAGGTACTTGCATGCCTATCTAAAACACTGGTAAACATCAAGAGGTAGCAAAAAATCATTATGCAACAACAAGAAATGGTTGAACAAGCCTGTTCTTATAATCAGGAGTTAAAGATGCAAAGCATGCAGTTTGAAGGTCTTGAACATGAGATAGCTACTAAGGAGGGGAAAATAAAGCTTTTGTGAGCTTGGGTGCAAGGCAGTCAGGCTTACCTAGAATATCAATGCAAGCTGCATGAAGAGGTTCAAAGGATGAAATTTGAATAGAGTTTAGAAAAATAGTGAACTACTGCTAAAGAAGAGCAGACCCTTGAGAAAACTAACTCAAGCTCACTCACCATGGAAGAAGCTAGAACTCCAAACCTGTTGCAAATGGCATTGGAGGAGTATCGAATAAAACAAAGAAAAGCTCTCCAAGATGGTAAAAATGTTTTAGAATAGCAAAAAGGAATTGGTGAGTTGCTAATTGATGGCAGTCAGTAGAACAATGGAGGACTAAAAAAATAAGAAAATCCTAAAATTGAACCTAATACTATTCTCCAAGATATGAGTTGTGATATTTTTTAACATATTATACAGGAAGAAGCTAATGTTGAGTTTTATGAAGGGATATGTATGGGTATAATTAAACAGTTTTGTTGAAGGTTGGATGGTAAGGAATTAGATCAGATTGAAGTGGTTGACAATCAAGTTGATCCATAGCAGTAGGATCACAAGCTTCAACAAATTATGAAATAGAAAAAGGAGTATGGTCATGATAAAAAAGAGTTCATTCTCTCAGATCAAGAGGTTTCTCATGAACCAGATTTGATAGAAGTTGAAGCTGATTTTCTAGACAAAGATTTGTTTCAAGAATCTTCTTCATTACTTGAATTTCTTCCTTTCTTCATTAAAGAAGAGCCTAAATTGGAGTGTACTTTCTTGAGAAGTATTGAAGACCTTGGCCTTGTACCAGTTCTTTCCAAGAACCTTCTAGAAGCTAGGAGTTTTGATGAGTTGTTAGCCACCTTAGTGCAAGAAGATTACTTGCTCGGCTTGGAGGAAGAATTGATATGGCAAGCAATTATGCGAGGTGAAGACATGGATGTCATTACAAGTCATTTAGATTATTTTTCCTCCTGTCCAAACTTAGTTACAGAGCAGGGTATTCATGAAAAGAATGAAGAAAGAGAAGTAGCCAGTATTGGGAGCCTAAATTTCATTCACTTAAGGAGTTGTCCTATCAGATATTTTTCCAGTATAGAGGTCACTGAAGTACCAAAATTCTTGCTTGTACCCAAGCATGAGCTTGAAATTGAAGACAAAACTATTTTTGGAGTAGTAGCTGAAAGTGAAGAAGTTCAGTTTACTTGCCCAGCTCATGAGAATAATAAATAGGATCAAAGTCAAGGTACACTCCAAAACAACCAAGATTTGACAGTTCGAACAGACATTTCATTGACATCCGAGTCAATTCATTCAAATGAAATTGACATTGTGCAAGACAAAGAAGAAGTAGATTTTTAGAAAGAAATCAGTATTAAGAGCAAAGGGTTTATCCTTTCCAAAAGATGCCTAATTAAAGATTTGATTAACAAAGTGCCAAGGAGAGCAAAGTGTGCCATTGTTCCAGAAAAGGTTGATGCAATTACAATTACAACAATGGAACAACAAAATCTATTCACTTATCCATTTGCAGACACCCATTTTTGCAATCAATTTGAAATGGTAAGTGGATTTATCCTTGTCTTTCCAAGTATTCTACAACTAGTACGAGCAAGTCATCAACTTGTAATTCATCTTTTATTGATCAAGAGGGGTAGTTATTTCATAGAACCAGTGAATTGTTTTGTTTGAATATCCTTTTTGGTACTTATATTAGGTTAGGATAGGGGTTTCAGTACTAGCTTTCATTTCCTAAGTGTTGTTCCAACACAGTAGCTAGTTTCATTTCAATTTTTCTTGTTTTCAATAAATATCCTGGTATTCTAACTAGTCTCAAATGAGTTATGGATATGTGCAAAGTTTCTTTAGGTATACCTTAGAGTTTATCAACTGACTCCATGCCTAATGGAAAAATCTAGGCTATTGGTTTATATGTTTCACAGGAAAACATCGAACAAATGTCACGAAAAATGTTACCAGATTTTCACCCATGGCTCAATCAGGTAGAGACCATTGATAGAAAGAAGAAAGAAAATGGCACATTTAGTATTCCCCTTACATTGCATTCATATGTACAAATGAAATAACTTGAGAGATTATAGAAACACAAATCATCCAATTTATATAGATGCATGAAACATAAGATGATTTTGCAAATTTCTTCTGAAAAGTTATTTTATTGAATGAGATATTCATTTAACTCACACAAGCCATGAATTTAACTTATTCTTATTCAATGGAAATCAAAATCAACATATATATGAATAAGTAAATGAAGAGGAAAAAGTGCATGTAGGGAGGGTAACTAGTCATTGCCTGAGAATTACTAGTTCTTTCGTGCCTTCTTGTCTGACTGTTGTCTGAGTTGTCCTAGCCTTCCTAGCTCCTTGAGACTCCTGTTTCTTGCATTAAATCAAAGAAATGTGTTAGAGAATTTCTCTAAGCCATAAAATGTTACACACCATACATGATCATTTACCCATTCATATATAAATTTATCTTAATCTGCATTAAACAAATATTCATATCTTGAATGCACCAGAGAAAACATTGAAGCCATCAAAATAGCACACCAAAACACACATATTTTTTCCAACTTGTTTGTTTCATGTGCAACTATAAGTGTAATCATGTATTTTTGTTGTTCAAGTCAAATGAGTGGTGGAAATGTGGCTCCCACGAGGGTTGAACCCAGCTCATTATTTTGGCACAACTTTTTAAATACACTTAAGTGCATCTAATGCAAATTACCATGTTAAAAATCTACAACAGCAACTTTTGAAATGTAGATTGCAATTATAATGTTACAATAACAGCCTTTGCTCATTTAAATAATGAAGGAATCATAAAGTCAACTTGATCATTCAATGGTACGATTCTTTGCTGAGTCTTAAGGAAATTGGAGGAAGTGAACATATGTCATTTTGAAATCAAGAAGCAGTTTCTATTTGATAATAAACAATAAGCAGAGATTTGGAAATAAATAGAGGCAGTGACAGGAGATTGAATACAATACCTATCTCAAAATAATCAAAAGAGAATATATGTTGTCTAAAGAGAAATAAAAAAATTATGCAACAAGATTCATAACAATGCATAATGATAGTAGAAGCAAAATTGTGGAAAGAAAGCAAGGAAAATTTTGACAAACATGAGCAACAATGCCATATACTACAACAACAATATCCAAGAAGTAATGGATTGGATAGATGATAAGCACCCTATTATTTAAGCTAAGACAACATTCAATCGAAGCTACATAAAGGGCAATGTGGTAAGAAAAATACTTTTCACAGTCATATATTTCCACAAGAACAGTCATGTGATGGTGAAATCACATGTATTGGGGAAAGTCACTGAAAGAGTAAGAATGGATGATTGATTTATTATTAGCTCTGAAAAGGATAATCTCTAAGACCAATCACAGATATTGAGGCATCATTTATTTTGAAAAGTTGAGAACACAGTCAAAAGTATATAAATAGTCCTTAATAAAGGATTATGGGACAATCAATTAAAATCTACATAAAGGAAATCTCAGCTTTTTAGTCATATACACGCCTTCATCTGCAATAGAAGTTCTTAGAGAGGCCAATTTCCTTATTGAATACAAAAATCTAGGAAATAGTCTTGTTAAGTGCACTAAATGTGAGAACATAGTGCTCACTCATTACGAAAGAATGGAAAACTTTGTTTTGTTTATTGAGGCAATCATATTCCTTCATGCAGTAATCATAAGGAGGTTTAAGTAGTTATGGTGCTCGAAGATAAAATATCATGAAGTGTTACAGGCATTAAGGCATTTTGTCTCTGTTGGTGAGCACAAAGAGGGGTCCATAAATGTGATTCCAACTACTCAAAATGGATTGAAAACCTCTTAAAAGCTATGTACGGAGAAAAAAATATATAAATATGCTTATGTAATTGTTTTCAAATTAGAAATAAATATAGGACAAGAGGCTACAAGAAAAATTAAAACCCAGAAAAGCCATAATGATGGGGTTGTGGGTTTTGCCAACCAATCACAATCTGTGGAGCAAAATATGGCCACAACCATGATTGAAAATAGTAAGAAAGCTATAGTAATCAAGTGCCTGTGAAAGAAGATCATTAAAATATATCAAATAGACTGTTTGAGTTATTTAGATTAGGGTTTTCTGGAACCCATGAAATGATAGGAAAATGACATGAGTGAAAGAAAACTGTTTCTAGTTTTCTGTGGTATGTGTGGCCATGACCACTTGCATATTTTCTACTTTGTGACTTCTGTAAGTCCTTGGAGGAGAATACAGAGTTTTGTAACTCATTTACAAATATTGTATGGTATGGTTTCACCTTTGAAGATCAATAAAGAACACAAATTTTTTCCTTCTCAGTTATCTGTTTCATGGAGTGTGTTGGATGATTGATGAATTTACATGTGATTTTTCTTACTCCTTGTTAATATGTCTCATTAATAGCACCTTTAAGAAGAGGAGATATATATGTTGCAGGTTATAAGATATGCTTGTGAGAGGAATTTATCATTCTTCTAGGACTATATGTACTATAGCTTTTTTATAAAATATTTATGCAATAGCATATAAAGTATTGAGTTATGCATGGAAAGTTTTGTTGATTGATTGAAAATTGTGTTAGGCAGTTGTACATGTTTGAATAATCATTTAGGTACATCACCTTAGGGGTAGTTTTCAGTTTCAGTACTCTTTCTTACCCTTTTCCTTCACAATTAGTAGAATAGGTGATACCAATAGGAAGCCAATCTTCTCAAGGGATTCTTCTCCTTCTTAGGTGACCCACAACCTGGAAAAGTTGGCATGTTTCTTTAGATTATTGAGTTTCATAACCCAATCAGGGTGTAAATTTTAAGAGATAACAGGTCCATTATGTGGAAATCAAGAGAATTAAGGCAATAGTTCCCTAATGTTGACATTAGAGAGAGAAAATTGAGATACAGGCCCAAATATTTAGAAGCCTCTAAGGATAAATCCCTAGGGAAAAGAAGTAATACTTGGAATTTTCAAAGGTATTTGTTCCTTCTAAAGGGTTTTAGATTTGATGACCTTGTTGAATGTTTGTTTTCAAGATTTTGGATCCAAGCAATGTGTTTAACTGACTCAAAGATTGCATAACCCTAGGATAGAAAAGAGAATATTTATTAAATTTCCACTTGGATAAATCTAGTTGTGTTTATTCAGAGCGAATGATTAGAAGATTGACCAGACTAGCTCCCCTCCATGAAACTCACTTCTATGGGTCAACCAAGCTTCAATTATCTTGAATCTCCCATGATGAACTTTTCATCTCTAAAATGAATCACAAATATGTGGGAAAACTCTAGAGGTCTTACCTCCTGATGCTAACAAATATTGGGATTTTGGATTCTAAACAAAGGTTCATAGTAATGCCATCTAGTTTAGGGGGTGCAATGATAAAATCCTTGTGAGAGATCTCCCAACCCTTAGAACAAGGGCTTTATGCATCATAAAGATACTAAGGGATAATTATCATGCACCGTTTCCCATTTACGATTTTCATCGCAACAAAAAAATTATATAGTGGTTTGAAAGAGCTTGGCTTATGCTCGTTACCGCTTGGTTCATTCCCTTGGGGTAAGTACCTTTTCTGACCAAGTTAGGCCCTCTAAAGGTAAAAAATATTAAGTACATTTGTAGTTTGATCAATCTTTGTTTGTGTGAACAAAGATAGAACACACACAATATACTTATCTCACACTAGCAAGATTTGTTCAATTTTTAAGAGCCCAAACTCAAAATATGGAGTCAATCTTTTACACAACCTAATATCACCAAAATGCTTTTCATTCTCAAGATCACCATGAAGCATGAGAGAACTGCATATGCATTTCAATGGTATTAGCTTGTAAAAATGATTACAAATAAGGATAAGCACATGTTCATTTTAATCCTCAAAGCAATGATGGATTCTTTTTATAGCACCAAAACCAAGTGTTTGAAGTTGTTTGTTCAATTTTTAAGACCCAAAATAAAATCTAGTGATTTTCTAAGGTTCTTTTTAACCAACTTGACAGAGCTTGAGTTGTTTGTAAATTTTATGCCCAAAATAATTGTAGTTGGTCCTAAAGCATGAATTGAAAATAACATATGATGGGTTATTTTTCCCACGAGTGTTTAAAAACACTATTAAAATGAGTATAATATGCTTTTTCTTTCACTCCCATGCTCCATGATGCTTTAAAACCTATAATCCAAACTCCAAATGTTAGATGAAATCAAGAAACAATAATAGATGAGGGTTAGATAAATAATTAAGCATAGAAACCCTAAAAATTAGACCAAGTTATAATGTGATTTGAATTTAGGTGAAATTTGAAAACTTTAACTCTATCAAAGTTGAGAAACACCTACACCATTGGATAGCTTATGAAATTATACCTCATTTACAAAGAAAAAGCTCCAAAAAAGACCAAACTATGACCAAGATACAACCATTTTAAGATATTTTTCAAAAGTAAGAAAACTAAGAAATTTCCATTTGAACACAAAGGTGGCATCCACATATACACACTTCTATAAGTCAATCATTGTTGCTTGCAAAACTTTTATCACTGCCATAGCATTATCAATAACAAACCACGAAGGGACTGAGACCAATAATCTTAAATCAATTAACACTATAATAAATTCTCAAAATTTATTTATTATAGTCTATATATAAAATGTTACATACACATTTATTCATGTTTAACTATTATTTATTTAATTAATTATTTACTCTTTAAATATATAAAAATAATGAGTACCTTATATTATTAAATTAATTTAATTTTTTTAGATATAAAACTAACTTTTCCTTTTATAAATATAAATAATATTAAAAGGAAACTTTTATAAAATGAAATTAGTCTTAAAAGTACTTATTAAATTACCTCTATAAAAATATAAGTACTCCTTAGAAAAACATACGTAATTAGAAATCTTAATGTATAAAATAAGTTAATATTAGTTTTTTTTTTTAAAACTAAAAGATAATAGAACTAAAGTATATTTTTCAATAATAACATAAATCATGCCTTTTAAACATTTGTCTTATCCAAGTCATATGACTTTCTTGCAAAAAGAGGTATTACTTTTTTCATTCCTTTGTTTCTATTCATATAGTTAATTTTATAATGAAAAAAAGTTACTATGATTATTTCAAAATATAGCAGGGCCTATGAATTTCTAGTACCGCAATAGAAGGAGAATGATTTGAATGCATGATTAATAGCTCATACTAAAGGTAGCGTTGGAGTTAATAAATCCTAGCTTAAGCTGGGAAACACGAAGTGAAAGAGCATAGATAGTAATGGTATAAATATTTATTTTTGATATGTGAGACAGAAAAATGGGAGACGACTATATACTTTATGTTCTATGGGACATTCTTATTGCAATCATCAACATTTGTCCAGCATGAACCGCTAAGAAAATTGAGGTAGGTTTTTTTTTTATTGGAACACTCCTTTATTGCAGCAGTGAGGTAGGTTCAAGGCCCATTTTCATTGGCATAATGCAAAAATAAGTATCACGATTGAAGACGAGCATGGTGAGTTGTTTTACCAGGTTTTTTTTTAATACTGAACATAACAGTCTGATAAAATCAAAATTGAATTGAGTTCTATATATATTAGTTCCTCTAATTACATTGTATTGTCTACATTGCAGACCCCTAAGCGAACATCACATGCAGAAAACTTTGTTTTTGTTGTTGTTTAGCATCCAGTAAACGGATTTCAATCACACTTCTGGCACTTATATTTCAACTATGAGGATTTTATGGAAAAATTCGTGCATGCTCAACTTTGGAGTCACATATCATCTTCCTAGATATTAGTTTTCACTGCTACTTAGACCTCTATCTATTCCCAATTTCCTGGTTGTAACCGAAGGAAGCCACCAACCACAATTTATGACGTTGCAGTGAGGTGGTTTAGATTGGCAGTCGAGACTTACGTTAAGTAGAATTTTCCTCACCAGCCTTTATCCACCGAATAGTTCAGAGAAGGCATTCAACACTAAATCATATTCTGATTACTAAGTTATCTCATCATTACCTCGATCCCAAGGATGACACAAAATGAAGCAACATGGATTTATTGCTACCACTGGCCATGCTTTAGTAATACAAGCTTTAAATTAAAGGGGGACACAACGATAAAATTGTACGATGACAAGATGTTATAGGCTGCGTGGGCAGGGATTTTAGATGGGAGAATTAAAGCTTTAAAGGGAAACAATCTTGGCTTCTAACTATGCCCAGATTTCCTCTGTCTCGGTTCCAACATGAAAGATTTCCCCAATCTCTCTCCTTACTTATCACTGGCCAAGTGTTGAATGGGAAAATTTTGATTGATTCGACTGTTTTAGAGGCCTATAGACTACTATTCTCATCCTAAGAGGACATATCGAGCCTGACAGGGGAGTTGAACTTTGCCAACTATACAATTCATAAGTCATTTAATATGCACAACCAAGCATGATACGGTGGGTGCCACAACCACACAGCGTCAGGCAATCTTATCATGCAATCCTTGCATATTCAACAACTCTGATTACTACAAATTTGCTTGATTAGATTTTAGTTTGACTTGATTTGTTTGTTGCATGATGTCTTCCTTATCATTCCATCGTTGGTTCATGGTGAAATGTTGCACTGGGAGTTGGTTCAAGTTACCTTTCTCTTTTACCATTTGCATATGCAATCACTCCAGAGAGATCCCAATGTAGGGGGCGGGGGTTCTCAGAGTCTCTAAACTAGGAAGGAGCTTAAGTAGTTTACGAGCAGGGGGTTTTCTCCTAATGGTTGCCTCTCAAGTACGGGTAGACAATCTTCCCATTTCCAACCTAACTATGGAGTCCGTGGAGACTGTAAATCTCTAGATAAGCAGAACAACAGAGAAAATCAAGAGATCTTTAGGCATACAAAATGATTTTGATTGAGGAACCAAGGCAGGCTCTTACAGGGATTTTGATTAATTTTTTTTTTCTATTGGTAGCTAACATTTTTGGGCTTCCAAGTAGAAGTTTTGAATATACATAAGATGAATGTATGCATTATTATTTTTATATCATTTGAACGATTTCTTATTATTGTCATTGTTATTAGCATATTCTACATTTAAACACAGCATATGGGCACTATATATAATGAATACATATTTTTATGTATATTAGTACTTAGCATTTCGCTCCTCATTTAAGAATATATACTTTCAATGAATTTGTTTAGCAAAGAAAGCACTACATTTTGAATCTCTTTATTTATTTGTTCAAAGTTTGATATTAAGGTTACCAAATGAGACCTTTGAAGGTTTGTGAAACAATGGTTAGTCTCCCTTCAATAATTGTATATTTTCATGAGAACTTAAGTGTATCCCATAATGTGTTATTCAATGTAAGGGTAGTTACAATTATTTAGCTCAAAACCCTCTTAGTACCAACCATAAAATTCAGAAAAAGAAAGGAAATTTTTATTTTCATTTTAAATCAGTTTCTTCAATGCAGAATTGTACAAAGAAAGATCATTGTTATAAATAACATAGATAAATTTGATGTCAGTACACCAATGAAATAACTCTCATTGCTCTATATTTTTTTTTTCAAGCACATACTATCCTCTATGTTGCAAAAATAACACATAATGATTTTCTTGTTTGTTTCATTGTTATAAATAAGATATTTTTCAAAAGTAAGAAAACAAAGACATTTCCATTTGAACACAAAGGTGGCATCCCTATATAGTGATGGCAGAATGATTGCATCATTGTTTGAGGATTCTAGCATTGCTCTACTAAATTTAGTGTTGCTCTGTGGAAAAAAAGACAGTGTTTGCATCGCTATTTCTTCCAGTGTTGTTGTTTGACTTGAAAAGAAAAAAAAGAGAAAAAACAATGGAAATAGCCAAAAAATGTGTTAATTTTGAGATTTGTGCCCTCATTCTAGCAGAAAAATGTGAATGCTTAGCTTAGACCTGCTCAAACATGAACAAACAAGTGATCATTTGTCAATAAACAAGTGTAAACCAAACATTCTCTATGAAATTATTTGAACATATGAATATGGAAACAAAGAAAAATATCTGAAACTATGCAAATAAATAACAAATGAAACTCTATCATATGCTCAAACTAGCATCCCATCTAGGGGGATTGGTGCTTCTTTGATGTGGGAAGAAGCCCTTTCCCTATTCCTTGATAAGCTTGATGATGGATGTGTGATGAAAAAGGTGACTTTGATGTAAAATACCAATAACCTAGATATGATGGAGAAATTTTATGCTAACTTGGATGAAATTTTGGATCATAAATTTGCATAAAACTCTCTCTCAACTTGTGTCACCCCCAAATCAATCGAGAAGGCCTCTATTTATAAGGAAGAAGGATGGAGGATTAAAGAATAGGAAGAATGTGGGATTAAACTTGAACCAATTCCATTGTGCCACTTTTCAACATGCTAATGAAGGAGAGTGGATCACATTTAGAATAGTGTGCATGTTAAATGCATGTAGGTGAAATTTGAATTTGAGGAGTTGACTTGCACAAGAGGGGATGCAAGTGCCTTTAATGCCAAGTTTTCTCAAGGAGAGGACATGTAAGAGCCTTTAATGCCAAGTTGGAGGACAAAAGTCCTTTGGGATGGACAATTCAAATAAGTGGAATATTCCAAGAATATGCTATTAAACTTCCCATACTCAAAGCATTGTTGGAAGCATTTCATGAGGAAACTTAGGTGGAAAATCCCCCTACCAAATTGCTTATTAACATGGTTCAATATGTGGCCCCATCCAAGAAGAAAGGCAGTATTTGATAGCATCTGGCCTATAGCCCCATCAATAATCATATGGGAAATCCAGAAGGAACACAATAGAAGGATCTTCCAAAATAAGGAAATGACGCTAGAAAGGCTATGGGAAAAAATAGAAGGAATGGTTACTGAAACAATGAATGAAGTAGTAAAATCAAACATAGGGAAACAAGGAACCTACACAAATTGGGATGACCAAACAAAACAAGCTTTCAAGGAACTTATCATACCTAAAAGAGTAGGTTCAAGACAAAGTATATCTCAACTGAAGAGAAAAGAAGTCAGATGGGAACCTCTAGAAAAAGGTTGGATAGAGATCAACTTTGATGTGGTGGATCAAGGAAATCTAGGCCCAGGAGGTGTTGGTTGTGTGGCCATAAATGAGAAGGGGGAGACAATAACAGAGAAATCCAAACCACTAGGAATTTGCACAAACAATGAGGTGGAGTTCCAAGCAGCTCTAATGGGAATCCAAATGGGAATAGCCATAGATGCAAGGAGAATACTACTAGAAGGAGAATCCCTCATCACTATCAACTCGATGAGATAGAAAAATTCTCCCAATTGGAAATTGAACCATTGGCTTCATTCAACATCACAAACTTCTGGGTAGGGGGTATGTGCAGGATCATGATGGGCCAAAAAGTGGCAATATTATGGGTATTTGTAGGGTATGTGGCTGACAACATTTTTTATACCCAAAATTGATGAAACAAAAAGGGTTTTTAGAGGATATTCTTAGCTTTCCACCAATATAAATTATGCTTTAATATGAATTTAATAAATAATTATTATTCATTTTCTATTAGAATTACGACTAAAGTCCTGATCGATAGGATGATTGAAAAACATCTATATTTTTCAAACAATATCACATTTTTTGAATTTGAAATATGCGTCACATTCTATGCTTCACATACTATAGGATTAAAAAAAGAAAAAATAAATTTCATGAAGTTTTGACCAAGTTAAGGTGATCAGACATACGATTTTTTATATTTTTAAAAGTTGTAATAAAAAATTCATAATTAATTATTTGCCGGAAAAAAATTACAAAAATATGCATCACATCAGGACGAATTCTCTAATTATATATAAGAATATTATAAAAAAAATATTATCATTTTATTATGTTTTAGGATGAGATTAGGACGGGATTATTTTCCGCAATTTAAGTACTACTTGCATTGAAGTTTCAAATTTTTCTCCAAATGCGTTTTATTTCTTTTTAAATAAACCTAGTAGTTTAGAAACTACATTCAATTTTCTACAGATTCTATTCTTACATATTTTTGAAATAATATAGATAACTTATTCAAATTTTTATGTCAAGTTGCCTAACACTGATTTTTCTAATTTTTTTGCCACTTAAGGGCCTATTTTTTCCATGATGATCCTGCACATACCCTAGGTTTGAGGAATTCAAGGTATCACATTTTTATAGAGATGGAAACCAAAGAGCAAATAGCTTGGTGAAAGAAGCTGTAGAAAAAAATCAATGAAGAATATGCCAAGAGCCTTAAGGAAGGGATTCTAATAAAAAAAATGGGCAATTATTTGAAGATCATGATGGTCAGAAAATTCTCCACATTCTATTGTACATGGGCGCATGAGGTGACAAAGAATCAGAATCAGTCCTACCAAAGAGATGAGTGGGCAACACTCCAAGTGAATTGACATGATTCCAAAGAAAGGAATTTGTACATGTGGGCCCCATAGGGTCGGAAGAGCTAGCAAGGAATGCTACAAATGATGACTTGGTGGTGTCCAAAGTGCATCTACCAAGAAATGAGAGATAATCTTGTTCTTACCAGCCGCTGGCAGAATTGAACTAAAATTAGAGATAAGCCTATAATTGGACTCAGCTTAAAATGGAGACACTGATTTCACTTAGCACATACAAGCAATAACAAGCCTTCAAAGGGAAGATTACAGACAAATGACTACATGGGTTGCTATCCCCTCCACACCCAGTAATCCTTTGGGCCACAAAGAGAGTTATGGGTCCTGAATTTTTGAGTGCCTACCACAGGGCAAGGTCCAATGTAGAGATCCCTGCCATGTTTTTTCAAGTCCTTTTGCATATGGGAGTGTTGAAGGAGGGTACCAAAAAGCTCACATTGATGGTTTTTGAGCATGCATGGCTGGAAAACATCGATGCATCTTTGGACAATGTTGATGAGAACAAGCTGATACCCATGCCATAAAATTACTACATGATCCACATGCATGGTCAAGAGGTGATGAAATTCTCGTTGATCAGAACCATAGATCCTGATACCTTCAAGAAGTTCTGGGATGTTT